>JARBWK010000012.1:97976811-98576811 GCA_030556195.1 Anolis apletophallus
AAGATCAGGCACTGTACCCGAGGACTGGAGGGAGGCAAATGTAACACCGATCTTCAAGAAAGGATCCAGAGGTGATCCAGGAAATTATAGACCAGTCAGTTTAACCTCAGTTCCAGGCAAAGTGATGGAAACCATTATTAAAGAAAAATTACTAGGCACATAGAAGAACAGGCATTGCTGAAGGAAAATCAACATGGTTTCTGCAAAGGCAAATCATGTCTTACTAACTTGTTAGAATTCTTTGAGGGTGTAAATAAACACATAGATAAAGGGGACCCAATTGATATTGTTTACCTTGACTTTCAAAAGGCCTTTGACAAAGTCCCTCACCAAAGGCTCCTAAATAAGCTCTTCAGCCACGGAATCAGAGGACAGGTCTTGTCCTGGATTGGAACCTGGCTAAACTGTAGGAAACAAAGGGTGGTAATAAACGGACATTTCTCTGGGTGGAAAGAGGTGAGAAGTGGCGTACCCCAAGGTTCAGTTTTGGGTCCGTTACTTTTTAATTTATTCATTAATGATCTGGACGTAGGAGTGAATTCTGAGGTAGCAAAGTTTGCAGACGACAGTAAATTGTTCAGGGTAGTTAAAAATGAAACTGATTGTAAAGAGCTCCAGAAAGATCTCTCGAAATTGAGTGAATGGGCAACAAAGTGGCAAATGCATTTTAACCTAAACAAGTGTAAAGTCATGCACATCGGGGCAAAGAACCCCAACTACACCTACCAATTGATGGGGTCAAAGCTTTCCGAGACAAACCAGGAAAGGGATCTTGGGGTTTTGGTGGACAGCTCAATGAAGATGTCTACCCAGTGCGCTGCAGCAGTGAAAAAAGCAAATTCTATGCTTGGCATGATCAGGAAGGGAATCGAAAATAGGTCAGCAAATGTTGTATTACCTCTCTACAAATCGATGGTAAGGCCACATTTGGAGTACTGTGTACAATTCTGGTCTCCGCACCTTAAGAAGGATATAACGGAACTGGAAAAGGTACAGAAAAGGGCAACAAGAATGATCCAAGGGATGGAGCAGCTCCCTTATGAAACCAGGTTGCAACGCCTGGTCTTTTCAGCCTTGAAAGACGGCGTTTAAGAGGTGACTTGATCGAAGTGTATAAAATCATGCATGGGATAGAAAAGGTGAATAAAGAAAAACTATTTTCTTTGTCACAAAACACTAGGACTAGAGGGCACTCCCTGAAGCTCCAAGGTAGGAAAAATTAGGACTAATAAAGGGAAATATTTCTTCACCCAGAGGGTCATTGGGTTATGGAACTCACTTCCAGAGGAGGTTGTGACAGCTGTCAGCCTGGACAGCTTCAAGGCAGGATTAGACAGATTCATGGATACCAAGTGTATCGGTAGTTACTGAAAAGGACATTCAAGTGCCACCTCGGAGTTGGTTGAGGTAGGCAGGATCTTCCCGGGTACTGGTTGTGGGGGTCGGGAGCAGGTCAGGTTTTGCCCTCCCTTCTGCTCGAGATCCCCGTGTACAACTGGTGGGCCACTGTGTGATACAGAATGCTGGACTAGATGGGCTGAGGTCCGATTCAGCATGGCTCTTCTTATGTTCTTATGTTCTTATGTATATAAATATTTAGAAAAAATGCATAAACATGCAAAACATTGATTTTACTGTCAACAAGTGATGCACACATGAATAAACCACTGTAGAAGCCTGAGTTAAAGACTATCTTAGAGTACTTCTTGTAAGTACTTTTGACCCTTACAACAAATGACAAAAATACTGGTAAGGCTTATGGTTGCTCTAATTTTGGTGTTTTCATCTTTTGGACTCCAAGACTCAGAATTCTTCTAGGTCTGTGCCAGCTGGGGAGCATCTTGAGTTGTACTCCAAAAATAGCACTATTTCCAGGCTCTAGTTAAGAGCAGCTTAATTTTTAGAGGCTGGAAAAGTTACTTCTTGAGATTTGGAATCCTGGGTGTTGTACTTCTGACAAGATTTTAGAGCTGAGAGATTTACAGCTCACAGAATCTCCCAAGATTTTTAGTTTGGGGTTTCTAAGAAAATCCTATAAAATTCATGGTGTTACTATAAGTCAACAGCGTACTTGATAGGACATACTCACACTGAGCCCAAAAGGGTCCCCCCCCCCCAAACTGTGCAAACTTGCCTGACTTGATTTCATGTTCATTTACTGCATCGTGTAGAAGATGTCCACCTTTCTCTGAAAACTGAAGTGAAAGCGGCTTATCCAGCACAAATAGAAAACCAAAGTTACACATCACTAATTTTGCACGCACGTACATGAAAGCTTAAATCAGCATTTTTTTTCTATACACACACAACCTCATGCTTCCCAACTGTACTGGAATTACAACCCCCAATATAGTTAATGGTGGGATTTAGTCATTTATTTTATTTCCATTCCCTTTCTCCCACTAGGGGAACCATAGAGGAACAATGGGAGTTGTAGTCCATCAACACAGACACACAATTTTGTTCCCTCCCACTGGACTGTACAACCAAAGGTAGGATTTAGTTAACATTATTCCCTTTCTATTGCCAGGAGACCAGTAGGGGATGATGGGAGCTGTAGTCAAAGCCATCCAGAGGCCACATGTGGGCGTCGCATTCACTGCTGCAAGGAGATGTGGGATGTGCACATAAATCTAGGCTAGGCTTTTTTTAACCTGTTGCTTTCCAAGGCAGGATGATGGGAATTGCAACCCATACCACCAGTTTTGGCGGATGAGTTGGCTCACACAGGCCCCCTCCATCCAAAAATGTGCTTTCACACACTGAGGAGGGGGCAAGCTTGTTTCCTGTTGCTCTAGAGCAGGGGTGCTCATTACGGTGACCGGGAGCACCTAGGTGATCTTCGGCCCTCTTACAGGTGATCTTTGGGCCTCACCAGCCGGATGGTGTGCTCCTGCCATGCACGCACACGTGTTCCTGGGGCTGAACCTGAGGAGGAGGGGGCTGCGGGGATGGAGACTCCACTTGCTGCTGCTGCTTGTGCCCTCGCCGCCTTTCTCCGCCTCGCCCTCCCTCGCCCTCGAAGGAGAAAGGCGGCGAGGGCCCACGGGAGAGGGATAGGGAGAGGGGGGGTGTCTCTTCAGAGCCGGCTAGGAAGAGCCCCCCCCTCTCTCCCCCGTGGGCATGGACTGCCACCAGTGGGAGGGGTCCTCCTTCCTGCCAGCCATCCACTTGGGCATCCTTTCTGAGTGACACCCTCGGAAGGAAGGAAGGGCGCCCCCCCCCCCCCCCGCTGCATCTGTCACTTTGGGGAAGCAACTCTTCCACTCTTCCTTCTCCTGCCCAGTTAAGGAAGCCTCGAGGGAGGGGGGAGGCTGCCGTGGGGGCTCCAGCCTCACGTGGGTCCCTCTCTCGGTTGAGTTTCCCGGCCCAGGCAGCAGCCAGGCGGCCCCTCTTCCCAGCCCTGCGCCTTCCGAGCCGCCGCCGAAGCCATATCTGGCCAGAGCGCTGGCGGGTGTGCCTATAAATACCCTCCTGCTGTGTGCGTGGGAGGGGCCTGCTGTGCACGCAAGAAGCAGGACGGGATGGGGACTTCCTGCTTCGCAAAAGCACGCAGCAGGGAGGAAGACAACGAAGACATTAAGAGAGAGACCACGCACAGGCAAGGAGGATCCCCTTCCCGGGTGCGCATGGCGGCGAGTTCGTGGGCAGGCAAGAAAGAAGCCCCGCGCAGAAAAAAGGCTGCAGTAGGAGCATGTGCGCGCATGTGCGCGCACACGCTCACATGCACAACAGGTGATCTTTTCAACTTGATTGTTCATATAGTAGCTCGCATGATGAAAAAGTGTGGGCACCCCTGCTCTAGAGACTAGGAAAGGATGGAGGAGTGGATTCAGGAAAGGAGATTCCACCTAAACATTTGGAATAATTGGGTTGCTGTGAGTTTTCCACATTGTATTACCATGTTCCAGAATCATTCTCTTCTGACATTTCACCCATAACTATGGCAGGCATCCTCAGAAGTTGTGAGGTCTGTTGTAAACTAGGCAAGTGAGGTTTATATATCTGTGGAATGTCCAGGGTGGGAGAAAGAACTCTTGTCTGCTTGTGAATGTTACAATTGGCCATCTTGATTAGCACTGAATGGCCTTGCAGCTTCAAAGCCTGGCTGGTTGCTGTCTAGGGGAATCCTTGGTTGGGAGATGATAGCTGGCCCTGATTGTTTCTTGTCTGGAAGTTCCCTGTATTTTTAGTGTTGCTCTTTATTTACTGTCCTGATTTTAGCGTTTTTTTTAAATACTGGTAGCCAGATTTTGTTCATTTTCATGGTTTTCTCCTTTCTGTTGAAATTGTCCACATGCTTATGGATTTCAATGGCTTCTTTGTATAGTCTAACATGGTCCAGCATTTCTGTGTTCTCAAATAATATGCTGTGTTCAGATTGGTTCATCAGGTGCTCTGCTATGACTGACTTCTCTGGTTGAATTAGTCTGCATTGCCTTTCATGTTCCTTGGTTTGTGTTTGGGCAAAGCTGCTGAGTTTGGTGGTCCCTATGTAGACTTGTCCACATCTGCATGGTATACGGTAGACTCCTGCAGAGGTGAGAGGATCCCTCTTGTCCTTTGCAAAAGGTAGCATTTGTTGGATTTTTAAAAATTGGATCTGAAGGTCGTTTGTAGGTTGTATTTCTTCATCAGCTTCTCTATGAGGTCAGTGGTTCCCTTGATGTATGAGAAGTACTCTTTTCCTCGGGGTGGATCTCTATTTTTACTCTTGTGGCTTGGGTCTTGCAGATCTTCTGATGTCTGTGGTGGAGTATCCATTGGCCTGTAGAACCCAGTTGAGATGGTTCAGTTTACCTTGGAGGAGGTGGGGTTCACAGATTCTTTTTGCATGGTCTGCCAGGGCTTTAATGGTGCTACTTTTTTGACTTGGGTGATGGTTCAAGGTTTTGTGTAGGCATCTATCTTGTGTGTAGGTTTTCTGTAAACTGTGTGGCCCAATTGTTGATTGGTTTTGCAGATGACAAGGACATCTAGAAAAGGCAGTTTTCCTTCATTTTCTTTCTCCAAGGTGAATTGGATGTTTGGGTGGATGCTTTTGAGGTGGTCCAGGAACTTGTTTATTTCTTCTTCGTCATGGATCCAAATGGTGAAGGTGTCATCCACATATCGGAACCATGTGGTGGGCTTTTTTGTTGCTGTTTTCAGGGCTTGTTTTTCAAAGTGTTCCATGTAGAAATTTGCTATGACTGGGCTGAGAGGGCTCCCCATAGCTACTCCATCTTTCTGTTCATAGAATCCATTGCTCCACTGGAAGTAGCTAGTGGTGAGGCAATGGCGAAGCAAGGCTGTGATGTCTTCTGGGAAATTCTGGTGGATTAGTGTGATTGTGTCTTTTACCGGGACCTTTGTAAATAGAGACACCACATCCAAATTGAAAAGTTTGTTTGTGGTGTTGAGCTTGAGGTTGCTGATTTTTTCTATGAAGCGGTCTGAGTCCTTGATGTGGTGCGTAGTGAGCCCAATATGGGTTTGCAGCTACCCGTCCAGAAATTTTGCCAAATCATATGTGGGGGATCCAAAGGCATTAAGGATGGGTCTGAGCTGGGTGGAGTCCTTATGGATTTTTGGGAGTCCATAAAGCCCTGGTGAGAAGGATTCCGATCTGCAGTTGTTGGTATATGTCCAGGTTAATTGAGGAGTTTGTAGGTTGTGTTTCTTCATCAGCTCCCCTTATTCCTGGCAGTGGATGGTATAAGCTTCCTCCTTGGAGTGTGGTGGAGTCTCCTCCTCTAAAGGTTCCTGAGCAGAGGCTGGATGGCTATCTATCGGGAGTGGTTTGGTTGTATGTTCCTGCAGGACAGGATGCGGTTGGGACTGGATGGTCCATGGGATCTCTTCCAACTCTGTCATTCCATGATTCTCGGGATCTCCAACTCTTTGCAGTTGGGCGGCCGTCGTGGGTAGGTGGGTGGGAGGGCTGTTGGCCCCCTTTCCTTGCTCTCTCTGCGCGCGATGGCCGGGATAGGCCCACCCCCGACCCCTCCCTCCCTCTTCCCTCCAGCCCACCCTCCCCCGGCCACTTTGCGGGGTGTGTTCATCTCCCCCAGCCCTCTCCCTTCTTCCTCTCTCCAGCTCGTGCGTAAAAAGCAGGGAGACGCTTCGGGCACGCTGGGCAGCAGGCGCAAACTCCACCTCTTCCTCGGAGAAATCCTCCTCCTCCTCCTCCGTGGCCCCATCCTGCTGCCTGCCTGCCTACCTGCCTCCTCCTCCTCGTGCTAAGGGGACAAGCAGTACCAGGGACCCTCCCCAACCATTTCTGCCAGCTGCCTTCTCCCTTCCCTTGCGCCACAGCAATCAGTTGGTAGGTGGGTATTTTTGCGCTCGCTTGTGTGTGTATATGTGTGTGTGAGCTCTGGTGCTTCTCCTCTTCTTCTGCCCCCCACTTTTGCAGTGCTTATCTCCCCCCCCTCCCCCCCAAACATAATATCTCGGGAGGGGATCTTGTATTTTCTCTCCCTTTGGCATCCCTGCTTGGAGAGCCTTCTTTCCCATCTCTGTTTCGCCAAAGGTGGGGCTTCCTCTCCCATTTCCCCAAGCGACTGCCTTTGAGGAATCCAGTGGATCTCTCCCATCCCACCCTTCAACCCTCTCCTCTATTTCCTGCTGTCACCTCCTCCCACCTATCCTCCTTCGGGAGCACATCTCTCTCTTTAATGGTGGTGCGCTTTGTGCTTTGGCTGTCTTTGTATTTTTCTTTCTTTCTCTGCTGATCTCCCGGCGGCCTTATCAGCTTGGAAAATCCCTAGGCTTGCCATCCTGCCTGCTCTTATTTGATTTATGAACTCTCCGCCCTTGCCACCTCCCTCCCTTCAAAAAACAAACACCCAGCCTTTTATACAGGTGCAGCCCTCAATCCAGCAAGTGTGTGGCCTGGAGATGTATTTTGAGACCGCAGTGCCATGTTCTCTGCACCTTTCAAATCGCCCCAGTTTCGTGTATAGGATTGCTTTGCCATGGCTTGGGATATGTATAGGATACATATCCCGGTAGGGTCTCTCCGGCCACCGCCCATCATCTTCAGCCTCTCCATTTTTGCTCCAAATTGTTATCATAGTGCAGCAATGGATGCTGCTTAGACAGCATCATCCTGCCATGTTCATTGGAGATTGGGTTTTTGCTTGGCAACACTCCCCAGCTAGCATCCTTTGCTTTTGCCAAATGCCCAGTAAGAGCAGTTCCACCTGTGTGTAGATGGGCTTCCTTCTTGTATTCACTTCCCTTTTGTTTCAGCTCTATGGTTCAATGTGCTTTTCAATGGTTTTAACTAAGTATTTTAAAATATATAATGTGTTTAATTCTATTTTAATGTTTGTATGCTTTGGGTTTTATTTACATATTGTATAGATTTTACTGTTAGCAGATTTGAGTTTCCACTTTGTAAAGAAGCAGTATATAAATATTACTACTGCTACTAACAACAACAACAACAACAACAAGAGTTATCTCCTATATGACAGCCCCTAACCCCTCCCAGAGAGATCTGCAGTGGGCTTAAATTTGGGTTAGCTTGCCTGGAAGGGTAGTATAAAAACATTTTGAATAAACATGGCTTTTGTTTTGCACCAATAAGTGGTGATTATGTTAAGAGAACTTCGATGAGCATGATAATAATGTGATTTCCCCTTCCTGTTGTTTTTAGGGGCTGGGTAGTGGGCAGGCTAGTGACCAGACAAAGCCATGTGGCTGTTTTTGTTTCATGCTAGCAAAATGACAGCTGGTGTGCGAGTGTGTGTGCGCGCGCACCAGCACGTGTATTGGAGGATGGGCTTATATTGCAATGGATGCACACAGGACGCACAGAGGCTTCTTAAAGATGTCTGTGGGCTCTCTGCTGATAGGAAGGGAGGGTACATTTGTCTTTCCCTATGATACTGTCTTTCTATTTAGATGTTAACTTTTGCCCATGGGCAAACCACTTGCATTATCAATAAGAAAGGAAAGGAGTGTCTTTTAGAATACAACTGCAATGTATGCTAGGAGGGGGAGAGATAAATGTTTCTCTGGCGCCTTTCTAGAGCATTACTCTTCAAGCTGCCTGATGTGAGAAACCAGCGATCATTTTGCGTTTGTATTGTGCCAGACATGAGTACCATTGTTTTTATCCATTAGCTGCAGCTGTGTTCTTCTTTCCTGGCAGGGTCCAATTGGCAATACTCAAGGACCAGCACTGTTCATAACGGGAATAAAGCTATTGGGGGTGTGGAGCAAAATCATATGAATTATAGAGTGGGAAGGGACTCCTGGGCTATTAAGTGCAGCCTCCTGCTCATTGCAGGACCTTCAGGTAAAGCTGGTCTTTTCACCCTGCGGCCTTCTGGATGTTTTGGATGCTGTCTCAAGCATGGTTGGTGGGGACGAGGGAGAGGGCCTTCTTGGTGGTGGTGCCCCCTGCTTTGGAGCACCCTCCCCTGGGAAATCAGGCAAGCTCCTACATTTCAATGCTTTTGGAGGGAGTTGAAAACATGGCATTTCAAGCAGGCCTTTGACAATGGTTAAGGCACCAGCTAAATTAGATGACCGAAACAGATTGCTGTTCTACTCTGGCACTTTAATGTTGACATTTTAACTTGGTTCGTGGTTGGGATGTTCAACTTGGTTTTATAACCCATTTTAAACTAGTAGGTACTGCTGCATTATTACTGAGCATTGAGTTGGGTTTTTGTTAATTTCTGTAAGTCTTGTTTTAGGTCATTTGGTGTTGTTACTGATATTTATAATTGCAGATGTATTTTATGTGTTTTATGTGGAACCATCATGTGCTGCTCTGTAAGCCAGCCCGAGTTCCTTGTGGGAGATGGTGACAGGAGATAAATAAAGTTGTTGTTGTTGTTATTTCAGCTCCAAGAATTCCTGACCATTAAACAAGCCGGCTAAGGCTTTGGGGAGGTGGTGGCCTAAACACTTCAGCCTGGGCGGCAGGTTGAAGGGGTCTGAAAGTATGCCCTTTCAAAGAAGGAAATCCCATCAACTCTCACATGAACTGCTTTTACTGTTAAAAAAATCTTTCTAATGTCCAGTCGAAATCTACTCTCTTGTAACCAAACCATTAGACCTGGTCCTACCCTCTGGAGCAGCAGAGAACACACCTGTCCCCTCCGCTCTGTGATACCTCTTTATCAAGCTGAGCAAGGCCACCACCTTCTTCTATCTTTCCTCATATGTTTTGTTCTCTTATTATCTCTTATCCTTGTTGGATTTCTCTAAATCTGCTTCAGCTTGTCTATATCCTTCTTAAAATGAGGTGTCCAGAATTGAACACGATATTTCAAGTGAGATCTGTGCTATACAGAATATTACTTCTCTTGATATGCAAACTATGCTTTCATTAATGCAGACTAATATAACATTCAATTTTTTTGCTGAGGCATCACATGGCTGACTCAGGTTCAAATTATGGTCAACAGTAATCCTAATAATCATTTAATATTGCCAGAGGGACCCCCCCCCCCAAAGTCTTCACCAGACTTCTATATCTGAGCTATATTAGGGCATGAGTTCTCCAGATTGAGTGGGTTGCAAATTTCTCCAGCCCTAGCCAGGATTGTATAGTGATGGGGAAAACAGCCCCAAAACTTCTGAAGAGTCACAACATTCCCATCTCTGCCCTAGAGCGATAGAGTTCAGAGAAGTGGTGTGCCCACTGACTAGGAATACATAAATTCAGATGAAAGGTATCCTTCCTAGGTCCAGGAACCGATTTAACAGTGAAATCTTACTTGAGCACTGGACACAAGGCAGTGCTCCATCCTGCCTGAAGGGTGCAGGTGATTTGGGGCCAGGAGGCTTTGTTCTCAAATAGAAGGAACCGAAAGGAATGGCCTTGTCCCCACTAACTACCACTTGCCTCTTCTGCTAAAAGAACTCTTTGCCTTTTTAGAAAAGTCTCTCATTCCAAGCCATGCCTTCTCCATTATTACTCCATTATTATTGTGACCCTTGTATCTGTGGGACCAGTATCCATGGTTTCAGTATAACACGACCAATAAAATGGATCTTCTCTAGGCATTTTCTAGGTTCCCCAGTGTGACTGTGATATTTTGGGGTGAGCAGGCCTTCATTTCAATAGGGTTCACTATTATCTATGGTTTAATGTATCTACACAAAGTCTAGGAACGTTAACCTATAAAACCTATTAACGTGATCACCTATAAAGCCCTAAACGGTTTGGGACCTGCCTACCTTCGTGACCGATCTCCCTTCATGAACCAGCTCAAACCCTCCGCTCCTCGGGGGAGGCCCTCCTGTTGCCCCTGCCAGTCTCACAGACTCGATTGGTGGGCACAAGGGAGAGGGCCTTCTCCTCTGTGGCTCCCCGACTCTGGAATTCCTTGCCTGGAGAGATTAGAAAAGCCCCCACTTTGGAGACCTTTAAGAAACACCTGAAAACCTGGCTTTTCCTATCTGCTAGAAATTATTTAATTTCTAGCATTGCTCTCCTCAATGCTCCCGTTCTTGGAGTCTATCTCCCCCCCCCCCCCCCGCCCCGGGTAAAGGATGCTATTTCACTTATCTCACCCTGCGTTTTTAACACTTTATATGTGTGCCTGCGGCCTGACTTGTCCTTGTGATTTTGTCATCTAGTTGTATATTTTTTATTTATATGTATGTATTTTATTGTGTTATTGCTGATGTTTTTGATTTGATTTTATTGTAATTTGTTGTTTGGCTTGGTCTCATGTGAGCCGCCCCGAGTCCCCATTGGGGAGATGGGGATGGGGTACAAATAAAGTTTCTTTATTAATTATTATTATTGTTAAGCATCCCTTACCTGGAATTCCAGAATCCTAAATGCTCCAAAATCTAAAATTATCCACATAAGTAGCTCAGATAGTAAGGTAGTTGAGAGGGCAGTAATGGAGCAGCTGCAGTCCTTCTTAGATGATACAACATGGCTTGACCCCTTCCAGTCCGGCTTCCGTTCGGGGCACGGGACGGAGACGGTCCTGGTCTCCATCACAGACCAACTCCGCTGCCAGCTCGACCAAGGCGGGTCTGCGCTGCTCGTGTTATTGGACCTCACGGCAGCGTTTGACACGGTCGACCACAATCTTTTGATCCACCGCCTGGCCATGGCTGGAGTGAGGGGACAGCCCTTAAATGGCTGGCCTCCTTCCTCCACCAGCGGTCTCAGCGTGTGAGGAGGGGAGGGTGGTCTCTGAGGGTTCCCACTGATTTGTGGGGTTCCCCAGGGGGCCATCCTTTCCCCTCTGTTATAACATCTACATGCAGCCGCTTGCACAGCTGGTGCGGAGTTATGGGCTGACCTGTCATCAATATGCTGATGACACTCAGCTCATTCTGAGGATGGGGGGCAGGCCGGAGTCCGTCCCCGATAATTTCCAACATTGCCTCGAAGCCGTTACTGGATGGCTGCGAGCCAGTAGGTTGAGGGTGAATCCGGCGAAGACGGAGATCTTGTGGCTGGGCCGCCCGGGCGGAGTGGGTACCCGGCTTCCGACCCTGGACGGTGCGGCGCTGCATCCAGCGCCGTCAGTGAAAAGCCTAGGCGTCCACCTGGACTCCCAGCTGACCATGGAGGCCCAGGTCTCCATGGTCAGCAAGGCGGCGTTTTTCATCTCCGCCAGGCGGGAGGCTGGCTCCTATCTGTCCCGAACGACCTGGCCACGGTGATCCAAGCCACGGTCATCTCGAGGCTAGACTACTGCAACGCGCTCACGTTGGCCTGCCTATGTCGTCGATCCGGAAGCTCAAGCTGGTGCAGAACACCGCCGCCCGGCTCCTGTCTGGGGCTCCAGCAGGATGCCGAATAACTCCAGTCTTGCGGGATCTGCACTGGCTGCCTATTGAGCACCGGGTCGCCTTCAAAGTGTTGGTTCTTACCTTTAAGGCCATCTACGGCCTGGGGCCAGCGTATCTGAGGGACCGTCTCGCCTTATACTGCCCATCGAGATCACTCCGGTCTGAAGAGGCCAATTTACTGGTTGTACCATCTGCCAAGCTGGCTCGTTTAACATCCACCCGCCGGAGGCGTTCTCTGTGATAGCTCCTACGCTATGGAACGCCCTCCCGGTCGAGGCCAGAGCTTTGAGGACCTACTCCCCTTTAGACGGGCCTGCAAAACCTATTTGTTTAGGCAGGCCTTTGGGGAGTAGGCCCTTGCATCCATAATAGACCGCTCTTCGGCCACCGCTCACTGTACTGTTTTAATTTTACTGTTTTAACTTTTTATTGTATTGCATGTTTTTAAGCAATGTATGTTTTCTGTGTTTTTATGCTGAACCTCTGGCACTACGCCATTGGCCTGTGAGCCGCCGCGAGCCCCCGGGAGTCGGCGGTGCAAAAATCCAAATAAATAAATAAATAAATAAATAAATAGACACACTTTTGTTTTCTGGTGGTACAATACCAAGAAAATTTACTTTGTGTCCAAAATTATAAGTTTAATGTTTAGATTTGGCTTTCATTTCCAAAATATCTCATTATGCACACATATGCAAGTACAGGTATACCTAAATCAGGGGAGTGTATGTGTGTGGTGGGTCCTTAATTCAAATCATTTCTGGTTCCAAATTTGTGGATAAGGGATAGTCACTCATCACTGTATTTTACTAATGTGTAATCTTCTAGTGAATCTTTCCCTGCTCATTTTCTGTCCTGTATATTCACCCTTCCCCGGTCCTTCCCATGACTGCAGAGCTGAGTTGCTTTAGCTGCTGTACATTCAAAACTGGCTGTAACTCAGGGAACATGGCCTAGTAGTTTCAGAAATGGTTGGATCATAACACCAACATTTAGTGGTCACAGGAATGAGACTTGTCCTTTAGGATAAAAAGAGAAATTACAGCTCCTGGTGACCTGAATTGCTTATGATTCATTAATAGGGCACATGTTTTTTTTTAATTGTAGAAGGTCCCAGGTTCTGGTGTCTTTATGTAAGTCTGGGAAAACTGTCTGAAACTTTGGAGAGCTAATTCCAATGCATTCTGAAAATTCTGAGACATACAAACCAATAGTGGGGCTCTGTAGAAGGCAGTTGCTTACATTTCTAAACACCGATTACCCCGCCCCCCTTTCTTCTCTTACTAATTTATTTTTATTATGATGATGATTATTTACTACTCAGATATTTACATATAATGAAGTTCCTCAATCAGAGTTTCAAGTCTTTCCCATTAGCATTACTTGTGTCTGACCCCACTGTTGTGGAATCCTTTATTTTACCACCAAAATATTACTGAATGGCTCAGGTTGAAGGTATTGCAAGCACAACAAAAGTCTGGAGATGCTCGCTTCAGAACTTGAACTTTTGATATAACAATAAAGAGATCCAGTATGTAGCAGCCTATATTTCTTTATGCCATTACAAATTGGATTCAAATGAGAACAACTACCCATAGGCATAACATGACTCTTTTAGCCCAGGGGTAAGCATTGTGCAGTCTACTAGGTGTTATAGGACTACAACTTCCAGCAGTCCTATCCAGTATAGCAAACTGTGACAAATGTTGGGAATTGTCTCTAAGAATACCTATGAGGTTGCACTTTGTCCACCTCTGTCTTCGTGTGCCTTCCTTCTATTACTTGTCAAACAGGAAACGAAGCCAACATTTCACTTATGATTTTCCAACCATTGGCACATGCTGCACTGGCTTGTTGTAGCTTGTCTGAAATGACTGTAATATGATGTTATTCTTTGTAAAGCAGGCTGGAAACAAAGTTTGACCCTCTGTAAAACACCATATATGCAGCAGTACTTGGATGCTTCAAGGTGAGTGTTCATCCCTAACTTTGATCTTCCAGATTCTTGAAAATCAATGTAATTAAGAATTGCTGTATGGCTTTCTTTTTGTTCTGTGCCTTCAAATTGTTTTTGGCTTATGGTGGCCCAAAGACAAATCTGTCAGAGGGTTTTCTTGGCAGGATGGTACAGAGAGGTTTGCTTTTGTCTCCTTCTGAGGCTGAGAGAGTGCAACTTAGTTAAGGATTTCCATGCCGAAGTGGGGATTTGAACCCTGGTATCTAGAGTCATAGCCCAACATGCAAACCATTATACCATATTGACTCTATATGGCAGCCTTTCCCAATCTGTTGTCCTTTTATTGCATTGCACTACATTGCCCAACATTACTAGGCTGGCACGAATGGGGTTGTTATTCAACACAATTAGTGGGGACCAAGTTGGGAAAAGCAGATGTATGGGCCTTCTTTTTTTAATAAGTTTTTTTGTCCCACTGCAGTGCTGTGTTTCAGTCCAACTGAAACTAGATGAACAGTGCAACAGTTCATATCTCATTACTTTCAATGAAATTTTGACTACTGTTAGCTGGGTTGGGTTCTTTGTTCTTTGTGTTCAGCACATATCTTTCTACTATCAACTTTCATGCAAAATATTCACCGTAAGGAGATTTTACAATCTGACTAAAATAAAGAGGTGAAATCCATGCCAAGGGGAAACAAACTACTACAGTTTGGGTGATTTCCAGGTTTTAAAAATGCCCAAAAAGTTATGGGGTGAGAGTGGTTGGTATATATGGCCCAGGCCCACAGACCATTGTTTGCCCACACTTGTTGTAAGTGATGCTCAGGTATCATTTACTCTTGGCAGGAGAACCTTTTTTATCCATTGACTGAATTTCAGTCTGAGAAAGGAATTTGGAGCTGCATTGCTGTTGTTGTTATCGTTGTGTTATATATATATATATATATATATATATATATATATATAGGGTGGTGGTGGTACAATTGAATGTACATGGTGCTTTACTGTACAACAATAATAAAATTGGGTCCTAATACAGGAACTTAAACTAAAATGTATGTATATATACATACACACACAGAGGGGGAAGGAATAACAAAGCACAAAACTATAATCCAATCCTAAGAAAATACAAAAAGCCCCCAAACAAATGGTTATAATACAAAGCAAACTAATGACACATGTCTTTATCATTCATTTGAGTTAAACTATACAAGATAACAACACAAAGTAGTAGCAAAATTCCAAAAGTTTTGGAAGACAAAATGTTTTCAGTTGGGATTTAAAAACAAGGGGAGAGCAGTTCTCAAATGTCCAGATAGGCAATTCTGAGAGAATGAGGTAGCGAGTGAGAAAGGAGAACCAAGTAGTATGGCTAAGGGTTTGAGGCAGAGGCAAATAGGGGCCAGATATTATACTTCTTACAGATTTGAACCTTTTCTCACTAAGCATACAAGCCAAAATTCAATTCTCTTTATGCCTTCTGAGGAGTAAACTAAAGTGAACAGCTTATCTTGCTGCAAAGCAGAGCTTAGTTTCATGCAGTGACTTCTGCTTTAAATAGCTGCTTGTTTTGATCACAGATGGGAAATAACAGCACCTGATGTAGAATCTGCATTGCAGGAAAGTTTTCCATCCCTGCTGTAATTTCTTTCCACTTTCAGTGTATTGTAATTGGCAATGTTTTTGCAAGAATGGGATTCTGACCTTCTGTGCCAGGTCTCATGAGCAATACTGTAAATTTACCAGACTTCATTTTTATAATGCCCTGTATAAGGACATTATACTAATGGACTACTAATGCAGCTTCTTAAACCTTTTTTGTGTGTGCCAGATGTCACTAAACTTACCTATTAGAATCAGGCCTCCAAATTTTAAATCACTAGACATATCTTTTCAAGTAATTGTACCATCCACTTCAGTGCAAAAGCTGTGAAATATAATGTGTTTTGCAACAGTCTATTATCAACACACAAATATTGAGCGTTAAACATGGTAAAGTTAAATTTATGCTGTGGGTTCAACTATGTAATCTGTTCCTGGATGTTTTTCATTTATAAGGATAGAGGAAAATGCCTCAGAGGAGATGGAGAGTATATTTCCCTCAGGCTCTAAATAATCAGAACTTGAAACTACCGTATTTTTTGGAACTACAACTCCCAGCCTTCATTGGTTGGGGAATTTTCAAGTTGTAGTTGTAAAAAAAAACCTCACCAAAGTTGGGGTTACAGCAATTTGAATCCAGCAGTTTTCTTTTCTGCCAACTGGATACTTTCCAATAATAATAAAAATGAAAGACTAAAGAGGCACAGACATTAGATAAATCCTGCACATCCATTAACCCATACAGACTGTCAAATAAAAAAAGAGCCTCGAACAAAAGCCCTGTGTCCTTTAGAAAGCAAATTGGAAAGGTTGTCTGTTGTCATGGTTATATAGTCAGGTGGCTGTAGTTTGGTCTAGAAATGTATGCAAAGATCAATAGATCATCCTGTAAGCAAGACATACAGCAAGAGAACTGTGTGAACAGTGATAATCTCCCAGTTCTAATGCCTAGTTGGACTGATTTGGCTTGAATAGCATTCTTTAAAGTATAGTATTATTTAAAAGTGGTACAGTCATATGAGAAGCCTTCCATGTCACCAGGAATTTGTAGTTATTGTAGTGAAAATCTTGCATATAGACATAGAATAATATCTGAAATAGGTTTAGGTTCCTGTATGATTTATGCAAAGCATGTATGCCATAACTTTCACTAGCAAGCATGGGTACTGATCATATTGTCTGGAGGATTCTGGAAATTCAATAACAACAACAATAACAACCCAACAATGTCCAGGCTAAGGATTCTATAATGATAAATATGAGAAGTAGTTATTGTTTTTTTTCATGTTATGAATGGTCCCATTAAAAATGGATAAATATGTGGGTAAACCACAACTCTCATCATCTTTGGTCACTGCCCTCCCCCCAACCACGCGAATAGTTAAAGTTGGTTATGATGGGTATGTGTGCCAAGTTTGGTTCAGATCCATTGTCGGTGGGGTTCACAGAATTCTCTGGCTATGGGACTGCAATTCCCACCATCCTCTGCCATTGCCCTCAAAACTCAAGCAGTACTTAAAGTTGGTCATTATTTATTTATTTCATATCAAAAGCATTGCATATTAGTAAGTTGGTCATGATTTCCCAAATTTGGTTCAGATCCATTATCGGTGGGATTCACAGCACTCTCTGGATGTGGGTGGGCTGGAATTCCCATTGGGCTAGGTCAATTTTCCCCAAACTCCGCCACTATTTAAAATTGGTCATGATGGCTACAAATGCCAATTTTGGACCTGATTGATCATCGGTGGGGTTCACAGGGCTCTCTGATGTCATTGCCTTCAAACCTCACCAGTATTTAAAGTTGGTCATGTTGAGTATGCTTGCCAAATTTGGTCCAGATCCATGAATGGGATTCACAGTGTTCTCTGGAAGTGCTCCCAGGATGCGGGGTGAACAACAATTCCCATCAACCAAAGTCAATCTCTCCCTCCACCCCCCCCCCCCCCAACCCCTCCAGTATTTTCTGTTGGTCATGGTGGGTGTATGTGTGCCAAGTTTGATCCAGATCCATCATCAGTGGAATTCACAGTACTCTCTGGAAGTGGGAGCTATCTTGGAAAATAGATAGATAGATTCACTTTTATATGTATGCATAGATAATAATAACTTATCCAAGTATGGAAGAACATGTCCCACATTAGGCTTCTCTCAGCTATGGAAAGGATTCTAGGCTCTCTCCTGAATTCTATATCTGCTCCAGAGCTTTGTTAGACCAGACACTATTCATTTTGTTTATTATAATTTAGGGGTAGAGAACCTACATCTCTACTATAAATGGTGTTGGACTTCAATCCCTATCAGTCTTAACTGTTGGTTAACTGGGTTAAATTGTATATCAATGCTTTTATGTCGAGCTGCTTTGAATCCCCTTTGGGGAGATAAAGGGGAGTATAAATAAATATAATAATGATGATAATAATGATGATGATGATGTCTGGGTCTGAAAGAAATCGAAACCAAATACATTTGGAGGGCTATGCCATATATTCTCCACTTCATCATGTTCTACACCATGAAGTGCTTCTGTTGGTGCCTTATTAGGACAAAGCACTGTCATCCTGACATGCTCAAAATGGATCAGAGGTCCATATGCAACTAGCTCAGGCATGAGCAAACTTCAGCCTTCCAGGTATTTTGGACTTCAACTCCCACAATTCCTAAGAGTCAGTAAACTGGCTGGGATTTCTGGGAGTTGAAATCCAAAACACCTGGAAGGCTGATGCTTGAACTAGGCCCATGCTTGAACTAGCCCATGGGCTCATCAATTTTTCAGCCTTGTGCCTGGCTGCTCTTGCCTCAAGTGCTGCAATGGTTAACGTTATCTGTCCGTGTAAGCAAGGGTTCATTTGTCAAATGGAATATTTTGGAATATTTATGGAGCAGCATTAAGCTGAAAGCCTGATCCCTGGCTTGTAAAGTGAGTTCTGCCATCCACCCTAATCCATGTAATCCTGGCATAATAGCTGGCAGTTGCGTTCCCTGGTTCTCTGACAGTTAATCTGACATGAGACATTTGCTAATGCAGGTGAGGAGATTTTGTGGCTAAGAGAGAAGGTGAAGATGTGTTGTTTGCAATCACTTAGCTATTACCCGAAAGTGTGTTCTTGTCTTTCTGTGCAGTGGGTGTGCCTCAGAACACTGCCATTCTTTGGCTACTCCATCTCAGGACTGCAGCATAACAGCATGCAATGACCATTAGCTTGCTGCATGTGAAAATAAGGAACTATTTATAAGACAAATGCAAGTGAAACATTGGAAGAGTCAAGAGTGTATGGCTTGGTGGGGCATCACATGTTTTTGCTGCATGAGGGATGAAGTTCAGTCCCTACTTTTTTTGGTTTGGGCTAGGAAAGAATAATGCATGAAACCTTGTTTGTGTTGGCTGTATCGGAGCAGTAGTCAAACTGGTTGTGAGATGATTTCCTATGTTCCAGAGGATGCATATCATTCATCTTGTTATAGTTAAGCTCCTCTCCATTGGCGCCCCCTTGTCGCGGGGGAGAGGCTTGCGTACCCTAATGAAGTTGTGAGCTATGCTGGTGGTGGCATAGCCACCGGTAGGGCCTCCCATGCCAGACAGGTCACAACCGAAGGGTCTGACAAAGAGTGTCAATGGGTAGGATGGGCTCTCTGGCCTTTTGGCAACCATCCTAAGGAAAACTCTAATTTCAAACCCGGGCAGATGATGCTCATCTAACCCTGTAAGGTCAACCATCTAGAGAAGGAAACTCAAATCAAACCTACGACCTGAGTACCTCGCTGCCACCGTCCTAAGCTTGTTAGGCCCCGGCAGACAAACCTTTGGTTTAAAGGGTGAGGCCAGTTCTGTGCACGCTGCGCTCCACCAGAAAAATCCATTGCACAGGCTCCAAGGACACATCCAAACTCCTTAGTCATCAACGTGCTTGTAGAAAGCGTGGGATGAGTCCTTCCTAAGAATCTTCATTCGCGAAGTAATGCCAGAGAGATAGTTAAGCAAATTGATGTTGTGTGTCTTGAAGCAATTTCCAATTTGCAGTGATCCTAGGGTGATCCTATCACAGGGGTTTATGGGGTCGAGAGAGTGTGATTCACCCGGGGTCAACAAGACCTCACTTGGAGTGCTATGTCCAGTTCTGGGCACCACAATTAAAGAAGGATATTGACAAGCTGAGACTAAAATGTTAAAGGGTCTGGAAACCAAGCCCTATGATGAACACCTTATGAAGCTGGGTATGTTCAGCCTGGAGAACTAAAGGTTTAGAGGTGTCATGATAGACATGTTTAAATATTAGAAAGGATGTCATATTGAAGAAGGAGCAGTCTTGTTTTCTGCTGCTTTTGAGAGTAGGACATGGGGCCATGGATACAAACTTCAGGAAAAAAGATTCCACCTAAACATTAGGAAAAACCTCCGAATGGTAAAAATTTGTTTGAAAATGTATGGTGGCATCGTCTTCTCTGGAGATTTTTTTTAAACAGAAGCTGGATGGTCATATCTCAGGAGTGCTTTGAATGTGTATTCCTTCATAGCAGGAGGTTGGATGGGATGGACCCTGTGGTCTTTTCCAACGTTATTCCCAAGTCTTCTAATGCTTCTTTAAGTATATGCAGCTATTTTGAGTTCGGTGCCTTTTTCCTAATGTGGTATTTCCGTTGTTTGTCAGCCACCTGAATTGCTTTTGGTATCTTAAATCCCAAGTTTGCATTATTGGAACCTGCTGCTTCTCTTTCTGGAAGGGATGTCTCTGGCAGCATTCATATGGGAAAAATCCATATTGCAAAAATACTTTTAGTATGACCCTAGATTATTTTCAGTTTGAAAGAGGACAGATGCCTCTGATTCAAAGACTGCCATAGTTATAATTTATGCTAGGGTTCTGTGACTTGGTTCCTTAAAGAGTATTTTATGCCCTCTGGTGTTGATCACATGTAAGTGCACAGAATATGCTGCTAATTAAGTTTTTTAAAAAACCGAAACCACATCTTTCTCTAATCAGGTTTGTATGGAATTTAAGTTGTATTGATCAAGCAAGATTTGCTTCCATACAGTATCATAGAATCATACTGCAAGGGCCATCTAGCTCAACCTCCTTGTGAAGTAGGAATGTACAAAGGAATCGTAACATATAATCATTCATGTAAGCATGTTTAGGATTTCTGTTTTATCATTTAACCCCGATGGTGCAGTGGGTTAAACCGCTGAGATGCTGAACTTGCTGACTAGAAGGTCAGCGGTTCGAATCCAGGGAGCAGGGTGAGTTCCTGCTGTCAGCCCTAGCTTCTACCAACCTGGAAGTTCGAAAACATGCCAATGTGAGTAGATTAGCAGGCACTGCTCCGGCAGGAAGGTAGCGGTGCTCCATGTAGTTATGCTGTCCTCATGACCTTGGCGATGTCTGTGGACAGCACTGGCTCTTCAGCTTAGAAATGGAGATGAGCACCCCCCCCCCCCGAGTCAGACACAACTAGACTTAATCTCAAGGGGAAACCTCTACCTTTACCTTTTATGACTTTGTCATGTGTAATAATAACAACAATATTAATAATAATAACAACTAAACTTACTAAACTTACTAACTTACTAAAATACTCGACTGTTTGCTTCCACTGTAGAGCATTTTAAGGGATGACAAGTTTTGGACTCACCCAAAAGAGGCAACATGACTGCACAAGGCAAGCCTTGCTTTGCAGTTTCTCCAGGTCATTTATTTCTGCAGTCAGCAGATGGTTCACATGGCAGGGATGCCATCATCTGTGGACATCCTGAAACATCAATCCATTCTCCGGCTTTCTGGAAGAAAGGAAATTGGAATCGTTGGCTCATTAACAAACCCTGGCTAGCATCCTGAGAGTGACTTACAAATACATAAGTCCTATGTTTATGTGTGCAATTGCGCTCCATCCCCCCAAAATCTAGTGGAGAGGGAAGGCGATTCAGATCATGAAGGAACAGCTGCTTTGGACTCCCAAGAGGAGGAAAAGTCAAATATAATCCATTTGAGAGCATACACTCATTTTTCTTCTCCTCTCCCCGACTGAGCTGAGACCAGCTGTTAATTCATTATCTGAAAAAGGAGGAAAAAATACAAGCTTTCCATGCTTTTCGACGCCTCGCTTTCCAATTACAGGCAGTCCCCAAGTTACAAACAAGACAGGTTCTGTAGGTGTGTTCTTAAGTTGAATTTGTATGTAAGTCTGAACAGGTGCATTTTTTAAAGTGTAACTCCAGTCAAAATATATGTATTTTGTGATGAAATGAAAATAATGCATAGTTCACGTTTGATCAGCTCACACACTGCCTTGCCAGAGAAAGAAAATATGCCACACAAATGAACATTAAAGAACAAATAGTTTACTCTTTGTATTTCGAAGGCTTTCATGGCTGGAATCACTAGGTTGTTGTAGGTTTTTCGGGCTGTATGGCCATGTTCTAGAAGCATTATCTCCTGACGTTTCACCTGCATCTATGGCAGGCATCATCAGAGGTTGTGAGGTCTGTTGGAAACTAGGCAAGTGGGGTTTATATAACTGTGGAATGGCCAGGGTGGGAGAAAGAACTCTTGTCGGAGGTTGTTGTGAATGTTTCAATTGGCCACCTTGATTAGCATTCCATAGATATATAAACCCAATTTTTCTAGTTCCAACAGACCTCACAACCTCTGAGGATGCTTGCCATAGATGCTGGCGAAACGTCAGGAGAGAATACTTCTATCTCTCTGGCATTACGAAGATTCAGGAAGGACTCATCTACAAGCCCACTCTTTCTACAAGCGCGTTGATGACTAAGGAGATTGGATGTGTTCTTCGAGCCTGTGCAGTGGATTTTTCTGGTGGAGCGCAGCGTCGACAGAACTGACCTCACCTTTTAAACCAAAGGTTCATCTGCCGGGGCCTAGCAAGCTTAGGATGGTGGCAGCGAGGTCCTCAGGTCGTAGGTTTGATTTGAGTTTGATTTGAGTTGACCTTACAGAGTTAGATGAGCATCATCTGCCCGGGTTTGAAATTAGAGTTTTCCTTCTCTTAGGATGGTTGCCAAAAGGCCAGAGAGCCCATTCTACTCTTGGATGCTCTTTGTCAGACCCTTCGGTTGTGACCTATCTGGCATGGGAGGCTCTACCGGTGGCTATTATGCCACCGCAAGCATAGCTCACAACTTCATTAGGGTACGCAAGCCTCTCCCCCGCGACAAGGGGGCGCCAATGGTTGTAGAACATGGCCATATAGCTCGAAAAACCTACAACAACCCAGTTTACTCTTTGTAGTTCGGAACAACATATTTACAATCATGTGATTGGTAGCATCGACTCGCATAATGTTTTTTTATGAGAGATTTAAAATGGTTTTTCTTTGTCCATGTGAAGAATTTCCCTCCAGCAGCCTATAAAGCAAGAGCGCACTCTGTCTGCTTCTCTCTCTGCTTCACTGCACCAGGATTGTGGCGCAGCTGGCTGGGAGTCAGCTGCATTAAGATCACTACTGACCGAAAGGTCATGAGTTCAAAGCCAGCCCGGGTCGGAGTGAGCTCCCGACCAAAACTGTGTAGCTTGTTGTCGACCTTTGCAGCCTGAAATATAGTTGCATCTGTCAAGTAGGAAATTTAGGTACCACTTTGTGGATAGGCTAATTTAATTGATTTATGAGGCCATAAAAATCTCCAGGAAGTATGTAAAGAATGAGGAAGCGACAGCTCCCCTGGTGGCCAAAAGCTGGAATGTTAAATAGCCTCTGAGTGTCTGTCTATATATGTTGTGTTGTAGCAGAATACCATACCCCCACAAGGCAGGCTGCTCGTGCAGACGCAGTAGAAGGAGAAGACAGGCAACAGGATTTCTCAGAAAGCTCAGTTTACTTTGTTCCACAGCTGTGAGTCCGTCCCTGCACAACATGGTGCTTCAAGGGGGCGGCCCCTCCCCCCTTGTGAGGCACATATTTATACAAGCATCAGGGTTCAACTTATGGTTGCCCAAAATCTTATTATTGGTTAAAAGTTATGTCGCAGCTAAAATTGCAGCCTATCATAATGTAACACAGACTGTCCACGCTTCATTCTTGGAGATACAGTGTTTCTTTATCTCTTGCATTCCTGCACATGCTCAGTTTGACTCCCTTAGTATAGCTCCTTCTCTGTTCTGCTGTCTCTGGGCAGATTATTGCTAACTCTGCCTTCTTCTCTATGCCTACCCTATGCTTGGGTAGCATTTTCTTCTGACGTTTCTTCTGCAACTCAATGAGTCTCCTTCAGTGTGTCTATGGCATTGAATATTTGCCATATACTGTATATGTACATTGTAATCCGCCCAAAGTTCCCTGCAGGGTGAGAAGGGCGGAATATAAATACTGTAAATAAATAATAAATAATTGCATAGCTCAAGCCTGAAAAATGTAACAGTAAACAAAAGTCCCAGGCTCAGCCAACTCCCGGGGTGTAGCCCAAACAATCAGCTTCATGCATTTTATTTTACAGTTGACACACACACATATAGTGATTTCTTACATGCTCCAACATATTTTAACTCTGGACAGAATAAGGAAGGGTTAACACCCCTGTGGTGTTTCTTTTGCTGTCTGCGCATCTGTTTAGAAGATTTCATAAGAACATAAGAACATAAGAGCCATGCTGAATCGGACCTCAGCCCATCTAGTCCAGCATTCTGTATCACACAGTGGCCCACCAGTTGTACACGGGGATCTCGAGCAGAAGGGAGGGCAAAACCCTGACCTGCTCCCGACCCCCCACAACCAGTACCCAGGGAAATCCTGCCTACCTCAACCAACTCCGAGGTGGCACTTGAATGTCCTTTTCAGTAACTACCGATACACTTGGTATCCATGAATCTGTCTAATCCTGCCTTGAAGTTGTTCAGGCTGACAGCTGTCACAACCTCCTCTGAAAGTGAGTTCCATAACCCAATGACCCTCTGGGTGAAGAAATATTTCCCTTTATTAGTCCTAACTTTCCTACCTTGGAGCTTCAGGGAGTGCCCTCTAGTCCTAGTGTTTTGTGACAAAGAAAATAGTTTTTCTTTATTCACCTTTTCTATCCCATGCATGATTTTATACACTTCGATCAAGTCACCTCCTAAACGCCGTCTTTCAAGGCTGAAAAGACCAAGGCGTTGCAACCTGATTTCATAAGGGAGCCGCTCCATCCCTTGGATCATTCTTGTTGCCCTTTTCTGTACCTTTTCCAGTTCCGTTATATCCTTCTTAAGGTGCGGAGACCAGAATTGTACACAGTACTCCAAATGTGGCCTTACCATCGATTTGTAGAGAGGTAATACAACATTTGCTGACCTATTTTCGATTCCCTTTCTGATCATGCCTAGCATACAATTTGCTTTTTTCACTGCTGCTGCGCACTGGGTTGACATCTTCATTGAGCTGTCCACCAAAACCCCAAGATCCCTTTCCTGGTTTGTCTCGGAAAGCTTTGACCCCATCAATTTGTAGGTGTAGTTGGGGTTCTTTGCCCCGATGTGCATGACTTTACACTTGTTTAGGTTAAAATGCATTTGCCACTTTGTTGCCCATTCACTCAATTTCGAGAGATCTTTCTGGAGCTCTTTACAATCAGTTTCATTTTTAACTACCCTGAACAATTTAGTGTCATCTGCAAACTTTGCTACCTCAGAATTCACTCCTACATCCAGATCATTAATGAATAAATTAAAAGTAACGGACCCAAAACTGAACCTTGGGGTACACCACTTCTCACCTCTTTCCACCCAGAGAAATGTCCGTTTATTACCACCCTTTGTTTCCTACAGTTTAGCCAGGTTCCAATCCAGGACAAGACCTGTCCTCTGATTCCATGGCTGAAGAGCTTATTTAGGAGCCTTTGGTGAGGGACTTTGTCAAAAGCCTTTTGAAAGTCAAGGTAAACAATATCAATTGGGTCCCCTTTATCTATGTGTTTATTTACACCCTCAAAGAATTCTAACAAGTTAGTAAGACATGATTTGCCTTTGCAGAAACCATGTTGATTTTCTTTCAGCAATGCCTGTTCTTCTATGTGCCTAGTAATATTTTCTTTAATAATGGTTTCCATCACTTTGCCTGGAACTGAGGTTAAACTGACTGGTCTATAATTTCCTGGATCACCTCTGGATCCTTTCTTGAAGATCGGTGTTACATTTGCCTCCCTCCAGTCCTCGGGTACAGTGCCTGATCTTAGAGAAAGGTTATGTATCTTAGCTAGAAGTTCAGCAATTTCACACTTGAGTTCCTTAAGAACTCTGGGGTGGATGCCATCTGGCCCTGGTGATTTGTTGACATTTAGTTTAGTAAGGCATATGAGAACATCCTCCTTGTTTATCTCTCTCTGTTTTAATTCTTTTAATTCCCTCCATGAAAAAACTGACTCAGCTGCAGGCATATGTTGTCTGTGCTCCTGTGTGAAAACGGAGGCAAAGAAGTCATTTAGCCGCTCAGCAATCTCCTTGTCTTCGCTGATTTTCCCTTTCTGACCATTGTCGTCGAGTGGCCCAACTGCTTTTCTAGTTGGGTTCCTGCTTCTGATGTACTTAAAGAAGTTTTTGTTGTTTTTTTAAATATTCTTTGCTATGTGTGCCTCAAAATCTCTTTTGGCTTTCCTGACTGTTGCTTTGCATTTAGTTTGCCAGAGCTTGTGTTCCTTTCTGTTCTCCTCGGTAGGAAGAGCCTTCCATTTCTTAAATGAGTTTTTCTTCTTTCCAATCACATCTTTTACTTCATTTGTAAGCCATACTGGTGTCCTTTTGGACTTTCCATGCCTCTTTCTTTTTATTGGAATGCATTTTAGTTCGGCCTGTTTTAAGGTATTTTTAAACAGTTTCCAAGCATTTTGGAGGGATTTGATTTTTTTACTGCTCCTTTTAGTTTGTTCTTTACAATTTTTCTCATTTTGGTGAAATTCCCTTTGTGAAAGTTTAATGTCTCCATGTTAGTTTTCACTGACAGTTTGCTATCCAAACTTACGTTGAAGGTTATTGTGTTATGGTCACTGGTACCAATGGGCTCAGCTACAAGGACATCTTGAACGAGATCTTGTTCATTAGTTAGCACCAAGTCCAGGATCCCCTTTCCCCTGGTTGGTTCCATGACCATCTGCTCAAGGGAATAATCAGCTAGCATGTCGAGGAACCTTGTCTCTCTTTCATGCGTAGAACAAGAATTTAGCCAATCCATTTGGGGGATAGTTGAAGTCCCCATTATGACTAATTTATTGCTTTTTGAGGCCCGTTTAATTTTATTTTCCAGATAGCAGTCTGCCTCTGGAGTTTGGTTGGGAGGGCGATAGCAGATCCCTAGTGCTAGATTAGTTTTTTGTCCTGGGACTTTTATTCACAATGTTTCTGTAGGTGAGTTTGAAGTTTCTTGAAGTTCTAATTCATGAGATTCTAGCTCTTCATTTATGTACAGGGCCACACCGCCACCATTTTTCCCTCTCCTGTCTTTCCTGTACAGTTTATAACCTGGAATCTTTGTGTCCCATTTGTTTTCCTCCGTCCACCAGGTTTCTGTTATGCCAATTGTAGCAGCAAATTAGGAGTCCCAGAACTCCCTATGGCAAGTTATTTCTTACCAAACAGCAACGTGGACGTGCGGGCACAGGAACGAGAGAACACACCAATGTACTGTTGTAAAATGAAGTCAAGTTTATTGATTCTGCACCAGCTGGTGGGGTTCACCCACAGAACAAGCTGCTCTGGGCAAACGGCCCCTCACATACTAAGAACATTCCTTAAATACCCCTCATGGCGGCAGATCTTGTCCCCGCCCTTCTTCATCAGTCTGCATTGGCTGGTGCATCAGAACATATTTCATTATCCAATTAAACACAATACTTTAGTAGCATCACATCTTAATCTTGCTTCTATTTGTTAGAACAATGTAGTGCATATATGATTCTTGTTCCCACAATACGTTATCAGCTCTGGCCAGTGTGTCCTTGCTTTGCAACAAATCTACAGAAGCTTTCCCTGGGCGTCTGCCAGAGAGAAAGCTATACTTGCCATGCGCAGCTTCCAACCAATCCGTAACAATGTAAACAAAGCAGCATGTTAGACTGAGGCCAATCAAGGCTTTGTTATCACTGAAGACACATGATGTCCTTTTGGCAAATCACTGCCTGCGCCTGAGGTACCAATCAGGGTACAGCATTTTCGGCTTGGATGCCAGCGTGATTTCTGGCACAGAAGCCTGCTATTCTAAAGCCTTTGCTTGTGCATCACTCTCCTCTGACTGCATTCCTGCACAAAGCACCAACTCTGCTTTACAATAATATCAATATTTTTTCTTTTGCCAAATATTCCAACTCCCCTATTTTTGTTCGAATGCTTCTAGCGTTTGCGTACAGACATTTATATTTATTTCTCTGGTGCACTTTCAACTTTGGCTGTTTGTGAGAATTTGTAGAAGGCCTACCATGTCCTACCTCTCGACTACTACTATCTATCTTTTCTGTTGACTCAGCCATTTGTGTATGGATTTCGTCCTCCATACTTGGCATTTCACCCTCTCAAACCGCTTTTTGTCCCTGTGACAATTGGATTTTGGAAAATTGGGCTCGTTGTGGAAACAAGGATTGGTGCTCGATGGAGACACCTTTCCTCCATGATAATAACTCTTTCAGGAGTGAATTTCACTTCTTTCCATGGAGTAGACTCTCATGATTCAATGGCATGAGAGTCAAAAGTGGTGCCAAGCGCATTCATTCCACTGTGTAGATCAGGCCTGGGCAAACTTGGGCCTTCCTGGTGTTTTGGAGTTCAACTCGCACCATTCCTAACAGCCTCATGCTGAAGCAGCAAATTAGGGAGTTATGGAACTCCAAATTGGCAAAGGACCTCTTACCAACAGGTGCACGAACGTGCGGGTGGCAGGAGTGAGGAAAGGACGCAACAACTTCACTGCTCGTGTGAAATCAAAGAGATTTATTGATAACACCAGCTGCTGGGGATTGCCAAACAGAACTCGCTGTTGATCAGGGGCAAAGGCCCCGGTCACTCTCAGTACAAAACATTTATACCCCCAATGGCGGCATCTCGGAAAAGCCCGCCCTCCTTCATGGATTTTACACAATCATAATTGGCTGGTGTTACATGGCATTTCATTAATCCAATAAAACATAACATTTCCATTAGCATCACATCTAAAAGTCCCACCTATGTGTTAGAACAATGGACTTTACTAAGTTAGTTCTTTCTCACAGTACATATCAGTGGCCTGGGACGTTCATGTACCCGATTAGCAACATTTCACATTCTGCCTTCCTTGCCAGCAAAGGATGGGGCTGAATCCCTCCGTACATGCGCAGTTCTTTTCCCTTTCTGGCACTAACGTCTCCCAATAGCACATTCTGTACTGTTAGACCAATCTAAGCCTACGTTATCTCACGTTAGGCACAGGGTGTACATCAGCAAGTCACAGCATAGATTAGAAGCGCCAATCACAGTGTTACTTTCACGGAACAAGTGCCTGCCTGATTCTTGGCACAGAAACCCACTTTTCAAAGCTCTACACGTGTGCAGCATCACTCTCTGACCTTTCTCCTCCACAGAAAGTACCAAAAACCGCTTTAATGCCTCCCCCTCAGCCGCTTAAGGAAAAGGAAAAGGCCCGAGGCTGTTAGGAATGGTGCGAGTTGAACTCCAAAACACCAGGAAGGCCCACAGCTTAAGCAGCTGAGGGGGAAAAGGAAAAGGCCTGAGGCTGTTAGGAATGGTGGGAGTTGAAGTCCAAAACACCAGGAAGGCCCACAGCCTAAGTGGCTGAGGGGGGAAAGGAAAAGGCCTGAGGCTGTTAGGAATGGTGGGAGTTGAAGTCCAAAACACCAGGAAGGCCCACAGCTTAAGCGGCTGAGGGGGAAAAGGAAAAGGCCTGAGGCTGTTAGGAATGGTGGGAGTTGAAGTCCAAAACACCAGGAAGGCCCACAGCCTAAGTGGCTGAGGGGGGGAAAGTGGGCTGAATGGGGGAGAAAAACACCAGGAAGGCCCACAAAAGGCCTGAGGCTGTTAGGAATGGTGGGAGTTGAAGTCCAAAACACCAGGAAGGCCCACAGCCCAAAAGGAAAAGGCCTGAGGCTGTTAGGAATGGTGGGAGTGAAGGGAAGGCCCAAGCTTAAGGCTGAAAAAGGAAAAGGCCTGAGGCTGTTAGGAATGGTGGGAGTTGAAGTCCAAAACACCAGGAAGGCCCACAGTTTAAGCAGCTGAGGGGGAAAAGGAAAAGGCCTGAGGCTATTAGGAATGGTGGGAGTTGAAGTCCAAAACACACCAGGAAGGCCCACAGCTTAAGCGGCTGAGGGGGAAAAGGAAAAGGCCTGAGGCTGTTAGGAATGGTGGGAGTTGAAGTCCAAAACACACCAGGAAGGCCCACAGCTTAAGCGGCTGAGGGGGAAAAGGAAAAGGCCTGAGGCTGTTAGGAATGGTGGGAGTTGAAGTCCAAAACACACCAGGAAGGCCCACAGCTTGAGGGGGGAAGCGGCTGAGGGGTAAAGGAAAAGGCCTGAGGCTGTTAGGAATGGTGGGAGTTGAAGTCCAAAACACACCAGGAAGGCCCACAGCTTAAGCGGCTGAGGGGGAAAAGGAAAAGGCCTGAGGCTGTTAGGAATAGTGGGAGTTGAAGTCCAAAACACACCAGGAAGGCCCACAGCTTAAGCGGCTGAGGGGGAAAAGGAAAAGGCCTGAGGCTGTTAGGAATGGTGGGAGTTGAAGTCCAAAACACACCAGGAAGGCCCACAGCTTAAGCGGCTGAGGGGGAAAAGGAAAAGGCCTGAGGCTGTTAGGAATGGTGGGAGTTGAAGTCCAAAACACACCAGGAAGGCCCACAGAGGGGGGGGAAAAGGAAAAGGCCTGAGGCTGTTAGGAATGGTGGGAGTTGAAGTCCAAAACACACCAGGAAGGCCCACAGCTTAAGCGGCTGAGGGGGAAAAGGAAAAGGCCTGAGGCTGTTAGGAATAGTGGGAGTTGAACTCCAAAACACCCGGAGGGAGGGCCTAAGTTTGCCCAGGCCTGCATTAAACTATGTTCTCCAACATACTACTCTTCCATGTGCAAAATACGTATTTTCATATATTGATTTCTGCCTAAAAGAGGGCCGATTCCAGGCCCATTTTATTTGCAGTCCTGTGGGATCAAGGCCTGCGCGATTAACTGCTCCTTAATGCGTTGCTATGGCAACCTGGAGCCAGGCCATGGGAGAAAACCCTTTATTTTCCATTCACATTGCCTTGGAAACAGACATGCGCTGATCCATTTAAATACATACATCCTCCTTTCTCAACTTTTAAGTCCTCTCAATTTGGAAAACACTCACTGAAAGGCTCTTATTTCAGCCTAACTCTTTCCAATTATTCTGGGTGGCGAAATAGACCCCAAACTCAGTCACTCATGAGAGAGAGAATATATAGATCCTCCTCAGAGTGACTGTCTTTTCTCCTCATAATTGGTACAGTAGGTTGCCATTCCCAGCTTTGGAGGCCATACATTTTTGTGGGGAGGCTGTTGAAGCAAGATGGCAGACACAACTGGAGAGAAAGGAGAAGAAGCATCTCCTAAAGCTCCTAAAGCTCCGAAACACAAAAGGGCGTCAAGGCCTTGGTGGAAGAAAAGGCCAAAGAGTCCATGTGAGTCCAAGGATGAGGATGAGATCCTGACAGGAATCTTTGGCTACTAATGGTGGCATATAGAGAAACCTAAGACTGATAGATTCCAGTATATATATATATAGGCTTCAGGGATATGTGTTCAATGAAGAAACCTTTCAAAGTAAACAGACATGAAGTCCATAGAAAAGTCCAAATAGCATCAAAATCCAAATAAAGTCCAGTGATAATGGAGCACCGCTCTCAAAAACGTCTTTGTAGGCAAAATCCAAATGGGTGCCTGGGGATTTTTTGTACCCTGTTTCGGGGGGAAAAAACCCCTTTTCAGGAGTTGATATGCACAGTGACTCTCTCTCTCTCTCGGCATTACTTCGCAAACAAAGATTCTTAGGAAGGACTCATCCCACGCTTTTTACAAGCGCATTGATGACTAAAAAGGCCAATCTGAGATAGGCAAGTTCGGTTGCAGAAAGCACATCAGAAAGTCTCCTTGGGTGGTGTCATTTCCAAGTTGCGGTTCTTTCTGTGTTGTTGTTTCTCTTCGAGACCCATTCACTGTGTCGTCTCGAAAGAGGCCACAGCATTGTGGATAGTGCATCTCCATGCCTCTCGATGTGAGGCCAGAGTGGACCATTGTTGGTGATCAATCTGGCCGAGTCTGAGATGTTGTTTCAGGGAGTCCTTATATGTCTTTTTGGGGGCACCTCTCTTGCGCTGACCCATGGCGAGTTCACCATAGAGTAGTATCTTTGGGAGGCAGTGGTCCTCCATCCTAGAGATGTGCCCTGCCCAGCGCAGCTGTGTTCTCAATAGCATGACCTCAATGCTATTGTGTGTGTGTGTGTGTGTGTGTGTGTGTGTATAGGCTTCAGGGATATGTGTTCAATGAAGAAACCTTTCAAAGTAAACAGACAATGAAACTCCAAATAGCATCAAAATCCAAATAAAGTCCAGTGATGATGGAGCACCGCTCTCAAAAACATCTTCGTAGGCAAAATCCAAATGGGTGCCTGGGGATTTTTTGTACCCTGTTTCGGGGGCAAAATTCCCCTTTTCAGGAGTTGATATGCACATTGACTCTCTAGACTCATATCTAAAACAAAACGTAGAGTAACAGGTATTTTCCAGAAAAATTATAAAAGTAGGGATTTATTTAAAATATTTGTACCCCGCCCTTCTCTACCCCTGAAGGGGGACTTAGGGCGGCTTACAACTGGCAGCGATTCGATGCCCCACATATACAATCAATAGAAACAACAGTTACATAATAAATAACACATTAATTAGACTAAAAACCATTTTAAAAAGTACAAATAGTCCGAGTTCTACAATCACAACTTAATCCGAAGCCAGTCCACAGTCTGTTTTCCAAGGCATTGCCATCATTTTATTGTCCGCCTGTTACCCGAATGTCGAACCAAATGCCTGGTCCCATAGCCACATCTTCAACATTTTTCCTAAAGGAAAGGAGGGAAGAAGTTGACCTAATTTCGCTGGGGAGCGAGTTCCACAGGTGAGGGGCCACCACCGAGTAGGTCCCTGTCCCTCGTCCCCACCAAACGTATTTGCAACAAAGGTGGTATCGAGAGCAGGGCCTCCCCCGAAGATTGTAAATTTCGAGATGGGACATAAGGGGAGATACGTTCGGACAAATAAGCTGGGCCAGAACCGTATAACCATATAACAAACATATACTCACATAGTGCTTTATAAGAAATGACTCTGCTTGTAGTAATTCCAACTGTGAGTAATCCTAAAGCTTCATCTCCAGGTTTATAAGGATATTTTGAAACTTAAAGGAAACAGGGTACAAAAAGTCCCTGGGCACCCCTGTCGATGCCATTTGGATTTTGCCTATGAAGACGTTTTTGAGAGCGGTGCTCCCTTATCACTGGACTTTACTTGGATTTTGATGCTATTTGGACTTTTCTGTGGACTTCATGACTCATTGTCTGGTTACTTTGAAAGGTTTCTTCATTGTACCCATACCCCTGAAGCCTATATATATTGGAATCTATCAGTCTTAGAAATGTTATGTTTGAGAGTGGTTGCTCCTTTTCACTTTGCTTTATGACACTGTATAGAGCTGTATATTGGGAATTTTGATAAAATTATATACTGTATGCTCTTTGGATATTATACTTTCTCCTTACATAGATTGCTTTGTGTTTTTGTTCTGACATCCGACAAGTAATATAGAGAAACCTAGCATAGTCAAACTGGTTTGAGCATTGGTGTTCGAATCCTATCTTGACCATGGAAGGCCTTGGGCAAGTCACACTCTCTCAGCCTCAGAGGAAAGCAAAGGCAAATTGTTACTTCCAAGCAACACCTGGAGAAATTCCCTCCAGCTTATACTTTTCCAAAAAAAGAAGTAGTAATTTTCCCCTGGTAACATACAGAGAATGGGTGTATATTACTTTAATATGAGAGAAAGTATAGGTGCATCTATACTGTAGAATTAATGCAGTTTGATACCATTTTAACTGCCATGGAAATCTGGAAGTTGTAGCTTTACAAGGTATTTTAGTCAGCTTGGTCAAAAAAGGCTGGTGCCTCAACCAGCTACAACTCCACAAATCCCAAAGCACTGAGCCATAGCAGTAAAAGTGGTGTCAAACTGCATTAATTCTACAGTGTAGATGCACACTATACCTCTCAGTACCAGTTTTTGGGGATATATGAAGCGTTTATGTTCTGGGTTGCTGTGAGTTTTCCGGGCTGTATGCCAATGTTCCAAAAGCATTGTCTCCTGATGTTTCACCCACATCTATGGCAGGCATCCTCAGAGGTTGAGCGGTCTAAGGATCCTCTGAGGATGCCTGCCATAGATGTGGGTGAAACGTCAGGAGAGAATGCTTTTGGAACATGGGCATACAGCTCGGAAAACTCACATCAAGCCAGTGATTCCAGCCATGAAAGCTTTCGACGACACATTTATGTTGTGTTTGAGAAGCATCTGATTGGAAACATTATAGCCAAAGCTAATATGTTGATTGCTGTTTAGTCCGTTATTGCCATTAAAAGCAATACACGTTACACCACTTGTTAGAATTGTTTTAATAGTTGTAATGAATTTTGATATTTACCTTTTGTATGTTTTTACTTGTTAATGGCATTTTAAATTGTGAGCAACTTTGGGTCTCAATTTGCTGAAAAACGTGATATAGACATAGATATAAATTATCTTGGTCAACCATCATAAACAGTGGTGTGTATGTGTTTATGTGTGTATACACATACACACACACATTCATTCATTCATTCTAGAGAGGTAGAACTATGATAATGATGGCGTATAGATACCAATTGATTAAAAAATGGTCAAAAATGCTATGGAATCATGGAAATTGTACTTTACAAGGCCTTTAGCGTTCTCCCGTGATTCTATAGCAGGCTTGGGCAAACTTTGGCCCTCCAGGTGTTATAGCAGGCCGGTAGGCTGTTAGGAATTGTGGGGGTTGAAGTCCAAAACACGAGGCCTGTTCTATAGCAGCACAGCCGTTAATGTGGTATCTAACTGTATTAATCTACAGCATGACTGATTAGAAATGTGATTCTAATATTATTTAAATGGGACAGACTAATAAGGGACAATAACCATCTAATAGAGAGTGGGAAAATTTTAAATATTTAATTATAGTATGTAGCTTTGTATTTATGGGGATTTTGTTAATCTAAAATGTCAATTTGTGTGTTTTATATTGTGTTTTCCTTGACTAAAATGTATTTCTTTCTTTAAAAAATATGGTAGATCCTGAATTAAAGATCCTGACAGGTCCAGCCAGCGTTTGTATTTATATTATGCAAGAGTGGAGAACATGAACACTTTGATAAAATCTACTTCCAACCTTTAGCTAGTTCATTCTCTCTTTTTTGATATTCCTCAAAGGAAAATGAACTGTAGTCATGTCTGATGTGAAATATTACTTTAGACAGAATAAGACTTATGGATTCCTGGAAGCTAAATAATAAATTGGTGAGGGGTTAAGTTTGGTTTGGGGTTTGTTTGCATTACAAATAGTCATACTGCAAAGACCAGAAGGCACTGCATATCTAAAGACGCAAGGAGCTTCCTAGCAAGTGCTGCAGTCTTTGAGGGATGGCATTTTGCCTTTGCTGAATGATGCAGAACTAAAATCCATCACTATCAGAAAGAAAATTCTTAGGAGGAAGCAAGCGGCATACAGGAATTGACTTTTGTCCCTGCTGGCATCTTTCCCAGCTCTTGAGTGACAGTTTCTGTTAACTTTATTAATGAATTCACAAGCTTTGAGAACTAGGGTGGAAGCAACCACAGGAGAGCAGGTTTCCAGAATGACCTTGCTTGCTTGGCATCGAGTATGAAAATCCCAAACTCTAGATGCTTTGTAAAATTAAATATCCCAACCCACAAAAGCATGCAAATATAAAAGTAAATGGGAAATCACCTTGCTTGGCACACTTCCCTCTTGCTTTGGCTCCACGACCTTTGCAGGATGTCAACATGTTCTGACAGAGAACTGTAGAAGATAATGACTAGCAAGAAAGGAATGTATGGTAACTAAGAATGCATCTACACTATAGAATTAATGCAGTTTGACCCCACTTTAACTGTCATGGTTCAATGTTATGGAATCATGACAGTTGTATTTTGGTGAGGCACCAGCACTCTTTAGGAGAAAAGGTTAAAGATTGCCATGTTTTACAAATCCGGCAGTAAGTTTTAGTTCTGAATGGTAACAAATAGATTGGAAGGCTGGATGTGAATTCGGATCCCTGTTGACCCATGATGCTCACAGATACCCTTGATTCAGGGTGCATCTATACTGTAGAATTAATGCAGATTAACACCACTTTAACTGTCATGGGTCAGTATTATGGAATCATGGAAATTGTAGTTTGAAGAGGCAGCAGCACTCTTTGGCAGAGAAGGCTGAAAAGCTCATAAAACTACTGCTCCCACGATTTCATCGCATTGAACCATGGCAATTAAACTGGTGTCAAACTGCATTCATTTGTTCTACACTGTGCATGCACCTTCAGTCACCACCAGCTTGATTATAGAGCTTGGAAAATTTCTGTTCAAAAATTACAATTTCCATGACCATGTTTGGTTTATTTCTAAAGTTGAAGTCTTAAAAAGTAATTTTTCCAATGTCTGTGTATTGGGGAAAGGACACGTTCCAAATGGGACAAATCAAAATATATGAACTGCATGAAGTGTGCCACCACCATATTTATTGGAGAGCAATGTTTATCTGCTCCTTTTCCTTCCTCGCAGGCATGGATGGGAAGAAATGCAGCGTATGGATGTTCTTGCCTCTTGTCTTGACACTGTTTACCTCAGCAGGACTGTGGATTGTGTAAGTCAGCTTTACAAATTGATTTGGAAATGCTTTCTGGAAGGAGCAGTTCTTTGACACAACATAACCCAAGCTGATAGTTCCAGATAAAATCATGAAAGGAATATAAATCTGATTTTTTACATTAAAATGTTTTTCTTTAAATGCACCATTCCTGTAAGCAGACAGATATGTCCATTCTTTAAAACATCTATTTGCTGTAAAAGTGATATAAAGTCAGTCCTCAATATGCATGGATTCAGCATCCATGGGTTTCCCCATTCACAGCTTAAAATTATTTTAAGAAATCTAAAAATCAAACTATGAATTTGTCATTTTATATATGAGACATCATTTGTCTACATAATTGTATATAATGGGACTTGAGAATTCACATATTTGTTATCTGTGGGGAGCCCTGAAACCAAATTCAAGCAAAAACTTAAGACGTCACAGTATACTTCTTATCATCATCATCATCATCATCATATTTCTATTCTAGTTTATCTCTCTCAAAAGAGTCCTAAAATGGCTAACACGCGCACGTGCACACACACACACACATTACAAACATTAAAATAAGATTAAACATTGAACCAGTTAAAACTAAACAGTTAAAATAATTAAAATCTGTTCACATGCATAAAACACTTCATGTATATAGTCTCACACACAGGACATCAAGAAAAAGTTCATTGTTTCAGTTGTTCAGCTAGTCATACCCTCATCTAGATAACTTCATTCAATTTCCTCCTTATTTTCTCTTTTTCCTCACAAAAGTCAACCAGCATTCCATGGTTGCTGAATATAGTCAATACTGTGTGTTGCCAAAGGAAGCAGCCAGGCTTCGGAGCTGCAAGGCTATTCAATGGTAATCAGGGTGGCCAGTTGTAGCATTCATACCTGTCTCAAACAGACAAGAGTTCTTTCTTCTACCATGGGCATTCCACAGATATATAAACCCCACTTGCCTTGTTTCCAACAAACCCCACAACCTCTGAGGGTGCCTGCCATAGTTGTGGGCAAAACGTCAGGAAATAATGCTTCTGGAACATGGCCACACAGCCTGGAAAACTCACAGCAATCCATAGTCAATACTTTTCAATGTGTTTCAGTTACAGTATCCCTAGCTGGATATCAATGGAGTATTAATCAGGACTATCCCTGCCAAATTGGGACAATTGGAGAATATAACATCTTTTTTCATAGTGGTTAGCAGCAGCAGCAGTTACATTTGAACATCTGAAATAGTGATTGTATGCAAAAACTGCAGTAAGAAATCCACCCCAGGCAAAGTGGATTTTGAAGATTGTATAATTATATAAATTAGTTTAATCTGCATAAACTATCCATGTTTACTTTGTTTACTTTGTGATGCTTATTTCTTGAAACAGTTATGCTCTGCTTTGCTTACCCATAGAAAAGGGCAAAGAGCCAGGCAGCAAATTTTAGCCTCATTCACCATCCATGTAAATTTTATTTAGATACTTTTGAGATTTCAATAAACATTGCTTACAGTTTTCTCAGGTGTTGCTTTCTCTGTAGCCATAATACAGTTGCCAGCAAGAATAGCCAATATTGGGCAAGAAGGAACAATGTTTTGGTATTATAAGACAGCTTCATATTTTTCTACCATAGCTTGGAAAAATTACATTATTGGACAACAACTCACAGAATTGAAGGATGAATTATATAAATAAGTAAAGTAATTTTACCAAACACAGGTTTTTATAACAAAAAATGCTTATTTTTTAAATTTTAATTGTATCCAGTCCTCTTCCCCTTATATAGGCAGGACGGACCCAAAGCAGCATCTACCATACATAAAAACAGTCTAGCTAAAACAATCTAAAATATCATCATTAGGAAAGGATTGAACACATTGATATCTTAAGGATAATGGAAACTCAGCATATTTGATGGACACCAGGTTAGGGAAAGCTATCCACAGGCCTCAAGAACTCTTAAGTAGCAAAACCAAAAAAAACAATTCATCTATAGTGACCCATTTTAGATGGGTGTGGGACTCAGAAGATGTTAGAAACCAATAATCTGGTATTTAAAACCTGTTTCTGATTTGGCTGCTTAATCTCAGGTGTTTGTAGGCCGACTTCCTGCTTGATGCTCTGTGTCGGTTCCTCCTTGTTCCTCTAGTAAACAACATTTATATCCTGACATTCCTGTACCTTTCCTCTTCCTTCTGAAAAATGATTCAGTTAATATTCTCTAAAGTTCTCCATTTGTATTTTGGCAGATATTTTATAGCAGTAGAAGACAGCAAAATTCTTCCACTAAATGTGCCATACAGGTAAAATAATTTTTACAACATGTGTTCATATTTATGTGGTATTTATTCATTCCGTATTTAAATGCTTTGCAGTATCTAGTTTATACGTGTGTGTGTACATACACATACATATACACTTGCTTATGGTGAATTAATTATCATTGATATTGTGGTTGCTATTATTAAATGCTGCTGCGACTAATATTGCTACCACTACTGCGATATTATCCAGGCTACATAGATACACATATAGGCCAATATCCCTGCATACTGTGAATCAGCAGTACAAATCTCTTTTCAACTAGAAAGGCAAGTTTCAATTTGTGAACAATTTCAGGGGTTGCATTCTCACAGTGGATGAAGTTGAGGACATAAAATGGACACAGATTAATACAGGGCAAGTGAGATGTATATCTTACATCTGATTCATCCTATATTAATCTGGCTCTTTCCTGTGCCTTTTACCCCAGTACTCTAATGCAACAAACGTCCATAATGTGAAACTTTTCTATTCTGTAATTAGAGGTCTTGTCCATTCAAAACCTACCAGTCTGCAAATGAGGTCACCTAATTTGGGGAAACCTTGAAATTTGGGAACCTGAACTCCTATGCCACGTAAAATCTTTGCAATGAAGAAACCTGTTCCAGGCAGAATCTTTCAGTACTGATAAACAAATGTGGAAGAAGTTCCCTAGTCCAATAGTAAACTCTTCATTCAAGTTAAGTTATGAGAAGGACTCAAACTATGATCTCCAGAATCAGTGTTCAGATTACTACATTATGCTGGGATCTCAGTGATATAACTGGGATCCCAGTGATCTAACTCATTCCAGAGCCTTCTTGTGGCCCAAAACAAATGTTCTGTTCACCTTTGCCCTCCATTTAATTGTAACTGTTAGCAAACGTGTTTGTAGTACGTATTTATTATAATAAAATTACGTATATCCTAATGCACATTTCTTAATTCAAATTGAATATACCTAGTGTCAACATGTCAAGCTAAAATCTGTAACATCTAATGGCCAATGTTATTCTGACTTGTATTCCTTTGCTTTCTTTTTGCATTCTTAGCCCATCAAGTCCCCTAAAACCACCATATATAAGGTAAGAAGATCACTTTCTGTTTTCTTTTTTTTCTTTTCAAAAAGGCCCATTCTTACCAATGGACTTTTGTTATTGATTTATTTGTCTTTGTTGCAGGCTTAGTAGAGTTACAATGATACGCGTTATATTTTTGAAGTGTTGCAGGTGATGCCCCTCCTGCAAGCTGTGTGTTTAGCCAAGTCATGAACATGGCAGCATTTCTAGGTAGGCGTTGCATGAAGAATGTCTGGCTTCTTTTTGTCTTTTCTAATTCACATTTGTGAATCACCAGATTCAGACCAGTAAATATTGTAAAGGTCTAACTCTAGGGATCCAATGAATAATGCAGCGACCATGGCTTGGTTCTCACTGAGGTGGTAAACTTTAGTTTGGGCTGTTCAGCTGAAACTGGACATGAGAGTTCCAGTGTCTGACTTCTCCTCCGTACCAAAAGTAAAAGTCCTTGAACATCAAAGAAAAGGCTAGGTTAAAAACCTTTTACTCGGATATACCAGTTTTTTGTGTACTGGTGTAATTAGTTTTATGCCCAGAAGCTTTTTCATGCAAAACTCTACTTGTAAAGTGTAAAGCTTTCCCATAGAAATCCAGCATTTAGACCCCAAATCAGCATCTTTCATCTTTGGGTATGGACATGTTTGCTTGCCAAATGTAAGTTTGGGTTTTCATAGAAGACGGTTGTGATTTAAATTTTTCTACAACGTTATGGAGCAACAAATCTAAGCATTGTGAATAACTGAGATTATACCTCCCCTGCTGCTCACCGTAGCATGTAAACCTGCTTGGGGGCACAATGACCAAAGACAGCAATAATGTTGGAGTGGGGGACAGCTAATGCTTTAATAGCATTTTCTGCAAGCCTAAAGCTCACTCTGACAGATTTACTACTGCAATGAGAACCAGGCCTGTAAAATGTGAAAATGTGTAAGATACCAGATATTGAAACATTTCAACCTTGTCTGTTTAAAAAAAACCCAAAAAACACACTTTCTTTTTTTAAAAAATCACCCCATCTTGGCTCTTATTTTGATTTATCCTTTTCTACTGCTTATAAAACATGCATGTGCGTGAAAATCACACAAACAAGATTTTGCACAAATTGATGATTGCACACCATTTATATGTAGTAATTTGTTTACCATCCTTGTCCAGATTGCTATTCCTATACTGTGGATAGGAACTGAGCCACAGAGGTCAGACCAATCAGTTTTTAAATGCTAGAGATGTTAGGATTCAGATTGTTTGGTAACGAGAGGCTACATTTTGGAAGTAATGTAGCAAGTCTTAATGGGGTTTTGAGTAGCAAAAAATAAAGGACATGTAAAAAGCAACAAACCAAGTTACTTTGCAATCACTGAAAGAGGGAACAACAAAAAATATTTTTCTACAAGTAATGGGAACAGACTACTTTAAAAAAAAATTATCCAAACTCTGGTAAATATCTTGTGTGCTGTATAAGAATTGCATTTTTGTCAGGGATAGACAGTTTGCTGTCTTGTATGGACTACCTGTAATAAATAAATATTTGTAACCTGCCCTATCTCCCTGAAAGGATGCAGGGCTGTTTCCAGTGAGTAACACAAATAGCAAACTTTCAATGTCGGAAACAGACAAACAATAAATCAAGTAAAAAACAATGGATAAAACAATCTCAATATGACTTATAAAACTAACTGAAGAATAGCAAAAAATAACCCTTAAACATAACACATTAACTCATACAAATTATTATGAGTAATTCCATAACCCATGTATGTGCTTACAATTTTCAAAGTCAGAATACCTATACAGGTATCTTACAAATTATTGTACTGCTCTCCACCTGTCAGCCTTTGATATACAATCTCTACCATCCACATATAACATGTGGAGTTAGGGCGTTGTAAACCTATTTAACTGGAGAGTACTGGTTTGAGGAAGTGTGAGTTAAACCTTGGCCCCTTCTACACTGTCATATAAAATCCAGAGTATCTGCTTTGAACGGAATTATATGGCAGTGTAGATTCAAATAACACACTTTAAAGCAGATAATGTGGATTATCTGTTATGACAATCTGGATGTGTGAAAGGGGCCTAAGTCATATATATTATTCAACTGGTCTCTAAAGATATAAGAAGTGCCTAGCAGGGTTCTTAAAATCCAGCCTTTGTAGAGTCAAATACGATGATCTGTTCAGATTGGCCCTTGTATTTCAGAAAATGTAGAGAAAAATCCAAAAGCCACACATAGATGACATGGTTTTGGTAGTAGTTCTTTTTAGGATACAGCAATTTAGGCTTTTAAAACATATTATCTAGCAGGCAAGGTACTCAGATTGAGGAATCAGCTTGGAACAACAAGATTGGGACAGCAATTGCCTATTGATTGCTATTAAGGCCATCTTATCTAGCAACTGGGATGAAGAAGCTTTAGAACATGAACTATCTATCATCACTACAGTGGTGGCAATGCAGTATGGTGTTGGCCAAGCTGGAACATTTCAACCCAGAATCTGTTCCAGTGGCACAGGGAGTGAGGGTGCACCTAGAATTAACGCAGTTTGGCACTACTTTAGCTGCCATTGCTCAATGTTGTAGAATCCTGGGAGTTTTGAGCCATCCCTGCCAAAGAGTACTGGTGTTTCACCAAACTAGAAATCCCAGGATTTCATAACAGTGAGCCATGGTTGTGAAAATTGTTTCAAAGTGCATTAAATCTGTGGTGTAGATGCATCTTGAGTTTCTCAGTTCCAGGCTGAGACCTGCAAACTCCTGGCTATCTTTTGGTGGTGGTGGTGGTGGTGGTGGTGAGGTTGTTAAGTGAGGATAGTAACTTTTATGAGGTGAATTGCAAATTGTGTCCACTTATAGCTCACCAGGTTAAACTGCTGAGCTGCTGAACTTGCTGACCGAAAGGTCGACAGTTTGAATCCAGGTGAGCTCCCACTGTCAGGCCCAGCTTCTGCCAACCTAGCAATTAGAAAACATGCAAATGTGAGTAGATCAATAGGTACCACTTCTGCAAGAAGATAACAGTGCTCCAAGGAGTCATGCTGGCCACGTGACCTTGGAGGTGTCCATGGACAACGTTGGCTCTGGCTCAGAAATGGAGATGAGCACTATCCCCAAGAGTCGGGCACGGTTAGACTTAATGTCAAGGGGAAACCTTTGCCTTTACCTATGAGTATAGGTTCTAGGTAATTAATAAATAATTATGGTAATATGCAAACATTACATTAAAAAATCCCGTGCAGGAATGATTAAAAAACAGTCAGTTCATCTAGATTAAAGGGAATGTTAAAAGAAGAAATTACATAATCTTTCCATTGAACCAAAAAGAGGAGAGCACGTCATTCCAAAGTCTTTCATGTAACTTTGAGTGACAATTTGTGCCAGAGCTGTTATTGATATATTCAGTAAATGGAGACGAGACGCTAAAAAAATTCTGTCATCTGTATGTCATTCAAAACTCTAGCCTGAGCTGTCAGTTTTTGAATTAGAGTAAAATTTAAAAAGTACTCTGCCTCTCCATCTGTTCCAAGATAATTGTTAACTGCTTTCCAATTTCAGGCAATTTCTAAACATATTGTTGCATGCATAAAACTATTTAATTTTTGCATAACACTATCTGTGTCATTTATTCATTTCATTATTTAAACTGATCTGAGTTTTGCATAGTTCTTTGGTTTTCATAGTTCCCATTTCACAGGAAACCCTGTTCTAATGCAGCTGCTTCTCTAAAAAGCACCTTTTAAAAAAGTTTTTAAAACAGTAGCTTCATTTTTAAAAAACCAAAAGTAACTATAACAGTTTTTTAAAATACTGAGAAGCAGCATTGATACTGAAGCTAAGAGGAAAGAAGAGGAGGAACCTTTGGTTTTCTTCCCACAATGACTCTGAAGCAGCATTTCCAATTCAGTCATCTTATGTATCCTCGCTAGGGCTGAGATTCAAGCCTCCTTCCCCAATTATGTTGTGTGCATGAGTGCATGAGCATGAACAACTTCTTGTTGATACTGAATGCAACTCTCCGATCCCAAAACGTTGTGTAACCTTGCAACAGATGCACACCCAGCTTGGTTTTGATAACATTATTAATTATAAAGACGAGTCTTCAACAGCTAGCTTGGAAACTTCTGTATATGTCAAGAGAGTGCTTTTTCTTTGATTTCTGTATCAAAGAGAGTCCACTGTGCACTATTGATGAGGCTATTCACAGTATTTCTTAACTGGAGATGAGATTTGCTAGACGTTGAGAGACACAGATTTTGCTGAGAATTTAATGGTAACATTACTAAGGGTTTGTTACTTTCACCCTCATGAAAATCTATGTATGGTTAGGATTGAAGGCCATAGATTGAGTCTAAAAGCACAGGCTCAGAGGCTAGGTGTGAAGGTGTCACTTCAACTATTAAAGTTAGCTATTTTTATAAACATGTCATTATTCCTATAGAAAATGAGAAGATGTACATCAGGCAGGTGGGACCTCAATTCCTAGAGTGGAATTTGACTTTACTGGGGCCCCGAGTCTAATCCAGTTTCTACAACAGGCTACATCTCTTTCTCCATGGCTAAATACTTGAGTAGTGCTTCTATTTTGTCCCCCTCACCCACAATATTCTAAAAGGTTGAAGTGCACCTCTAAGCCTTTGTTTGGAGCTTTAAGTGAAAACGTGTCAGGACAGACAGTTGCCTTCATCCATTTGCCTTTTGCTCTGCCCAGATTGAAATGTAGACCCCCATATTTTATTTTTCTAAGTTCTCTGCTTTTGGGCTCTGTATGTGTTAAGTCATGGTTAGAATCAAGCTTGGAGCAGAGCAAGGAGGAGCTTGTTGGCCCCAGCCCTCCATCATATCTTCGACATCATCCTCACAGGCCTCTATTATGAACTTCTGCAACCAAGATCTTCCATAGCCTCTTTCAAATTTAGCAGCTCGGAATAACCCATTTCTGGATTCCACAAAGAGCCCTCACATGCACAGAAAGACCATGACCTTATAGCATATACAGAAAGACAAAGACCTTACATAATGCCCTCCCCACACTTGCTACCAGTCTGAGCAAAGGCTCCTCCCTTTGCTCAGCTGCTTCCCATGGTGCTCAGAAGTTGAGAGGCTGATGACTGTAACTCATCAGTCCAGGAACAGCCAGAATGAGCCTGGCTCTCTGTTTCAGCTAGTCGTTGTTTGACAAAATGAAACTGAGCCTAGCTGTTGTACACTGGTGTGGGATCCTTGTAGGATCCCACACCTTCCGGCCATGAAGTTGAAAGAGTATGTGCGCAAGTATAATTTATTTACAGTATTTATATACCACCTTTCTTACCCCCTGGGGGGACTCAAAGCTGTATAAGCTTCAGTTAAACATGCATATGTCACCAACAAGATGCTGAACAGGATTTCATGCTGCAAATATTTTGACTTCCCTGTGTGGGGGATATAGAGGGCTTGTAACAAGGCTATGACAAATGATAATGGAATAATGGGCTTATCACTGCTCTCACCCTTGTTTGAATCTTATCTTGAGTGAATTTCTCTGTGTGCCTATGGTGTTTTGAATTTATGATAATCAATTACCAAGGAGACTGAGGTTTATTTTGTAAATGAACCCCTTTTGCCAGTTGCTCAGTTGGACTTGTCAAAATTCCCTTCTCTATGCAATGGTTTGAAGTGTCTAAGACCAGGCTTTTTTAAGGTGCTCATTCCATTGAGACAAGAAGTAGCACAGGACTATTTCTGTAGCCAGCTGAAAAAAATGATAGAGTTTTGATGGGAGTGAAATGCTGTCACTCTTAAATATTCCAAGTGATGTTGCCTTAGGCTGATAAAAAAGAAGCCATATTATATTGTATTGTCGAAAGCTTTCATGGCTGGAATCACTGGGTTGTTGTAGGTTTTTTGGGCTATAAGGCTATGTTCTAGAAGCATTCTCTCATGATGTTTTGCCTGCATCTATGGCAAGCATCCTCACAACCTCTGACCTCACAACCTCTGAGGATGCTTGTCATAGATGCAGGTGAAACATCAGGAGAGAATGCTTCTAGAACATGGCCAGATAGCCCAAAAAACCTACAACAACCCACATTACATTAACATAGGGAACAAGTATGGACACATATTCTCCTGTATGCTATTCCCATTATAAATAAAGGGGCCCTGTCTCAGCTGCTTAGTCAGGATAAAAAAGGTAAACACATGTAGAAATTCTAGGACTATTCAAATTCTGGTGATACTTTTCTGGCACCAGTAATTGTTTTGTCAAACCTGACATTAGACTTCAATTCAGATATCAAATTGTTGTTATATTGTTGTGTATGTATCACCTAATCTTTCCTTCTTTCAGCACTTGTTGTGGCTGTCCTCCGTTTTATTCAACTGAAACCAAAAGTCCTGAATCCATGGCTCAATGTGAGTGGCCTGGTAACGCTATGCTTGGCCTCCTTCGGAATGACTTTACTGGGCAACTTCCAGGTATCTGGTTCTTTCTCCCTCCTTTCCTAATTAATGTGGATGTCCTGCACAAAACACCTATGATCTACATGTAGATAGTCTTGTTTTGCATCTGACCACTGAATCTATATACCGTATTTTTCGCACCATAAGGCGCACCTGCTGATAAGACGCACCTAGATTTTCGAGGAGGAAAATTGGGGAAAAAATGGGGCTGGCTACACTAATATGGAGGGGGAGACACTAACATGGAGGGAGGCGCTGGAGCAGAGGAGGGGCAGCGATGTACTCACGCTATATTCGCCCCCGGCGGCTCCGGCGGCTCCCGCGCATGCCCAGACTCTCGCCGCCGTGTCGCCGCAGCCAGCCGCGGAGGAAACGGGGGGAAGAGGGGACTCATGGGGCGGGCTCCCGCTCATGGACCCGAGGGAGGAGCAGGAGGAGGGGGAGGCCACGAGGGCGGCCTCCATGGAGACGCAGCGGCAGCAGCAGCAGCCGCAGCAGCGGAAGGGCCCGAAGCCAGAGGCGCATCTTCGTGATGTCACGAAGATGCCTCTGCCGAGGAGGAAGGGAGGAAGGCCTCGCCGACCGCGCGCTGTAAGGAGGCCCGAAAAGAGGCGGGAGGGAGGAGGGAGGAAGGAGGAAGAGTTCGCTCCCCTCCGCCCCGCCTCTTCCGGCGTTCTTACAGCGCGCGCCGGCCTTCCTCCTCGGCAGAGGCGCATCTTCGTGGCGTCACTCCTCGGCAGAGGCGCGGCAGTGGCGTCACGAAGATGCCTCCGTCTTGGTCTCCGTGGGGGCCGCCCTCATGGCCCGAAGACAGAGGCGCATCTTCTTCACGTCACTTAGACGCGCCTCTGCCGAAGGGGGAGGAAGGCCTCGCCGACCGCGGCGCGCTGCCCCCTCCCTGCCCTGCGTCTTCGCTCCATAAGACGCAGCTGATTTTTCATCCCACTTTGGGAGGAAAAAAACTGTGTCTTATGGTGCGAAAAATACGGTATGTTCTTCTGTAAAGGGCTAAATTCTGATTGGGACATGTATTGAGAAAGTGAAAATCCCAGTAGTGAGTGGGGCTCAAGCCAAAGCAAAGCAAGTGCACCCAGATGTAATTGTTACCAACTTGGACATTTTCCCTCACCAAATGCACACAGTATCGTTTGCATCTATGGTGTTTGCTCAGATTAAATCCAAATACAGCAGCTCTTGGACATTTATTTATTTATTTCTAGCATTTATCCCCATCTCTTCTTTACCCCAAAAGGGAGACTCAGGACTCAATCCCTCGTCTTGGCTGAAAAGTACTGTTCAATTCTATTTACCAGCTTTCTGAGTTGCAAAAAGAAGAACTGACCAATGCAGCAGCTGTATGATCTTTAAATACCCTTTCATCTCTGATCACAAATCAGAGGTTATAGAAGAGGTTGCAGGCTGCACGAGGAACCATTGTTGGTTGCATCTGTCTCATAGGAAGTCTTGTCACCCATCCCTAATATGTTGCAGTGGCACTTGCTAATCAGGGTCTCAGCCAGGGGACTTCTGCCATCATCTGCTATGGATTGTTTTGAGTAGAGATATAAGGCATTGAGATAGAGGTGCTCTGTGTGCAAAACATGTGTTATGCCCCACCAGTATTTCTTTTGGTATTTATTTATTTGCAGTATTTATATTCCACCCTTCTTAGCCTGCAGGGGACTCAGGGTGGATTACAATGTACATTTACATGGCAAACTTTCAGTGCCATAGACACACAACATATATATATATACACACACATATACTTAGGAGATGTGAGAAAGTATGAGTTTGTAAGTGTTGGAGTTGATGTTACTTATGGTCTTGGTGGGTGCGTGCATGTGTATATATGTGCATGTATATGTATGTGTATATATGTATGTGCATGTGTTTAGTGTGTGCATGTGTATATATGTATATTTGTGTGTGCATATATATGGTTTTGTGCATGTGTATATATGTATATGTGTGTGTATATGTGTGTGCATGTTTATATGTGTGTGCATGTGTGTATATATGTGTGGGTGTGTATATATTTGTATGTATGTATGTGTGTGTATGTGTGTGTATGTGTATGGTTTTATGTGTGCATGTGTATATGTGTGTGTGTGTATGTATGTATGTATGTGTATTTAGGTATATGTGTTTATGTGTGTTGGTATGTGCATATATGTATATGTGTGTTTGTGTCTGTATGTTTGTGAATGTGTTTATATGTATAGATGTATGTGTATGTGTGTTTATGTATGTGTATGTATGTATTTATGTGTGTGAAAAGGACACACACACACACATACACACACACACACACTGTATATGTCTTGATCAATACGTTAAAGTCACCTTCCTGTGATAGTATGGAAATGAGGTGAAACCACATGTTGCAATTACTCCTTTTGTGTGCAGAATACTTCTTCTGCCAAGAACTGTAACAAGCGGCTATCAATCATTTTTTAAAATAGTTTAGTAATCAAAATGTGCATTGGTATGCAAACTAGAGCATGAGAATTTATGAAATCCTTCTCCACCCCAAAAACTGAATTAGCAAAAATATAGTTGCTTCTTGAGCAACTGCAATTTTTGCTAATTTGGGGAGTTTAAAAGATTTAAGTTTGGAATGGGTGTCATTCAGCCCTCTGGGTTTGGATTGTACCCCACATTACTCACTATTAGGTATTCTGGGTAGGACTTCTGGGATCTGGAAGTCCAACAACACATAGAAGGCATAAATTGTCTGCTCTCTATGTTGTTGTTGTTTTTTTTTAAAAAAAAAAAAACAAAACAAAACATTCGGAAGTAATGCCTTTCTTAGGCATGGATGCAGCCAGTGGGAAATAAAATAATCAAGACAGTGTTCTCAGCTTTCATCTAAGCTTATAAATGCTTCCTTTGGAACAAAGGAAGAGGAAGAAGAGGAGGGAATATATGATCACAAGACTGGCTGATACTTATTTCTGTCATAAAAAAGGGTCTCATAATGCTCCCTTGTAACAATAAACAAACAAACAATCCTGGGTTTGTCATTATTTCTGAATGGAGCCATTATCTTCCTATTAGTCAGCAATGCTATAATTTGATAGTAATACAGACTGAGTATCTTTTACATGTAATTCTAAAACCTGAAATACTCCCAAAATTGTCCACATGGTTTCAATGTACACAAACTTTGTTTCATGCTCAAAATTATTTTTAAATTGTATAAAATTACCTTCTCCCTATATGTAAGATGTATAGAAACACAACTGTTTAGACTTGGGTCACGTCTCCGAGAAATTTCATTATTCACATATATGAAAATACAGGTAAAGGATACTAAACCTGTCCTTATAAATCTTGAACATCTATTCCCTCTTCCTCTCAAATCCTACTTTAAGGCCTACTCTTCATCTAGTTTCTGAGCTGCTATTACATCACTGTTGTCCATTGTGTGTAACTTTCAGTGATCATGTAATACATGTACAATTAACCTGAAACCTGGAATGTATTTCTCCACTGACTTGAAATTACCCTCTGCCTATCTTCATCTGACCACAAGAGGGCAAATTGGTTATTTCAGCATGGCTGCTCTAAAACAAGCAATGGAGCCTAGCATCCAAATCTACCCAGGTTGTTTGAGCACAGGGGCAGGAAATCCATCAAACACTTCTGCCTATCCTTAGCAGTAAAAGTAGAGTAATGACAAATCAAATAGCTTTATATAACCTGCTCTTTTATGATGTACAAAATATGAAGTCTGAAGAGCCAGCTCCATTATCCTCAACATTATAGCCAACGTTGTGCTTTAGGCAACCAGATTTCTATTGCTCAGTGAGTTGTACTTGCTTTGTACCTTCAAACATCTGCTGATTTTTGGAAACCATTTTAAAGTAACTTGAGAATTGATGCAGTATGTTTTATAATCTTGTGCTGCAGATGAAAATTGTATGTGCTGTGAGAAACTACTGAGCAGGATTCACTTTATATAAGCATTGGAAGCATTGTCCCCATAAATAGTTCTGACCAAGCTACTGTTCAAGTGGTGGAATGCAACTCATTCCACTAGCTGCATTGAAGATCAGAATCAAGAAAATTGGGAAATGTGTCGTGAACAGGGCAGCTGTTTGGCAGGAATGCCAAAGGGATTTTGAGTATAGTTAAATAGAACTTTTTTTTTACTTAGATGGACTTTTAGTGACAACTGAAGTTTAGCACATTTAGTTTCCTGCAATATAACCAAAGGAGTCCTTGGTCATTCTCTGTGGCTGTATGGCAGATGCTGGTTAGCTAGAAACATGCCTGGAAGACTAAGGATACTTCTCTTAGTTGGCTGCCACGACCAGAACCCTTTGCCTAGCTATCTGTAATTAAAGCAATTCACATATTTTTTGCTTTAAGCTCCGAGTAACACCACCTAGCACAAGCAATTGTTATGGGATTTTGAATCATATGGGTTACAATTGCCCACTTCTGTATGAAATGTTGAACTTTTGGAAATTGGACTGCCTCATAGTGTATTTCTTAGTTACAGTTATATCTTGGTTTTCTCCAATACGGTCAAGGTTCTGCAAACAGTCGGGTCCCGTCCTTAGCATACGCTGGGTTTGATTCCAGAATCTTTTATTGACACTAAAACCCGAGTTCTCTCATATTGCTTTGTGTGAAGCTTTTCAGAGGCATTTGATACTGGAATACTGTGCTGGGCTAGATGAAATCCATGGAATCTTACCCAGACAAGATGTGTCAGCAAGCTAAATGTTCCCACCTTATCTTAAAATTAGTGCTGCAAAGTCACCTTCCTGAACGCTTCTATATTCTTTTATAGAGAAACTTAGAAAAATGAGTGTCTGGGTTGTAGTTAAGTTCATTCACATAGAGAATAAACAGAAGCAGCACTTGTATGGCCAAAATGTGATGAACCTAGTGCCATAACCCAGCCTGGATACTATTGAACATCAGAGGCTTGATGCTCTAAGGCAGCTGAACGTATTATTTGGATTATTATTTTGGCAAGATAGTGATATCTCCTTAAAAAAGGAATGAGACTATGAGGCAGAATATCAACGTTTACAAGAAAGTAGTACATTTGTGCTGGGACATACAGGACTTTGAGTACTTTCCATGTATATAAATCCTTAATCTAGCAGTTGTGGTAGGAAGATCAATTTTATCTAGACTTATTCTTGGTGGATTAGTGTAAGAGTGAGCAACTGGAGGCCCATCAGATTTGTCAGACTTGTAGTCTATTATTAGTGCTCATTGCCCTGCAGGAGATTGTAAGAGGGCAAAAGTGCCTTAGCAGTCTCTTTTAATCTATCTCAGAAAAGAGAGTAATAGACCTTTTGGGAGAGTCGAAGAGGAAAAGTCATATTTTTGTATTTTCACTTCCAGAATCCTTCAGCTAGCAGTTGTGCTGGTTGGGGTATTTTAAGAACTATAATTCCTTTCAATTATATTTCCAAGTACTGAGATAAGGAAACCATTTTTGAGAAGAGGAAAAGTCCTCCAGATTTTCACCCATGTACAAAGTCTGGCAGCAACCTCATCCCCAGACATCAGTTTGGATTCTGAACAGAACAACATAAATCAGAATTAAGAAATTTCAGGCGAGTGGTTTGTTTTTCCATTACTTGTATCAAGAAAAGCCACCAATTCTGTTTTCTATTTCAGCTTACCAATGATGAAGAGATACATAATGTTGGGACATCCTTAACCTTTGGTTTTGGCACCTTGGCCTGCTGGATTCAGTCAGCACTAACACTAAAAATAAACTTGAAGAATGAAGGGAGAAAAGCTGGGATCCCACGAGTTGTCCTATCTGCAGCAATCACCCTCTGTGTAGTCCTTTGTATCCTTTAATTCTGAATAATAATATAGTTTTATTTGTACCCCACCTCCATCTCTCTGAAGGGACTTGGGCAGCTAACATGGGGCCAAGCCCAAGCAATTACAATAAAGCAAAATAAAATACATACAAGACACACGACAACATCAAATAATACAGATTTCTAATTTTAAAATTGGAGCTATTGGCAACATTATATTGGCATTTCAAGAATACTGTTTGAGTCAGCATGCCTTTGTGGCATAAGGTGAAAAACCTGGAGCACATGCATACAGTGCTTCTTTTAGAGCTGAGCAATACACTTTTGAACAAAAGTTACAATAGTTATTTGGCCTCATTTTCATACTAAACTGGTTTCAACACCCTCCTTCTTACATATATAATTAATATGTTTCCGTATCTTTTATGTCCTCATTTTGCTTACATAATATTGGAAAATTGCCAAATCTACTGTACTTTTCTTCAAGCTAAGGCTCTTTTCAAAAGATATGTACCTGAGGAGAGGTGTGGTTCTCATAAAACTTCAGGAGCAAGTTTAGTCTGGTAAAAAGCATCATTTGAGATGTCCTTACACAAGCATAGAAATATTCAGTGAACTACTGCTGGATAAGTTTGTTGAGATTATTAATAATGTTCACCAACAAAGGGGCATACAAGTTTTGAACTGCAAAAAGATAGTACATGAGAGAGGGAAGGGGAAAGCAGCTTCCTACTGTGTTGATGCAAGAAACAGCTGCATAGATCCAGGCATTTCAATGAGGCACATGAAAGGAGTTGAATTCTATTCCTCCCTCCCATGTTCTTTGCTAAAAATTGTATTCCAAAAGTCTGGTCTGGTTTGCCATTCAGACACATAATTTGGGTCTTAAGAAGCTCTGTAAAAGTCCTACTCAAAGGGTGACCCACCTGCCAAAGCAAGCAAAGAAACAAACCAACCCAAAACCTTCACCCAAAATAAATGATATAAAACAAAACGTTAAATAATTTACAGAAGACAATGTTTTATGGTGCACAAACTTGATTTCATATGTAGAAGGGGTTATTCTCTCCCCATATTAAGTTTGCACAGCTCTGGGTAGAATGATATTTCATCCATGACTGCTCCCATTATTCTGTTTATGTGCTTGAATCTTCTGCAGATTTTTTCCTTGACCCTTCTTCAGATTTTATCTTGATGGCTCAGAAGTTTCACATGCATGCAGCACAGATACAGTGGGGAATGGTGATGTGCTTCCTCTGCTACTTTGGCTCATTTGCTGTGGAGTTCAGGCACTACCGGTTTGAAATCACCTGTTCCGAATACCAAGAAAACTTCCTCAGCTTTTCTGAAAGTCTCTCTGAAGCGTCCGAGTACCAAACAGATCAGGTGTAACCCAGCCTGTTCCTTTTTTTGTCATGGCACATTCTTGATCCAGAGCTTGGAAAAGTTACTTTTTTGGACTAGTTTGCAGACCCCCGGCCGACATGTCTAATGGCCATGGCTGGACACTTCTGGGGCTTGAGGTTTCCCAAAAATGACATTTTCAAGCTCTGGATTGAACTCAAGGTTCCATTTCTTACCTTTTAAAGTACAATACTGGTTCATTTTTCACACATGATCACATGCAAGTTGCCAAACAGCTCTCCAATTGGTAGAGTTAGACAATACCAGAGAGGGCTCTTTGTCCTTATTTTCTCAGTATGCATTTTCCAATACAGCATGTAATGTGATAACATTGGACTAGATATTTCCCTAGTCCTGATTGTGTAGCGCTGCCTGGGAGAAATGGATAAATACACACAATCTAATTGCAAGAAAAAAGGTAGACAGTGACATCTGCAGACTCCTATACAGTATAGACCTGGGAGAAGAACTTGTGTCCTTTTGATGTTGTTAGACTGCAACCCCTTCAGCCCCGGTCATCATGGCCAGTAATAAAGTTCAACAACATCTAAAGGGCATAGGTTTCCTATTTCTGTACACTTCCAATTACATGTAAAGTAGCAGGAGCCTTGTGAGTTCCTTTGTAAACATGTAAATAATTTTACAACATGAGCACACTGGCACCTCTTTCTCTATGGGCTGATCTGCACAACAGCTTCTTACACTTCACAGTGGAAATGTGGAACTAGAAACTCAAAAGGCCCCTAGAAAGGGCAGGTGCCTTAGTTTCCAATGTGCAACAAGGAATCTGGCCACACAGACTCTGTGTATCTCTGCAGGCTAGCCTTGCTAGGATACAACTTAGAGTATCCTCCTTTGCCTTGAAATCTGTGACTGAATTGGGAGGATGGAAGCTGCACTCTTTGGTGCCTATTTTCCCAATTCCTTTCGCCCTCTCCCTTCCCTTGCCTTTTGGAAATAGCAAGAGGGAAGCGTGCAGGTAGTAACAAAAGAACCAATTTTTGTACCACTGAGAAAAACTATGACTGCCTACTAAGCAAAGCTTTTCATATAAAGGGATTTCCAGGTTACAATTTGCTCTGCCGTATTGCATCACCTCCTTACTTTAAAACAGTGTTTCTCAAAATCTCCTCCTCCAGGTGTTTTGGACTTCAGTTCCTAGATATCCCAGCCAGTTTACCAGCTGTTAGGAATTGTGGGAGCCAAAGTCCAAAGCATCTGGAGGAGGAGCAGAGTTGAGAAACAGTTTTAAAAGCCAGGCAACTTTTTAAAGAATGGGAGTCCTGCTGGCAGTCCTTGAATCATCCTGGTCACTAGAGCACCAGGTTGAGAGGAAGATGGCACCTCTAGCTCTTCTCCATAAACTCAGGGTTAGGGTTGCCACTAGTACCCTCCTGATACATAGTGGTAACATTTTGGTAGTATGAAGGGATTGGCCAACCTTGATCGCTAAAAAACTTACAGGTTAGGAAGTCAAGCTGAAATGCTTTCCTTACAGATTTAGTAAAGGTATGAGAATCTCATATTTCACGACCACTGTACTGACCATATTACAGAGTTGTATTCAGCTATGCCATTATGACATAGCTGAATACAACTCTGCAGTATGGCCAATATAGTGATTACATTCTTCCTCCTTCTCACTGCAGGCAGTTTGATGTGCTCTGGAGAATGGATGAGACATTGTAGGGGAAAATTGAGAGTCGGAAAGGGGTCCCAGAGACTGCACGAAGGAAGAAGAGGTGAAATCCCATTGGGCAAACTGAGGTCTACTCGCACCACATTAGATTTAGCCCAAAATCAGACATTAGCTGGCCACAGGTGTTGAACCACAGCCAAGAATTGCAGGCAGGGTTTATTAATTGATCATAAATCGATAAAGTAATCCTGGCCTGGTCTTCCCTTTTGCCTTGAACATTTGCTAGGTATGCAGAAATCTGCAGCTGAAGCTTTTCAAAGCACAGGGTTATGAGCCTCTTCTAATTCAGGAATAAGAAAGTCCTGTCATCCTGATGATGTTAGACTTTCAACTCCCAACAGCTCTAACTAGCACAGCCAATGGTGAGAAATACTGGAAGTTGAAGTCCAATAACATCTGGAGCACTTCTCTTTTACAGTGTCAACATTTCAGTTTGCTGCTAAAGGCACAGCTAAAGAGGCTTGTTATATAGCTGACTATGCTAGTAGTGGTGGGTTTCCAACCCTAGCTAGAACAGGTCTTTAGAATTAAAAAAAAATACACAACACTATCCTGTATATCTCGTTTCTGAATAATACACATACTGTACATGATGCGTTTTGCACTGTCAGGAGCAAATGGTTTATCTCTTTAAACAGCCTTCTTTCCAAAACATGAAAAAAATGGATTACTAACAAAGGTAGCAACAAGTCAAAAAAGGTGGGGACAGAATCATATTTATAGTAAGTATACCAGGTCAACACTGCTTAGTTCCTTTCATGAGCACAGATTCCATGTTTAATGACTGGAGAGAGGAGACTTCTCTAAAATGAGAGTGTATGTGCTGTGGGCCATAGTCTCCTGTTCAACATGGAATATTTGATGTTGGGCTAAAAAGTGAAACAAAAATACCTTCAGATTGTAAAGTATGCAGTGTCTCAGTAGATAGAAAAAAAATGTATTGGAATTAGTATGAAAGCAGACATAGGAAAACACAAACCAAATGTACTTTATTCCCAGCTTTGGCAATGAGAGCCTAGAAGAAACATACAATGCAAGTATTGACTTTAGACAAGGACACACATAGCTCAAATAGGTTTCTGTTCCAATGTGTTTTTACTGTAAATAGTCCACTGTGAATTTTTTAAATATATATATGTTTCTGTTGTATCATTTTATATTTTGAAATTTTATTGTAAAGGGGGAAATCACCATTTGTGAAAGATTTCCCCCTTGCAACCTAATATGCAACCCAAGTTGAATTTCAAGCTTTTTGGTGATATATTGTGCATTTCTTAAAAGTATTTCTTATGGCACAGCTGACCAATGATGAATACCTGTACACTGAAACATGACCACTAAATAAATTTTGTTTATGGACAGTGTATATATTATGGCAGATATACCTGTATATTTTGTGTGTGAGAGAAGGGGGGGGGAGAGAGATGGACGCATTGCAATGTCTGAAGTAGGAAAACAGCTCTGGAACAGCAGCAATCTTCTGTTTAGAAAAGATGCAAATGATTATTTGGATTTTTAGCCTGCATAGCAGAAAAGAAGTTCCCAGCAAGATCCCCATATCAAATTTATTCATTGAAATTTCTCCAGCCACATCCTTCTAAAGCTGAGGCAAAAGCTTCACTTAAATAATGATGTTTTCACAAAGTCTTGAAAAGGTGTTTGGGCTTGGCATGTGCTAAGTCTCCTATGGGACGGGAACACTGGGCACAGCTGTTTGGTGTTCTTTATGGGACAATAAGCTACTGTCGTATCAAGAGTGGGGCATCTTTAGGCCATCTTTAGGCCTTCATGGTGTTTTGGCATACAATTTCCATTATAGACAATGGCAAGAGATTGTTGGGGTTGTAATTCGAAATTTCTGGAGAGCCAAAGACCGCTTTCCTGTCAAATGTGTTTTATGCTTGTTGTTGAGACACAAACAAAAGAGCAACTGAAAAAAACAGATGCTAGACAAATATTCTCCAGTAACTTCATCACACTAGAGAAAAAAATCCACTTAAAATCCAGTTTCTGCCTCCTGCAGAATTCTGAGGTTTAGTGAGGCTGTTAAAGATTCCTCCCTAAACTACAAACCCCTGAATTCTGTAGGAGGCAAAAAACTGATTTTAAGTGGATTTTTTCTCTAGAGTGATGAGGCCTCAGGTAAATTTTCTTCTCTCTAGATATAGACTTGTGAATGTGAAAGGCTCTGCTTTCCCAAACTCTCTTGACCTATTTGTTTTATAGCAGTCACAAAGCATTTTACTTGTTCTGGTTCTCTATTTTTTGCCCAAACAATACAGATGGTACCACTAAAACTATTCAAGCTGCATAGTCATAGCCTATGCCAAGATGAGCCAGGAACTGGGATGAACATTGCCATGCAAAGTAATGGCAATGACTGCCAACACTTGCTGTTGCTGCTTGTTTTTCTGTCTGGTGACAAGGGAGAGACTAAGGAATAGCATCATCTGATTTCTTCGCCTTTTCTCCCTCCCTCTCTTTGGTTCATCCATTATGTGAATGGGGCCCAGAGAGAGGAGGCAAATTATGGAGTGAGTTCACCCAGGGCCATCTTGACCAATGAATGGGCAAAGCCTAGTACAAGCAGGCTCCCCCCCCCCTAAATGTTAGAAAAGGAATTCTCTTTCCACAGACTTTCGCCATTCTCATTTGAAAAGTGTGGAGTGACCAAATAAGTGATGTGCCAGTCAGCAAATGTAAAAAGCACTGTACTGAGTTGGCGCGGATTGCATTTACACAGTGTCCTGAACATGTGTACAACTGGCATAAGAACATAAGAACATAAGAAGAGCCATGCTGAATCGGACCTCAGCCCATCTAGTCCAGCATTCTGTATCACACAGTGGCCCACCAGTTGTACACTCGAACAAAACCTGACCTGCTCCCGACCCCCCACAACCAGTACCCAGGGAAATCCTGCCTACCTCAACCAACTCCGAGGTGGCACTTGTGAGCCTGCATGTGAGCCTGCAGCAGACTGCACCCTAACTGAGCTGAATGCACCAGCATGAACCATCTCATGACACTGCCACAACTTCGAGAAAAATGAGGGGGAGAGAGTGCATGCAAGTCTTCACCAAGATGACATCAGTCTAGAAATTGTGTTTTTGGACTACAGAATGCAGCCCTCAGATGATACTGGTTTGCAATTCCCTAGGCAGCAGAGCCAATGGTAAAGGATAAAGGGAGGATGCAGTCCAATAAATTCTGCACTGGGCCCGCTGTTACACTAACCAAACTGGGCAAACATCCTATTAGTATCATATGCAGAATAATCTCAAGTTGTGCCTGCATATATAGTTTTTGGTCATGATGGATGGAGCTCTTCCATCCACTATGATTGCTTCCTCAAGCTGGCTGCTTGCCAGCAGGCCAGACAGAAATGTCAAGAGAGAAGATGGTGAACATTCCTGCAGCTGACTGCAGGAAGAAGAGGGCATCTTCTTGAACCTCTCAGAAGTTCTCTCGAACTTTTTGGATGACAGGAACACAATATTCTACTGGCTACCATCCTGTTGTCCTCTCCTGAACAACAAATGGCCACGAGGGAGACTCAGCCTCTAGATGTGTGAGGTGTGGAGGCAAGATACACCACACCAAGCAAAACTTTACAGTCCTCCAGTGGCATGCAAGCTCTGGACCATGGTTCCTGATCAAAAAACCCTCATTACGCTGATTAGATTTCTTATAGTTGCAGTCATTTTCCAAGAAGAGGGAACAACAACCTGGTGGTAAAGGAACACCATCTCCATAGTTCAACCCCATGGATGTAGACTCAAAAACTAGCCTCCCTCCTACCACACGTGAAGTTATCACAGGGAAAAGGCCTATACAACACAATAGGCCTAGGGCCTTTCCAGACAGTGCCAGATAATCTGGGATAAAAAGAAAACCTGGGACCAGATCCTGGGATATAGGGCCTGTCTGGAAGGGCCCCTAGTTTGTGGGAGTTAGGGATACAGAACCCTTGCAAGAATGGGAAGAACTAGGTACAGATATGCAACCTATTTTGGTCTCTTCCATTTAAGCAGCAATTGTTCCATTGAAGGTTTAAAAACCAATGCAGTTATTGACCTCCAGTGGCAGAAATGCTCTTCAGGCACCGTTCACTGACCTACTTAGCAGTGATTTCATGATCGAGTGATGCAATCACAAACAGAGCTAAACAGCCAGTGACAAACACACTCCCTAGTCCCAGTTTTCGCTGTTGCTAAATCCCCCCCCCCCCTAAATATTTAAGTAAAGTGTTTAAAGCAAAAACAAAATCAAAAACATGCTGGTAGGGAAACAGATTCACTTAAGTCTACATATAAATAATGTCAAGTGAGTACTAATGGATAAGGCTACGTAAAAATGACTTCTTTCCAGTAGCCTATTTTGCCAAAGGAAAAAAAAAGAAGAGTGCATCCATTTTAATAGGTCCTCCACCCCTGCAGTGGTAAGTTGTAATTGTGGTGACCACCGCTTCAGTGGTAGGTTGTAGCTGTGGTGACCAGAAAATGATCTGTCCATGGCAACTCGGTGGTTAGTCATCTCCACCCACAATTGGTATGTTCCGAGCTGAAAACTGCATAAAGAGTATGATCTGCTGAGTGTGTAAGTCCAAAAACCAATTGAAATAGGTCCATGTTTGTCATGGATACCATGAACTCCCAAGCCGCACCTGACAAACTGGCCTTCAATAGTATGGAAGTCACCTAGAAACAAAAGCCTGGGCAATCCAACACCTCTGACACTAGTTCTGTGAACTCGGACAGGGAGTCTGTTAGGCAGGGGGTTGGACAGTACACTAACAGAATCCCCAATCCCTGCTTTTTAGACTCATGTACACGCACTCAGTCTAAAAACCAGGTGTACACACTCAGATCCCCCAGGTGTCACAGGGGGTTAAACCGCTGAGCTGCTGATTTTGCTGACCAAAATGTTGGCGATTGAAATCCAGGGAGTGGGGTGAGCTCTCGCTGTTAGGCCCAGCTTCTGACCACCTAGCACTTCGAAAACATGCAAATGTGAGGAGATCAATAGGTACCGCTCCAGCGGCAAGGTAACGGCGCTCCATGCAGTCATGCTGGCCACATGACCTAGGATGCGTCTACGGACAACGCCGGGTCTTTGGCTTAGAAATGGGGATGAGCACCAACCCCCAAAGTCAGACGCGTCTGGACTTAATGTCAGGGGAAAACCTTTACCTTTTGCCTCTCTTTGTTTTGGCCAGCAAGTTGGCGGTCTGGGAAGTTTGGGACAAAAGATCCCAAAAGCAGTGTTGGAGGCCATATGTAGCCCAAAAGCTCCACCGATTCTCTGCTCACTTGTTCTGCCAAGGAATTTTGTTTTGACTCTTTGGTTTAGAAAGGGAGATAAGCACCCCAGAGTTGGACACGACCAAGGCTTAATGTCAGGGGAAACCTTTACCTTTACTTTTACACACACTTAATGTGATTAAGCTCCTTAGTAGGTAGCCTGATAAGGTTAAGATGGTCTTTATGGACCACTGCTAATCGACCCCCCCCCCCCCGCTTTTCCTCTTACCTGCTCACTAGCACAGAACCTGGCTAGGAGGGTCTGAGCCCAGGCTGGACCACTATCATCCCCCATGAAAGACTCGGTGAAGCAGCACCCTCATTTTTGAGATTGTAAATTTAGGTGTTTTCTTTTTAACTGATATGGCACCACTTAAGAGCAAGGTGAGGTTTCATTGGTGGCCTGGCTCACTCTCCAAGTTCCCCAGGTTAGCAAGCTGACGGGAAGGTGAGATAGGTTTTAAACTAAGGATATTTTTATTATTATTTGCAGGAAGGAATAAAGCTAAAGGAATGTTTTCCGGGGTTTACATGCTACATGTAGTCCATCAGGATGTTCTCTAAAACAAGGTCCTTTTCAGATGAATGGAAATACACAAGGGTGGAGCAACATGGTGCACTCAAAGGTCTTGTGCCAGAGAAACTCCCGACAAATGGTGTTTCCTTGTTCTTCTGTGCTATTCCGAAGACAGGGAGTCAACAATCACTAGGCTTTGGAACGGCTGCTCAATTTGAAATGCATTCACAAGATCAATGGATGGATACATCTTACTGGCCTCAATTGCCTCTCATCAGAAGATCAAGGATCCAAATAACTTCTCTCTCTGAAATTCTCAATCACTAGCAAAAAGCTGCCATAAATTATAAGGAGAATGTTCTCAGATGGTATCACATCTTCTTTTCGAAATCCCTTGTAAAAAATGAGCTTCTTAAGTGGACGATGGTAGGAACAGTTCGTTGAAAGAGGTTATGAGTCTGTAATATGATTTCTCATCATCTGTCAGCCCCGCATTGCCAGGCCGGACCACTATAGCCACATGCATGTCAACTTCTTCTGCAGCGTCTGCTTCTAATGGGGACAAAAAGTGAAAATAATCCATCCATCTAGTTCAACAAAACCATATCCAATGCATTATTTCAGGGTCACATGCTGGTCACTATGAGTTCCTGTTATTGTTGGACTACAACTTCCATGATCACTCAGCACTGACTATAGTAACTTGCATATTATGTTATCATCACCAGCCTGCAAATGAGAGCTGCAAACCAACAACATCTAGAGAGCTTCATGTTGGTTATGTTGATTGAAGAAATCAAGAAGCTGCAGTCCAAAGCTAGTCCAATCTTCCCAATTTACTCTGCAGTGCCATGTACATACACAGTCCACAGCACATAATTTAGATATGGATTCCCTCATTTTTTGACCCTGCTGTGTTAGGGACAGCGTTCTAACCTAGCCTTTTCCTTGACTTGCTAGTATTTATGAGGAGGACAGAAAATCCAATGTTTGGCCAAACTAGGAACTCTTTAAGGCCAACTCAGTGTGCTCAGTGTGTCTCAAAATTAATGGCTCTTTCTTTAATAGCTAATAACTAAAATTGAATGTAATAAATTATAACCAAACAGGCAAAGCTATCAAACAGTCATGAACATTGTGTTGTCGAATGCTTTCATGGCCAGAATCACTGGGTTGCTGTGAGTTTTTCAGGCTGTATGGCCATGTTCCAGAAGCATTCTCTCCTGATGTTTCACCCACATCTATGGCAGGCATCCTCAGAGGTTGTGAGATATACTGGAAACTAGGCAAGTGAGGTATAGATATCTGTGAAAGGTTCAGGGTGGCAGAAAGAACTGTTGTCTGTTAGAAGTAAGTGCGAATGTTGTAATTAATTACCTTGATTAGCATTTGATGGCCTTATAGCTTCCAGGCCTGGCTGATTCCTGCCTGGGGGAAAACTTTGTTGGGAGGTGTTAGCTGGTCCTGATTAAATGCTAATTACAATGAAATGCTAATCAAGGTGATTAATTACAACATTCAACATTTACACTCGCCAGTTCTTTCTTCCACCCTGGACCTTTCACAGATAGATAAATCCCACTTGCCTAGTTTCCAACAGGCCTCACAACCTCTGAGGATGCCTGCCATAGATGTGGGCGAAACTTCAGGACAGAATGCTTCTGGAACATAGCCATACAGTCCAGAAACCCCACAGCAACCCAGTCATGAACATGTAAAACAAATACCTGGCATGCTCATTCCACATAGGGATCTCTTTTTGGTATTCAATATTTTGCAGCTTTCACTATACAACATCTTGCCAAAGATTGGGATTTTTTATTATCTCATAGAATTTTTTAATTTAGTCTGGCCAATGACCATGTTAGCTGGGCGAATTCTCTTGGGCATTGTAATAAAAAAAGTAACTCTGATAAGGTCTGGACTAAGAATAAAAAGGACATCCCCAGCAATATTCATACCTCGAGTGACATCTGTCAAAAACAGGATGTTGTTTGTGGAGCACCCAATGCTTGATGCAATCCGCTGGTAGCTCTCACTTTCGACTTTAAGGCCTATTTGAGTGTCAAAGTGGCCATCAAAGAGCTGGAAAAGTAAGAACAAAATTTGTTTTAAAAGGGGAGAAGCCTTTAAAATAAAAGACGACTCTAGAAATTAAGGAGTGATGATAACCTTTAGAAATAACACCTACTGATGAAATGTCACCTTCCGTAGAATTTCCAAACAAGAGCTTTTGTGCCTCCACACTCCCAGAAGAATAAATATAAACCTTCATTCCTGCTTCTCTCCATTTCTTCACGGCTGGGACGACATCCTCAAAGAACCTATAGTGGTGGACAATAACAGATAACGTAAAGGGAAACCCACAGAAATCTTGAAATGGAGTTTAAAGGATTATTAATTTGTATGGGGAAAATTTGTAATAAAAAGCTTCAAGAATTAATAAAATGATAGTCTTGCCTCCTTTATGCCTCAAGTTAACAGACCAAGTTCAGACTGGAAATAATGCCAGCTGGGAACAAAATTCCTTGGCAGAACAAGTGAGCAGGGAATCAGAGGAGCTTTTGGGCTGCATATGGCCTCCAACACTGCTTTTGGGACCTTTTGTCCCAAATTTCCCAGACCGCCAACTTGCTGGCCAAAACAAAGAGAGGCAAAAGGTAAAGGTTTTCTCCTGACATTAATTCCAGTCATGTCCGACTCTGGAGGTTGGTGCTCATCTCTATTTCTAAGGCAAAGAGCAGGCATTGCCCAGACGCCTCATAGGTCATGTGGCCAGCATGACTGCATGGAGCGCCGTTACCTTGCCGCTGGAGCGGTACCTATTGATTTACTCACATTTGAATGTTTTCGAACTGCTAGGTTGTCAGAAGCTGGGGTTAACAGCAGGAGCTCACCTCGCTCCCCGGATTCAAACTGCTGACCTTTTAGTCAGCAAGTTCAGCAGCTCAGTGGTTTAACCCACTGCACCACCGGGGGCTCCGAACAAAAAGAACTGGTAACCTTTCTTGGAAACCTCTAAAAATAGGACCGCGGGTATGGAGGGTTCATGCCTGGCCCTCCGTATCCACATTTTTTTGGTCTATGGATTCAATAGCCCTTTGAAGGCAACAATAAGGCTGATGTGGACCTCCATAAGAATGAGTTCGACACTCCTGCTCTAGACTGTGGTTGAGATGGTCACCGCTAATGAGACAGTAATGTATCGATTAAGCTGCTAGTTTGATATACTGGAATCCCACAAACTTGCTACTCACTCTCCCTTCACACGGCCATTCTCATAAGCTGCCCTCCATATGTGACCCTGGAGCTGTTTCAAAGCCATTGTCTTTCTGTCTAAAGACATCTGCCAGCTGACATTGTCCACAACGGCCTGGATGACACGTTCAATCTCCTCTTCTCCATCTCTTGTTTCCATTGGGATGGGAACAACACCACCCAAGTGAGAATCTTCTTCAGCCTTTGGAGATTGGAGAGAGAGAAAAAAATGACCATGTTAATAATAATCAGAAATCACAATGAGACCTCCACATGGCAAAACATGATTCTGTATAATGAAGATGGGAGCAGAGGAGGGATTAAATGAGGGAGGGTTCAAAATGACTGATATTTCACTTTCTCACTGATAAGAATTTATCTAAATCAACAATTTTTTAGAGTCTGTCCCAAAGAAAATTGCAGATCTGAAATGTGTTGCTAAGAGAGAAATCCAAACTATCAGATGTGCCTGTATAGCTTACGAATCCTGGAAGCTGTAGTCCAAAAAGATAACTTTAAAAACCTATGAGATTTGGTAAGCCTTGTATGTCAAGGGCCACATTCTCTCTAGGTGAATTTGGCATGGATACGTTCTGCTTAAGGTATTGGGCAGTGGGCTTATTATTAAAAGACCCTTCCCATGAATGTATAGCAGAGTAACTTATCAGCAGCAACGTGACCCAGCACCAACAGTGATAAAAAGAACAAAAACACACAATGTTATCTCTTCCATAGGAGGCTTTTCTTACAGCAAAATAATATGGTTACACTATTTACAAGAACAAGGCTTCCATAACACGAACAAAGTTCTTTACACTTCCTTCTTTGCTTCCATGCAGTTGCAACAGCTTCGCTCTCACAGAGCCTATTCTCTTCACACAGTAGCCTTTTACACACAGCAGCCTTTACACTGGAGCTTTACACGCAAGGCCTTCAACATGGTGCTACTCTTACTGAAGCCTTCTCACACCAGGCCTCTCACACACTGAGCCTTACTAACTCTGAGGTCTTTCTCCCACTGAGGGCTCTCTCTGACTGAAGCCTCCTATATACAGTGTTCCCCCACTACTTCACAGTTTGCTTATTGCGGACTCGCTGTTTTGCGGGTTTTGCTCCCCCCTCTCCCGGGAGCCGCAGGGGAGGGAGGAGGAAGAGAGGAGGGGGACCCAGATGCTGGGCCTTACTCTGGGGCTTGTCTCTGGCTTAGGCCTCCACTGCTCCCCGCTTCTTCTTCGGAGGCCCCTTGTGCGCCGTTGACGCTACTGCCAGGCTAGGCTGGGAGCAGCAGAGGTGGCAAGGAGAAGGAGGCCGCCGCTGAAGAAGGCCACACTGAGGCCCAACCCAGAGACTGCCAGGCTGGGCTGAGGCCTGGTCTTCCATGCTCGGTGCTAGGGCCTCAGTCCAGCCTCACAGTGGCGTCAACGGCACCTAAGGAGCCTCCAAGGAAGAGGAGGAAGAAGAGGAGGAGGAGTGGTGGGGGGAGCGGCCTCCTGGGCTGGGCTTTGGTGCAGCCCTCTTCGGTGGCAGCCTCCCAGAGACAAGCCCCAGTGTAAGGCCCAGCGCCTGGCTCTCCCTACCCTCCTCCTCATCCCTACTTTGTGGATTTTCACTTATCGCGGGTGGTCCTGGAACGTAACACCCACAATAAGTGCGGGGAACACTGTACTGCGGTGAACTAACATTGAGGCCTACTAAGCTACAGGCACACCTGCTTATATTGAATTGCAACTTTTGCTTAGTAATTGCATCCAATTAACCCTTTTAGTGTTTGACTCACAATTTTTGTAATTAAAAATACCTAGTCAATATTTAATATTTTTGACATAAGAGTCATCTCAAGACACAGAGAGCCAACCAACCAATGTGATGTTGTGATTTTTGAGATTTCAATCCCTACACAGAGCCATGGATTGTGGGCAAGTCGCAATCTCTTAGCCTTGGGTGAAGGCAATGGCAAACCTCCATGAAATAAATATAGCCAAGGAAACCCTATGATAGAGTCACCATAAGTCTCAACTTGAAAATACAAAGCAGCAACAACTATGACCATGCTGTTATGAAACAAATGATAGGAAAAGGAAAAGGCAATAAAAACAATCACCTGTTTCCTCAAAAGGCCAACATCTTCTTGGCATTCTTCTTCCTCCCAATGCGTCCTCAAGTAGTCGTGAATGTTGTCTTTGATGTAAGGAAACAGGGTGTCCTGATAATACACAAAAGACACAACATAAGCTAATGGCGCGTCACAAGTTCCCCACCTTCACCGTTATAGGGAAAAAGGTGGATATTGAAAAGGGACTGAATGGAAAAAAAGAGATGGCTGCACCACAAAACATATTTGAGGGACACAACATGACCAGAACATATTAAGAGAATAGTGGACTTTGGTCTATACATTGATTGTGTAATATAGATTATACATACATCTATTAACTGAAATCCTTAGAACAAGAAGTGTTTGGATTACCGTATAGGCTGAAAAAGACCCCCTCAGCTTAAATTAAAATTATGTTTTAATTCGGGTGTTTTAACTGTTTTACTGTATTTTATGTATTTTACTTGTTTTTACTTGCACTAATCTTGTAAACCGCTCTGGGCGCCAGAGAGAGCGGTATATTAAGTTGAACTTAATAAATAAATAAGTAAATAATAATAAATTCGAGACAAGGTTATTTATTATTTTACTCTATTATTATTACATTTATTATTTTACTTTAATTATTATTAATGTTACATTTACATTATTTTTCTTTATTATTATGTTTATTACATTTATTATTTTTCTCTATTATTATCACATGTATTATTTTACTGTATTATTGCTATTATTATTACATTTACATTATTGTACTGTATTATTATTTTTAGTACATTTATTATTTTACTCTATTATTATTGGAAGGATACGTAAGCACATTTACATTGAAGAAAGTTAGAGTAATGGTGTAATCAGAGTTGGACAGTCTTATTTTAAATTACAGTTTTATGTAAATATTCAAAAACGTTTAACCTATTTATGCCTCAATTAATCTAATTTTATTGGTATCTATTTTATTCTTCTTCTTTACATTGAAATTTACCAGTAGCAACTGCATTTCCCACCCTTGGCTTATACTCGAGTCAATACATTTTCTTAGGTTTTGTGGTAAAATTAGGTGAATCAGCTTATATTTGGGTCAGTTTATACTTGAAAATATGAGTATTAATTTTTTTGAATACCTGCATTTGCACATAGTGTTCCCTCACTATTTCGCGGTTCACATTTAATGGACTCGCTGTTTCACGGATTAAAAAAATAAATATCATGGTTTTTTCACTGTTTTGTGGGTTTTTGCCGCCGCCGCTCTCCGAGGCACTTTCCCTCCTTAGTCCTCCCTCCCTTTCTCCCGTCTTGAAGGGCCTTTCCTTCCTTTCCTTCACTTTATTTTAAGTTTTTAAAGACTAAAAATAGTGTATACCTAATAAAATAATGTATAAATATTGAAATAAATAGTGTCCCTACTTTGCGGATTTTCGCTTATCGCAGGAAGTCCTGGAACGTAACCCCTGCAATAAGTGAGGGAACACTGTATACATATTGAGATAGAAAGCTTGTGTACACTGAACCATCACATAGCAAAGGTGTCACTATCTCAGCCAGTTGTGCGGACTATTTCAGATTTTGGAGTATTTCAAATTCAAAGTAAGGGATGCTCAACCTGTATTAGTTTACAAATAGAAAATATTCAATCAAAATGCAATGGATATCCAATTCAGCATCTTAAAGATTATGGCATGCATCCTGATACACTGGTATCCCACTTCAAATGCCAGTTGGTGCTGTCCAGTGCAATAATCACTCCACCATGGAGCCCCCAATGGTGTAATGGGTTAAATCCTTGTGCCATCAGGACTGCTGACTGAAAGGTTGGCGGTTCAAATCCAGGAAGCAGGGTGAGCTCCCATCTGTCAGCTCCAGCTTCCCATGCAGGGACACGAGAGAAGACTCCCACAGGATGGTAAAACATCCGGGCGTCCCCTGGGCAACATCCTTGCAGATGGCCAATTCTCTCATACCAGAAGCAATGTACATTTTCTCAAGTCGCTCTTGACATTTAAAAAAATCATTTCTCCATGCTATTTCACTGCATTAATTCTGATGTCACTCACAAATGCAATGTGCTTTCAAGGTGCCAAAGTTTGGACTCTTCAAGTGAAGTGCCCACTTTCCACATAAGGACAAAACTGAATACCGAGTTAATGAGGAGTAGCTGTATAAGTGACCATTCCTGAGTGTCACAGAAGGTACCAATGCAAAGGGCATCTATATTAAGCAAAGCCCAATTATACAGAGAACAAAAAGGGTTGTCACACTTCTGTTCAGGTCTCAGAACAATGGACTGGCTAAATGACAAGTGATGTGACCTTCATGTCGTGTAAGTAATGAAGTTCAAGGTTGGCTGGTCATGCTTTGGAAAAAAAATCAACTCTGGAGGAAAAATGGTCCAAAAAAGGACATTCTTGATCCTTCTAAAAGTATAAGGTCATTTAAGAAACAAAACCCAGAATAATTGCTGTCTATCCAAGTAACTTACATAGAAGTAGGCTTCATTCTTCATGGAACTCCACCTAAAGCCTGTTCACATATTAACGGTAAAGGTTTCCCCTGACATTCTGTCCAACTCTGGATGGTGGTGCTCATCTCCATTTCTAAGCTGAAGAGCCAGCATTGTCCGTAGACACCTCCAAGGTTATGTAGCCAGCATGAATGCATGGAGCTGTTACCTTCCCACCAAGGCGGTACCTATTGATCTACTCATATCTGCATGTTTTTTCAAAACTGCTAGGTTGGCGGAAGCTGGGGCTAACCACAGGAGCTCAATACACTCCCTGGTTTGGACCACTGACCTTTTCAGTCAGCAATTTCAGCAACCCAGCGGTTTAACCCGCTGTGCCACGGAATGCAGACTCGGGTGTGTGCACTTGCATGATAAGATACATTTGGAAAACACATAGCTGCTCTTAGAGAGTCTGCTAATGTACGGTATCCAAGAACGACAACAATAGCACATCATCATCACAAATAGTTTCCCTATATTTGCTATTCGCACTTTTCGGATATGGCAACTTGCTAGATGATTTTGGACATAAATTCCCATGCATGCCAACTAGAACAGCCCATGACCAGAAATACTGGTGACTGTATTCCATAACTGGGTTGTTCTGAGTTTTCTGGGCTGTATGGCCATGTTCCAGAAGCATTCTCTCCTGATGTTTCACCTACATCTATGGCAGGCATCCTCAGAGGTTGTGAGGTCTGTTGGAAACTAGGCAAGTGGAGTTTATGTATCTGTAGAATGTCCACGGTGGGAGAAATAACTCTTGTCTGTTAGAGGCAAGTGTGAATGTTGCAATTGGCCACCTTGATTAGCACTGAATTGCCTTGCAGCTTCAAAGCCTGGCTGTTTCCTGCCTGGATGAATCCTTTATTGGGAGGTGTTAGCTCGCCCTGATTGTTTCCTGTCAGGAAATCCGTTGTTTTTGTGTGCTGCTTTTTATTTACTGTCCTGATCTTTAAAGTCTTTAAATACTGGTAAACGTTAACCCATATCTGGGTTGCTCCTTCTTTTGTGCTAGAGAGGACTATACCCAAATCAGATTTATATATTTATTATTTCAATTTCTATACCGCTCCTTCCCGCAGGTTCGGGGCGGTTTACACAATCTAAAACAACATATAGTAAAACATGGCATCAACAAAAATCAACAAATTCTAAGCAATTAAAAATTTAAAAAATTAAAGATGTTACGAAGGACCGCTCAGATTGAATGCTTGCCGAAAGAGGAAACGCCCTCCGGAAAGAGGACAACTTACAGGATGCCAAGTATGATCGGCACTCCACATTTGCAGATTAGATTATTCATGGATTTGATTAATAGGTTATCTCTAGGAATCTCTAGGTCATCCAGGGTGATTATATGATCAATGTTTGCCACAGAGTTATGTTGGAGGACCCAAATATTCCTAGAGACATAATATCTCAGATTTTTTAAGTGTTTTTTTAAAAATTGTGTTTTCTTACTTTTGTCAAGGTTCTGCACTCCTAACCTTAGCAAATGTAGAGGGGATGATTTGCAAAAAGCGGCACCTGAGGGAGGAACCTTTCAACCCTGGTCCACTTTCTGTGGCTCTTGTTTTCTGCCTGTACAACGTTTGCTTGCTTTGCACAAGGGACACATTTAAATTATTGCTCTGCATTTGCAACCCCAAGCAACAGAGTATTTTATTATTGTAGGACTCTTAGCACCTTATTCAGCTGCAGGAGTAGATCAGTCTCCTCTTTCTGTATTAATATTTGATAAAGCCTACAACATTCATTCTCCAGCCTTGCCTATATTGGGGCTGGAATGACTCATCTTTCTGTAAATAGGTCACAGCTTTCAATTATCAGAATGGCCCCTAGTTATGCTCACTCACTTAAAAATTCACAATCTTGCATACCATGCTTTCCAACATCCTTACATTTCATTTTCAGGGAGAACACAGATGGTAGATCAGGACTCCTGATAGAACTCTTAGATAATGATGATGATGATGAACATTAATAATAATATATTGTCAAAGGCTTTCATGGCTGGAATTGCTGGGTTGTTGTGTGTTTTCCGGGCTGCATGGCCATGTTCCAGAAGCATTCTCTCCTTATGTTTCACCTGCATCTATGGCAGGCATCTTCAGAGGTTGTGCCATCAGTCGGGGCCCCCTCCACACTGCACCAACTTTTGCTCTGGGGCCAGAGTGAAGAGGGGAAGCCAGGAAGATTGTTCCACCTTGTCTCCTGTGCCATCAGTTGAGGGCCCATTCCATTAGCAACAATATACTACTATATAATACTAATATTGTGCTATGCAAATAATATAATATATGGTATATACCAGGGGTGCTCATTAGGTAGATCGCTATCTACTGGTAGATCGCGTAGGGCGTCCTGGTAGATCGCAGGCAGGGTGGGAGGAAGGCTCAGTCCCGCCCCGCAGGCTCCCGACGCCGCCCAGGTGCAGGAGATTGGACTGGATGGCCCTTGGAGGTCTCCTCCTATTCTAGGAACCCATTGTTATTATTATTATCAGCAGTTGAATGGCCATCTGTGAGGAATGCTTTGATTGTGTTTTTCCCTTATGGCAGAAGAAGGTTGGACTGGATGGCCCTTGGAGGTCTCCTTCTACTCTAGGAACCTGTTGTTGTTGTTACTATTATTATTATCATTGGTAGCAGAGGCTGAATGAATATTATTATCATTATTATGAATAAATTCAGGGGCTTATTATACTCACATTTAGTTGAATTCAGTCTTAAAATATATTATATGGCTCTCACTGAAATACATTTCCAAATATTTTGCTTTTATGGCTCTCTGAGTAGTGGGTAGGTAGATCTTTTTGACTTGGTTGTTTTATAAGTAGCTCGCATGCTGAAAAAGTGTGAGCACCCCTGACATATAGCCTACATATAATATTGATAATAATATTATAATGTAATATAATATAATACTACTACTACTAACAATACAATATTAATTATATATTATATATTACATGCAATATTACAAACAATATTACAGTAGAGTGGTACAGTACAATACAGTAATATATAATGCGAATATTGTGCTATGCTAATAATATAACAAATTGTATGTACATATAACTTGTAAGCCGCACTGAGTCCCCTTTGGGGTGAGCGACATTTAAATGGAGTAAATAAAATAAATAATAAATAAATAGATGCAGGCGAAATGTCAGGAGAGAATGCTTCTGGCCATACAGCCTAGGAAACACACAATAACCCATTAATAATAATATAATTTTTATTTATTTCTACCAGCTTCTCTTCACGACAGTACAACATCATTAAAACATACAAATAAAACGTAAGACCATTAAAGGACATATAGTAAAAGACAAATAGCAAAGATTAATGCACATTACAATCATGCATATCTAAAATGTAAATTCACGATTCATAGTTTAAAAATGACAGGCTAGGCTGCAGTAGATCTGAAAGCATCATTCCCCTTTGTGTTGGGAAAATGTAATAATACAGTGTGAGAATACCACAGAGAGAAGCAAGCAAAAAGCCTGCGGCATAAACGCTGGTGACCTGGTTTCCCAAATACCTGATGTGACAGCCCCAAACTCCGAAGAAATCTCCTGACATTTAATGTAGTAAGAGGACACGCAGGAAAATATATAACAGTCCTAAATTACTGTTAAGCTTAGAGATCTTTAAGGAGATTCATTCAATTTTAAATGTCTATAAAGAGGGCTTTTGCAGCCTCTGATTAATTCCTTTTTTAAGAGGCAGATGTCCAGTTTTAGAGGGCACTTATTACTAAAAGCAAAAGAGCAACTCAGCTGGAAAAGTCTTATGGCATTGCAAGAACAGCAGTTTTATTATGAAATCACCATTCATGACTAAGTACAAGTTGAGCATCCCTTATAGGTTTCCCCTGACATTAAGTCTACTCGAGTCTGACTCTGGAGGGTGGTGCTCATCTCCATTTCTAAGCCAAAGAGCTGGTGTTGTTCATAGACACCTCCAAGGTCATATAGCCGGCATGATTGCCTGGAGCACCATTACCATCCCGCCGAAATAGTACCTATTGATCTACTCACCTTTGCATGTTTTCGAACTCCAAGTTTGGGAGAAGATGAGGCTAACAGTTGGAGCTCACCCCACTCCCTGGATTTGAACCGCCAACCTTTCGGTCAGCAAGTTCAGCAGCTCAGTGGTTTAACCCGCTGCGCCATCAGGGGGTACCTTATAGAGCATGCCAAAATTGTCCACAAGGACAGCTAGGATGGTGACACCTTTGTGTTCAGTGGACACACACTTTGTTTCATGCTCAATTTTTTTTAAAAAAATACGATACAAAATTACCTTCAGTTTTATTTATAAAAGCTATACACAAAATGTAAATAAATGACATGTGGGTCTCATGGCCAAGATATTTAATTATGCGCATAGTGTATATACATATACAGGTATTCCAAAATCTGTGGGGGGAAATCACAAAAATTCTGGCATTTTGGATAAGGGATATTCAACCTGTACTGTATAGTCTCGCCCAATTTGAAGCCTTGGAGAGGTTTTCCTTTTCTTTTTTTAACACTTCCTTTATATTCCGCCCTTCTCCCCAAGGGGACTCACAGCAGATTACAAAATATAAACAAACACAGGCAAACATTCAATTTCTTGTTACAAATGTAAATATAGTGAAACACAAATGCACAGGAAAAGGCAAAAGATTCTCCTTTCATTTCTGGCTCTGGATGCGGTGCTCATCTCTGGCTCTGGGGGAGGTGATTTTCTCCCTTTCCAAGCCAAGGAGCCTGCAATGTCGTAGCCATCTCCTGGTCATGTAGCCAGCAAGATTGCTTGGAGTGTCTCTTTGCCTTTTCCTGCTGAAGCGGTACCTATTCATCTACCCACATTTGCATGTTTTCGAACTGCTAGGTTGGCAGGAGCTAGGGTTGATAGCGGGAGCTCACTCCGTCTTGCAGATTCGAACTGCCAACCTTCAAGTCAGCAGTTCAGCAGCACAAGGGTTTACCCATTACACCAATGCACATCAATCCCAGTTATTTGCATAGCAAATAATTTTTAAAATGGTGGAACTGGAATCCAAAATATCTGAAGGGAAACAGGTTGGAGAACAACTAGAAGCTATTTCCCATAAATGGTATTCTGTCCCTTTGTTGACCAATTTATACATAGATAAAGGGGGCTATATTTATACATAGATAAGTGGAGGCAGCCCCCCTGGTGTGGGTTAAACCGCTGAGCTGCTGAACTTGCTGACCGAAAGGTTGGTGGTTCGAATCTGGGGAGCAGGGTGTACTCCTGCTGTTAACCCCAGCTTCTGCCAACCTAGCAGTTCGAAAACATGCAAATGTGAATAGATCAATAGGTACCACTTCTGCGGGAAGGTAAGAGTGCTCCATGCGGTCATACTGGCCACATGAGCTTGGAATTGTCTATGGACAACGCTGGCTCTTTGGCTTAGAGATAGAGATGAGCAGCACCGCCCAGAGTCGGATACGGCTAGACTTAATGTCAGGGGAAACCTTTATCTATTTAAGGGGAGAAGCTATAGTCAATATTTTGGTTTAATGCAAACAAAAATATTATGGACTATTCTTGTTTTCATAGTCTTCAGACTTTTATAATTTTGTGTATGCATGAACCTGCATACACAAGCAACAAGAGATACAATCACACACCACATGGAAATAGCAACCATAAAACAGATTATAGTTCAAGAAAGTGTATGCAGCAACCTATTTATATAACACTAGCTGTACCCGGCACGCGTTGCTGTGCCCTATTTTGGAGATGTGTGGAAGTCTGAGTATGTAAGTTGTTGTTGTTGGGGTCATGGCTGTGTTGTTGTGGGTTGTTTTGGTGGGTGGGATGTTGGAGTCCTGTGGAGTTTTTGTGTGGTGTTGCTGGCGTTCTGCATAGCTTGTGGATATGCAATGTTTTTTGTCTTTCCGTCTGCTGTGTTGATGTAGAGGTTGATGCGTGTGTGGGTGGGGTACTTTGGAAGTGAGTGGAGGTACTTGAAATCCCATTATCCATGGTGTGTCCTCCTCTAATCTGCAGTCAGATGGAGTGTGGGTCATGGGGGGCATTGTTTGCCAAATTTGGTCTTTATCGGTCTTGGTTCTTGGACACAGTGGTCTGTGGGGAATGATGGGTTTTGAAGTACTACAAATCCCATTATCCATGGAGGTACTTCAAGTCCCATAATCCATGGTCCACCCTCCTCCAAACTGTAGTATAATGTAGCGTGGATCATAGGGGCTCTGTGTGCCAAGGTAGGTTGCTGTAAATTCAGGCCATACACAGTGTCCCATGAGCTGAGGCCTAGTCAAGAACAGCAAGTTAATGAAGCCTTACTGTCAATTCAGGCCATACACAATGTCCAATGAGCTGAGGGCTAGTCGGGAGAATCAAGTTAATGAAGCCTTACTGTCAATTCAGAGCGTAAACAGCATTCATTAAGTGAGGCCTAGTCAGGGAAATTAAGTTAATGAAGCGTTACTGTCAATTTTGGGCATGGTCTGTGATTTGTAGGGGTGCAAATTTTGTGCCTCAGCCCTTTGCCTTATCCTCCTCTGACAGTTTATTATGGGTCGGAATGTTCATGTTGGCTGGCCAGTACAGGAGTTATGCAAATCCGCCCTTATTGGCAGCCAATCATGTTGTCAGAATGTAGAGGCTGGGAGAGTCGTTGGCAGCCCTGGAGGATGCTGGGAAATGTAGGTTTTTTTACTCGTTGTTTTGGGGGCCTTTAGGTTTTTTTTTTTGGGGAGTTTCTTTGCTACAAACGTACTTTGTCTGAGGCCTATTTCTGTTGCCAAGTTTGGTGTCTCTGCGTTGTAAGGTTTCTCTGTTTGGGACGGTCTTTCCATGACGACTCTTCCTTTATATATATAGATGTATTTTCATAGAGTGCTTCATAAAATATACAGGGACTGATTCCTTCCCCCAAGGGGCTTACAGTCTATAAAGCAAGACTGGTCAGAGTTCAGGTTTGTGAGATCAACTTTGTTTTTCTATAAGTACCTCAAGATCCACCCCTGGGAGCCAGATGGAAATGCTACATGCTAAGAATGAAATAACTCTAAAACCCAGGAATTTCTTTTCAGTGGCAAAACGGGACCGCTATTACATCCTTTCTAAAACACAACCCACCCCAGATTACCCCACATTTTCTTCCTTTCTTCCAGTGGGATTTCATATCTACTGGGGTTTAGTTCCAGGAGCCTCAGTGGATACTGAAAATCAGGGATGCTCAAGTCCCATTACACAAAATGGCATAGTAAAACAGTGTCTCTTATATAAAATGGCAAAATCAAGATTTGTTTTTTGGAGTTGAAAAAAAAAACATAGATAACAGAATCCATATTAGAACAACAGGGTGGGAAGGAACGTTGTCGTTGTTATTATTATTATTCAACAACTGAAACCCAGAAAATTTTGCTAATCCATTGAAAAACACAATTTTCCACCTACCCACATTCTAACGCCACCACTGAAAGAAACCTATTTTAGGCTCTGCTACAATAAGGCTACCTCCCACAACCTAAAACCCCTTTTCTATTCAGACAGGCTCTTAAAGAGCAAAGCTTTTAAGAGCGAGCAAGGGAGATGCTGTAGAGTTTTGGATTATTCCCCCCCCCCATTTTAAGTGATTTTAATTGGCTTGTATGTTTAATTCTATTTTAATGTTGGTATCCTTTATGGGTCTGAAACATGGGTCACCTATCGCCAACACCTACGACTCCTTGAACGCTTTCATCAGCGCTGTCTTTGCACAATCCTAAATATACACTGGACCGACTATGTGACTAATGTTGCTGTCCTTGAGAAAGCAGGGATCACCAGCATTGAGGCCATGCTATTGAGAACACAGCTGCGCTGGGCAGGGCACGTCTCTAGGATGGAGGACCACCGCCTCCCAAAGATACTACTCTACGGTGAACTTGCCACGGGTCAGCGCAAGAGAGATGCCCCCAAAAAGAGATATAAGGACTCCCTGAAACAACATCTCAGGCTCGGCCAGATTGATCACCAACAATGGTCCACCCTGGCCTCACATCGGGAGGCATGGAGATGCACTATCCACAATGCTGCGGCCTCTTTCGAGAAGACACGCCGAATGGGTCTCAAAGAGAAACGACAACACAGAAAGAACCGCAACTTGGAAACAACATCACCCAAGGAGACTTTCTGCTGTACTTTCTGCAACTGAACTTGCCTATCCCAGATTGGCCTTTTTAGTCATCAACGCGCTTGTAAAAAGCGTGGGATGAGTCCTTCCTAAGAATCTTCGTTCGCGAAGTAATGCCGAGAGATAATGTTGGTATGTTACGGAGTTTTAATTTGCACTGGTTTTTTTAAATGTTGTGAGTATGGTATTAATGCTATAATGATCTAACAATAACCTGAGGTGTTGAGTGACAGTTTCTATAATTTCTAGTTGGCATAGCTCAGCACTGCTGATTGAGGATGATGGGAGGTATAACACAAAATATGTGGAAAGCACAAGATTAGAGAAGCCTGGCAATTACAGGTATGTGCTTAAAAAATAATAGCAGTCTTTTAAGGTGCATTTACACCAGTGGTTCCCAACCTTTGGACCTCCAGGTGTTTTGGACGTCAGCTCCCACAGTTCCTAACAGCTGGTAAGATGGCTGGGATTTCTGGAAGAGTTGAAGTCCAAAACACTGGAAGCCCAAAGGTTGGGAACCACTGATCTACACTGTAGAATAAATGCAGTTTGCCATAACTTTGACTGTCATGACTCAATGCTATGACCTCTGTAGTTTGGTGGGGCATCAGCACTCTTTTGCAGAGAAGGCTAAAGTCCCTGTAAACTACAACTCCCATGAGCCATGTGGTGTCAAGCTGCATTGATTCTATAGTGTAGGTGCACCCCATGTGTTGGAAAAGCCATCATAAATATGCCTTCTGACCCTCCAGAGGTTGTAGTAAAAGGACCAAATCTCCAGAGGTTGTAGTCAAAGTTGATCCAGTCGTGACCAAGTAATACTACAATTCCTTTCCGAAAAGTAGAAAGGCACCTTCTACTATGTTTTCCTCCACCAGTCAGCAAGAAAGACTTTGAAGGCACAGGAAGGGATGTGACGCACAAACATGACTCGATGCATGAAGCATGAGGAGGAAGTATGAGGTTAGATGCATAAGCATGCCAGTAAAAACCACAACGGCATGGTTTTTGGCAGAGTCTCTTCCGTTAAACTTAATAGGCAATGGAACATCTTCAACTTGCAAACTGGGAATTCTGTCCACCAGTTCAAGATAAAGTCCTTGATCACATTTCCCCCACAAAGCTCAAAATAACAATCAATAGGGTTATTACAAAGCCAACTCACTTAGAAGGTAGATACAAGCCCAATCCAGTGTACATTTGAATTTAGGGTTGTGTCACTCTACATCCAATATAAGGCCCCCTTGGTGGTACAGTGGGTTAAACTGGTGAGCTGCTGAACTTGCTGACTGAATGGTCAGCGGTTAGAATCCAGTGAACTCCCACTGTTAGGCCCAGCTTCTGTCAACCTAGCAGTTCAAAAATATGCAAATATGAGTAGATCAATAGGTACCGCTTTTGCGGGACGGTAACAGTGCTTCATGCAGTCATGCTGGCTGGCTACATGACCTTGGAGGTGCCTATGGACAATGCCAGCACTTTGACTTAGAAATGGAGATGAGCACCACCCCCCAAAGTCAGACACGACTAGACTTAACGTCAAGGGGTAACCTTTGCCTTTACTTTACCTAAACTAAACCAGGTGTCCCCAGTGATGCAATGTGCCGGCAGGACTGAAGACCGACAGGTTGCAGGTTCAAATCCAGGGAGAGCGCGGATGGGCTCCCTCTGTCAGCTCCAGCTCCCCACACGGGGACATGAGAGAAGCCTTCTATAAAGGTGGTAAAACATCAGAATATCCTGGCGTCTCCTGGGCAACGTCCTTGCAGACGGCCAATTCTCTCACACCAGAAGCGACTTGCAATTTCTCAAGTCGCTCCTGGCATGAAAAAAAACAAAACCCTACACTACACTGTCATGGCTTAATGCTATGGAATCCTGTAGTTTGGTGAGGCAATAATAAAACTATGATCCCATATTGAGTCATGATCCTTAAAGTGATGTCAAAGTGCATTAATTCTACAGCGTAGATGCACTCTAGGTCTCAAGAGTCTGAATAATGAACACTTTGTCCGCAAATGCACAGTTCGCACACCACCAAACCATAAAAGTGTATTTAATAACAGACAGACAAATGTGCAATCTACCAACCAAATGTATTCAACAGAGCAGGGAAATTTTACTTTTTTAGACCTCAACTCCAAATTACATTGTTCATGTTGGCAAGTGCATTCTGGTAGTTTGTAATTCTATGTATCTGTCAAATCCTGCAATAGGAACAATTATATGCAAATCAAAGCGAATCCCACTAATGTTCGGTTTTGGCTTTTACTCTGAAATTGGAGCCCCCAGTGACGCAATGGTTCGGAGGTTCGAATCCAGGGAGAACGTGAATGAGCTCCCTCTATCCGCTCCAGCTCACCATGCGGGGACATGAGAGAAGCTTCCCACAAGGATGATCAAACATCAAAAAACATCCGAGCGTCCCCTGGGCAACGTCCTTGCAGACGGCCAATTCTCTCATACCAGAAGTGACTTGCAGTTTCTCAAATTGCTCCTGACATGGAAGAAAAAAAACTCTGAAATTAACACAGTAGTTAAAACAAAGCAAAAAATTCTTGCAATTAAATCAAATCAATTCATTCCTCCCCAATACATTACAATAAAAATACGATTCAAATCAAAAAAAGCTTAAGAATTAACTAGATAGCGCAAGGATGTTGAAACAGACCACTGGCAAATATTCAGCGATGGTTTGTTTACTAAGAGCAAACATGAAAGGAAGGTTGTTTTTTTTTTAAACAGGCACACTAGCAAACTATTCAGACGTAACACTGCACACTTCCAAAATTAAATCACAAAGTTGTGAAGTTTTTCCCAAAGAAGCACTGGAAATCTCAGTATCATTTTACAGTAAATGCTGTTTTACATTAGAGGGAATTGGAAAAATTAGAGCAACATCTTTCTGGCCCAGCTAAACAAGAACTGTGTGTAACATAAAAATCTTCCCATGCTCCTGCCGACCAACATTCATGCCAATCAATATTGATGCCAAAAATATTCAAAATACTACCAGTAGTTGTTTCACTGGTGTCAAGATCCGTTATCACAAAAGCACGAACACACAATTGCACTTCAGGCAGTGGTGTTAGCTATGGCAAAATGAAGGCAAAGCCCTCCCAAGAATGGAGCTCCCGGTGGCGCAATGGTTTAAACCAGGCATGGCAAACTTTGGCCCTCCAGGTGTTTTGGACTCCAACTCCCACAATTCCTAACAGCCTACCGGTGCAGGACTGCTGACCGAAAGGTTGGCGGTTTGAATCTGGGGAGCAGGGTAAGCTCCCACCTTCCAACTGAAGCTTCTCATGCAGAGACATGAAAGAAGCCTCCCACAGGATGGTAAAACATCTGGGCGTCCCCCGGGCAACGTCCTTGCAGATGACCAATTCTCTCACAACAGAAGCGACTTGCAGTTTCTCAAGTCGCTCCTGACACGAGAAAAAGAAAGAAAGTTATTTTATGAAATTTTGTCCCCCAAATTACATTTTTCTCCAGTCTTCAAATTTCTTGCATTACACACAGTGAGAAATTTCAAATTATTCATTCTTTGAACTTCTAAGCTTGTCTTTCTTGGTCACTTTGCCTGCCCTTTTCTTTAGATACCTATACTGGCATTTTAAGTTGCTGCAATGCTATAAATCTGGAATTTTTTTCCTTTTCTTTTTTACTATGGATGCAGAATTATTATTTAGTGGGATTTTGTTTTGCTGCATTCACTGCAAAGTGACAACCCTGGATCAGGTTTCCCTGAAGGTAGAGGAGAGGTCTGATTTAATTCTGTGATCACATGCATTCAGCAATTTGAGTTGGGAGTTGTACCCCAAATTTAAAATCTCAAAGAAAATGAGACGTATTTGGTGTTCAACAGCTTCCTTGCGAGGAGGAGCAGTCGAAATTACTGCAACAGCAATTTGTGATATTTGACAGCCTTATCCCGGTCCCAACTGATCTTGGCAGCTAAGCAGGGTCAGCACTGGTTAGTATTTGGAGGATTTGGAGACTGCTAATGTAGTATTTGGAGACTACTAATGGTGCTGTAAGCTAATGTACAATTACATTCCAGACAAGAAACAATCAGGGACAGATAAGAAACAATAAAGGATTCCCCCAGATAGGAAGCAGCCAAGCTTTGAAGCTGCAAGGCCATTCAATGCTAATCATGTCGGCCAATTCTAACATTCACACCTGCCTCAAACAGGTAAGAGTTCTTTCCCCTACCCTGGACATTATTCCACTGATATATAAACCCCACTTGCCTAGTTTCCAAGAGATCTCACCACCTCTGAGGATGCTTGCCATAGATGTAGGCGAAACGTCAGGAGAAAATGCTTCTGGAACATGGCCATACAGCCCTGAAAACTCACAGCAACTCGAATAATTTATCTACAGCAATTGCTATATTTCATTGTTTTTACCGGAGGGATATTGTGAATTTATTTGTTTATGTTTTGTTGTATTTTGCACGTTACACCTTGAGTATTCTGTGAGCCATCCCAAGTCCCTTTCGGAGACGGTGGCGGGATAACATGCAATGTCCCTAAATACCCTAAAGGCAACAGATCCCAATATGATCTTGGTAGCTAAGCAGGGCTAGTTTTGGTTAGTACTTTGACGAGAGACTGACAATGAATACTAGATGCTGCAGTCTAAAATACCATATTATATTCAATGCCTAAATAAATACCTTGAAGGGATGAGATCCCATCTGATTTTGGAAGCTAAGCAGGATGAGAGACTGACAACGAATCCCAGGTGCTTTAGGCTGTATTTCAAAAGAAGGAAGTGGCAAAACCACCCCGGAGCCTTAAAAAATCCAACTGATGCAATTGTTATTATAATTTATTTATTTTGTTTGTTTGTTTATTCATATCCCACTTTTTCTGTCCATGCGGAGACTCAAAGCGGCTCGCGACTAAGTCCACAGATGCCTTGAAGACACATTTATATATACATACATACATTAATAAATACATAAACAAAACGGAAAAGTATTCCTGGACTAGGAAAACCCATGCAGAATCCATGCCTTGATGTCAACAAGCAACTTGAGGTGCATCTACACCAGGTATGACCATACTTGGGCCCGGCAGGTGTTTTGGACTTCAACTCCCATAATCCCTAACAGCCTCATGCCCTTTCCTTTCCCCCCACAGCCGCTTAAGCGGCTGTGGGGGGAAAGGAAGGGGCCTGAGGCTGTTAGGGATTGTGGGAGTTGAAGTCCAAAACACCTGCCGGGCCCAAGTAATAGAATAATAATAATAGTATCTTTATTTATACCCTGCCACCATCTCCCCAAGGGGACTCGGGGCGGTTTAGATGAGGCCAAGCCCAATAACACATAATAAACAACACAACAGCAAATAATACAACAATACAATCATTATACTTACACATAAAAAACCCAGATCTACACTATAGATTGTACACTGATCTACACTATAGAATTAATGCAGTTTTACCCCACTTTAGCTGCCACAACTCAATGCTACCATTTGATGGGAGTTGTAGTCTTGCAAGGTCCTTGGCCTCCTCTCCCAAAGAGTGATGGCGCCTCACCAAACTACAAAACCCATTGTTCTATATCCTATATGCATTGAGCTAAGGAAGTGGAAGTGAATACAGAATTGCATTAAGCCTACAACATTGCATACCAACTCCAACAATTCCAAAACGCTGCATTCATTCATTCATTCTACAGATGCAGCCCTTGCAAAACTACAACTCCCATGGTTCCATAGGAGTGTCAAAGCTGCAGATGGACAACATTGCATACCAACTCCAACACAATTCCAAAACGGTGGATTTATTCATTCAAATCTACAGTGTAGATGCAGCCCTTGCAAACTACAACTTCCATGGTTCCATTGGAGTGTCAAAGCTGCATCTTTCAGAGATGCATCCTGAAAAGAGACCAAACGCACAGATCCCAAGCCAAAAAGGGGTTTTTTCCTCCTCCTACCCACTACAGAGCCCATCATCCCTTGCCCTCCTCACCTTGACAAAAGCGATGGGAGTTGTAGTGCCTTCGATGTCGAGCAGGAAGACCCTGACTTCCCCAGGCACCGTGAAGCCCACCATCTCCGAAAGGAAAAGAGGGAGAGAAAAGAAAGGGGAGAGGCCAAAACAAGAGGAAAAGGGGGAGCCAATGGGTCTCAGGCGATGCAGCAAAAGGAAGCTCCACTCAGGCTGAAGCTCACGCCCAAAAGGGAAGAGCAGCCTCTGCTACCCACGTGGCTGGAAGCAGAGCAGCCGCATCCGGATTTGGTTCACTCCCATTGGCAGCCAAGGAAAGAGAGAGGGAGAAAGAGAGAGAGAGAGAGAAGGAGGGCAGAATGGGCGCCATGGATGTGGCTGGCGGGGAGGATCACCCCACCACTCTCACTGCCCTGGCTCCCTGCTATGGACTCCTGGGAGTTGTGGTTTTCTAAGGGTTGCATCTACACCAGCATGAATGAGCACCATTTCCACAGCCAGGGCTCCATGCGTCGAATCCTGGGAGTTGTAGTTTGGCCTCGCTTCCACTGCCCCTGGCTCCATGCTATGAAATCCTGGGAATTGTAGTTTTTTAAGGCCTGCATCTACAGCAGTATGAATGCCCTTTGGCACCATTTTCACAGCCAGGGCTCCATGCATCGAATCCTGGGAGTTGTAGCTCTCCCAAGGGCTGCATCGCTCATGGGTTATGTAGTTTTGCAAGTGTTGCATCTACACTAGTATGAATGCCCTTTGGCATCACTTTCACTGCCCTGGCTGAATGCATCGCATCCTGGGAGTTGTAGCTCTCCCAAGGGCTGCATCGCTCATGGGTTATGTAGTTTTGCAGGTGTTGAATCGGACTAGAATGGATGCAGTTTGGCCCTAGGCCTGGATTACCCATAAGGCTACACCAGGCCATGGCCTAGGGGCGCAAGCCAAGGGGGGCGCAGTTCACACGGACCAAAAAAAATGTTGAAACAAAACCGCAACGCGTGGCATGGAGATGACTCTCTCTCTCTCAGGGGAGGGCGGGGGGAGAGCGCTGCGAGGGGGGCGGGGAGGAGGGAATGGCGCCCCCCCCTCGCCATCGCCCCCGCCCCCTTGTCAAGGAAGGAGGGCGCGTGGCGCCGCGAGGAGGAGGAGGTGGGGGGGTGCGGTAGAGGTTGGTTTGGGGGCGTAATTCCAAAGTGTGGCCTAGGGTGCCAAAAGGGGTTAATCCGGGCCTGTTTGGCCCCATTCAGTTGACTCCTGGGATCTGCAGTTTTCTAAGGGATGCATTTACACTAGTATGAATGCAGTTTTGGCACCACTTTCTCTGCCCTAGCTCCCTGATATGGACACCTGGGAGTTGTAGTTTTCTAAGGGCTGCGTCTACGGCAGCATGAATGCCCTTTGGCACTATTTTCACAGCCAGGGCTCCATGCATCAAATCCTGGTTTTCCCAAGGGCTGCGTCGCTCCTGTGGTATGTAGTTTTACAAGGGCTGCATCTACACTAGAATGTATGCAGTCTAACCCCCCACTTTCCCTGGCTCCTATCAATGGATTCCTGGAATTTGTAGTTTTACAAGGGATGAGTCTGCCGGGGGCTACTATGCCACCGCCAGCATAGCTCACAACTTCATTAGGGTATGCAAGCCTCTCTCCCACGACAAGGGGGCGCCAATGGAGAGGACAGGTGAACTATAACTCCCATAAATCAAGATCAATTTTGAACTATAACTCCCATAAATGAAGTTTGGTTCAGGTGCGTCATTTGTGATGGTCGCAGTGGTCTGTGGAAGTCAGAGCTGAATCTGGTGAAGGTACTGCAAATCCTGTCATCCTTGGTCCATCCTCCTGTAAACCTCACCAGGACGTAAAGTGCGCTCCAGGTCTGCCCTTCGTGGGAGTGGCCTGTGGAAGTGAGTGAAGGTACTGCAAAGCCCATCATCTGTGGCAAGTTTGGTTCAGATTCATCAGTGTTGGAGTTCAGTCTGTGATTGTGTTTCAAGATCAAGGTGCTTTAAATGTGGGAAATGATGTCAATGAGGGTCAAGATGGTGATGGTCTGGTCAATGATATTAATGCAGAGAATGACATAGAGACACCGGTTTAAAGTGTAGTTTCCCATGAGAATGTTCCTACAGGGTATAGGGATGTATGTTTACTACCTGAATTTCTCCCAGAAAGTTCCCAGATTTGAGGCTTGAAAACAACTTTTTATGTACTGTAAACCGCCCTGAGCTTCGGATAGGGCGGTCTATCAAGCCGAAATAATAAATAAACTTGGCGCCTGGAGAAACTAATGAGCGTATAGACAGGCGGATGAAATTAGCCAAAACAGGCAGCTCGGTGAAGACCTTCGCCGTTCGGCCAGTCTTTGAGAGATAAGGATGAGAGGCATTAAGGGGAAACAAAACCAATTTCTAAGTGCTTGGAATGGCTTAATGAGGAGATATAAAGTTCCAACCATGGGAAATATAGTCAGATGAAGCTTCGTTTTAGAATCCTGCTAAGTTCTTGCTCTTGTCTTATGGACGCCTTGCTTGGAAAACTCATGTTTAAGGATTTCTTTATGGTTTGACTCTTTTTGTCTTCTGATTATACGCTCATGCTTTGGATCAATGTTTTCCTGGTCCTTTGGGTTTTATTAGAGAAGCCTGGGCTTTGTTTTTGAACTTTGCCGATCCCTACCTTGGAATACTTTGTCCCTGCTTATCTTCCTACCTAATTGGATTTACCTTTTAAAGTGTTTTTTATTTACCTTGCTGCTTTTACTTACCTTCAATAAAAAAGGATTATTTTTCCTACTCAACGTATAGTGCCATTCCTGTTTTGGAGTGCAACAATCGGCTGGGTTCACAGTGCCCTCTGGATGTGAACTACAACTCCCATAAAACAATATCAATTTCCCGCAAACCTGGTCATGGGGGTTCTGTGTGCCAAATGTGGTCCAGGTCCATTGCTGGCAGGGATCACAGTGCTGTGTCTTGATTCAGAGTGAACTGCAACTTCCATCGTGTAGTCAGTCCCCCACTCGAGTGTTTCCCAACCAGTGTGCCGTGAGCGATCATCAGGTGTGCCGTGAGAAATTACAGTGTAGAGAGAGAGAAAGCCTAGCAGGAAACTTCAGGCAGCGGAAATGAGGCTTTCCTGGCCGAAGCAGCAATGCCAGCCAGCCTCGCTGCAGTCAGGGAGAGCCCTCGGCGTCCAGAACTTTCCTCCCGCCCTCCTCTCTCTCTCCTTGCCTTCCTACCTTCCCTCTGCGCGCCAAGGGCTACCTGGCCGGGCTGTGGCTCCTCCTGATTCCTGGGCGCTCTTCTGCCCTCCTCCCCTCCGGCAGCAAGGAGAAGGAGAGGGAGGAGGAGTCCGTGGGAGCTGCCCCCATCTGACCCCGCTCCCGGATGCTCGAGGCAAGGTTTTCTGCCCTCTAGCGCCTCCATGCTGGGGAAGGGGAGCAGCCCCTCATCTCCTGGCCTCTCCTGGCTGGGCTCCGGGTTCGGTGCAGAGCAGAGGCCGGGATGCGCAGCTCCACAGCCCAGCTTGGTTCCTTCCCGATCTGGCCCCAAGGCGACAGCAGGGAAGCCGAAGGGGCGCGGGAGGGGGGGGAGGCACTCCAGGGGGGGGGGGCTGAACCCCTTCAGGAAGGCGAGCTGGGGGTGGGGATGGCTGCGAACCTCTGCCGCAGTCTGTTCTGAGGCTCGGAGTCCCGTCCCCTCCCCCCCGGTGTGCTCAATTCCTATTCGTCCTGCTCAGCCGAGCCCGCGTGCGCTTCGGCCACTCAGCGTAGCCTTCCCCTGCGGGACGGTAATGGGCCTCCTGCGCATGGGCCTCCCGGGGTGGGTGGGAGGGGGTTTTGGCGGAAGCAGCGGCGTCATGAGGGGTGAGGGTGACAGTTAGTAAAATGACAGGCTGAGAGTGTAGCAGCCAATCTGGAGTCTCAAAACTCCCCAGATGTTTACCTTTTTACCTCAAGCGGCGTAAATCGTGCGGGCACAGGAACGAGAGAAGACGCAACAACCTACTGCATTTGAAATGAAGCCAAAGGTTTATTTTGCACAATCGTCAGCTGACGGGACCTGCCCAACAGAACTTGCTGCCTCTGGGCAAGAGCCCCGATCAATCCCTGTTACTTTTATACATTCAATGGCGGCAGGTCCCGTCCACTCCCATCTTCATCATTTTCATTGGTTCATGGCATTAACACATCTTTATTATCCAATTAAACATCACATTATTTAGCATCATTTCTAACAGCATTCTCATTTGTTAAACAGCACTACGCAGTTATTAATTCTTCGTTCCCACAGTGCGTTATCTATCATTTGAGCAAGATGTACCAAATCTGAAACATTTCTAATTTGTCCCTCTGTGCCAGCAAGGAGGGGCGGCCTTATTTGCCCATGCGCAGCTTCTACCAATTAGCAACAGTGTAAACAATGCCACGCTGGGTGCTAGCTAAACCAATCAAGGCTTGTATTATCAGTAAGGCACATGATGTTCCCTGGCAAATCACTGCGGGTGCCTTACGTACCAATCAGAGTGCATTATTCTCGGACTTGGCTGCCAACATGATTTCTTGGCAAGCTACTTCGCTATTCTAAGGCCTATTGTGCTTGTGCATCACTCTCCTCTGACTGTACTTCTGCTAAAAGCACCAACTCTGCTTTAAGAGAAGACATGATAGCGATGTATAAATATGTGAGAGGAAGTCATATATATGTTGTGTTCATCGAAACAGGCCCAGGTTTCACACTGAGTGTATAAATACATTTTAAAACATATTAACTCTATGTATTACTGTGTTAGAGTGTCATTTTGGTTGGTGGTGTGCCCCAGGATTTTGTAAATGCAAAAAATGTGCCACGGCGCAAAAAAAGTTCGAAAATCACTGCCCCACTCCATCAATTCTGCTGTGTGCCATAGGAAAAGGGTAGGAAAGGGTCAAGGGAAAGCCATGGCCTGAGTGACACTTTGCTTTCTGGTGGTTATTGTGTGAAATATAGGCTGAAGAGGTCAATAATACATTATTTTTTTGACTAAATAAGGTCAAGACACGTTTCCCTCTAAATGCAGCTTCAGGGTTCATTTCCCAGAGTTAAAAAAGGGCGGCACTTAAGCTTGCCCTGGTTTTTTTTCTCCTCCTCCTGTGAGGAGCCGCCATTTACTCTCCCTTCACCTCAGAAATCCCTCCACCCTTCACCTAGGTCTGGAGGGAATGACACTGCGCATGCGCCCCCGGGGCGCGCTGATTGGGCCACCGCGCTGCTATATAAACCCGCCGGATCTCTAGCCGCGGCCGCCATTTTAACACTTGCTTCTCGGAGTGTGCTTGTCCTGTTTGTTTGGTCTCACCCTCCCTCCCCGGCTGTTTCCTCGCGCCTTTTTTTTCCTCTCTCTCTCCCCCCTCCACCCCGACAATGGAGGACAATACCGACTATGGGAGCAGCAATAACAACGCGGGCTCCGGAGTCGGTCAGGATGATTTTGCGGAAGGCTCGAAAATAAACGCCAGCAAGAACCAGCAGGATGACGGGTAGGAGCGGGGAGGGTAGGCAGGTGGGCGGAACAGCCTCGCTGAAGGAACAGCCTCGCGGGGGGAGGGGGCGGAGGAGAGGGAATGGCTAGCCAGGCGCCATTTTGTCCTGCAAGAAAAGTAAGGAAGGAAAGAAGGCCTTCTCTCGCGAAGCCGGCACGTGACTTGGCTGTTCCTGGGAAGCGCGCGCTCACTCCCCCCCCCCCCTCCCTTTGTGTCTCGGTTTCTTCACTTTTTTTCCCCAGTGGGCGGGCCTATCTAAGCACAATGACGTAACCGGCAGCCTATAGGAGCACAGGGGGCGGGGCTTGGTGTGTTTTTTTTTCTTCCTCCAGAGGTGGCTCGCTCAGAAGAGCGCGCGCTCATAGGTGTCGTGGGCGGGGCCATCCCAAGTAAGGGGCGGGGCGGGGGAGAGGAAGGGAAAGGCACTTTGGGGAAAGTCATGCGCATGCGCACTTGGTGAACCAGCCTCTGGGCAGGGTATATTATTTGAGAACACAGAAATGCTAGACCACGCTAACCACTACCATGTCGGGCTACACAAGAGACGCCATTGAAATCCAATCCACAAGCATGGGGACAATTTGCAAAACCATGAAAATGAACAAAAACAGGCTACCAGTATTAAACAAACTCTAAAAATCAAGACAATAAATAAAGAACAACACTCAGCTGGATTCTAGACAGGAAACAATCAGGGCCAGCTAACACCTCCCAACAAAGGATTTCCCCAAGGCACAAAGCAGCAAGGCCATTTAGTGTTAATCAAGCTGGCCAATTGCAACAGTCACACTTGCCTCAAACAGACAAGAGTTCTTTCTCCCACTCTGGACATTCCACAGATATATAAACCCCACTTGCCTAGTCTCCAACAGACCTCACAACTTCTGAGGGTGGCTGACATAGATTTTATTTATTTATTTTATTCAAATTTATTTGCCGCCACTCCCAATGGCTTGGGGCGGCTTACACACAATTAATGAAATACAGCTAAAAAAAACATCATAATCAACTTCACAGCAAAAAATCACATTAAAACATATCAAAATCACAATAGAACAGAACAATATAAGAACAATATAATATCTGGTGTGTGTGAAACACCAGAGAATGCTTCTGGAACATGGCCATACATCCCAGAAAACTCACAGCACCCCAATCATGTGCAAACTTGGGCCCTCCCATGATTCCACCTCCACGATTGTGCAAGTCCAAAACACCTGGAGAAGAAGGACCAAATTGGCCCATGCTTGGATCTATTCCCAGTGGGTTTTTCTTGTTTTCGGGCCAGGGACTTCCCCTCTCAAGGTGCCATGTGCAAAACCACGTGTTAAGTTCTGGTTGTAGCTGTTATCTCTATCTTTGACTAGCTTTAAGCTTCTGCATGGAGTTCCATTGTTGTGGACAGGTTGTGTCCATTAATTATAAGCGTCCACAACTTGGAAGTGTTTTAAAAGTCTCCAAAAACAAACTTTGTTTTGCTTATTTTATGTAAAGGGTTACAATAATAATAATATTTTAAAACCTTATTTCTATCCCACCCCGCCTAACATCATAAAAGGCAAGTGTTCAATGCCAACAAAACAGTACCACACTGAACTGTGCAAATAATATTTAAAGCCATATTCCTATTTTACTCCATATTTCTTAAAACCTTAAACATCTGTTTCTCCTTATGCTTGGATGCACAGAAATGGTTTTATCTGCTTTTTGCAGGAGGGCAATGAGGGGACCATTTTGATTTTCTTCAGGCATCTGGAGAGAAAACCCTCTCAACACGCTTGGGCACCCAGGGATTTTGACATCTGTTGGGTTCCTGGCGCCAAACTAGTGGATACTAAGGGCTCATTGTATGCACCTACATAGCAGGCCCTTATCTATGTCTTCACATCACCAGTTGACTGGCTTCATTGTAGTTGCATATTTTGCTCATGGTTTTCATCAAGTTAAAACCTCTCACTACCCACTTGGAAGTGCTGCTAGTGTGACATCAGTAGAAAATTGGTGGCTTACCAGTAAGTGAAATAAGAAACAGTTATACTGTTTCAGAATGTTTCAGGCACCATCAATCCTTCATTAGCCAAAATCCTGTAATGCTTGGCAACTTTCCTCCATACATCTGCTTTATAATGTCCCAAAGTGCCTGAAAACAGGACGCTTCTTGTCCCAAATCCAGGAGTGATCATGATCTGTATAAGAATGCAGGTGAAGTACTTTGAGGACAGTTGAAGTATTTCCTCACATGATTTTGATTGTCTTGGAGTCTGACGTGTCTATAAGGGTTTTAAAAAAAATTGCCACTTCTGGGGTATGGGTTTTCCCCCTGTTTCTCTAAATAGCTTATTGTTTTTAAGAGTGTTCAAAGCTGACAAATGTTACAAACTATATGTTGCCCCAAAGCTATTGTATTCAAGCACATTCTCATTGCCCTAATTACATCCTTGACTCCTAAAATAGGAGTTAAACCATCTTAAATCAAAGTTCAACAATATTTACTTGCAAAGAAGTCCCACTAAAATTAACTAATAAATATGTTTAATAATTTCAATATATGCGTCTGAGATTAACATCAGCACTCAACCTTTGTATATTGTGAACTGTATAAGTTTGTCTTTTTGTAGAAGCACTTGAATGGACACAACAATCTCTTGGTTTAGTATTTACAGTATATTTTATTGTAACTTGTTTCTGTTAATGCTAATGTCAAAATGCATTTTGTCAGCATTGGGCTTATATTGTTTAAATGGCATAATGCCCCCTTTATGACTTTAATCACCTTGCAGATATGTATTCAGTGATATTCATTTAAATGTTGCTGAAAATAAATATACACTACAGATGGGGGAGCAGCATGTTAAAGAAAGTAAAGCAGTATCTTGCGGCTTACCTTTGATTCAACTTTCCTACTTAGATTTTGATGAAAAATATTGGTTGAATTATGATAGTGTCACTGGCAATGAAAAGCCATTAAAATATTCCTACTACTGTTTGTGATTGGAACCACAAATATGACAAATGTTGCTTGTTTTTGTAGAACGCAATGTGAGAGTAGTAATCAGTCTCAAGTAATTTTAGTAGTAGTGATAAGGTGCCAAGTGGTTTATTTGCTAGGCGATTGAGAGTACTGTGTTGGAAAAGTCCATATATATTGCTTCATAATTAACGCTTTCAGAAGGTGTAACTCATTTCAATATTTGTTTTTGTTTTGCAGCAAAATGTTTATTGGAGGCCTGAGCTGGGATACAAGCAAAAAGGATCTAACAGAATATTTGTCTCGTTTTGGTGAGGTGGTGGATTGCACGATTAAAACTGATCCTGTCACAGGGAGGTCAAGAGGTTTTGGATTTGTGCTTTTCAAAGAAGCCGCCAGTGTTGATAAGGTATGTATTCATAGTGTTCATGGTCGTAAAGAGCATCTCTAAACATGGGTGTGTGTGTGTGTTTTTCTCCACTGAATCTAAATTTGTACTCAATGTCTCCTTAGGTCTTGGAATTGAAAGAACACAAATTAGATGGCAAACTAATAGATCCCAAAAGAGCAAAAGCTCTGAAGGGGAAAGAACCACCCAAAAAAGTGTTCGTAGGTGGATTGAGTCCAGACACATCTGAAGAGCAAATAAAAGAATATTTTGGTGGTTTTGGAGAGGTATGCTTATTTGGGTAATAATTTGCATAGCATTACATAGGGTTTACAGATGGGAGACATTTTATAGCATAGATGATTATAAAAATAAGGCCTGTTTGTAATTTTGTTGGCTTTGACCTTTCTTAATGCAGTGGATATATATAGTGTCTAAAACAGAGTAAGGAATTGTAGTAGAAGAGAGACAAAGGAACATTAAGCACAAATGGGAGTAATGCAAAGGCCCCATTTAATTAATGGGTGGGTATGTGTAAATTGTGCTGCATTCAGTTAAAGGCATGTATTTCCAATCTGAGTAGAAATCCTAATGATGATCCTCATTACCATACATGTGTTTACTATGTGTACTTTTATTTTTTTTAAAAAAGGTGCTTGTTCCAATGACTTACATTATTTGGGGACTAAGGGGGACAGATGCAAACAAAGATAAAGGAAAGAAAGGGTGATGAGGCAGTATGCATTAAAATTTTGCTTTGGTTGATGATTGTTAAGGGGTTAAAGGCATTGCGAATTTTGGAACGAGGTTGGTAGTATATACAAGTTGGAGAGGGTTTCAGGCAAAAAGGTATTGCAAGGTGACTTTCAAATTAGAGGAAGTATCTGGAAGAGAAAATGGGTTTGGAAGCAAAAATAGCAAAGGTGATGTGTAGCAAGGAATTCGTGTTGAATCATCTTAATTTTCCATTTTTAATGTGCATTTTAGATTGAAAATATTGAGCTTCCCATGGATACAAAGACAAATGAAAGGAGGGGTTTCTGTTTCATCACATATTCTGATGAAGAACCAGTGAAGAAATTGTTGGAAAGCAGATACCACCAAATTGGTTCTGGCAAGGTATGGCTTTTTGGTTTTATGAGTGTGTGTCACATGGAAGCAGTGATAATGAAGAATTAAAGTGCTTCACATGCTTTGTATTCATGTCCAGTGTTCTTTTTCTTTCTAGTGTGAGATCAAAGTAGCACAGCCCAAAGATGTATATAGGCAGCAGCAGCAGCAACAGAAGGGAGGCAGAGGTGCATCATCTGGCGGACGTGGTGGCTCCAGAGGCCGTGGCAGAGGTAAGTGAGTGGATCTGGAAGCAAATCTCTTGACTGCTTTAATTCATCACTATAAACAAATCAAAACAGGGAAGTTGCCAATTGAACAAGATGTTCTTGAGTTCGAGGGCAGATTTTGAAAAGTACTGCCCATGTTTGTAAGGTGTGTATTGTTTTTGCAGAAAGCCAGATGTAACAGTGTAAATGTAGCAATCTGCCATAGGTAAATGAGAACCAAAGTAGAATATTGAGTAATAAGGCAGAGTTTTTGTGTATATTTAGAGTAAATCAGATTCCGATTGTGTTTGCTTCATTTCAGGTCAAGGCCAAAGTTGGAACCAAGGATATAACAACTATTATGATCAGGGATATGGAAGTTACAACAGTCCTTACAGTGATCAAAGCTACAGTAGCTATGGTGGATATGATTATTCTGGATACAACTACCCAAGTTATGGCTATGGGCAGGGATATGCTGACTACAGTGGTAAGAATATTTTGACTTGTCATAAAATGTTTTTACCATTATACTTACTTCTTAGAGAGCTTTACGATCTGTGGGTGGTTGGGAGGTGGTGATTTTTCTTAACTGTTAAGATAGGCTACATTTCTTGGAAGTAAAGATGATAAACAGATTGTGCAAGGAATTCTGTATGTCAACACATGCTCCTTTATGTATTTTGAAACAAGGGCTGGCATGTTACATGCCTTGTAAGCAGAGTTTTCTGTGGTGTTACAAGACTGCAAATTGTATTTGTTAACAGGACAGCAAAGCACATATGGAAAGGCATCCCGAGGAGGAGGAAATCATCAAAACAACTACCAGCCATATTAAAGAAATAACTTGGAGAAACAACAGGTGTGTATTGCGTGGAAATTTCACCTCTCGTATGTCTAATTTAAAGATCAATAGACAATTATTTATAAAAACCACTTCCTTGTATAACTGATTTTTTTAAACAAGAATTAATGTGCGCTTAAAATGTGTGTTAAAAATTCTTTGCTTTTAAGTGTCTATAGATCTTTAACTCTGTAAAAGGTGGTTCGTCGTCCTTAGTACTTCAGAATAAACATAAGTTTTTCTGCTTACATTGTGTGCCAGGTGGTGTAAAGGAATAATTAAACTTAATTGAAGTGTTAACCAACAGGTAAAGTACTGAAATGGGTACAACTTAAGCAAAACAAGATTGTTGTCTTCTAACTCTGACATTATACCTTGTTTGTACCCGCCAGCGGGAACTTCATTGCAGGCCGTGTGTCACCCTGACCACGTCTATCTCTGGGGGTCGCACGTTGCAGGCAGAGCGCAAGGCATACACCAGAAAACGCTGTCCTGTGGTATGGTCTCTTCCAACTTCATGTACCAGCGTAAAGATTAAAGTGGAAAACTTCAGACTTTGGCTTCTTTTTAAAACTCTTGTTTGAAGATTTAAGTGTCTTAACTTAAAATGATTTTTTACAGGAGTTAAAGTGCATAAATGCCTTTACAGCTTAATCATTTTTGGTCTTCTGTTTAGTGTTGTATATCAATTGTGGAACCTCATTTTAAGTGTTCGTTCTTTAAGATTTAATGCTTGCTTTTTTCTTTTATAGCTATTAGTGAAATCTACAAACCTAAACGAACTTTTAAATCTGGAACCATTAAAGATCATATGCAAAGCCGTTCCTATTTTAATCACCTTCTTAACAATAATTTTTCTTGGTTATTGCCATTTTTCTCTTTCCTAGTAGCAGTTGTAGCCGTGAAAGGCTCTTCCGCAGCTTGGTTTCTTGTAAACCAAGAATTCCTTTGCTGAGTTTCTACAGTTCTTTGACATAGCTCCATCCTTTGAGCTGAACTGGTTCATCTGGGCATGGAAGTAATTGGGTCATTGAAAATATTTCATGTTGACACATATGCATATGATCTTTAACAGTGAAGCGAGGAATAAATAGAGGACTTAAAGCAGTTCATGAAAATGGACCTTTTAAAAACTCGTGTACATGTTGCATAGGTCTCATAATTATTTTGTCTTGGTTTTTAGGTAGAGACGCTACAGCAAAGCCATCTTGCAGAGCATCGGAAGTGACTGGAGAGTGATCTTCGTGACATGAGATTATTTTGTAAAAGACTTTTAGTATAAGACACATGAGTGTCCAACTGTACATAGTGGCCGGCTAGTTTTCTTTATGGTTTTTACTTTTTTGTCCCTTTGTCATCTGTGTTATGATGCCAGTGTGTTCATGTGTTTATACAATTTTTATTTGTATAATTTTCTCATTGAATGACTCAAATAAAAACTTACCTTCTGTGATTGTTGCCTTCTGAATTTTGGAAACACTTATGTTACTGCTATATAGGATTTATAAAAAGACCTATGTACCCCAGCAACTTTGTACCACATTTTTGCTTCTCTCTGAACTAGAAGAATACGATGAGCAGATTGTATATGCATCTTAGCTTCTGACATTATTTGGTTCAACAGGCTCAGGCTAATCTCCCAAATAGATTTTACCCAGCTGACCAGAGCCTTCTTGTCCATATGTAAGTCCTGGATGGCATGTGATAAGGATGTCGGAACTTAACACATGAATGGCTGGAACAACCTAGTTCTGTAATCAAGAAAGGTGGCTAGTGGGCTGGGATTAGAGGTCACTGTGTCCCCAGAAAGCCTTGGAAGACCACTCTTGGGTGTATGTGTGTGTTTTATAACATGTCCAGGAAGTAATGAGGGTGGAGGAAATGAATGTATTGCAGGTAAGACCAATGTTCCTAGTTCCCCAAAGTTTTGTTGCCGTTTCTCAACAGTGACCCAGAATGCAAATCTAGATAACTTTTGTGTTGGAAAAATTACATCTTTTGGCTCAAAATGACACAAAACCTAACATTGGGAGTTCTTCCCTCTGACCCCATGGGGGAGTTTAATAACTAAATTCTCCAAGAGTTTTGGTAAGATCGCAGCCCCAAAAATGACCTCTGATCACTGTTTTTTCTGTGCTTGTTCGAAGTCTGGACATGTATCTTGAGAGTAATAAAGCATGTATTTGAGGGCTATTATGGACTGCCGAATGGACAAATAAGGACAACAGGAGTACCGTAAATATTTTTCAAGTCCATAAAACAAGTATGTAAGGGAAGGTTTTAGCTTACTTTCTCTCAGAAATGACTATATTGAATGCTTTCTTGTATATAATGTTAACTGAATAAATGTGATCTATCAATACTTTAAAGTATACTAAGCTGTTGGGTAGTGCTTAGTGAAGAAAAGTCTTGCTAGTAAAACCCCTAATCTACAAATGTGTGTCTTAAAATGGTTTTATGAAAAAATAGCAGGAAGGTGGCTACATTGTATAGTGGGCCCCTTGTATCCACTGGAGTGGATACCAAAATTAATTCCGATACATTCAATGGTATAACAGAATGGTGTTGTGTAAAATAGCAAAAGCAAAGTTTCTCTTTTTTTGGTATTGAAAATAAAATCCAACCTGTGGGTGGTAGTATATGGAGGCCAGACTACCATTTCTAGGAAATGCATAGTGTCCTTGAGAAGTACATAATTGAATTGTAGAATATAGACCTTGAATGTACTTGAATGTATCTTCAAGTAAACATGAACTCTTAAATGACTGCTGTACTGTTGGTGTACTGTGTGAGAGGGCGATGCAATTGGCTTTAAACCTGCACATCTCAACCTGGGGGCCGGGACCCCTGGGGCGAGGTGTTGCCAAAGACCATCAGAAAACATATTTTTAATGGTTTTAGGAACCCCTTTGTCAGAGAAGGCTGAAGATCTCTCTGCCTGTCCTTTTTAGAAACACAGCAAATCCTCCCACCAAAAGCCCTCCACTGTGATTGGACAGCCTCAGCCAAGGGGAGGGCTGTTTCTGAGTCTCCCAAGTGCGTGTGTGTGTGTGGGGGGGTGAGAGCAGGTGTGCTTGGCGCATGGTGTGCATGTGCAGGCGAGAGCGTGCGAAACAAGGGAGGCTCATGCCAAGTGTGTCCCTTCAAGGCAGGGTGTTCTGTGTGAGTTTAATTTATTTAAAAATTTTGTACCCCGACCCTCTCACCTCCATAGAGGGACTCAGACTGGCTTACAGCAAAATTCAATGCCATACAAATTTAAAACATGTTACAGCAATGTTTTAAAAACAAAATTCCAAAATACACAACGTACTAATCACATTGCCATTTAAAACAAATTCACTCAGTCTCTCGTCCCCACCAAACGCGCTTGCGAAGATGGTGGGACCGAGAGCAGGGCCTCTCCGGAGGATTTTAATGTCCTTGATGGTTCATAGGGGAAAATCTGTTCGGGCAGGTAAACAGCCAGAAATGTATAGGGTTTTGTAGGTTAAAACCAGCACTTTGAATTGTGCTCGGAAGCTAATTGGCAGCCAATGGAGCTGGCGCAACAAGGGGGTTGCATGCTCCCTGTACCCCACTCCTCTTAGTAACCTGGCTGCCGAACTTTGGACTAATTGCAGCTTCCGAGCAGTCTTCAGAGGCAACCCCACGTAGAGAGCGTTGCAGTAATCTATGTGGGATGTAACCAGAGCATGGAGTACCGTGGCCAAGTCAGACTTCCCAAGGTACGGGCGCAGCTGGAGCAGAAGCTTTAACTGCAAAAGCTCTCCTGGCCACTGCCGAGACCTGGGGTTCCAGGCTCCGTGATGAGTCCAGGATCACTTCCAAACTGCGAACCTGCACCTTCAAGGGGAGTGTAACCCCGTCAAGTTTGGCCCAACTCTATCGGTGGGGTTCAGAATGCTTTTTGATTGCAACTCCCAAATGTCAAGGTCTATTTCCTCCAAACCCCACTAGTGTTCACATTGGGGCATATCGAGTATTTGTGTTAAGTTTGGTCCAGATCCATCATTGTTTGAGTCCACAGTATTCTCTGGATATAGGTGAACCACAACTCCAAAACTCAAGATTAGTGCCCACCAAACCCAATATTTTCTCTTGGTCATGGGAGTTCTGTGTGCAAAGTTTGGTTCAAGTCCATCATCGGTGGAGTTCAGAATGCTTTTCGATTGTAGTTGAACTATAAGTCCCAGCAACTACAGCTCCCAAATGACAAAATCAATCCCCCTCCCAACTCCACCAATATTCAAATTTGGGTGTATTGGGTATTTGTGTCAAATTTGGTCCTGCATATCAGATATTTACGATTCATAACAGTAAAATCACAGTTCTGAAGTAGCAAAAATTTTATGGTTGGGGGTTCACCACAACATGAACTGTATTATGTGGTTGCAGCATTAGGAAGGTTGAGAAACACTGCTCTAAACTATCTCGATGTTTTGTAATGATAGACTGCATTTCTCATCAGTATCCCATAATGCTTGGAACTGAAAGGAGTGGCTGTTAAAAATAATTGTAATTAACATTAAGACTATTAGAATCAGTAAAATGACTTGACTAGGTAAAGCCATGACTAGTGTTCCCCACTCCCATTTCACAGTGATATTTACATTTCATGAGTTTAACGATAACAGAATTATCGAAAACATTTTTTTAAATGTTGAGAAGGCACACACTGCCATAAAAGCACACTCTTTGAACAAAATGAATTAGAAATAAGGACTATTATGTAATTTGTGTCCACCCCTCCCCTTCCCGCTATGGACGGGATATAGGAAATCCTGCATAACAGCACTGTTATTCAAAACAGCTTTTAATTACTGAGTGCTTAACTCACAGATCAAAACAATCAAATACAAAAACAGCAGTTGCTTTTTGAAGCTGACTTTGTTTCAGGATCAGGAAAAAAACCTTTCCCTCCACCTAATATGAGACTGCAATTCTCCTGCCTGTACTGGCTAGAGTTGATGGAAATTGTAATCCAACAATATCTGGATGGCCTTAAATTTTCCCACCACTTGTTTGGAGTATGTTTTAAGTTGTGGAGCATATCCTTCACTTCAGGTGGACAAGAAACGTGTGGTAATATGCTTAACTTTAGTCTTCCTGCCACATGTGTTTCCTTATTTCACCATCTTGTTGCGTAATGCATTTGCAAATAATTAACAGATACTGGAGATAGAGCAGGAAAAAACAAGCAACCGTTATGTAGTTATAACATAGATAAGTTGTTTTGCAATATGTAATATGCAGCCTTCTAAGAAAAAAAACACAACCCGTCAGCTACATGGTTTGCATGTGGATTATTGAGAAGACATGTACAGTTTGTTATGGGAGTATTTTAAGGCTCGCCAGTAATTACAGATTTACTTGATGCCAAAATTTGTATTGTTTTCCACAGGGTATTCAAGATTTATACAGTTCCACTTAAAACAAAAACCTGGCAAAATTGCATTGATGCTGTTTGCTAGAATTTAATATAGTCACCTGGTCCACCCTGGCCTCACATCGGGAGGCACGGAGACACACTATGTACAATGTTGTGGCCTCTTTTGAGAAGACACGCCGAATGGGTCTCGAAGAGAAACGACAACGCAGAAAGAACCGCAACTTGGAAACAACATCACCCAAGGAGACTTTCTGCTGTGCTTTCTGCAACCGAACTTGCCTATCTCAGATTGACCTTTTTAGTCATCAACACGTTTGTAAAAAGCGTGGGATGAGTCCTTCTTAAGAATCTTCGTTCGCGGAGTAATGCCGAGAGATTTTTTTTTAGTTATTTTATTTATGGTATCAGAAGCAAAACAAGGGGTACAATTGTAATGTATTTAAAGAACACAAAGTTTAAAAAACATGACATTATAGCTGGCCAACTGGAGTGCTTCTGGTGTTGCTATATGAAGGTCCCCCCTTGTGCATGTGACAGGGCTCAGGCTGCATTGTAGTAGGTGGTCTGTGGTTTGCTCTTCTCCACACCACTTTGTGGCTGGCTCTGAATCTTGTGATGCCAGAGCGCAATCTGTTCAGCGCCTCCCAAGTTGCCCAGTCATCTGTGTGCCCAAGGGGGAGTCTCTCATTCGGGATCAGCGATGGCTTGAGGTACTGGGTTTTAGCCTGCCTCTTTTGGACTCTCAGTTGCTGAGGTGTTCCTGCAAATATCTCTGTAGATCTTTAAAAACTATTGATTTAAGGCAGGGGTGCTCACACTTTTTCAGCGTGTGAGCTACTTATGAAACAACCAAGTCAAAATGATCTACCTACCCATTACTCAGAGAGCCATAAAGGCAAAATATTTGGAAATTTCAGTGAGAGCCATATAATATATTTTAAGACTGAATTAAACTAAATGTGAGTATAATAAGCCCCTGAATTTATTCATAATAACAATAATGATAATATTAATTCAGCCTCTGCTAATAATAATGATGATAATAGTAACAACAACAACAGGTTCCTAGAGTAGAAGGAGACCTCCAAGGGCCATCCAGTCCAACCTCCTTCTGTCATAAGGGAAAAACACAATCAAAGCATTCCTCACAGATGGCCATTCAGCCTCTGATAATAATAATAATGATAATAATAACAATGGGTTCCTAGAATAGACCTCCAAGGGCCATCCAGTCCAACCTCCTCCTGCACCTGGGCAGCATCGGGAGCCTGTGGGGCGGGACTGAGCCTTCCTCCCGCCCTGCCTACAATCTACCGGGACGCCCTACGCGATCTACCAGTAGGTCCCGATCTACCTAAGGAGCACACCTGATGTAAGGCGTTGGCGTGCTGGCTGATATCTGAACAGAAGATGGGCCAAAGCTGTCACTGCTTTGGTCCTTTCATTATTGGCTGTTACTTCCTGGCAGATGTAAGGTGGTGCAATATTGGCTAAACAGTATAATTTCTCCAGTGGTGTGGGTGACAGACATCCTGTGATAATGCAGCATATTTCATTAAGAGCCACATCCACTGTTTTAGTGTGGTAAGATGTGTTCCACACTGGGCATGCGTACTCAGCAGCAGAGTAGGAAAGCACAAGGGCTGATGTCTGAGAGAGTGGGTTTAAGTGTTCTATTAAAGTTTGGATTTGTGAGATCACGGAAGCATTAAAGTCATAACTGGAAAGAAATTAAGTCTTTGTATTAGCTGTCCTTTGTATCTTTGCTCTTTCCTTGATATCTTCCTTTAAAACGTTGGTTACGCAAGGCCCAAAATCCCCAGCATGCCAGAGACGCAAGCGGCCGTGTGCGCAAACCTCACTCTGGCTCCCTCTCTCCGCGAGTGCCCCCTGCCGTTGCCGCTCCACCCCTTTCGGCCTCCCTTCCTTCCAGGAAGGCCCGCCTCTTCTGGTCCGTCACTCCCGGTTTGCGCAACCAAATCACCCCCTCCCCTTTCTGCGCTCGCCACTCTTTATACTCAAGAGGAAGGACTACAGCAGCCAGGGAAGGCACCAAGATGGCGGCGCTGTTGGCTCGGGTAAGCCAGACCAGGCCCGGTGTTTGTGTGGGGAGAGCGGCAGCTACCGGGCATTCATGTAGAGTTCTCCCTTCCTTCCTTCCTCACTGCTGGCCCGGCCTCGCCTCCTGCTGCCACCTGTCCTGTCTTGTCAATACGGGACAGGAACCGAAAATATGGGACATGAAATTCAGAGAAAAAATACGGGATGTGGCAACCCTAGTTGTGGACTCAACTTGGTAGCCTCAAGGAGGGGGCTGCGGGAATGGAGACTCTACTTGCTGCTGCTGCTTGTGCCCTCGCTGCGAGTCACAAGAACGCCAACACAACAAATGCTTTTCACCAATTCTATATTGTAGGTATATTAATTTTCAGTCATCATATCAACACGGTAGCAGTGGAAACAAAATAAAGGTAATTGCCAACTTGTATCTTCCAAGTAAGTCTTCCCTAGGAGTCAAGGTCTCTGGGTTGTCCAAATCCAAACAAATTCCAATAATAAATCAATAATATATAGTTCATATGGTGGTCAACCCAGATTGGTCGACGGTCTAGCCGTTTCCGCCCTTATGGCTTCGTCGGGACCCTCAGACCAATGCTCCAACAATCAAGTTTCCAATGTGATCCGGAATATGTCTATAAAAGTAAAACATTGCCATCATATATCTATACATAACAGTCATAGGCTAATAAACAACGTTCAACGGAACTAACAGAAGTATAGGCTGTAAATACATACCAAATATTATATCCATAATTCTTAAGGTAAATACCATCAACAATCTTGCCGGATAGGGAATGAAACTAAAAGGCACTCATTATATGCTCTAGTAAACTGTATGCTAAACATAGGTAATTCACAGCAGGACTTCACCAATAGTTAAACGATCATTAAGGCCTGATTGCCTCATGCTGGGTTTCATTGTTGCTTCTGTTCCCAGTTTGACAATCCAAAAAGCCTCCCGTTGCAAAAGCTTGGTCTTAATGTCAGTGAATGGGGTCGGTTTGATCCTTTCCAAAACTAATACTTTAAAGTCCTCACAGTGGTGTTTCTCTCTGAAATGACAGTATAGTATTGAACTTTCATTTTTTGTGCGGAAGCGTGAGCGGTGTTCCGAAATTCTTGTCCGGAGTTCCCTTCCTGTCTCACCTATATAAAGTCTATTGCAGCCACATTTTAGACAATATACTAGATTCTTACTGGCACAGGTTGCCCATGTGCGTAACCTTATGGTAACTCCGTTATGTGGGCTAGTAATCGAATCTTGTGTATCTATGTGTTTACAAATAGAGCATCTCCGCATCTACTTGTGTGGTTGGGAACGGCTGGCTCTGGAGTGAATTTGGGACGGTGATCCGCATGGATTAACATTTGTTTTATGTTCCTTGTTTTCTTGAAGGCAACAACAGGGGTCTCTCTAATCCTGGAATCGAGTCTAAAAGAGGCCAAAAGTTTTTACAATTTTGGTAATTTCTTTGGAGTGGCGAGTGTACGTGAGAGGCCAAACAGGGCGGTTTAGTATTTTCGGTTCTTTTTGTACCAAGAGGTCTTGACGTGGTGTGGCCGTGGCCTTTCTGTGGGCTTGTTCTAATAATTTTTGGGGATATCCTCTTAGGGTCAATTCTCTTTCAAGCAAAGAGGCCGATGCCTCAAAATCTGCCACATTCGATGAATTCCTTTTCAGTCTTAACAGCTGTGAATAAGGTAAATTATTTTTCAGGGCCTGGGTGTGGAAGGAGCTGTAATGAAGAAATGCATTCTTTTTGTGGGTTTGATGAAGTTTTTCACTTTGATAGTGTCATTTTCCACAAATATAGTCACATCCAAGAAATCGATGGCACTTTTTGAGGATTTAAACGTGAATTCAATATGTTCATTCCATGCATTGAAGTACTGGGAGATATCTTTCATTTTATCATTGTCCTCAATGAGGAAGAAAACATCATCTATATACCGGTAGTACTGTCTAATGGGTATAGTAGAAATGTTTTTTGTCAGGTGTTCCTCCTCTAATGCTGCCATATAAATGTTGGCAATAGATGGCGCTGCAGAGAGTCCCATAGAAATTCCGAATTGTTGTAAGTAGTGTTCCCCATCAAACTGAAAGTAGTTATAATCAAAAATAAAGTCCAATAATTCAATCAAGAAGGCAGTAGGGGGACAATGTGGTCTAGGTCTCGAATCTAACAGTTTAAAAATCACAGTTCTAGCCAAAGTTAAATCCACGTTAGTATAAAGAGATGTGATGTCTCCTGTGACTAGGGTCTCCGTTTGTTTAATTTTTAAGCCATCTATTTTTTGGATGAGGTCCCTCATGTTTTTGATGTATGCTGGTGCTCTTTTGACGTAAGGTTGTAGGAATTTGTCTAGGAATATGGCAAGAGGTTGCAAAATCGAGTTGGTAGCCGCGACAATTGGGCGCCCGGGAATCGGCCAGACGTTTTTGTGCGTTTTTGGCAGTACGTAGAAGAACGGGGTCGTAGGACTATCATTAATCAAAAATTCTGCCGTTTTCCTCGGGATATATCCTAATTCTAAGGCTGCTGCGACAGTGTGTCTAATGGTGTTAAGGAAAAGGCTGGTGGGATCATCTGATATCTTACGGTAAAATTTAGTATTGTTAAGTTGTCTATTACATTCTTTCAAATAATCAATCCGATTTAAGATAATCAGAGATCCACCTTTATCTGCCGGCTTCATCACTATTTCCGGGTGCCTTCCCAAATACTCTAATCGTTTAATGTCTTCCTGAGAGAGATTCGGTCTTTTAAAATCCGTTTTATGGGAGAGACTCTCTATCTGTTGTAAGACCGTGCTTTCAAACAGTTTGACCTTGTCAGATGCCAACGGGGGAACGAAGCTGCTTTTGGGTCTTAAAGTTAACGGATTTGTGTCCGGTTGTTCTCTGGGATGATTGGCAAAATATTCTTTAAGGCGGATTAACCTAAACAGGGTGGCAACATCTTTTCTAATGTCAAAAGGGTTACATTTGGGGGTAAATACAAAAGAGATACCTTTGTTCAGGATTTTGTAGTCGTGGGGCGTCAGTGGGAAATTAGAATGACATATTCCGGATCACATTGGTAACTTGATTGTTGGAGCATTGGTCTGAAGGTCCCGACGAAGCCATAAGGGCGGAAACAGCTAGACCGTCGACCAATCTGGGTTGACCACCATATGAACTATATATTATTGATTTATTATTGGAATTTGTTTGGATTTGGACAACCCAGAGACCTTGACTCCTAGGGAAGACTTACTTGGAAGATACAAGTTGGCAATTACCTTTATTTTGTTTCCACTGCTACCGTGTTGATATGATGACTGAAAATTAATATACCTACAATATAGAATTGGTGAAAAGCATTTGTTGTGTTGGCGTTCTTGTGACTCGCATTTTGGAATACGCCGAGAACTAACGCACCTTACTTTGCTTGTGCCCTCGCTGCCTTTCTCCGCCTCGCCCTCGAAGGAGAAAGGTGGCGAGGGCCCACGGGAGAGAGAGAGAGGGTGGCTCTTCAGAGCCGGCTAGGAAGAGCCACCCCCCCTCTCTCTCCCATGGGCATGGACTGCCACCAGTGGGAGGGGTCCTCCTTCCTGCCAGCAGTCCACTTGGGCGTCCTTTCTGAGTGACACCCTCGAAAGGAAGGAAGGGCGCCCCCCCTCACTGCATCTGTCACTTTGGGGAAGCACCTCTTCCACTCTTCCTTCTCCTGTCCAGGTAAGGAAGCCTCAAGGGAGGAGGGGGGGGGGGAGGCTGCCGTGGGGAGGCTCCAGTCTCACATGACTCCCTCTCTCGGTTGAGTTTCCTGGCCCAGGCAGCAGCCAGGCGGCCCCTCTTCCCAGCCCTGTGCCTTCCGAGCTGCCGCCGAAGCCATATCTGGCCGGAGCACTGGCGGGTGCGCCTATAAATACCCTCCTGCTGCATGCGTGGGAGGGGCCTGCTGTGCACGCAAGAAGCAGGACGGGATGGGGACTTCCTGCTTCGCGAAAGCACGCAGCAGGAAGGAGGAAGGCAACGAAGGCATTGAGAGCGCGCGCGCAGGCAAGGAGGATCCCCTTCCTGGGTGCGCGCGGTGGCGATTTTGTGGGCAGTCAAGAAAGAAGCCCCACGTGGGTGGAAGGCTGCAGTAGGAGCGTGTGCGTGCGTGCACGCTCACATACACAACAGGTGATCTTTTCAACTTGATTGTTCATATAGTAGCTCGCATGATGAAAAAGTGTGGGCACCCCTGCTGTAGATCTTAGGAAGATCTACAGATGGATTAATTTAAGGCGTGCTGTCTGATCTCCGAACAGAGGATGGGCCGGAGATGTCACTGCCTTGGTCCTTTAAATATTGCCTGCTACTTCCTGGCAAATGTCAAGTGGTGCAATACTGGCTAAACCGTATAATTTCTCCAGAGGTGTTGGGCGTAGGCATCCTGTGATAATGCGGCATGTCTCATTAAGAGCCACATCCACTGTTTTAACGTGGTGAAATGTGTTCCACAGTGGGCATGCATACTCAGCAGCAGAGTAGCAAATCGTAAGGGCAGATGTCTTCACTGTGTCTGGTTGTGATCCCCAGGTTGTGCTAGTCAGCTTTTGTATGATGTTATTTCTAGCACCCACTTTTTGCTTTATATTCAATCAGTGCTTCTTGTAAGACAGAGCACAGCCCAGGGTATTTTGGTGTGCTGAAATGCCCAAGTGGGATTCCTTCCCAGGTCACCCTCAGAGCTCGAGGTGCTTGTCTGTTCTTAAGGTGAAAAGCGCATGTCTGCATTCTAGATGGATTAGGAATCAGCTGGCTTTCCCTGTAATAGGCAGGAATTGATGTGGCCACATTAATTTCACCAGGTTTTCTTAGCCAAATTTCCAGTGGTAGTGGTGCCATGTCTTCCTTTGAAAAATTGCCGTGTTTACAAAGTATAAATGAAACAGGTGCATTTCTGAGTCTTAAGGTGTAGAATTAAAGCAGTTCTATCCCGCTTTAATTACCACGGCTCCATGTTATGGAATCTTTTGGAGTTGTAGTTTTGCAAGGATTTGAGCCTCCCCTGCCAAAGTGTGCTGGTGCCTCCAGAAACTATTAGGATTCCATAGCAGTTAAGGCGGTTTCAAACTGCATTAGTCCTACAGTGAGGACGCCATGACTCAGTGTTAATAGAATCCTTGGTTGTATAGTTTGTTGAGACACCAACAGCCTTTCACCATAGGTTCTAGCCTAGGCCAACTTTGGCCCACCACGTGTTTTGGACTTGAAACTACTGGCTGTTAGGAATTATGGGAGTTGAAGTCCAAAACACCTGGAGGGAGGTCCCAACTTGGTCCAGGCCTGGGCAAACCTGGGCCCTCCAGGTGTTTTGGACTTCAACTCCCACAATTCCTCACAGCCTCAGCCCTCTTCCTTTTCCTCTCAGCTGCTTAAGAGCCTGAGGCTGTGAGGAATTGTGGGAGTTGAAGTCCAAAACACTTGGAGGGCCCAACTTGGTCCAGGCCTGGGCAAACCTGGGCCCTCCAGGTGTTTTGGACTTCAACTCCCACAATTCCTCACAGCCTCAGGCCTTTTCCTTTTCCCCTCAGCCGCTCAAGAGCCGGAGGCTGTGAGGAATTGTGGAAGTTGAAATCCAAAACACCTGGAGGGAGGGCCCAACTTGGTCCAGGCCTGGGCAAACGTGGGCCCTCAGGTGTTTTGGACTTCAACTCCCACAATTCCTCACAGCCTCGGGCCTCTTCCTTTTCCCCTCAGCCGCTTAAGGCCTGAGGCTGTGAGGAATTGTGGGAGTTGAAGTCCAAAACACCTGGAGGGAGGGCCCAACTTGGTCCAGGCCAGGGCAAACTTGGGCCCTCCCTCCAGGTATTTTGGACTTCAACTCCCACAAGTCCTCACAGCCTCAGGCCTTTTTCCCCTCAGCCGCTCCAGAGCCGGAGGCTGTGAGGAATTGTGGGAGTTGAAGTCCAAAACACCTAAAGGGAGGGCCCAACTTGGTCCAGGCCTGGGCAAACCTGGGCCCTCCAGGTGTTTTGGACTTCAACTCCCACAACTCCTCACAGTCCCAGGCCTCTTCCTTTTCCCCTCAGCCGCTTAAGGCCTGAGGCTGTGAGGAATTGTGGGAGTTGAAGTCCAAAACACCTGGAGGAGGGCCCAACATGGTCAGGCCTGGGCAAACTTGGGCCCTCCTCCAGGTGTTTTGGACTTCAACTCCACAATTCCTCACAGTCCCAGGCTCTTCCTTTTCCCCTCAGCCGCAAGGCCTGAGGCTGTGAGGAATTGTGGGAGTTTAAGTCCAAAACACCTGGAGGGAGGGCCCAAGTTTGCCCTGGCCTGGACCAAGTTGGGTCCTCCAGGTGTTTTGGACTTCAACTCCCACAATTCCTCACAGCCTCAGGCCTCTTCCTTTTCCCCTAGGCCGCTTAGGAGCCTGAGGCTGTTAGGAATTGTGGGAGTTGAAGTCCAAAACACCTGGAGGGAGGGCCGAACTTGGTCCAGGCCTGGGCAAACTTGGGCCCTCCCGCCAGGCGGTTTGGACGTCAACTCCCCCAACTCCTCACAGCCTCAGGCCTTTTCCTTTTCCCCTCAGCCGCTTAAGCGGCTGAGGGAAAAGGAAAAGGCCTGAGGCTGAGGGGAAAAGGAAGAGGCCTGAGGCTGTGAGGAATTGTGGGAGTTGAAGTCCAAAATACCTGGAGGGAGGGCCCAAGTTTGCCCAGGCCTGGTCCAGGCTTTGCCTAGAATCTGTGGGGGAAAGCCGCCATGTTTGGCCAACACGCGAGAGAGAGGCGTCATCATCTTTCCTTCCTCCCGTGTTTTTTTTTTTTTCCTTTTCCCCTCGGCCAATCAGAGAGCGGGTCAGGGCGCGCTTTCCCTGAGCCAATCAGGGAGCGGGCCAGCGCGCGCTTTCCCCGCCAGCCAATCGGACTGCGCGTCAGGGCGCGCATTTCCCCGTTAGCCCAATCGGCGAGCGGGAGAGGGACAGAAAGTAGGGCGGCCGGGCACGTGACCGCGACGCCACCATCACCTCCGCCGCATTCCTTCCGTCCGCCATTTTAGGTTGGGATCACCGAGGCGGCGCCATTAAAGCGCAAGAGACAGAGACACAGAGACACAGAGACGGCGTGCAAAGGAAAGAAAAGGAGGCAGGCCGGAAGAAAGACTGAAAGAGGAGAGCGGGGCTGCCGTCGAGTGCTTTAGTTCGAGCCGGCTTCCCTCCCTTTCCCGTTTTGCCGACTCCCGCTTTCTCCTCAAACTCCCAACATGTCGGACCAAGAGTTCATGGGAGACGCAGGCGCTGCGGAGGCCTTTGAGGAGGAGGCCGAGCAGCTGGAGGGAGTCGCGGTCGGAGGCAACGACGAGGATGACGGCGCGGAAGGCGGCGGAGGGGGCGGCGGCGATCCGAAGGCGCCAAAATCGACGCCAGCAAGAATGAGGAGGATGAAGGGTACGTTGGGTATGTTTCAACCGAACCGGGACTGGGAAACGGGGTCGCGCGCCGCGTGTGTGGTGTGTGTGTGTGTGTGTGTGCCCTCCCCCCCCCCCCCCGCTCAGTTGAGTCACAGAACAGGCTCCCTTCCCCCACTCCCTTCCCCCATGCAGGAAGTCACAGCCAAAGCCCCCCCCCGACAGATGGCCACCCAGTCTTCGCTTTAAAAACTCCCAGAGAGAGAGGCCTCACCACCTTCCCACGCAGGAGGCCTTCCTCAGACTGTAATATTCAAAGTAGAAAATTAAAATACATCTCTAATGTTAGTTTTATTTGCCTTAATGTTTCAATTACTATATATGTAAGTTAAGTTTGTCATTAATTGATATATATATATATATATATATATATACATATATATAATGTCCAGGCGGAAGGTCTTCCTCAGACTGTAATATTCAAAGTAAAAAATTAAAATACATATATAATGTTAGTTATATTTGCCTTAATGTTTCAATTACTATATTAGTTAAGATTGTCATTAATTGAGATATACACACACACACACACATATATATATATATAATATCCAGGCTTAAGGTCTTCCTCAGACTGTAATATTCAAAGTAAAAAATTAAAATACATCTATAATGTTTTATTTGCCTTAATGTTTCAATTACTATATATGTAAGTTAAGTTTGTCATTAATTGAGATATATATATGTACACACACTCATATATAAAATATCCAGGCAGAAGGTCTTCCTCAGACTGTAATATTTGAAGTAGAAAATTAAAATACATACATGTTAGTTTTATTTGCCTTAATGTTTAAATTACTATATATGTAAGTTAAGTTTGTCATTAATTGAGATATATATGTGTGTGTGTGTACACGCACACACATATACATATATATAATATCTAGGCGGAAGGTCTTCCTCAGACTGTAATATTCGAAGTAGAAAATTAAAATACATCTATAATATTGTTACAGTTTTATTTGCCTTAATGTTTCAATTACTATATATGTAAGTTAAGTTTGTCATTATCTTTCAATTGATATATACATATAAAATATATCCAGGCAAGGAGATTTCATCGCCTGCCCAGGCAGCAGCGTGTATTCCACTGTCCCAATTTCTTCCTAAAACTGTAATACTTTAAGTTAAAAAAAATACATGTACAATAGTATTACAGCTTTACCGTAAGTTAAGTTTGCCCTAACGTTTTAATCACCAATTCCATTGTTGGAAGTTCTTCATACTGTGAAATACATACATAATAGTGTTATAGTTTTTTTTAAAAAAAATGTTTTTTTAATTGCAGACACAGGTAGAATAATATCACAATCCATTACCATTTCAGAATACATATCGAATATTATTTACTTAGTGTTCTTATCTGTGCCCAATCCACCTTTATCTCCCTCTTGTGTCTTGTTGATTTTACACCCCTCTCCCACCCCCCCCCATTTGTGTTACAGTTTTATTGTAGGTTAAGTTTGCCTCAATATTTGTGTGTGTGTGTATGTATGTATGCGTGTGTGTATGTATGTATGCGTATGTGTACGTAATAGTATACCCAGAGAAGAAAACTTCACCACCTGCCCAGAGGCAGCAGCGTATTCCACTGTCCCAAGTTCTTCCTCATACTGTAATACTTTAAAAATAGATTAAAATACACAAATAACAGTGTTTCATAGTTCAAGTTAAGTTTGTCTTTATCTTTCAATTACTACATCAATATATATTTATCTATATATATAAAAAGAGAGTGTCTGTGCGTTTACGCTTATAGACGGGAAAACTATAAGCCCCAGAACCACAACAACCACCGAACACATTCCCACATACGAGGTACATTCGGGGCACAAAAACCCCACCCTACATACCTCGCAAGACCCCTAATTACGACCCCCAAAAAACCGCCATTCACATCAAGCATCACGGCGCTTAGTGAATGCCAATGGCCAACGGAGCCGGCAAGGAGAAAGAGGACAAGGCAGAGGAGGAGGAAAGAGCAGCGAGGGGGGAAGGATTGTAGCCTTTGCCTCCATCGCTGAGGGAACCCCCAGCCACTTGCCGCCGCTTTGGTCGCTTCTACGACTCTCCGGGGGGGGGGGGGCAGCACTGGACCACGGGGAAACCCCCCCAAAAAACTACCAAAAAATGGCGGCCGATCCACTTCCGGCCCGGCACAAATGGCTCCGCTGGAAGTCGCTCCGGCAATTAAAAGGGACCCGCCGGAAACAAGAAGCAGATCACAAATGGCCGCCAGACAGGAAGTCCCGCCTCTCTCGGCCGGAAGTCCTCCAAAACAAGATGGTGGCTGCCAGGGAGCAGCGGTGGCCGCATAGAGGGCTACGGAGCCTTGCCGGAGGCAGGAGAGGAGGACAGCCACCGGAGCGCCCGCAGAAGCTGAGCTTCCTCCCCACTTCCCTCAGGAAACCGGAGGGCGAAGGTGAAAGGTGGTACTGACCTTTAAGGCCTTACACGGCCTAGGGCCTGCGTACCTGAGGGACCGCCTTACCCCGTATTTGCCCCCGAGATCACTGCGGTCAGACGAACAGAATCTGCTGACTATACCATCTGTCCGCTCCTGCCATCTATCCGCGACTCGCCAAAGAGCTTTCTCAGCGGTAGCTCCAGTGCTGTGGAACTCTTTGCCGGACAGTGCTCGAGCCATCTCGGAACTAGCCCCTTTCAGAAGGGCCTGTAAGACCGCCCTTTTTGAACTAGCGTTCAACTAAACCCTAACGGATGGTATGTCGTATACTCTCTGTATATTCCCTGCACCTCGTGATATGTCAAATCGTGTTTTAACCTGTTTTATGTTTTATTGTATTGCGACATGCTGCCCATGTGTATTTTATTGTCATCCGCCCCGAGCCTGTAGGGAGGAGCGGAATATAAAATTGAAGAAATAAATAAATAAATAAATAAATAAAGAAGCGAGAGGCCGCTACCGCCGCAGGAAGGGGAAGAGCGGCCGCCTGGAAGAGCGACGCCTCTGGCCCGCCCTGGCTTCAGAACGGGTGAAGCCACAGCCGCCACTGGGTAGTAGGTACCCTCCCTTCTTTCACGTCTCTTTGGGGGTTCGGCCTTCCTTCTCTCTGGGGCCTCGGGCTTGCTGGGGTCCCTGGCTGGAGGCACCACCGGCTTGCACTGTGGCCTTTGGTCCCCAGGAGGATCCCTTTGTTTCCCCTGAGGGCCTTGCCTCCAGGCCCACGTTGGGCTACTGGCCTCCCGGAGCTCTGGGGTAGCCCACCACACTACGCCACAGCAATATATAGCAGTATATACATATATACACATTCACACACATATATGCATACACACATATACACATGCACACACATATATACATACACACATATTCATATATACACATGCACACACATATACATACACACATATACATATATGCACATTCACACACATATATACACACACATATATACACATGCACACACCCACCAAGACCATAAGTAACATCAATTCCAACCCTTACATACTCAGACTTTCCCGCATCTCCTAAATAGGGCACAGCAACGCGTGCCGGGTACAGCTAGTATTCTATAAAATCCAGGCAAGGAGATTTGATGACCCACCCAGGCAGCAGTGTATTCTGCTGTCTCCAGTTCTCCCCTATACTTTAAGTTAAAAAAACCAAACACATATAATCGTATTACTGTTTTACTGTATGTTAAGTTTCTCTTAATATATTAATTACTATATATATGTAATAGTATATCCAGAGAAGAAGACTTCACCACCCACCCAGGCAGCAGCATACTTTAAACTTTAAAATACACGTATATCAGTGTTACACAGATTAAGTTAAGTTTGTCTTTATTTTTTAATACTATATTAATATATATTCTATTATATATAATATATTGAGTCAAGGAGATTTCACCATCCACCCAGGCTGCAGCATATTCCACTGTCTCCAGTTCTTTAAACAAAAATTAAAATACACGTATAATCATGTTACATAGTTTAGCTGTAAGTTAATTTTGTCTTTATCTTTTAATTACTGGAATAATGCATGTTTTATATATTGCATATCCAGAGAAGACTTCACCATCGTCCTAGGCAGCAGGATATTCCACTGTTGGATTTTCTCCCTTATACTGTAATGCTTTAAATAAAAATTATAAATGCATGTACAGTACAGCAGAACTGTGTTTCTTGAAGTTGATTACTGTATTTCAATATTAGTATCATATCAGTACAGAGTTTATGGTATAGCATGGGGTGTACTCTTAGTTAGGCCTACTTTTAATAGAGTGGGGCTATTTATTCAGTCTGGACAGTATGCTCCTATTGATGCAGCTTAGAATTGCATTCATTGCTTGTTTAAATTGCCACATCACACTGTTGACTTACGTTTGGGTTGTGGCCTACCAATAGAACACAGGATGCCGGGTTGCAGAGGCGAACATTGAAATGATCGGTGGTTGTGTAACTACAGGAAAGGAGATTCCACCTGAACATTAGGAAGAACTTCCTAACTGAACTCTGTGTCCTGGAGTGTTGTAGAGGCTCCTTCTTTTTGGAAGCTTTTAAACAGAGGCTAGATGGCCATCTGTCGGGGGTGCTTTGAATGCGATTTTCCTGCTTCTTGACAGGTTTTAGACTGGATGGCCCACAAGATCTCTTCCAACTCTATGATTCTATAATTCTAAATGTAGCAATGCATTTCCAGGACCTCTGGATACCAAAATCTGTGGCTGCTCAAGTCCCATTATATATAACAGCATAGTGATATGTGTAAACTGGCAAAACATGAGTTTTGGTTTTGGGATACAGTTTTTATGCTGTTGGTGGTTGAATCTGGATATGAGGGCCAACTGTATTGCTCCAGAGTGCTTTGGGGCTCCCCCATTTGTAGGGTTACCACCAATTCCTATGTTCCTTTGCAAGGTAGACGTGAACTTTATCTGAAGTGACTTTGACTTGTGGTTTTCAAGTCAAACAGGAAACTAAAGAAAGGAAATTCTATGAGCTTTTGGAATTTGGTTTTTAAAAAAAGTTATTGCTAATGGTTGGTTTGTTCAGATTGCTTTATAAGGATGAGATTGTATGCTTGAGGCCTACAGTGACAAGAGTCTGGATTAATGGCAACAATGCCATCTCCACAGTGGATGAAGAGTTTCTGCAGTTTATGCACCTTTTACAAGGAGTGATCCCCATTTATTTCTGCTTTGCCCATTTTGTGTTGTAAGGTGGTTGAAGAGAGGACATTAAGGGGTAATTTCTTTTAAAAGTTTTATCTCTACCAAGGATAGATAAAGGATATTTTGGGAAAAGAAGTTCCACCTAAACATTAGGAAAAACTTCCCGACAGTAAGAACTCTTCAACAATGGAATATGTTGCCTGGGAGTGTAATAGAGTCTCTTTCTCTGTGAGGGGGCTGGGTGGCCACGTGTTGGCAGCTCTTTCATTGTGTCTTCTTGCATGGCAGGATGTTTGACTAAATGCCCCTGGGGTCTCTTCCAACTATAATTCTAAAGGACTCATCTAGATGTTCATGGCAGGAACTTGATTTCTCTTGCTTACGTTGTTTTGTAAGACAAGTACAGATGGAGCATTATTCCCTAGCATTCTGAAATACTAAAAATTATTCACATGGTGGCTAAGATAGTGTCACCCTTGCCTCCTAATATTCAGTGCACACAAGCATATAATTATAAAAATATTGTGTATAAAAGTACCTCCAGGGTATTTTTATAAGGTGTACATGAAGCAAATGTATTTCATATTATTTTTGGATCCTACTTCCAAGATAAGTACTTATGGACATATTTGTAAGTACATATATGAAAATTCCCCCCTCAAATACTAGACATTTCCGATAAGGGATATTCAAGCTGTATTTGGATCAACATGGAAAAAACACTAGTGGAGCAGTACTGTTCTTGGATTTAATATACAAATTTAAAAGTATGTCTTGTAACATACTTCCAATTTGAGTTTTTGTTTTCATTTTAAATGTATTTTAGGGCAGAATGCAAAACATTGGTCAATGACAAAAGCAAATATGTGCAGCCCCATAATGTTTTTGGGTAGAACAAGCAAGAAAATAGAGATCCTTTGGATTGTTGTGCTTTAAATGCAATTCAGTTGGTAGACAGGGATCTAAACTATATACAGAATTAATGATGTCCTGAAATAAATCATGTCCCAAATTCTTTATAGTATTTAAAACAGGATTTGGAAATGCATTCAGTCAAGCCATACGTGGTAATTGCACAGCTGTGGTCTTGATCAATGTGAATGAAAAGAAATTGGGTGATTTAAAAGCAAACAAGCTTTAAGGGGGTGGGAAGAGAGCAAAAGGGAGCGTAGTTGTGAATTGTGAGAGATAATGTGTTAACAGGCCTCTGTCAAATGTAGCAGATGGCTAGCTGGAGATACCCAGCTGTTATTAGAGTTACATGACATAAATGTTTATTCCCACATCTGAAGACTGCATCTGAAGAAGTGTTTATACCTATGAAAGATCATGGAAAAATAAAAACAGTCTTAAAGGTGCTGCCACATTTCTTTTTTCTCTCCCCTCCTCTTTTTATGCTGCAAGAGACTTTTATAATCTAGTATTTATGTTATATAATAGAGGGCCAGAAATCCTTGCATTGTAGAACACAATATATTCTTTTCAGTTTTCATATGAACACATTTCTCTGATCTTTTGGGCTGTCATTAAATATTTCATTCTTATCATCTTGACACTGCATCAGTGCCTGCATGTGATATTTTTAGACATTTTTTATATTTAGAAATTATTGTTGACAAGTAGAACATGTTGCTGTTTCTTCTGTGAGGATGTCTGCAAGAAGATGGAAAGCTTAAATGGTTAAGTTGTCCACTAATTAGCATTTTATTTAAGGCTTTTGATCCTTGATTATGTGGTTTGTAATGTGATTATGATGGTTGTGTGGTATGTTAGTGCAATTACTAGTTTCCTCAAATGCATATTACAGGTATTAATTAATGGATAAAAACAATTAAGATTAATTTAGCAAATCAACTAGTCAAGTACTTTTTGTAGTCTAAAATTCATTCCAAATTATTGGAATTAATGTAATGTAGTCTACAAGACAGTGATGCTATGGTTCAAAAGCTGAGGTTGAAACAAAATGCTTGGACTCTCCTTGGATTTGGAATATTGGGATTGTTAACATGTTTGTTAATGCCTGTGTTGGCCCTCTGTTTCTTCACATATTTTGGGAGCCTTGCAATGAAGCTTAATATTTGTAATATATTAGGAACTCCCTAAGTAGGGTGTTAAGAACTATTAATAGTAATTATAGAACTGTTATATTACGGTGAGGTGATTGTCTTTGAATTAACTACAATAAGTCAAAAATCTTTTGTCAGGGTTTTAGCTTGGATGATTGTTAAGAAACTAAAGGGAATAATAGGTATCATTTAAATCAGGGCTGTCCAACTTCTGCCGGCGCAAGGGCCGGACTTCTGGTGAGTGATCACCTGGGGGCCACTCGGTCACGCCCCTGGCCACGCCCCCGGCCACGCGGCTCCGCCCCTTCTCCCAAAGCGTCACAATAGCCTTGGGAGCGGGCGATTTCACCCGCTTCCGAGGCTGTTGTGACGCTTTGGGAGAGAAGGAGGAGCCACGGGGAGCCTTCCACGGCTCCGCCCCCTTGCCCAAAGCATCACAACAGCTGTTGTGACGCTTTGGGGGAGAGGGCGAAGCCGCGAGGAGGCTTCCGCGGCTCCGCCCCTCACCCAAAGCATCCCAACAGCTGTTGGGCTGGTGTGATGCTTTGGGGGAGAGGGCGAAGCCGCGGAGAGCCTTCCGCGACTCCGCCCCCTCGCCCAAAGCATCCCAACAGCTGTTGGGACGCTTTGGGGGAGAGGGCGGAGCCACGAGGAGTCTCCCCGTGGCTCCGCCCCCTCGCCCAAAGCATCCCAAAAGCTGTTGTGACGCGTTGGGGGAGAGGGCGAAGCCGCGAAGTGGCTTCCGCGGCCCGCCCCGCCCAAAGCATCCCAACAGCTGTTGGGACGCTTTGGGAGAGGGCGGAGCCACGAGGAGTCTCCCGTGGCTCCGCCCCCCCAAAGCTGGCGTGATGCACTTTTTTTGGGATTTTTTTAAAAAAAATTCCTCTATTTTTATTTTTATTAAAAGCTTAGGCGGCCGTAGGGAAGGGGCTGGGGGGCCGTATATGCCCAACCGGGCTGCCAGTTGGACAGCCCTGATTTAAATATTTAAACTATATTTTTAATGAAATGTTTTGCTCTTGCATAATTTCATGTAGTATACTGGATTCCACAAAGTAGCCTATGAGGTAATCTGAGGACATATCTCTACTGCAGGTAATTCTGTAGATGAAGTGGTATAACATTTCTGGCAGTTTTAATGTGGCTTTTGAGAATTCTATCCAGTGCTTTCCTGAGCCAGTAGACCTGTTTGTTAAAAATATGTGGGTTTTGGATCCTGGAGTTTGATCCAGTTTTCTAAAAATGTTTGGATATTTGAATTTGCCACCTGCGTTTGCATATTTCGCTTTTATAAATTTGATTATTCACAGATTGTATCAATATGTTCCCTTTAGGAATCTCTAGGTTCACTAATGTTGCAATGGTAGAGTTGTGCTGGAGAACTGGAGATTCTTATAGAGAACACTTCATTATGCAATTGTAGGTCCTCCAGTTTGATCCAGTAGTCAGTTTCAAGTAGAGATTGATCATAGAATTGTGCTGGTACATCTGCTTCCCAGAGAGATGTTATCTCATGTTAAAAACTTTTTATTCATATTTTTCCACTTTTTCTGGGCACCCCTAAACGCAGCGAATGTGGAAGGTAGACTAGTTGTATTTGCATACAGGAAGGGAGGGTGTTGAGACTGAAATAGTGGAAGTGTGGAAAGTAAAAACCTTGCAGAAATAATCCTGTTTGTTGTTATTTCACACAATTAAAAACAATTTTAGTATGACTGTTTCATAAACTATACTGGATTTGTTCTTGAAGAAATGTGCAATGTGTTAAATTCTGGGAAAGTGTAGATTAAGCAAAATTATATTCAGATTTAATATGAATCTGATCCATGGCGAAGCAGTACAGCCTTTTTACAAGAACTTTTGACTTGCCTTTGTAACCCTACTTGCTGTGGGGTGTGTGTTTAATTCTTTATTGGTATGGCTGTGATTCCACTTATAATTATGCAGTTGTTTTCTGTCAGTTTCCATACATGATTTTTTTTAGAACATACATATTTACTTAGATTGTGGTTCAGTCAGGAATAAAGTAGTGCACCATCGTCATTAGGCACTTTCCCATATTGGACTTTATTCAAAGAGGATCTTGGAATCCAACAGGTCTTCATTTGTGTTGTGGTATTATAAACCTAAATTGGATTAACAATAATCTATTCCTACTGTGGCATGTGATGGATGACCAGCTTTTGCCACTTGCCAAGCATGTGTTTACTGAAGGTTTCTGATGTGATTATTACATTCTACACAACATAGAATTTCCTCTTAAAATCAATAGCTAAAACTAATAATGTGGCTCCTTTTATCTTCTAGTAATACTTGTTTTCATAAGGTGCTGCAGAAGATAGTTTCAGATCCTGCTGTTTCTCTTCAGGTTCTCAGTTACCCATTAACACTTTTTTAAATTCTTTAATGTGAAAGTGAAATATGTCCTTGAATGTAGGTACTGTTCCTGAAAGTGGCACATTACATCACATAATCTTACAGGCAAAGGTGCAGTTTTAAGCTCAGGAGCTCCATTGCTGGTTGCCTGGGTAAAGGCAAAGCTTGCTAAATCAGGCTCGTTTCTTTTTCTGAGTATAGGGGTAAAACAAGATTTTTTGGCTTATGGGCAAACTCTCCCTTCTCATTCAGCTCAGAATAATTGAGCATTGGGTTTATCCAGACATAGGCTTCTTTGGGAACTTTTGAAGCTTACATAATAAATTACCGGTTTGGTTTCTGTGTTTCAGGGAGTGGCAGAACATGTTTCAGCCTATTGGGAAATTGCTGCTAAGTAGTATATTTGATATAACAAAGATCTGTCATAATGATATGTCTACTTTAAATAAGCAACACTGGTTCTTATAGGAATTAATTTCCACAACTTTTACTGTTCTTTTGGCGTGTACTATGGTAACTTGTGTTACAGAACATTTATAGGAATTTGTTCATTCAGATACTCAGCAGGGTGTAACTTTGTATTGGCTAACAGAGTGGAGGAATGAATCAGGTTTTACTGTCATTGCGTGGTCTGGTTTGGAGGACTAGGCACATGAGCCCCTCCTAAATGTTTTAGCTTGCATTTGCCATAAGGCAAGTCCTGCTTGTCCAGTGGTCAGGCTGAAGGTGTCATAGAAACACATAGGAAAGACACTGAGCTGCCTACCTTTCCTCTAGTTCAGGGGTGCTCATTATGGTGATCGGGAGCACCTAGGTGATCTTCGGCCCTCTTCCAGGTGATCTTTGGGCCTCACAGTCGGATGGCGCGCTCCTGCCATGTGCGTGCATGTGCACTCCCGCCGCCGCCTTCGCGGGGCTTCTTTTGCCAAAATGAGGCTTTAGTGGGCGGTCCCTGGTGCTCGTCTTGCCACGCATGGTGTGGTGACATGACCGCCCATTGGTTGCTGCTGGGGGGGGGAGGGGGCGGGAGCAAGGGGAAAGCATGCGCACGGATAGGATGCGAGGCTGTGGGAGGGATGGAGAGAATGTGTGTGTGTGTGTGAGAGAGAGAGAGAGCCAAGGAGAGAAGGAAGAAATCCGGAGAACTTTTTCGGATCCTTTTGGCAGGCAGGCAGGCGGGCGCTGGAAGGAGAGAGGGAGAGAGAGAGAGAGAAAGAGGCGAAGGAGGCCGGGCAAAGTGGGGCAAAGCCAAGCAAGCCCCGCCGCAAACCCTACTGCTGCCCTTGGGACTCCCATTCCAAGCCGAGACCTGGGCAAGCGAGCTGTGTGGGGCTGCTCTCTTTCCTTGGTTGGGGGCGAGGAGGGAGGGCTCCGCCGTGTTCCTAGGGCTGAACCCGAGGAGGAGGGGGCTGCGGGGATAGAGACTCCACTTGCTGCTGCTGCTTGTGCCCTCGCCGCCTTTCTCCGCCTCACCCTCCCTCGCCCTCGAAGGAGAAAGGCGGCGAGGGCCCACGGGGGAGAGAGAGGGGGGGTGGCTCTTCAGAGCCAGCTAGGAAGAGCCACCCCCCCTCTCTCTCCCGTGGGCATGGACTGCTACCAGTGGGAGTGGTCTTCCTTCCTGCCAGCCGTTCACTTGGGCATCCTTTTTGAGTGACACCCTCGAAAGGAAGAAAGGAAGGGTGCCCCCCCCCCCCGCTGCACCTGTCACTTTGGGGAAGCACCTCTTCCACTCTTTCTTCTCCTGCCCAGGTAAGGAAGCCTCGAGGGAGGGGGGGAAGGCTGCCATGGGGAGGCTCCAGCCTCACATGGGTCCCTCTCTCGGTTGAGTTTCCCGGCTCAGGCAACAGCCAGGCGGCCCCTCTTCCCAGCCCTGTGCCTTCCGAGCTGCCGCCGAAGCCATATCTGGCCGGAGCGCGGGCGGGTGCGCCTATAAATACCCTCCTGCTGCATGCGTGGGAGGGGCCTGCTGTGCACGGAAGAAGCAGGACGGGATGGGGACTTCCTGCTTCGTGAAAGCACACAGCAGGAAGGAGGAAGGCAACAAAGACATTAAGAGAGAGAGAGCGCGCGCAGGCAAGGAGGATCCCCTTCCCGGGTGAGCGTGGCGGCGAGTTCGTGGGCAGGCAAGAAAGAAGCCCCGCGCGCACGCTCACATGCACAACAGGTGATTTTTTCAACTTGATTGTTCATATAGTAGCTCTCATGATGAAAAAGTGTGGGCACCCCTGCTCTAGTTAATATACTTTCCGGTTAGTTTTGATGTACAGTTTAGTAAAGTTTGTGTTACATGCGTCCTTTTGAAAGAAACACTCAGGCATTAAAAAGTAGGATAGGCCAGTATATTTTGTGTAGATGGTTATCGTATTTGATAAATTTTCTAATGATACGTAGTTTAGGTGGCCATGTCAGTGTTTTGGAAAAGCACATTAATCTTCTCTTCATGCAGTGGCAATCCTATAATGGTGCTCATAATAGCATAAATAGCTTATCTCTCTTGGATTTGCCATTAGAGCATGGAATATATGTCATACGTTTAATTTTGAGTAATACTTTTTATTAAGTTTTCCATTTTTTACAAGGGGCGGGTTTGGGGGGAGGGTGGGTGGGGGAGGGGGTGGTGTGGGAGCGGTAGGGGGAATAGTGGGAAAGGGCACAACATAGAACGGGGGCTTCCCAAAGTGTGGGCGGTCAATACATTGTGTAAGGGTCTTTTCAATACTTAATACACATATTTCATGGTAGTCCATTAGTCAAGATTATCGGTGCATACAGTCTTATACTCTATTCTTTAGATATTGTTTAAGTCAACAGTAAATTTAGGATAGTACTTCTGTATATATTCTTTAAAGATCGTCCAGTCCGTTATTTTTTTTTATCCATCAAATAAAGAGTCTATCTGGATTGTCTCTAATATTTTTAGTGTCCATTCTTCCAAGTCCGGTACAGTATCTCTCTTCCAGTGTCGTGCTAGTGTAATACGACTACACGTACTCAGCATGAAGAATATTCTCTCTTGGTTTCTGTTCAAGCTCGGGTTCGAGATCCCTAGCAAGTAATTCTGCGGGTCCATGCAAAATTTAACTTTCATAATTTCCTGCATCTCTTTATGGATGGTGTCCCAGAATTTTTTCACCTTTCTACAATTCCACCATTGGTGTAGATAAGTTCCTGGCTCCCTCCCACACTTCCAACAGATGTTAGAGATTCCCTTGTTGTATTTCGCCAGTTTTGTGGGGTAGAGATGCCATCTAAACTGCATCTTTATCCAATTCTCCTTCAAGTCAGTTGGGGTTGTATATTTTAGTTTTTCTACCCAGATCTCCTCCCATTGGTGGAAGAGTATCGAATGCCCCAGATCCTGGGCCCATTTGGCGTGACAGTTTTTAATTTGTTCCTCCTCTGTATCCCATTTAAGGAGTTGTTTGTAGCAGAGGCTTATGTTATTTTTCTGTTTTTTCATGATTGACTCCCATCTGGTATCCTCTAGAAAGCCTATTTTTTTGTCCTCTTTATATCTTAGTCTAATTTGGTGATATTGAAGCCACGAAAGATCATGACCTTTTTTCAGTTCTTCTCGTGTTTTAAACTCCAAATTTTTGTTCTCTTTTTTTAGAAGTTGCTTATATGTTAGCCACTTCTCCCTTGCCAATTCTTTCTTATGAAATGCTTCTCCCGGAGCTACCCAGAGCGGAGTCAATCTGAAGAAGTGTCGTTTGTATTTTTCCCATGTCTTTATCAGTGCCGTTCTTATATAATGGTTGCTGAAGTTTTTTTCTATTTTTCTCCGGTCGTACCACAGGTACGCATGCCAGCCGGCACGGAGATCCTGACCCTCCAGAGTTAACAGATTTTTATTTTCTAGCGTAATCCAGTCCTTGATGGCCACTAGGTTGCATGCCTCGTAATACAATTTTAAGTTTGGGAGGCCCAGCCCCCTCCCCCCCCCCCCTTGTGGTTCATCTGATAAGCATTTTAGACTGATCCTGGGTTTTTGGTTCTTCCAAATAAATTTCCTGACATCCTCATTCCATTTTCGGAAAAGAAAATCATTCCTAATTATCGGGAGGTTTTGAAATACAAAGAGGAGTTTGGGTAGTACTGACATCTTTATGGTGGCGACCCTGCCCCCCGGATATCTTTCCATAATTGCTCGTAATTATTTTTTAATAATTGTGTGTTATTGGGGGTGATAGTTATCCCCAAGTATTTAATTTTATTTTCAATTTGTAAGCCAGTGTTGGCATGTAGTCCTTCTTTTTCTCTAATGTCCATATTTTTTGTCAGGATTTTGGATTTTAGTCTATTTAATTTAAAACCGGATACTGTTCCGAATTCTTTGAATTTGTTGAGCCATTTGTCCATGTTGGGGAGGGGATCCTCTACAATGCAGACTATGTCGTCGGCGTAAACCCGGCATTTGTACCGTTGTGTTAGTACTTGTGTGCCCCTTAGGTCTTTATCTTTATTTATATCCCGTACTAGGACTTCCATCGCTAGGATGAAGAGCAAGGGCGACAGTGGGCAGCCTTGTCTGACTCCTCTATTTATTTGGATTTTCTTATTGTTTTCCTGTCCATTGATTATTAACGTTGCTTCTTGTCTCCTATATAAGGCTTCGATGATATTCCTGAAGTAATGACCCGTGTCCAGCTGCTTTAATAATAATTTTAAATAACTCCAGTTAATCGTATCGAAAGCCTTTTCGGCATCGATAAATAACAAGGCTAATTTCTTTTCGTTATGTTTTTCATAATATTCCAAGATGTTGATTAGGGTTCTAGTATTTGTTTTTATCTGCCTGTTTGGTAGAAAACCAGTTTGCTCGGGTGAAATCCACTCTTTTAGGAAGGTTTTTAATCAATCTAAGCTATGATTGTTGTGAAGACCTTGTAGTCTGTGTTTAGGAGGGAAATTGGCCTGTAGTTTTTGATGTCTGTTACGTCCTTATCCTCTTTTGGGATCAATGTTATGTTTGCTAGTTCCCATGATTTGGGTATCTCTTTTGATTGTCTTATTCCATTGAATATGTCCGTCAGTAATGGTGTTAACTCCGCTTTAAAGCTTTTATAATATAGGGCAGTGAAGCAGTCAGGGCCTGGTGCTTTGTTGTTTTTTAGGCCTTCAATACCTTTCTTTACTTCTGCTATGGTTATTTCCGAATTCAACATTTCTCTCTGTTTCTCTGTTAGTGTTGGGATTTTTTGTTTATCTATGTACTCCATTATCACTTCCTCTTTTATATGTTCTTTTTTGTAGAGTTCTTGATAGAACTTCTTAAAGGCTTCCGCAATTTTCCCTTCCTCCGTGTAGGTTACTCCTTCACTAACTATCTTAGTAATATATCCTCTATTTTTGTAGTGCGCTCTGGGTCACGAAGCAGGATTGTGGACTCAAACCGTTTGTTTTTAAAAGTTTTCTTAATCGTAAATTTGAAGTATTTATCGCATTTATATCCCGTCACTTCTCAACCCCCAAAGGGGGACTCAAGACGGCATTACAATTAAGCCCAGTTAGAGGCTATTTACAAAATTATTTATTTATTTACTCTACTTTTATACCACCCCTCTCAGCAGAGGCCCCGGCTTCCCTCCACCTCTTCCTCCTCGCCCCCGGCGCCACGCCTGACATCACCCAGCCCTGCCAAAAAGGGGCGGGCCGCGCAGGACTCCGGGCATGCGTGGCAGGGCGGAGCGGCGAGTCGCCTCCCGCCATGTCCCTGGCTGTTGCAGTGGCTGCGCCCGGGAGCTTACCTTCCTTCTCCGAAGGGGCGGCCGCTGCAGCAGCCAGGGACATGGCGGAGGGCGACTCGCCGGTCCCGCCCTGCCGCGCATGCCCGTGAGTGGCCCCGCCTCCTGCGAGTGGCGAAGAGGCGGGGGGAAGTCCCGCCCCTAGGGCGTCTGACGTGGCTTCCCTCCGCCTCCTCCTCACTCGCGGCGGCCTCGCCTCTCCTCTTCTTTTTTTTTTAAAAAAAGCTGATTTCTTGCAGGAGGGCAGGCGGGCCACATCCAAGGGGCAGGCGGGCCGCATGCGGCCCGCGGGCTGTCTGTTGGACAGGTCTGGTTTAAAACCATACAAAAATTGAATAATAAAAGCCAGTCTCGACAGTCATATCACCATTGTAATTTGTCCCTTAAAGTGCTGCTATGTCTATTGCCCAAAAGCCTGGTCTCAAAACCATGCCTTTAATTTCTTACGGAAAGCCAGGAGGGAGGGGACCGATCTTAATTCAGTTGGAAGAGCATCCCATAGTTGGGGAGCCACCACCGAGAAGGCCCTGTCCCTCATTCCTGCCAGGCACATTTTAGCTGTTGATGGAAGCGAGAGCAGGGCCTCCCCGGATGATCTTAGATTTCGAGGTGGGACGTAGGGGTGGATGTGTTCGGACAAGTAAGCTGGGCCAGAACCATTTAGAGCAGGGGTGCTCACACTTTTTCAGCATGGGAGCTACTGATTAAAAAACCAAGTCCCAAAGATCACCTACCCAGAAATGTAAAACATAACTATTTTCTTATTTATTTATTTATATTTATTATTCATTTTTATGTACCGCTCCTTCCAGCAGGCTCGGGGCAGTTTACATAAAATAAAGTTATAAAACATCAACATTTCAATTTAATAACGACAATATAAAACAGAGCATAAAAATACATCCAACCACCCCATTTCTCCCACACTGCCATATTACCACACATATTATCAGCCAGAAAGTAAGAAGAGAGGCTTTTGAACTGCAAGGCCATTTAATACTCAGCAAGGTAAACAAAGGGGCATGCAAAAATACATCCAACCACCCAATTTCTCCCGCATTTCCATATTCCCCAACATATATTTCTCAAGGAACAAAGCAAGCAGAGAGGTTTTGGACCTAAAAGGCCATATTTAAAAATAAAAAGGAAACAAAGAGACATGCCACAGTACAATCAAGCACCCACCCCATTTCTCCCACATTTCCATATTCCCCAACATATATTTCTCAAGGAACAAAGCAAGCAGGGAGGCTTTGGAGCTAAAATGCCATTTTTAAACATTAAAAATAAACAAAGAGACATGCCACAGAACAATCAAGCACCCACCCCAAAGTAAAAAGACCGACCTTTGAGATGCGGTAAGGAAATTACCCCAAAGCATCCTTCTTCTCCTCTGTCGTTGTTCTATTTCCACGCTGCCAGCATGCGTGCTGCCTCCAAGAGCTCACGAGAAGTCAGAGAGGCAGAATGGGCGCTTCTGCGCATGTGCACGGGGCCAGCCATGCATCACGTCATCCAGGCCCGCCCCCTTTGGTCTCCTATGACTCTGAGTGGCTGGAGAAGGACGGAGGGAGGAGGAGGAATCCAAAAGAGGGGGCCCATTCTGCCTCTTGGACTCTGGAGCTTTTGGAGGCGGTGCGCGAGCAGGGAGCAGCAACGACGGAGGACTTCTTTGCAGCGTGCAGGGGCGCGTGAAGAGGACCAACAGCAAAAAACCTGGTCAGGGGTCTGAAGATCACCAGGATGAGGCCCAAAGATCACCCTGGTGATTGAGATCACCATTCTGAGCACCCCTGATTTAGAGCAATGGTTCCCAAACCTTTTTGGCCTACCGCCCCCTTTCTAGAAATAAATTTACTCACCGCCCCTCTAGAATTTTTTTTTAAAAGAATAGCAATTAAACAGATAGATACATGTATTAATGCAGTGGTTCTCCAATTTTCTAATGCCATGACCCCTAAATAAGGTTCCTCATGTTGTGGTGACCCCAAACCATATTTTCGTTGCTACTTCATAAATAATTTTGCTACTCTTACGAATTCTAATCCAAATATCTAGTATGCAGGTCAAAGTGAAGGGGGTGGGGCCAAAGAAGAGGGCTGCGCGACCCCTCCTAAATGGCCAATTGTTCACCGCCCCCTTAAAGGAGTTCACCGCCCCCCAAATTCCTCTGAGCCTCCCACCGCCCCCTTGGATTGCCTCACTGCCCACAAGGGGGGAGGGTACCACCCACTTTGAGAATCTGGTTTAGAGCTTTATAGGTCAAAACCAGCACTTTGAATTGGGCTCTGAAATGCATCGGCAGCCAGTGGAGCTGACACAACAGGGGGTTGGTATGCTCCCTGTTAATAATCTGGCTGCCGATCGTTGTACTAACTGAAGTTTCCAAACCATTTTCAAAGGCAGCCCCACGTAGAGTGCATTGCAGTAATCTAAACGGGATGTAACCAGAGCGTGGACTACCGTGGCCAAGTCAGACTTCACAAGGTACAGGCGCAGCTGGCGCACAAGTCTTAGTTGTGCAAAAGCTCCTCTGGACACTGCCGAAACTTGGGGCTCCAGGCTTAGCGATGAATCCAGGATCACTCCCAGACTGCGAACCTGCGTATTCAGGGGGAGTGTAACCCCATCCAACACAGGCTGTAACCCTATGCCCTGTTCGGCCTTTCGACTGATTAGGAGAACCTCTGTCTTGTCTGGATTCAATTCGAATTTGTTACCCCTCATCCAGTCTGACACAGTAGCCAAGTGCCGGTTCAAGGTCTGGACAGCCTCCTTAGTAATAGGTGGAAAGGAGTGACAGATTTGGATGTCATCCTTACTCCGAAACTCTGGATGATCTCCCCCCAGCGGCTTCATGTAGATATTAAATAACATCGGGGACAGTACTGAACCCTGAGAGTCTCCACAAGACAATGGTTGTGGAGTCGAACAGCTGTCGCCCAGTAACACCTTCTGAGACCGACCCTCCAGGAAGGACCAGAGCCACTGTAAAGCAGTACCTCCCAAGTCCCATTTCTATGAGGCGTCCCAGAATGATACCGTGGTCAATGGTATCGAAGGCCACTGAGGTCCAGCAGAACCAACAGGGACACACTCCCACTGTCTAGCTCCCGGCGTAGATCATTTACTAAGGCGACCAAGGCTGTTTCAGTAATCCATGTCTACCAAGAACCCCTGGAGTTGTGAAGCCACCACACGTTCCATGACTTTGCCCAAATAGGGAAGATTGGAAACTGGCCGATAGTTGACTAATTGAGTGGGGTCCAGTGATGGTTTTTTCAACAGCGGCTGGCTGGAATCTTGCCCTCCTGTAAGGAGGCATTAACCACCACCTTATCCCACTTTGCCAAACCCCCTCTGGCTTCTTTGATCAGCCAGGATGGGCAGGGGTCTAGGATGCATGTGTAGGACTCATCTCTCCAAGGATCTTGTCCACATCCTCGAGCTGAACCAATCGAAAAGAATCCATTAAAACAGGACAAGCAGATGCTCGTGTTACATCCTCAGAGACTGCTGTAAACATGTCGTCAAAGTCAGAACGGATCAGTGCAACTGTGTTCGCGGAGAACCGAGCAAATGCTTCACAGTGATCTGTTGAGTTGTTGGGGGTCTCGCTATGAGGCGGATTTGATAGTCCTCTGACAATTCGGAACAGCTCAGCTGGACAGTTCTTAGCGGACGCAATATTGGTCGTTAAGAGATGCTTTTTTTGCAGCCAATATTGCCGCATTATAGCTCCTTAAAAAGGAAACTAGACATGCTTGGACTGACCTGCTACGCTTCCACCGCCACACACGCTCTAGCCACCTCTTCTTTTGCTTCATCGCTGCTAACTCCTCAGTAAACCAAGGGGCTAGTTTAGCTCGGTTACTCAAGAAGAGGAGTTCTGGAGCAATCGTGTCTATAGCCCTAGCCATCTCCCTGTCCCAGAAAGAAACCAGAGTTTCTGAAATACCTTGCTGCAGTGTTGTGAATGATTGCTATGAAAGTGTGTCGTTTGAATGTTGTGTGCTTCAAGAGAAAGTTCCATAGGCTTACCATTAATTCCTTCTTTTAGGAAAATGTTCATAGGAGGCCTTAGCTGGGACACTACGAAGAAAGATCTGAAGGACTATTTCACTAAATTTGGTGAAGTTGTGGACTGTACCCTGAAGTTGGACCCTATTACAGGACGGTCAAGAGGCTTTGGCTTTATATTGTTCAAGGAAGCGGAGAGTGTTGACAAGGTAAATTTGTTTTCAAGGTATTACGTTACTTTTGAAACAAAATATAATCCTAGAGAATAATTGTTGAATAATTTCCATAAAATGTTACAGATGATGCTTTTGTTTATGAAGTACCTTTCATTCTCAAATCTCTTAATTTTTTGCAGGTCATGGATCAGAAAGAACATAAATTGAATGGCAAAGTGATTGATCCTAAAAGAGCTAAAGCAATGAAAACAAAAGAGCCAGTTAAAAAGATTTTTGTTGGGGGCTTGTCTCCAGATACACCTGAGGAGAAAATAAGGGAATACTTTGGAGGATTTGGTGATGTAAGTTATCTGCCCACTTTGATTATGTAATGTTCTCATTTTAACTTTAAAAAATTAAATAAATCTGTCTGTGATAATAAAATTGTAGAATAAGATTTATTTTTAGGTTATCCATATTGGTATTTTTAATCGTTTTTTCTAATCTTTATGGTTTTCACGTTTAATTAGTATTGTGTTTTTTGCAACTGGATACTATCTAAATATAAGTAAACAATTAGGTGTCATTATGGTATAGTGGCTTGAATTTTGGAGTGTGATTCTGGAGTCCCGGGTTTGAATCCTAGCTTAGTGGAAAGCCACTGCATGACTTTGGGCAAGTCACACTATCTTAGCCTCAGAGGAAAGCAAAGGCAGATGCCTTCTGAACAAATCTGAAAAACCCATTATAGGTTTTGTTTTTGGTCTGAGGGCACACAATAACAAACAATTGAAACAGATCTCATCTTAAAGATACTTTTTAAAACGGGATATTCGTGCTATCTACCATTTCTGTAAAATTTTACTTGCAAACTTATGCAACTGAAGCTTTTCAATAGGATTTTAAAATAGATGATTCAGTTAAATATTAAAACCCAGGTGTTATCAATTTAACTTGAGAATTGTACATTGTTCTTACAAACCTACTGGCAAAGAGGTGATGTGTTTCATGGTTAATGGAATTAAATGTGCCTTGCAGACAAATGCCACTTTCATAATTAATCTTCTGTTTCCCCTGTTATGTGCGATGCTCAATAGTTTTTCTATTGGGTAAGTGGGACAGTTGTTCAAGACCTAGTTCTGTATTCTTTTGCATTGCCTAGAAACACAGTCATTTCATTTACCTTGTATTTTGCTTGCCACGTGACAGAAAGTAAGACACTCTTCTATGCAGCCTGTTCATCCACTTCACTTACATATATAGAAATCTATTACTTTTCCACCAGGGTTCTGATAGAAATATAATTTGATTTCTGGTGACATCAGCCCCTAACTTACTCATTTTTTTCTTTCCATTTTAGAGTGCATGTTTTTCTTTCTCTATATCACTTTTCAGTGACTCACTCTTTCAACAGATATAAATTAAATTAGTGGTAATTAGTTTCCAGAGCCTTAGGGTATTTCCATTCTACTGAAAAATTGGGAGCTTTGCTAGTTAATTCAGTGGAATAACTAACTGGGGGGTAGTAATTCCCTTCAGATAAATCAGTGCAAATGCAAACGTGAGTCAATTTGTCCTGTCAGAAAAGAGTTTTGAGAATTATACAGAGTTCTCCCAAAGTACTTGGAATTTGTTAGCCACGGTGTAAATATTTTTTAGAAATAGTAATTGTTTCTTTTTCATAAAATTTTCCCTTTAGCTTGTATCTGGTGGCAGTGTTCGTTATTTTTGAAAAGTAATAATTGATGCTTATTGGTTCTTTTGTTTGCGTGTATTTCTTGATAGGTGGAATCGATAGAGCTTCCCATGGACAACAAAACTAACAAGCGCCGAGGATTTTGCTTCATTACTTTCAAAGATGAAGAGCCAGTGAAGAAAATTATGGAGAAAAAATACCACAATGTTGGTCTCAGCAAGGTAAGTTTCAAGTTATGAATGCATTTTAGAAAGTCCTTCTTGTGCTCAGTTAGAAATGGAACCCTAGTTGTGCCCTGGTTGATCGATAATGCTCTAAAGACTTAAATATAGGCAGAAAAATTACAAATGTGAATACCTATTGGTAAATACAAAAGAGGAAAGTGCACTTGTAAAAAATGTGACTAGGCCAGTGCATCTGGTAACAGCATTTTAAATGAAATTACCGAATTGTCTGGAATCGTTACATACAGATAGTTAATTCGGCCACCCTAAATACTGCTTACATGTCCAAATGGTTCATTCACATTCATGGTATTAACATGGAGATCTTCCAGGTATTATAGAAATACTATAATATAATGAATGAGAATCCTTTTAAATACTCCTGAGCATATTTACTACATAATTTTGATTGACCTGACAATGAAATTTATCAGAAAAAAAGGTTGAATGGAGCAATGTATCTGCAGTACAGTATTTTGTTACAGATGTTGCTGCTCAGGAATATTATTGTGTCCACAAGTTTCATCTCAATTGCAATCTACTTAAAAAAAATTAAAACTGCTAAAAATTACATAGTAGCTTGATATTCATTCAACACTGACAGAAGATACCAGCATATTTATGATTGATGAAAATTTGCTAGAAAACTAATTCTCATCCAATTGTATTTTTAAAAATCACATGATGTGTACATACTAGTGCTGTTTCTGATTACTTCTGAAGTGTTTATTAGTACTGAAATGTTTAATGTAGAATAGCTGTTTACTAGAATTTTGTGGAAGCACAGCACTGCCTGTATAAATTTGTTCTCATTCTTTCAGTGTGAAATAAAAGTAGCCATGTCAAAAGAACAATATCAACAACAGCAGCAGTGGGGAGTTCGAGGGGGATTTCCAGGAAGAGCCCGTGGCCGAGGTGGAGGTAAGCCTCAATATAACTGGCATGTTGATATAAACACTGAAATATGAGGGAGGAAAAGCCCTCACAAATGAATTACCTTAATACTTAGTATCATGAATGTTATATTTTCCGACTGTTACATTGTGTCAAGATTTTCTGCAAACCCTTTCTCTTAACTCTCATACAGGACCCAATCAAAGCTGGAACCCAGGATATAGTAATTACTGGAATCAGGGCTATGGCAACTATGGATACAACAGTGGAGGCTATGGCGGTTATGGAGGCTATGACTACACAGGCTACAACAACTACTACGGCTATGGTGATTATAGCAGTAAGTCTATGACAGTGCATGCTCATGTCTTAGACATTTAAAATTCAAATAAATACAACACGTTTCAGTACAACTGTTTTTACAACTGTTATTGTCTAGGACAAGGATTCTCAGTCAGGTTTCTCTGGACACTCAGGCTGCATGAGAGAGCATGATGGAATAATTTTTATGCAAAAAGGTTCCTCCAGGGTAAAAAAAGATTGAGAAAAGCTGGTCTGGGGTATATCTTTTTTTACTTTAGGTTGGTGAAAGGCACAGTTTAATAGCATTTCAACCAAAATACTGCACCTCTTTTTGACAGAGGGAATTTCTGTAAGGTGACGGCTTCCTTAATAGTGTTCTAATTTTTCCAATATTTCTGTGCAAGGCTGCTTCTGCATTGTTTTTTCTGCATCCCTAATTTTTGTTCCTGCATTGTTATTTGTGCACTTGTAGTATACTGCACAAAGAACTGCCAGGGCACACAGAAGGGGAAAAGGATGGGAGAAACAAGCTGGCTCAAGCAGAAAGCTGGTGCACCTACTTGCAAGTAAATTTACTTTGAAGTTGGGGAGTTGAAAGCCAAGACAATGGTTAGAAACTAAGGCTCTAATGGCCAACTGGATTTCCTCTGAATTAATGCTAATCAGGCATAGTAACAGGGTTGTATTTCCGTTACCTGTGAGTTAAATAGTATTGTTCTTGTTTAGAGCAGGCTTCCCCTAATGGCCGCACAGGTGCACAGTTAATCTTGCACTTCTTCTAACTGGCTTTTTAAGGGTTTTTGAAATAAAAATGCTATGGATTAGTGTAGTTAAATTCACATAAAACTTTTGCCCTGGCCATATACTTTTTGATATAAACCTTAAATGCTTTTTGCTTATCCTTTCTTCTGTGCTGTGAGACTAAAATGTTCATTTAGTGCATTGGTTCCCAACATTTGGGCCTCCAGATGTTCTGGACTCCAACTCCCAGAAAACACAACTAGCTTACCAGCTGTTAGGAACTGTGGGAGCTGAAATCCAAAACACCTGGAGGCCCAAAAGTTGGGAACCACTGCTTTAGTGGCATGCATTTTCTGAAGTATAGCCTTTTAAACTGATGGCTTTGTTGATTTATTTTGAGAATTTTAAATATAGAACTCTTTAATTACCATGCTAATCTTATTAAGTGTATGACTTCATACTAATTAATCTTGAATTCATGAGTTTAATATAAGGCTCTGTTCTTCCAGTTCTATGTGTGACTAGTAGGTGGTTAAAAGCCTACTTAGATATCTGGATGTTTTATGGACAAATAGATGGTTGGGATCTATAATCCTTAGTGCCTTTTTTGTTACTTAGATCAGCAGGGTGGTTACGGCGGGAAGGTGTCTCGGAGAGGAGGTCATCAAAATAGCTACAAGCCGTACTAAATTATTCCATTTGCAGCCTATCCCAAACAGGTATGCTCTAGATTTGTAAGCAAAATTCTGACCTTAATAAATTAATAGTAGTCTTTCAATATATTGTATAAGATATTGTAATGATTGATGTTTTAAAATTTCACAGCACCCAGAAGTGCTTACCGTAATGTAACGTAGTGACTTTGAAGATAAGTAACACAGGCGCTCTTAAGCTTTTACCTTTTGCCCTATAAATTAACAAGTCAGTAAAATTAACAGGTAAAGTACTGCTAATGGGTACAAATTAAGGAATTGCAGCGGAATAGTATTGCCTACTAACTCTGATATTATACCTTGTTTGTACCCGCCAGCGGGAACTTCCTTGCAGGCCCTGTGTCGCGCTGACTTCCCGATTCTCACAGGCCCGCTCAATGCGGACAGGGTACGAGATGCTCACGCTCTCGAATGCTGCCGTTTGGTATGGTCTCTTCCAACATCCTGTATCAGCATTATAATAAAATGGATACTTCAAGCTTTGCCTTCACTTATTTCTTTGCTTGTAAAACAGACTACTTGTAATGTAATTTTAATGCATTTTTTACAGGCCCAGTAATGGTTAAATACGTCAACTTACTGAATAATTTTAACTATTTGTTCTTCTAAGGATACAGCTTGTCTCTGGATTTTCCAGTCTTAATTTTATATTTTATTATTAATCTATTTTAATGCTTGCTTTTCCCATTTTTATAGACGTTGTAGCCGTAATTGCAAGATGTTCTTGAGCTGAAGTCCTGTTGTGTCAAGTCCTCTGACTTTTCAATATATATTTATATGTAGTATACACTTAACCTTTTCTTTTTGTTGTATTTCTCATAATGGACAAGTAGCACTGTTTAGCTGGCCAGTATAAGTCTTTCAACAGAAATGTTGGGCCAAAGATAGCCACTTGCCAAATTAGCACAACTTGGTGGTGGTCGAGTATTAATGGCTTGGGGAACTACTTGATGGCATTGGTTGAATAAATGAGTATTTCTTGAGTAATTACAGATATGTGGAAATATCCTTTTTCAAACAGTGGTGCACATGTGGATTTCCAGCTCATGGACTCTCCTGTTCAGCTTTAATTAAAGAGTACTTGATTAATGTTGATACACAATATTTGCATAGTGGGACATATGGGTATCTAAACTCTGTAACTTGGCTACAATTAAATGTCTTCAAAAATTGACCACTCTTTCTTTTTCTCTAGGTGGACAAGCAGTATTGTCATTTGAAGATTCATTTTTTGAGGTGGCTCATGCTGCCTGCTAATAGCAGTTCAAACTAATTTTTGTATCAAGTTCCTGAATTGGAAGTAAGATGTTGGTCCCCAGAAGTTTGATTGCGTTGTCATTACAGAATTGCTTTCACCGTCTTTATTTTTTTAATTGCTATGCTTAAGAATCAATTTGATTTATGTCCCACACCCATTTTGTACCCCAGTATTGTAGAGCACGTCTTGTGTTTAAAGCCCAGTGTGACAGTGTCATGATGTAGTAGTGTCTTACTGGTTTTTTAATAAATTTTTTTGTATAAATGTGCATCGGCTTTCTTTTTCTCAAGAATGGAGAAGTCGTTGGAGAATTTGAAATGTATCATTTTCTATATTTCAGGTATTGAGCTGCTTATGTATCTATCTATTGGAAAATATGGGAGAATATTAGCAGCTGTGAAAATCCCTGTTTACTGTTTAGTTAGTACAGAGGGATAGGTTTCAGGAAAAAATAATTTTTCTTCTAGTTGCTAGTGAAATAAATGCATATGGATTGTTCAATAAGAGTTAATGTCCTGCCTTCAGTGAAGAGATACTAGGGTTCCAATATCTTACTTATAAAAGCAACAGTCTGCCATGCATACATTCTGCTTTACCAGCTTGAAAACTAAAAGTTTTTTTAAAAAAATAAACATGTTATTTCGTGATTCCAGTTGTCAGATTTTTCCTCAAGCAAACGTTTAATTTTTTTAAAATTGTAAAAGTGAGATCTCTTAGCTGTACTATATTTTGAGTCTTATAGCAGTGCTTAATTACTAGTCTCAAGCATTTGCATACTATCCGTTCGTATGGCCCCATCCTTGGCATGGGGCTGGCTGGTTGCTGGGGCTTGCCCTTCACCGCTCAGCAACAATGCAAGCACTTTGGGCCTGCAGTTGAGTGCCGAGTAAGGAGCGCCGCTTACTTGGTGCGGTTGAGGGCAAGCCCCGGGAAATGGCAAGCCGCCAGCCCCGCACCAAGGATCTCCGATGAAGAGACCTCAGCGCAGTCCCTCTTCTCTCTATAACTATGATGCTGAAAAGCAAGCTTGGAGCCGGTACCTGCTTCTGCGAAATGGAAACACGAATTAAAATGATGATACAAATACCGGGCCCATGGCTATTCCCCACAGATGGGATTGCTCATGTTGGCCATGAAATGTCATGGCAGATGGTACATAGATACCAACACTTAAAATGTATCAGATAATTATAGAAATAGATAAATAGGAAAAACACTAGCAGTTGAATTAAATAGGGCAACATTTACAAATAGTCAACATCTGACTCACTGTATTGATAATTATTTTGCTGATAACTGGGCGAACTCTCCCAGATCTTGCAGTAGAACATAGACAATATTTTTAATACAGCCTCACACATAAAACATCCATGAAGATTCTTCTGCATCGGCATGAACTTCCCTTTAGTAAGTTTTCTTTCTTTAGTCTCAAGCATAAAAGCAAAATTGCTCATTTTTGTAGAACATGGCAGATTAACTCGCAAAGATACAAAGGTGCAGATAGATATAGCTGTGAAGTGGAGAGAGATTTAGCAAATTCCCTTGAAAATGCATGCTTCGGAGATTTAGCGTACAAAGTTCAGGCATTTTGTTCATAGGTTTAAGGTGAGCATTCTTATGGATTGTCACTTTGCATGATGAAATTTTGAGGTAGAAGAGCCCAGTGCTTTCTTACCAGCTGAAGACGAGCACTACACATGCAACCATATAGTAGCTGTTGAATATATATATATTATATATAAAAATGAGTAAACCAAAATGTTTTTAATACAGAACATTTTACAGCATATTCTGTGTGTGTTCCATTTAGCTACTTATAGTCTTTATGTTGGAATAACACCTGTAGCAAGGAGAACAATGAAAGTCACAACAACAAGGATAATCGCCACAATTATGATGATCATTTTTGTATTCTTCCACCACATCTTCCTTGCAATCTTTGTAGTGGTTTTTTGGAAACCCTGAGCCTGAAAGCAGATGGAAAAATGTTAAAAATTAGCAAACTGGATTTTTTAAAAGCAGTATCTAAAGCGTTTTTTAAAAAGATTTCATTAGAGAAATCTGATTTAAACTGCAAATTAAGTATTAGAAAAAAGAAAGACTAACAGTATGAATCAGCATTCAAGGTCCAACAATGATTTTATCACACAATTGGGTTGATGGAAGGGTGACAGTGGGGAAAATTGAGCCAGGGATCACTGTCCTGTGCAATATATCGCTGAAAATGTTCAACCAATTAATGCCTTTGATCATCTTTTCAGTTTTATCAAAGCAATTAAGGCCTTGATCACATCTTTTTCTCTGGAATATTTAGAAATGGACGAATCCTCTGGATTTGAACCATGACCTTTCAGTCAGCAGTCCTGCTGGCACAAGGGTTTAACCCATTCTGCCACTGGGGGCTTCTAGCGATGCCTGGTGCCTTGTGTTGGCAAACAAGGGTCATATTGTTCCCAATTAGGATAGTTGGACTGTTTTTTAGGGATCTGAAATTTTGCTAGTAAAGAATATTCTGTAGAGAGTAAAATACAGTTACCGCTGTTTCAAGATCATCACTTCTGTCAGCCAGGTCAGACAGCCGCTCTTCTCTTTTCAAGACCTTGTCAATATTTTGAGTCATAACATTTTTGACATCATCCACTTGAACTTGAAGTGTAGAAATAGCAATGTCATCATGTTTCTGATCGGGCTCCATCTGTCCATGATAAAGTTAATATTCATTACACATGATTTGTTAATTTCTCTCAAGACCCCTGTTAAAAGTTTCCCAAAAATTGCACTGAGTTAAATACAGAATATTTTTAAGTGAATACAGGCAGTCCCCAAGTTTCAAACACTATAGGTTCTGTAGGCTTTTTCTTAAGTTGAATTTGTAAGTCGGAACAGGTGTGTTATTCAAAGTAATTTTTAAGCTTTGGGTAGCACAGGGAAGGGTTAACACCCCTGTGTTTGTTTTGATGTCTGTGCCTCTATTCAGAAATTTTCACCACACTTTCTGTCCCTTTGACGATTGGATTTTGAACAATTTGACTTGTTGAAACAACGATTGGTGATAAAGTTTCAGTGGAAATACCTTTTACCCATGAAAACTCCTCCAAGACTGATTTTCTTTTCCTAAGGGTAGATTTCTCTCACTTTTTGTTGTATCAGCTCCATTCTTCACTATAAGTTATTTGTAACTCGTGGATTGCCTGTACTAAATTATTTCCTTATTTCCAAAAGACATTTTTAAAAATTTTCATAGGTTATTATTCATAAGTTTCTGCCCTTCTCTTCAGTTACAAGAATATCAGAGCTATTCAGAATTCTAAAAGTTAAGATTGGAATTATGATAAAAAAGCAAGAGATCAGTGAATCCCGAAACAGAATTTGAATGTCACTTGTTTAGTGCGCCTTTTGACCTCTCCAGTCCATCCTCTGTTCAGATATCAGCCAGCAAGCCAACGCCTGAAATCAAGAAATTGCTTCCTAACATACTTGTAGGGACATCTCAGCAAGTGAGAGCCCAAAAGTGGCAGGTGAAAAACCAAAACTCAATCAGTGGCTGATACCAGATACCAGGCGACTTGGAATGCATTGAACAGACTGCGCTCTGGCACCACCAATTGCAGAGCTAACTTAAAGAAATGGGGCTACAAAGTGGAGTCCACGACATGCGAGTGGAGAAGAAGAAACCACAGACGGCTTCTTCGTGTGGTCTGTGAAATGCACACAAATGGGTTTACTCCCGCGCATGCGTAGAATCTCGGACATACTAGCTAAAATTAAAGATTTACATATGCCCCTCCCACTCCCCGCCCCCCCCCTACCCCCTGATCTAGCTACCTAGGCAGTTCCTTTTCCGCCTAGCCAGCGAAAGGATCTCCGACTGCTAGCTCCTGCTAAAAGACCACGGATTGCCTCGACTATCAGATAAGATGTCTTCCCTTTCTTTCAAAAGGTGCTCTGACTGTGGAGCAACCTTGCCCCAAGAGGGTAGACACCCTAAATGTATCCTCTGTTTGGGTGAATCCCATATTCCCCAGACCTGCAAGATTTGCAGGTCATTTTCCACCAGAACCCTGAAGAATGGGGATTCTAAACTTAAAGCTACTCTTTTTGAGCAAGCTATAACGTCCTCAGGGACTGGGCTCTCTCGTTCCATGAGCCAGCCCTCCCTGCCTTCTGGGCCTCTCAATCCCAATCCTTTGAGTGCCCTAGCTGATGGTGCCATCCGTGAGTCGACCTCTGACTCTGCCATTGAGCCACTCCGGAAAAAGAAACAAAAAGCCTCTAAATCCACAAAATCTAAGGAAAAATCTAAAGAGGCTGTGGCACAAATCCAACCAAGGCTCCTGGCCGGCCCTGCGCCTCCCAGCCCTTGCTTGCCCCTGTTTGCAGCAGAGACGCTGCAACTCTTTGAGGGCACTGAAAATGAGGCTTCAGGAGTGGAAAATCCCCCCCAACTCCTCCCAACTCGCCTCTTGTGCTCGGTCTCCGAGCCTGAGCTCCTTTCACCTCCTTCTCCTCCTCTTGCTCAGGCTCCCCCCCACCCTCTCCCTCCCCGGAGACCGAAGCTTTGTCCCATGAGGAGACCAGCACCACGCGGCCTGCCTCCTCTCCTCGGCAACCGAGCGCTTCAGTATTCCTGCCATTGCGCGCGGACGCGCACCTGTTGACCCAGCGCCGAGCGGCAGCGCAGCACTCTCCATTGGAAGTAAATTCACTTGATTTCCCTCGCTCTAGGTCCCGGAGCCCGCTTAAGGAGGCGCCCGGTGACCGGAGCCACCCATGGGACCCACATTATGGGTACCCATTTGGTTACCCTCCTCCTTACCCCCCTCCTTCTCCTTATTACCACCATTACTACCCTCCTGAGCCTTTTCACTCCCCGGATCCATATCGGTATCTGTGCCCCCCCTCCTCCTATCCCCCACAATCCGTGGCACCACCTCCTCCAGCCCCTCCCACTCAAACCCCTGTTCTCCCAATTCCTCCTCCTGCCCAATCCCCCCCTTGCCTCCCAGATGATGATAATGATGCAGATCTGGAGTCTACCTCAGATGTGACTCCTATTCCTCTATTGCCGGAGCCTGAGGCTGACCCTCAGCAGGCAGAAGAATACAAGAAGTTTTCTGCTCTCCTAATCAGACTTGCCAGGTCTCTTGGCATACAGCCTCCTCAATCTGAGGATGTGGTCCAAGACCCTTATTTTACTTCTGCTGAGCAACAAACACAGCAGTCTACCATTTTGCCTACTATACCTTATTTAGTCAAACTTTTAAAGGTCTCTGGCGTTGCCCCGGCTTCCGTTCCAAGCACGTCTAAGCGGGCAGAAAACCTTTATCGTGGTTGGCCAGACTTCCGAAAGTTAATTCGATTGTGACCGATGCTCAACCTAAGCCAATTCAAAATAACCAGGCAGCCCCTTCTGATAAAGAAGGTAGAAAGCTTGACGCTATGGCCAGGAAGTTTTATGCCTCAGCATGTCTGTCAGGCAGAATGGCACATTATGGTGTCTATATGAGCGTCTATCAATCATACCTATGGAATAAGATAGGCCCATATCTGGACCTCCTTCCAGCATCTGACCAGCCCATGGCTAAGGCCTTTCACCAAGAAGCCCTCACTCTGGCCACCCTACAAAAGGACTTGGCCAAACATGGGGCGGATACCTCGGGCAAACTGATCGCTGGGTCAGTGGCCCTTAGGAGACATGCTTGGTTGAGATCCGCAGCATTGTCATCCAATCAACGCTCATTGATAGAAAATCTGCCCATGAATGAGGCTGGCCTGTTCAATCCTGAGACAGACTCTCAATTAGAGCACTCCCACAAGATGAAGCAAACACTAAATAAATATGGCCAACAGCCCAACTCTCCCTATCAATCCTATAGGCAGCGTTGGCGTCCTTACTACCATCATCAGTTCTTTCGCGGATACTACAACTCCGCTCCGTATAGAGGAGGACAGCGACCGCAGTTCCCCTCACAGGGATACAAGCGTCCAGGTGTTCCATTCAGGGGTCAGTATCGAGGTGGTAGATCCTCAAACAATAAAACACGCCGCTTCTAGCCTGTTCCTCGACAGGCTGCGGCCTTTGCTCTCAGTTTGGCAGTCCATCACCACTGATAAGTGGGTTTTGGACATTGTTCACCGAGGTTATGCTATAGAGTTTGATTCCCTTCCACCCTCAGGGAATCCTATCTCTACTCAGGCTTCCCCTGCTTTACTAAAAGAAATTGACGCTCTCCTTGTTAAGGGAGCCATTTCCCCTACCCCATCCCACCAGATTCAATTTTGCTTTTTTCCCAGATATTTCCTTGTGGATAAAAGGGATGGTGGTCTCCGGCCCATTTTGGACCTCCGAGAAATTAACCAATTCATTAGACCACGCAAATTTAGGATGGTCACTCTCCCCCTCCATCCTCCCTTTTATTCCGAAGGGAGCTTGGATGGCTACGGTTGACCTTAAAGACGCCTACTTCCACATCTCAATTAGACAGTCCCACAGGAAGTACCTCACCTTTATGGTGGACGGTGCCCCTTATTCTTTTAATGTCCTTCCTTTATGGTGGACGGCCTTTTAATGTCCACGGCCCCAAGGACTTTTACTAAGTGTATGGCGGTCGTCGCCTCCCACCTTCGCCAGCAGGGTGTCACCGTGTTCCCTTACCTGGACGACTGGCGTTTTTGCTCTGGGTCATGTGACCAATTGTCATCTGATATCAGTTATACCTTATCTCTTTTACAGAGCCTGGGACTTGTTGTCAACCAAGAAAAATCTCACCTCTCACCTGCCCGGACGGTGCAGTTCATAGGTGCAGTAATAGACTCCGTATCCCAGAGGGCCTACCTCCCAGAGGATCGCTTCCTCAATTTATGCCACTCTATCCAGGTTATCCAAACCACCCACCGGTGTTCTGCCTGGACCATTCAATCTATCCTTGGTCATATGGCTTCCACCACGAACGTTACCGCGTTCGCCCGCCTCCGCCCCCTCCAAGCATGGTTCCTTTCTGTGTTCCAGCCAGGGCTGGACAGCCAGACCATGATCCTCCACCCCCCACCCGCGTCCTGCTGTCCCTATCATGGTGGACAGACAGGTCCAATGTGTGCTCGGGCCTCCCCTTCTCTCCTCAGCCGTCGCTGTCTCTGACGACAGACGCGTCCTCCACAGGGTGGGGCGCTCACCTCCAAGACCTGACCATCAGCGGTCACTGGTCCCCCTCCGAAAAGAAACTCCACATCAACGCCCTGGAACTCACAGCGGTAGAAAAGGCCCTTCGGTCGTTTGTGACCGTAGTCTCCAACCAGGTGATCCAAGTCCTCACGGACAACACCTCAGTAAAGTATTACATCAACAAACAAGGGGGCACACGCTCCCCCACTCTCCTCTCCATATCTCTCCGGATATGGGAATGGTGCATTCATCACAACACATTCCTCCATGCAATTCACCTTCCAGGCCTTCAAAACACTCTAGCCGACTCACTGAGCAGGACTTCGTCCACCACTCACGAGTGGCAGCTCAGCCCCCGCCACTTCCTCTCATTGATCAGGCGCTGGGACACTCCCCAAATAGATCTATTTGCCTCACACCTCAACACTCATTGCCTCATGTATTGCGCGAGACTCCACCCTCACGCATCCCCAGATTGTCTAGGAGACGCATTCCTCTACCATTGGTCCCCAGGTCTCCTCTATGCATTTCCCCCTCTTCCACTCCTACCCAGAGTGGTCGCGAAGTTGCTGTCCGACAACTCGGATTGCATCCTGATAGCCCCTTGGTGGCCCTGTCAGCCGTGGTTCACACCCCTTCTTCGGGCCTCTCAGGGAGACTACCTTCGTCTTCCGTTGGATCCCGACCTCCTCTCCCTTCAGCAAGGCCTCATCCTCCATCCGGACCTTCCATCCCTCCACCTTACAGCGTGGAGGATCAGGCCCTGTCCCACCTCTCCGACCCTGTCCGCCTGATAATCCAGGCAGCTCAGAAGGTTTCCACCAGGAGGGCATACACTTACAAATGGGACAAATTTCGTGCATTCGTTCAGCCACTGGGCCATTTGCCACAGTCGGCCCCCACGTCAGTTGTCTTAGATTTTCTTATCCACCTTTCCACTAAAGGATTTTCCCTTTCTTCCATCAAATGCTATTTAGCATCCCTTTCCTGGTACAGGAAGAAATTCGGCGTCCCGTCCCTCTTTCAAGATCCCCTAGTGGGCATGTTTTTACAGGGATACAAGAAGTCTTTTCCCCCTGTTTCTCCTCCCCCTCCATCTTGGAGTTTAGAACTGGTCCTTTCCCAACTTTCTAAACCTCCCTTCGAACCTATGTCAACATGCCATATTTCCCATCTGTCCTGGAAAACGGCCTTCCTCGTGGCCATTACATCGGCCAGGAGGGCTAGTGAAATAACAGCACTCTGGTCTGACCCTCCGTTCATTCGTTTTCATGAAGACAAAGTGGTCCTCTGGACGGATGTCACTTTTCTTCCTAAGGTTGTTTCCCATTTTCATATGACCCAGGACATTGTCCTCCCAGCCTTTTTTCCCAACCCCTCATCTCCCCTGGAGATTGCCCTCCACTCCCTTGATGTTAAAAGGGCTTTGTCCTTCTACTTGCATAGGACAGCCTCCTATAGGAAGTCCCCCAAGTTGTTTCTTAAGTACAGGGAAGATTCCCTGTGACTTCCCCTTACATCGCAACGTTTGGCTTCTTGGATAGTCCTGGCAATCCGATTGGCCTATCAGTTAGCCCATAAGGAATTGCCTGTTGGTGTTAAAGGCCATTCCACAAGGGCAGTTTCAACATCCCAAGCGTTTTTGCGGGATGTCTCTGTTGACCAAATTTGTAAGGCTGCTACCTGGGTGAACCCCTCGACGTTTGCAGCTCACTACAAGCTCGACGTTCTCGCGAAGAAGGATGCATCCTTTGGCAGAGCCGTCCTGTTTTCCTGTGTGGCATGACCCACCTCCAAGGTACATAAGCTTGTTAAGTCACCCATTTGTGTGCATTTCACAGACCACACGAAGAAGGTTAGGTTGCTTACCTGTAGCCGTGTTTCTTCGAGTGTAGGTCTGTGAAATTCACACAGAACCCACCCGTCCTCCCCTCTGATGTCATGCCTAGGTTCTGCTGCTGTCTGGCGGCAAGGAACTGCCTAGGTAGCTAGATCAGGGGGTGAGGGGGGGGGGGAGTGGGAGGGGCATATGTAAATCTTTAATTTTAGCTAGTATGTCAGAGATTCTACGCATGCGCGGGAGTAAACCCATTTGTGTGAATTTCACAGACCTACACTCGAAGAAACAAGGTTACAGATAAGCAACCTAACCTTACTACAACACAATTTGAGCCCTGGCACATGCACAGTGGAGGACTTTCTTACAGCAACACCAGAGACGCTCCAAGTGGCCAGCTTCTGGTCAAAAGAAATTTAGTATAATGCTAAGTTTTTAACTTTGTTGGTGGTTTTTCTACACATTATAACTGTATTATCAATTTGCTTCTGACACGATAAATAAATAGTCCTCTGTAATAATGTCACTTAATATTCAAGATTCAGTATTTTCCTAAAATAATCAAAAGTTGTTTACAGACTTCAACAGAAGCCCCATTCAGTGTAAGTGGTGTCAAGTCATGTAAACTCTTAGATAACAAGAATAATTCTGCATCACCAATTTATCTTAATTTTCAGGGATGCCATTCAGTTTCCCACAAGTATGATTGTAAAGCCAAAAACCCCAACAAAAACAAACAAAAAACAAACCAGCTTGGAAGGTGACAAAACAGAAAAGAAACATTAAAAACCTTATCTCTTTGCCTAGTTTACAGGAAAGAAAGGTGTTCAGTTTCTTTTGACCTTGCATCAAAGGATTCCCATTAAAGAAAAGATGGTAAATGTGACTAGCTTAAATCATAAGCTCATGCATACATTTCAATGGAATGTCATTATACCCAGTTCTCTGCAGATACCTGGAACTAGTTTCTGTAACCTGAAATATGATTATTTACTGTAAAGGTCTGGACTATTGTTTATAAAGTGGACTCAAATAAAGCTCTTCCCTTTATTTCCACAGGGTGGACCTGTATATATTTGGATCCTCCCTTTTACACCATTATTAGTTGGCCACCAGAGGTCTCTCCACTACTAGTAGTTTATTGCGACAAAGCAAAGCAAAATCAAATTCTCTCTGAGATTAAAATTTTCTCCCAAGGGTTGCTTTGATCTTGCAAGGTTACGTCAAACACATTTTTCCAGACATTAGGATATTTGATTTGAAACCATTTATTTACCCAAGCTGGTTCTGTTTTCCTCGTGGGATGTTTTCATTTAGGACAGCGGTTCCCAACCCTTTTTGACCGGGGACCACTCCAACAATGGTACAAAAGGGTTATGAATCAGTTTTTGGTCAACTTTAGATTTGATTTGGTTATTTGGGGTGCTGACTCAGAAAATTACATTGGATAGATCACTAAGCAATATTCCAGAATACTTGTAATATTTGTCACGTTTCTATACCATCCCTCTCAGCCCGAAGGTGACTTGGGACGGTTTACACAAGGCAGTCTCTGCCCTCAATACAACACAAGCAAGCAAACAACAAAAAAATATAACAAATTAACAATTAAAAACATATAATTGCATTCTCAGCATCATGTTGAAATCAGTTTCCGTCACATCATCATCATTCCATAGATCTAATTAAACCTTTATATTTTATGAGCAAATGCCTGCTCAAACAGCCAAGTCTTGACTTTCTTGCAAAATGTCAGGAGGGAGGGGGCCAATCTGATGTCTTTAGGGAGGGCGTTCCAAAGCAGAGGAGCCACCACTGAAAAGGCCCTGTTTCGTCCCCGCTAGTTGTGCCTGCGAAGAAGGCGGGACCGAGAGCAGGGCCTCTCCAGATAATCTTAAACATCTCGATGGTTCATAGGGAGAGATGCGTTCAGACAGGTAAGTTGGACCCAAACCGTTTAGGGCTTTAAAGGCTAAAGCCAGCACTTTGAATTGTGCCCAGTAGCAAACTGGCAGCCAGTGGAGCTGGCACAACAGGGGAGTTGTACGCTCTCTGAATGCCGCTCCTGTTATCAACCTGGCTGCTGTCCGTTGGACTAGTTGCAGCTTCCGAACAGTCTTCAAAGGCAACCCCACGTAGAGAGCATTGCAGTAATCTATACGGGATGTAAGCAGAGCGTGGACCACCGTGGCCAAGTCAGACTTCCCAAGGTACGGGCGCAGCTGGCGCACAAGTTTTAACTGTGCAAATGCTCCTCTGGTCACCGCCGAAACCTGGGGTTCCAGGCTCAGCGATGAGTCCAGGATCACACCCAAACTGCGAAACTTCATCTTCAGGGGGAGTGTAACCCCGTCGAACACAGGCTGTAACCCTATGCCCTGTTTGGCCTTTTGACTGACCAGGATTGCCTCTGTTTTGTCTGGATTCAATTTCAATTTGTTTGCCCTCATCCAGTCCGACACAGCGGCCAAGCATCGGTTCAGGACCTGAACAGCCTCCTTAGTAGCAGGTGGGAAGGAGTGACAGAGTTGGACATCATCTGCGTACAGATGACACCGCACCCCGAAACTCCGGATGATCTCCCCCAGCGGCTCCATGTAGATGTTAAACAACATGGGAGATAGTATTGAACTCTGAGGAACCCCACAAGACAATGGTTGTGGGGTTGAACAGGTGTCTCCCAATAACACCTTCTGAGATCGGCCCTCCAGAAAGGACCGGAGCCACTGCAAGACAGTACCTCCAAGCCCCATCTCTGCAAGGCGTCCCAGAAGGATACCGTAAGGTGTGTAAACAAACACAATATAGTCTATGCCAGGGGTGCTCATTAAGGTGATCGGGAGCACCTAGGTGATCTTCGGCCCTCTTCTAGGTGATCTTTGGGCCTCACCAGCCGGATGGCGTGCTCCTGCCATGCGTATGCACGTACGCTCCCGCCGCCGCCTTTGCGGGGCTTCTTTTGCCAAAATGAGGCTTTAGTGGGCGGGCCCTGGTGCTCGTCTTGCCATGCATGATGTGGTGACATGACCACCCATTGGTTGCTGCGGGGGGGGGGAGGAGCAAGGCGAAGGCACGCGCACGGATAGGATGCGAGGCTGTGGGAGGGATGGAGGGAATGTGTGTGTGTGTGTGTGAGAGAGAAAGAGCCAAGGAGAGAAGAAGGAAGGGCGCCCCCGCTGCATCTGTCACTTTGGGGAAGCACCTCTTCCACTCTTCCTTCTCCTGCCCAGGTAAGGAAGCCTCGAGGGAGGAGGGGGAGGCTGCCGTGGGGAGGCTCCAGCCTCACGTGGGTCCCTCTCTTGGTTGAGTTTCCTGGCCCAGGCAGCAGCCAGGCGGCCCCTCTTCCCAGCCCTGCGCCTTCCGAGCCGCCGCCGAAGCCATATCTGGCCGGAGCGCTGGCGGGTGCGCCTATAAATACCCTCCTGCTGCGTGCGTGGGAGGGACCTGCTGTGCACGCAAGAAGCAGGAAGGAGGAAGGCAACAAAGACATTAAGAGTGAGCGCTCGCGCAGGCAAGAAAGATCCCCTTCCCGGGTGTGCGTGGCGGCGAGTTCGTGGGCAGGCAAGAAAGAAGCTCCGCGTGGGTGGAAGGCTGCAGTAGGAACGTGCGCGCGCGCGTGCGCTCACATGCACAACAAGTGATCTTTTCAACTTGATTGTTCATATAGTAGCTCGCATGATAAAAAAGTGTGGGCACCCCTGGTCTATGCAATAGGAGAACTGTAATGACCATATCTATATATATAAAATCCGAGTGGTCGTGGGATGTCGTATATGCACGGCCAAACTAAGCCCCCCCCAAACACAAACCCCACCACACACATTCCCCCAGACCACGAGGTACAGACATAACACAAAAAAACCCCACTCCCTAACTTGCAACCCCCCCAAAAACAGCCCCCAAAAACCGACCATAGACTCCCGTTCTGCGCTGGCCGCGAGCACAGAACACAGGGAGAGCAATCGCGCAGGCGCTATGCGAAACCACCTCCCACCCAATACACCAACCCATCCCATCTCCCTCTCTCCCCACTCACCCAGTCCCCCGCGGTTGCCGTGACCGTGCCTGAAAGAAGGTTACCTCCCGGGCTTACCTTCTTTCAGGCGCCGCCGCAGCAACCGCGGGGAGCCCGACGGAGGGCAGATCGCCGATCTCCGGCCCTGCCTCCCCATGCACTGCAGGGCGGGAGGCAGGGCGAGAGAGAGGGACTGAGAAAGACAGAGGGGGAGTCCTAAGACAGAGAGAGGGGGGAAGGAAGGAAAGGCAACGTACCTGCCATCCCGGCCTCTTCGCTGCCAGCGCGCGTTTACAACGTTCGCGCATGCATGGCAGCCAAAGCGCAGCGGATCTTCCCTCCTCCGCCTCCTCCAGCTCCACACACCCGGTCAAAACCAGGCCAGGCCACCTGGAAGAGCATGGCGTGGAACAGGAAGCCCTGTCCGTAGCGGCGGCGACCGGCCCCCACTCCCCGCACACTTTCTGAGCAGGAAAAGCAAGAGCCCGGAGGGGGGGGAGGCGGCCCAGATTCCTAGGTCGCCGGATGAATAAACGCCCTGGCAGAGAGAGAGCCAGCACACCTCCTTCCCGGTCGCCGCCACCACTCCTCTCCACCACTGCGTCTGCTCAGCCGGTGGCCTTGCTCCTTTCCTGAAGCCCCAGCCTTTCCTAAGACCAGGGCCCGACCAGGGCCTCCTCTTAGGAAAGGCCGGGCCTTCGGGAAAGGAACAAGGCTGCCGGCTGAAGAAACGCCCTGGGAGAGAGAAACCCGGCACACCTCCTCCCCGGTCGCCGCCGGGACAGGAGGCGAGCAGGATTCCTCTCCCCCACAGCGTCTCCTCAGCCGGTGGCCTTGCTCCTTTCCCGAAGCCCCAGCCTTGCCTAAGACGAGGGTACGCCCAGGGCCTCCTCTTAGGAAAGGCCGGCCCTTCAGGGAAGGAACAAGGTCGCCGGCTGAAGAAACGCCCTGGGAGAGAGAGAGCCAGCACACCTCCTCCCCGGTCGCCGCCACCACTCCTCTCCACCACTGCGTCTGCTCAGCCGGTGGCCTTGCTCCTTTCCTGAAGCCCCGGCTTTTCCTAAGACCAGGGCCCGACCAGGGCCTCCTCTTAGGAAAGGCTGGGCCTTCGGGGAAGGAACAAGGCCGCCGGATGAGGAGAGGCCTTGAGAGAGAGAAAGTTGACACACCTCCTCCCCGCTCACCTCCTCCCTGCTCAACACGCCCGAAGATGAAGCCCTGGCGACGGCGGCGGCGATGAGGAGGAGGCAGAGAAGAAAAAGGTGAGCGAGAAATGAAAGAAAAAAAAAAGAAGAAGGGGAGAAGAAAGGAAGAAAAAAAGGAAGGAGGAGAGAAAAAGAAGGAAAACAAAACTATATACAACATGACTGGATGGAAGGAAGGAGGGGGGGAGGAAAACATAGGAAGGATAGATGGGAGGAAGGAAGGAGGGGAGAAAACAGCAATAAAATAGGAAGACACGCAGGAAGGATGAGCAGGAAAAAGGAAAGAAAATATGGAGGAAAGGAAGGAGTGGAGAACAAAGGAACACATACACACATGCACAGAAATATACAAATATACACATACATACACACTACACGCATATACATATACAAACACATATACATAACTACACATATACACGCATATACATATACAAACACATATACATAACTACACACATACACTCATAATCATATACACATATACATAACAACACACATATGCACACACACACACATGTACACATAGACACACATCCATATATATACATACACACACACACACAAAACACATATATACAGACTGGCCCACAGAAAATAAAAAAAACCACAGCAAAGCAACCCTAATGAAGTACCACCATGGAAAATGGGATTTGTAGTACTTCAAAGCCCACAATTCCCCACAGACCAATGTGACCCAGAACCAAGACCAATAAAGACCCAACTTGACCAAAACAGACCCCCATGACCCACACTACATCCAACTGCAGTTTAGAGGAGGACACACCGTGGATGACTGGACTTTCTCACATCTCCTAAAAAGGGCACAGCAACGCGTGCCGGGTACAGCTAGTAGCATATATGACACCAAAATCCCCAATACAAAGCTCAATAGAGTGACGTGAAATATTAAACGAAAAATACAATGAAAAAGGAGCAACTGCTCTCAAACGGAAAGTCTGATATTATTCTCAATGTCAGCAAGCTTCAGGGTCCAAGTCCTGTAAAGGTCCAAATAAGATGAAAATCCTCCAATACAAGGAGTGAAAAGGTCCAGTTGTAGGTATCAATTACAACAGGGGCACCTGGTGTTTTTTTTAACCCTGTTTCAGGAAAAAACTTCCCTTCTTCAGGTGTAAGGTGGTCAGCAACTACGAGTAATGACTCACATACTGTGCCTGGTAGCATCATGGGAAATTGGCTCTGCTCAAAGGGATTCAAACAGCGAGATATCAGACTGAGATACTTTCTGTTTGAGAACAGTTGCTCCTTTTTCATTGTATTTTTCATTACAGTTCTCCTATTGCATAAACTATATTGCGTTCGTTTACACTGGATAGACCACATCAGCTCTAGTTTCTGATACAGAACATATGCCATCCAGTAGTTGACATCTGCTCACCCACAGAAAACCATATTTAATTAGCCCCAGCACTAAAAGAGGGTTTCATGAGATCAGTCACTCTCGTTGCAACGGCGATCCTGCGGTCAATATTTCAGTTCTTGTGGACCACTGGTGGCCCATCGTCCACAGGTTGGGAACCACTGATTTTGGAGAAAAGAGGTAAGTACATTAGTACTCAATGTTTTCTAGGTAGGAATCTATTACCTGGGCAGAGGCCACTAGGGGTGCTAGACAGAAGTATAGTGCACTTTATGGGGGGAAGGTGGTTGAAGGAGCCACTTTCCTCTGCTTTCCTGTTATTCCCTCCACCCATGTCGCTGGTCGTGGAAACAACCCTTGTTTATGAAATGGAAAAGGAGGAATAGCCAGCAAAACCAGGGAAAATGGTTCTCCTCCTTCAACCCCCCCCTTCCATAAAATGGACTATCCTTCCTTCTCTGTCTAAGCTCCTTTTGGAGTCCATCTGGATAATGGAACAGTGCCATTTTCTATTCGGAAACTCCTGAGCTGCCTTTATTTATTTATTTCAGATATTTGTACCCCACCCTTCTCAACCCTCCGGGGGGGGGGGGGGGGCTCATAATACATAATAAAAACCAATAATTACATATAGTTAAAACAATTAAAATTCAATTAAAATATGCTTAAATATAACAGCCCTGTGGCCTTATCTAGCCCAATTCTGTGGTTGGAGATTCCATCAAGCTTGTCCATAGTCCATTACCATAGCAATTGTCATCATTGTCATTGTTAGCATAATTACCCAAAGGCCTGGTCCCAAATCCACGTTTTCAACTTCTTTCTGAAGGAGAGGAGGGAAGACAATAACCTATTTTCCCTGGGGAGTGAGTTCCACAGGCGGGAGGCCACCATGGAGACGGCCCTGTCCCTCATCCCTGCCAAGCGCATTTGTGACAAAGGTGGGGCTGAGAGCAGGGCCTCCCCAGAAGATCTTAAATTCTGAGGTAGGACGTAGAAGGAGATACGTTCTGACAGGTACGCTGGGTCGGAACCATATAGGAATCAAAACGCATAAATACTTCTCAGCAAGTTCCATTTTTTTACAGTTGAAACAACCTGTAAGAACAGGCACTGGATATCTGAAAGGCACCAGAAACCTTCTGATCTTTGAAGCTAAGCAGGGCCAGTCGTGGTTAGTGTTTGGATGGGAGACCACTAATGAATACAGGTGCTATAGGCCATATTTCAGAGTAAGAACCTGGCAAAACCACCTTTATTTGTTCCTTGAACAAGAAAACATCAAGGCACCTACACACAACACAAGAATATTACTGTAATATAGGATGGAAACATTTTAACTCTTAGTTCCCATCATCACAACCTTATCTGTGGCACAAGGGGCTAAAAATAAATAAAGATAACTTAAACATGAATTAATTGTTCTGCTCATTTGAGAGATTGCATCAAATTATAATATAAAAGTTTGCATTTTCTTCTATTTTTTTGTTTGCTTCAAAATGTTACTATATGTGGAGAAATCATGGGAGTTTTAGTTTTGTGAGACACCAGCACTCTTTGACAGAAGACTGAAGGCCTTGTAAAACTACATCTCCCAGGTTTTCATAGCATGGAGCCACGGTAGTTAAAGTAGTGTTGAACTGCATTAATTCTACAGAGTAGGTGCACCCTGTGTCATACTTGGAATAGACCTGTTGAACTTAATGGGATAGTAAATAGATCATGATTCCTGTTGATTTCAAGATATATGCTGCAACAAATATATATATATAAAGTATTTTACCTCAAGCAGTTTTAGAAGACTCAGAAGTAGAATTAAAACACGTAAAATATATGTTCCCCGCGGATGTTTGCAAGATGTCTCTCAATTTGGATGACGCACTGGAAAACAATTGTTTAACCTTCTAGTTAATGTTTTGCCACAGTTCACTGTCTTTCTGGATAATCTCTTCAAATGTTAAACTCAAAACAATTCTGCCCAGAAGGCTGTTTTACTGATAGTTATATATAAACATTTATATGATCCATAAAACAATCTTACCCAACCTTACAGTCTGGTCATCTGCTTCGTTAGTAATAATTATTAATGGATGTTGCTCTTACAATACATAATTTTGCTAATATCTCTTGAAAATCTGCACTGAAGGAAAAAAAGTGTTTGTGATGCCTACACATTAACCATCAATTGTGTTGTACATCTCAAAGCATTGTACAGGAAAATGTGCATTTCCACAAACATAAGAATCAAGATAATCAAGTCACAAGATGTACATTGATATGAATATAGATTTCAGCCAACGGTTTGATGAAAGAGGATTCCTGTTTGCATAGATTTAATACAGCAGAATCCAGATGCAAAATTTGTGAATTTGGAGGGCAGACTATAGTGCAATTTACATGGAAGACATTAGTTAATCCAGCATTATCTGGGCTGCTAGTTCAGCATAATACTTAAATACTGCTTAAATCCCATTCAGATGACTCGCGTGTGTTTATATCTTTTACATCCTAGTTGTGAACTTTCTTTGGAAGCATCATCATCATGTCTAATTTAACATAGAGAATTTGCTTAAGGGCCAGCACTGAGTGTAGAGAAGGCCTGGGCAAACTTCGGCCCTCCAGGTGTTTTGGACTACAACTCCCACAATTCCTAACAGCCGGCAGGCTGTTAGGAATTGTGGGAGTTGTAGTCCAAAACACCTGGAGGGCCGAAGTTTGCCCAGGACTGGTGTAGAGCAATGGTACTCATAATTAACATTTTGTCTTTGATTGGTGGTTGATTGAGGATAGTAGATTTCTCCATGTATGTTTACATACACTCCAGTATAAACTGGTTTTGTATGAAACAATGGCTGAGAGTGCAAATAGATCTGAAATATAATAATAATAATAATAATAATATTGGGCCGGGCTTAGCACAGTGTGTTAAACCACTAAACTGCAGAAAATCCTACCAATCGAAAGGCTGGCAGTTCAAGCCCGGGTTGGGGTGAGTACCTGCCATCAGCCCCAGCTCCCTGTCCAGCTAGCAGTTCGAAAACAGAAATGTGAATAGATAAATAGGTACAGCTTTAAGCGGGGAGGTAATAAAAGAAGTCCATAAGGACATGCCGGCAATTTGATTGCGAGGACGTCTAAGGACGACAAAGCTCCTTGGCATGGAAGATGAAGCGGTCAAACCGTATACAAAACCAACCGCCAAAAATGCGATGTTACACTATAGAAGCTTTCATCCACCGGCATTGAAAAACAACCTACCATACTCGATGCTTATCAGGGCCAAAAGAAACTCTACATTGGAGAAGGACTATCAAGCAGAAGCTAGCAGAGTGATGGAGAACTTCAGGAAGAAGTGCTACCCGCAAGACATCATAGTAAGAGCAAAAACCAAGGCAGACTCAATGAAAAGAGAAGACTTATTACTGCCTACCACCAAAAAAGCCCCGGATAGGTTAATATGGCCTCTCACATATACTCCAAAAAGTCAGGCGGTTATTTGTATAGTTAAACAACATTGGCCCCTAATATCAGATATTAAGGGCCTGGAAAAGATGCCTATGCCGGCCTTCAAAAGAACGGAAAATATCAAAGATTGGCTCATAAGAATCGTTTAGATGCGGGCACTGCAACATGTGCAATTTTGTATCACCACTGAAAGAGATTATACTGCCAGGCAATGCCAGACCTATCAAGCTCGAACAGTTCTTCACCTGCACTTCAGAGAAGGCCATTTACCTATTATTTTGCTCGTGCAAAATATTATGTTGGTATGACAAAAAGATCCTTAAGGACAAGATTAGGGGAGCACAAAAACCGCATTTTAGCAGGTAATGAAGACACATTCCGGTACAGGCATTTTAAAACAACACATAAATCGATGCCAGACTTTAAATTTGTAGGATTACAGCAAGTGACAGTACCACCACATGCAGACATTCATACCACGTTACTCAAATGTGAGCGGATGTGGATAATCCGCACCAAATGTGAGCAACCGTTAGGCCTCAATGAGAATTTAAGCCTAACAGACCTGCTGCTTTAAGGAACTCTAAGAAGCCTCTATCCATTGTATGTTAATTTGTTTGCGCCACTGGTAGGCACTTAAGCAGCTTCTCAGCCTTAGCTTTTACCGGATTGCGGTCTACGCCATGTGGGCGAGTTATTTGGAATTCACTCCTACCCTTTGTTACTATCTTTCTGTGTATTATATGGGATACTATTGTATATGTTTATGTTACAGACATACTGTTATTGTGCATCTCTCTGCATTTTGGGGCCACCCTGACGAAGATTTGATCAAAACGGGTCGGTAACCGGACATGGATTTACCCGTAGGTGGACTGCCCAGCGATAACTACTAAACGGAGTGGGATATTGCGTATTGGAGTTCGCGACGACTGACGGAAACCCAACTAATACCTTTGATTTTGATTGATTTGTTTTGGCCAACGGGCCTCTGATTATAACTAAATTTATGTTGACCATTGGGTCTAGAAGAAAATAGTGGTGACCATCGGGTCCTGGATACAAATACAGAAAATCTATGAAAAGAACTGAACTTTACCCATTGAAGGGCTACTGCCAGCATCGTGAGTGAAACAAACATGTTCACTCGGTTTATGTTGCATTTTTGAAGATATATAATTTGTTGTGATAAATATATGATATTATAGTGCTTATTTGGAAGCCTCAATACAATTTGTTACATTTTGCCATCCCAGAGTGTGGTATATATTGTGTATAACCTCTATGTATTGCCTGTTCTTATTAATTGTATAACAGCATTGAATGTTTGCCATATATGAGTTCTATAATCTGCCCCAAATCCTCTCAGGGAGACAGAGCGGAATGTAAATAAAGTATATTATTATTATTATTATTATATTAACTGACATGCACCTGAAAGAGAAGCCATGAAATACACACACACACACACACAAACAGACAGAGAGAGAGAGTAGAGTCTTGTTTATCCAACATTAATGGGCCGGCAGAAAGTTGGATAAGCGAAAATGTTGGATAATAAGGAGAGTTTAAAGAAAAGCCTAGTAAACATCAAATTACGTTATGATTTTATTAAGCACACAAACATCACGTTTTACAACAAATCGACAGAAAAAGCAGTTCAATACACAGTAACATTATGTAATAATGACTTTATTTACAAATTTAGCACCAAAACATTGCAATGTATTGAAACAGCTGTGGATCCGGGTGGGAGGCAGACTGCATTGGATAATACAGAACATTGGATGAGTGAACTCTCTCTCTCTCTCTCTCTCTCTCTCTCTCTCTCTCTATATATATATATATATATATATATTGTGTCTGTCTGTCTGTGTCTGTATATATGTACACACACACACGCATATATATATACACACACAAATACACACACATGCGTACACCTACAGTTAACCAGAACTCAAGCCACAAATCAAAGAAATAATGCTTTAAATTTAAATAAGCTGTTTTTATAATACAGTAAAACAGTAAAGTAGTGTTACATTAAATTAATATTGTCTTTATTTGCTTGTCACTGCTGTATTTCAATATTAATATGAAGTCAATACAGAGCTTGGGGTATAGTATTAGGCTCAATTTAACAGTAACTCTCAAGCAACCAGAAACTGTCATCTACCAATCCACATGGGTGATGGTTAGAACATAAGAACATAAGAAGAGCCATGCTGAATCGGGCCTCAGCCCATCTAGTCCAGCATTCTGTGTCACACAGTGGCCCACTAGTTGTACACAGGGATCTCTAGCAGAAAGGAGGGCAGAACCCTCACCTGCTCCCGACCCCCCACAACCAGTACCCGGGGAAAATCCTGCCTGCCTCCATCAACACAGAGGTGGCACTTGGATGTCCATTTCAGTAGCTACTGATTCCCTTGGTATCCATGAATCTGTCTAATCCTGCCTTGAAGCTGTCCAGGCTGACAGCTGTCACAACCTTCTCTGGAAGTGAGTTCCATAACCCAATGACCCTCTGGGTGAAGAAATATTTCCCTTTATTAGTCCTAACTTTCCTACCTTGGAGCTTTAGGGAGTGCCCCCTAGTCCTAGTGTTGTGTGACAGAGAAAATATTTTTTCTTTATTCACCTTTTCTATCCCATGCATGATTTTATACACTTCGATCAAGTCACCTCTTAAACGCCGTCTTTCAAGGCTGAAAAGACCAAGGCGTTGCAACCTGATTTCATAAGAGAGCTGCTCCATCCCTTGGATCATTCTTGTTGCCCTTTTCTGTACCTTTTCCAGTTCCGTTATATCCTTCTTGAGGTGCGGTGACCAGAATTGTACACAGTACTCCAAATGTGGCCTCACCATAGATTTGTAAAGAGGTAATACAACATTTGCCGACCTATTTTCGATTCCCTTTCTGATCATGCCTAGCATAGAATTTGCTTTTTTCACTGCTGCTGCGCACTGGGTTGACGTCTTCATTGAGCTGTCCACCAAAACCCCAAGATCCCTTTCCTGGTTTGTCTCGGAAAGCTTTGACCCCATCAATTGGTAGGTGTAGTTGGGGTTCTTTGCCCCGATGTGCATGACTTTACACTTGTTTAGGTTAAAATGCATTTGCCACTTTGTTGCCCATTCACTCAATTTCAAGAGATCTTTCTGGAGCTCTTTACAATCAGTTTCATTTTTAACTACCCTGAACAATTTAGTGTCGTCTGCAAACTTTGCTACCTCAGAATTCACTCCTACATCCAGGTCATTAATGAATAAATTAAAAAGTAACGGACCCAAAACTGAACCTTGGGGTACGCCACTTCTCACCTCTTTCCACCCAGAGAAATGTCCGTTTATTACCACCCTTTGTTTCCTACAGTTTAGCCAGATTCCAATCCAGGACAAGACCTGTCCCCTGATTCCATGGCTGAAGAGCTTATTTAGGAGCCTTTGGTGAGGGACTTTGTCAAAAGCCTTTTGAAAGTCAAGGTAAACAATATCGACTGGGTCCCCTTTATCTATGTGTTTATTTACACCCTCAAAGAATTCTATCAAGTTAGTAAGACATGATTTGCCTTTGCAGAAACCATGTTGATTTTCCTTCAGCAATGCCTGTTCTTCTATGTGCTTCTATTTTTTCTTTAATAATGGTTTCCATCACTTTGCCTGGAACTGAGGTTAGACTAACTGGCCTATAATTTCCTGGATCACCCCTGGATCCTTTCTTGAAGATCGGAGTTACATTTGCCTCCCTCCAGTCCTCGGGTACAGTGCCTGATCTTAGAGAAAGGTTATATATTTTGGCTAGAATTTCAGCAATTTCACACTTGAGTTCCTTAAGAACTCTGGGGTGGATGCCATCTGGCCCTGGTGATTTGTTGACATTTAGTTTAGTAAGGCATGTGAGAACATCTTCCTTGTTTATCTCTATCTGGTTTAATTCATTTAATTCCCTCCCTGAAAAAACTGACTCAGCTGCAGGCATATGTTGTCTGTCCTCCTGTGTGAAAACGGAGGCAAAGAAGTCGTTTAGCCGCTCAGCAATCTCCTTGTCTTCACTTATTGTCCCTTTCTTACCATTTTCCTCAAGTGGCCCAACTGCTTTTCTAGTTGGGTTTCTACTTCTGATGTACTTAAAGAAGTTTTTGCTATTTTTTAAAATATTCTTAGCTATATGTGCCTCAAAATCTCTCTTGGCTTTCCTGACGGTTGCTTTGCATTTAGTTTGCCAGAGCTTGTGTTCCTTTCTGTTCTCCTCAGTAGGAAGAGCCTTCCATTTCTTAAATGAGTTTTTCTTCTTTCCAATCACATCTTTTACTTCATTTGTAAGCCATACCGATGTCCTCTTGGACTTTCCCGGCCTCTTTCTTATTTTAGGAATGCATTTTAGTTCGGCTTGTTTTAAAGTATTTTTAAACAGTTTCCAAGCATTCTGAAGGGATTTGATTTTATTTACTGTTCCTTTTAGTTTGTTCTTTACTATTTTTCTCATTTTGGTGAAATTCCCTTTGTGAAAGTTTAATGTCTCCGTGTTAGTTTTCACTGACAGTTTGCTATCCAAACCTAAGTTGAAGGTTATTGTGTTATGGTCACTGGTACCTATGGGCTCAGCTACAAGGACATCTTGAACGAGATCTTGTTCATTAGTTAGCACCAAGTCCAGGATCCCCTTTCCCCTGGTTGGTTCCATGACCATCTGCTCAAGGGAATAATCAGCTAGCATGTCGAGGTACCTTATCTCTCTTTCATGCGTAGAACAAGAATTTAGCCAATCTATTCGGGGATAGTTGAAGTCCCCCATTATGACTAATTTATTGCTTTTTGAGGCCTGTTTAATTTCATTTTCCAGATAGCAGTCTGCGTCTGGAGAAAGTGAAGTGAAAGTCTGCTGTATGTATGTATAGATTCAGATATTTTCATTAAAAACTGACGTACCTTATTTTTTTCCACAGGCCTTCTGTAAGACGATGTATATTGGCCACTGGGGTTGCGGTTTCCTAAAAATAAAATTGTAAATGTTTAGTACTTTTTTAAAAAAATAAAAAAACAAACGTAAAGAGGAATGTTTCTTGTACATCGGTGCTATAATTGTATTGAAAGGATTTCAAGTTTGTTTTTATGCTCAGTATCGCTTGAGGCCCAGTTACCTTTTAAGATGAGTGAATGCAGTTTGCCACCACTTCCACTGCCATGGCTCAATGCTATGGAATAATGGGATTTGTAGTTTGGTGAGGCACCGACAGTCTTTGGCAGAGGAGGCTTACAAAACTACAACTCCCATTATTCCATAGCATCGAGCCATGGCAGTTAAAAGTGGTGTCAAACTACATTTATTCTACAAGATAGATACGGCTTTATATATTTCAGATCAATTTTAATTAGTTTTAATTATTTGTTTTTAGATAGTTCTCAGTTTAATTCTATTTTAAATATCTATAGGTTTGAAATCACACATTTTTTTGCCACTGTTCACTGCTTAGTCTCCTTAAGAAAAAAAAGTATATCAATAATAATAATAATAGTAAGGTAAAGGCTTTCCCCTGATATTAGGTCCAGTCATGTCCGACTCTGGGGGTTGGTACTCATCTCCATTTCTAACCCGAAGAGCCAGTGTTGTCCGTAGACACCTCCAACGTCATGTGGCCAGCATGACTGCACCTTCCTGCCAGAGCGTTACCTCTTCCCTTCTATGTGACCCCTTATGTGTTGACACTACTCCTGTTATCTCCTCCTTATTTTAAACATTTTATATGTACATGTGGCTCACCCTCTCATTTTTGTTTAGATTCACTTATGTTGTTGTGGTTTTATAGATGTATTTTTATTGTGTTTATTGCTTTTATTGTGTTTATTGTTTTCTGATGTTTGTGATATTTTTTGTATTTGTTGTTCGGGCATGGCCCCATGTAAGCCGCTCCGAGTCCCCTTTGGGGAGATGGATGCAGGTTAGAAATAAAGTATTATTATTATAATTATTATATTAATCTACTCACATTTTTTCTAACTGCTAGGTTGGCAGAAGCTGTGGCTAACAGCGGGAGCTCACACCACCCCCTGGGTTTGAACCTGTGACCTTTTGGTCAGCAAGTTCATCAGCTCACCAGGAGGCTAATAATAATAATAATAATAATAATAATAATATTTTGATCGAACATCTTGTTTCTGCGAGGTTTTATTAACATATAATGACACAAATCTATGCTGAAAATGAGAGACAGTGAGTGTCAAAGATCAGCAGGGAGAGTTTATGTGCAGAGGCAATGTATAGAAATGTATAGAAAAATAAACCAGGACTCCCTATTATATGTTAATAACTAATAAGTATTGTCTTGAAGTACTATACAAATTAAAAACCTTGGTTTCTCTGGCCTTTTCTCCCTCGGCTGGCCTAATATCTCCTTTGGCCTGAATTTCCTAACTGCCTTTAACTAACTGCTTTGGAATGTTCCTGCCAATCATAGGACTGCTAGCCTTATACAAATATCCCAGTTTTTCTTAGTAGCCCATGATGATGATGATATTTTTTTTGATACAATTAGACATAATGCACATAAACACACTTTGCAAAGCATATCAACAATTCACAAGGTATATCCCAGGCATGAGTAAACTTTTGGCCCTCCAGGTGTTTTGGACTTTAACTCTCATAATTCCTAGGCTGGTGGGCATTGTGGGAGTTGAAGTCCAAAAAACCTGTTCGTCGTCAATGTTCGTCAATATATGTCTAAAAATATGTCTATATATGTTGAACTGCAGGGTTTGTCTGCAAGTATAAGTACTGTAATCTGCTCTGAGTCCCCTTCGGGGTGAGAAGAGCAGAATATAAATAAAGTAAATAAATAAATAAGTAAGTAAACTTTGGCCCTCCAGGTGTTTTGGACTTCAACTCTTCGAATTCCTACCGGCCAGTAGGCTGGAAGGCATTGTGGGAGTTGAAGTCCAATATACCTGGAGGGCCGAAGTTTGCCCATGCCTGGTCTATACTAAAGGAGAAATTGATGCTTTAACAGAAGAAACGCCAGGAGAAAGTGCTGCTTAGCATAGGCTCTGAATAGTGGGGTCAGTTTGCCAGCAACAGTGACGAAAATAATCCACTCTGATTGGTCCACACAAGCACAGGCTGTGATTAGCCCAGAGAACATCATGTGCCTTTAAGATAAGAAACAGTCGTGATTGGCTTAGCAGTCACCATGTACGTTTGTTTACAAAGATAGCAATTGGGTTAGGAGATGCACATGGCAAATGAGGTTTCCACTTGGCAGACTCCCAGTGGGAACTCGGATAGTAAATGTATCGATTCAAGTACAGCCTGCACATAAGGCAGATAACATAGAGGGAAAGATGGAAATTTACACTGCGCAACGTTTGTTAGCAAATAGAATTGAGTTGTTAGGAATGCTTTGTTTAATTGGATAGAATAATGTGGGTTCATGAATGCTAGCCAGTAACAATGCATGAAGAAGGGAGGGACTGAAATATTGTCGCCATTGTTTGTATAAAATCTGTTTACTGGGAAAGATCGGGGTTCTGTCTTCCAGAGGCGTTGTTCCGCAAAGAGGGCAGGCCCATCAGCTGATGTCATGCAAATAAAGCTGGTTTCCTGAATCGCAGTAAAATTGTCGCGTCATCTTGTCCTTGCGCTCGCTAGAAACAGCAGCCTAAGACAAAAGGTATTGCCTTGGGAGTTCTGGGACTCCAGATACCGCTACAATACCAAATACCTATTTAATGGGCTACTGTTTACACTATCATCAACATGTACATTCATAAATTGGCTAACATCTCTGTTATCTAAGTAATACTAATACATAGAGAGGCTACTTCCTGCTTTCTTATTGGAAGAGCGTGTGTGCAGACATGTAGCCGGCGAGGGGGGGGGGGCTTGGGGGGCTTCAGCCCCCCAAATTCTCAGGGTGGTCCGCGAGAAGGCCTTACTGGTACATTACTTAAACTGTTATGTGTATTCATATCATGATCTGATCACCATGCTCAATATATCCCATATGCATGGGGGTATTGGGATAACAATACAAAAGGTTTGCTAGGGTAGATCATCTCTCACTCAGATTCAGCCCCCCCCCCCGGAATCAAACTCAGCCCCTCCCGAATCAATATATATATGATTGAATATATATGATTGAATCAAATTCTCTGAAGTTTGCAAATCAATACAATTTAATGGTCAATACCATTTAATGGAGCCCCCGGTTGTTCAGTTGATTAAACTGCTGAGCTGCTAAACTTGCTAACTGAAAGGTAGCAGGTTTGAGTCCAGGAAGCGGTGTGAGCTCCTGCTGTTAGCCCCAGCTTCTGCCAACCTAGCAGTTCAAAAACATGTAAATGTGAGTAGATCAATAGTGAAGAGAGGGGGCCCAGGAAGATAGTTCCATCTTGACTCCTGTGCTATGATAATAATATAATATATTTATCTATCCTCTCCGTTAGCGCCCCCTTGTTGTGGGGGAGAGGCTTGCGTACCCTAATGAAGTTGTGAGCTATGCTGGTGGTGGCATAATAGCCACCAGTAGGGCCTCCCATGCCAGACAGGTCACAACCGAAGGGTCTGACAAAGAGCGTCAATGGGCAGGATGAGCTCCCTAGCCTTTTGGCAACCATCCTAAGAGAAGGAAAACTCTGATTTTAAACCCGGGCAGATGATGCTTATTTAACCCTGTAAGGTCAACCCTGTAAGGTCAACCATCTAAGAGAAGGAAACCCGAACCAAAACTACGACTTGAGGATCTCACTGCCACTGTCCAAGCTTGCTAGGCCCCGGCAGACGAACCTTTGGTTTAAAGGTGAGACCAGTTCTGTGCACACGGCGCTCCACCAGAAATATTCATTGCACAGGCTCAAAGGACACATCCAACCTCTGTATCATCAACGGGCTTGTAGAAAGCATGGGATGAGTCCTACCTGAATCTTCGTTCGCGAAGAAAAGCCAAGAAGAAAAATATTTATAATATTATAATGTAATAAATATAATACTAATACTAATATAATATTATAATTATATATTTTATATTATATGTAATATTACTAATAATATTACAGTACAATGGTATAGTACGGGAATGTGGTGCAGCTGGCTGGGTGTCAGCTGCATAAGATTTCTACTGACCAAAAGGTCATGAGTTCAAGGCCTGCCCGGGTCGGGGTGAGCTCTCGACCAATTTGTGTAGCTTGTTGTCGACCTTTGCAACCCGAAAAACAGTTGCATCTGTCAAGTAGGAAATTTAGGTACCACTTTGTGGGGAGGTTAAATTTAACTGATTTCTGGAATGTTAAATTGCCTCTATGTCTGTCTATATATGTTGTATGTCAATGGCATTGAATGTTTGCCTGTACATGTGCATTGTGATCCGCCCTGAGTCCCCTGCGGGGTGAGAAAAGCGGAATATAAATGACGTAAATAAATAAATAGTACAATATACTAATATATAATACTGATATTGTGCTATGCTAATAATATCATATATTGTATGTATATATATCTTGTAAGCTGCTCTGAGTCCCCTTCGAGGTGAGAAGGGTGGCATATAAATGTTGTAAATAAATAAATAAATAAATAGGTACCGCTCTGGCGGGAAGGTAATGGCGCTCCATGCAGTCGTGTTGGCCTCATTACCTTAGAGGTGTCTTAGAGGTGATTCTAAGCTCTTCGGCTTAGAAATGGAGATGAACACCAACTCCCAGAGTCGGGCACGACTGGACTATGTCAGCGGAAAACCTTTACCTAACTTATATCTGTTCCTGTGAATCTTAGAATAATTTTCTAGTTGCCATAAATAAAATCCAATTTACAGATTTTGATTTTTCAGCCTGTAATGTTTGCCACTGCCCACAAGGTGGCAGTATTGACATCCAGAAAAGATAATATTGTTTATTTACAGACTTCTACATGGAATTCCACAATTCCTAACAGCCAGTGGGTGTTGAAGTCCAAAACACCTGCAGGGCCAAAGTTTGCCCATGCCTACTCTACAACTATTTGTGCATTTCTCTCTTTTTTGAATCTGTTGGGAAAGGCAACTTAACTTTTCTTTAAAACGCCAGCTGTCTTTAAAAGCTACCTTTGTCTTTGCCTCTTTCTTAAACAGTATTCAAAGCCATGCAATGCAAACATGTTTCATGTTTGCTTTTTGTCAGTCTGATTCTCCAACATTGACCATTTTCTATTTAATGACGTCTACATTATTTTAGCAGTTGGCTAGGATTTTTGTTAAATTTGCGGAGTGATTGTGTTTGGCCCTTCTAGTTCAATGGTGGTCCAAAATGCTCACAGATGTACTTCTTCCCCCAGGGTTTATTGTGTATCATGGTCCAACCATACCTCAGTGTTTATGTTCCTTCTTATTGTTAGACCATGGTGCCATCTTTATCATGGACTCTAATTGTGATTGGACAGTTTGGGTTGTAAAATCCAATTTTAGACTCAAGCCAATTGTAAGGAGAACAGCATGGCTAGCTACTGAGCCTTCAGGGGCTGGCCATCTGCACGTTATTTATTGCTGATTTAACGTATTTGTACACTGCCTTCCCGACTGACAATAAGCCACTGCAGCTGCTCGCAATAACCAAACAAATTATCCCACATTAAATACAGACAGGCAATGCTCTCTACCCTAAAGCTGACCCCACACAAACTGAGCTTGGACCGAAACGAGTGGTGGATTCTGCTGTAGTTTTTACCTATTGTTGAACACCAGGTATGGGCAAGAAGATCTTAAGCTCCTAGATGGTTCATAGGAGGAGATGCGTTTGGACAGGTACGTTGGGCCGGAATAGTTTAGGGTTTTATAGGCTAAAGCCAGCACTTTGAATTGTGCTCGGTAGCAAATGGGCAGCTACTGGAGCTTACGCAACACTATGTATATTTATGCTTTTCCTATTGTGGGCACTGTGCTGTGCCGTACCGGGTGTTAGCCGCCCAGAGTCCCTCTGCAAAGGTGAGATAGGATGGGATATAAATGCCCTAAATAAATTAATAAACAAACAAATAAATAAATATTCCTTTTTTTTTAATTTTAAAAGGTTTATTCTGTGCAGCCTGTATCTTGGGAAGTCAGACTTGGCCATGGTGGTCCACGCTCTGGTTACATCCCGTATAGACTACTGTAACGCTCTCTACGTGGTGTTGCCTATGAAGACTGCCCGGAAGCTGCAATTAGTCCAGCGCGCAGCAGCCAGACTACTAACGGGAGCGGGGTACAGGGAGCGCACAACTCCCCTGGCTGCCAATTAGCTTCCGAGCACAATTCAAAGTGCTAGTGTTGACCTACAAAACCCTATACAGTTCCGGCCCAGTTTACCTGTCCGAACGTATTCTCCCCTATGAACCGTCAAGAGTGCTAAGATCATCTGGAGAGGCCCTGCTCTCGGTCCCACCAACTTTGCATGTGCGTCTGGTGGGGACGAGGGACAGGACATTTTCTGTGGTGGCCCCTCGGCTGTGGAATTCCCTCCCAAATGAATTTAGATCCGCCCCCTCCCCAATGACTTTTAGGAAACGGGAGAAAATGTGGCTGTGCAATGAGGCCTTCGCAGAATGAAGGAATGGGATCGCGAAGCGACTAAAGTTGCTAACCACTTGATACGGAACAAATATATGGGTTAAGTTGGACTTGATTTTACTTTGACAAAAGGCTTTTTAAATGTATGTATTGTATTGTATTTTATTGTAAATTTTATTGTAAATTTATGTTGCTTTTAGATTTTAAATGTTAGCATTGAATACTTGCTGTTTGCCGGTCTGAGTCCCTCTTCGGAGGTGAGAAGGCTGGGGTATAAAAGTTTTAAATAAATAAATAATAATAGATTTAATATTTTCAGTCATGCTGGCCACATGACCTCGGAGGTGTCTATGGACAATGCTGGCTCTTCAGCTTAGAAATGGAGATGAGCACCCCCCCCCCCCCGAGTCAGACACGACTGGACTTAATGTCAGGGGAAAACCTTTACCTTCACTATAGACTTAATGTGTCTGCCTCCTGGGACACTGCAATATGATTTTAGGTAGCTCTGTAGACCCTGAAATCTCAGGGCTGGGCACAGTCCTAATTTGGCAACTCCTTGTCCTACGCATCTAATACTGCCTACCTTGACTTTGGTAACTGGGGGTGCTATTTGTTGTTGTATTTCTGTATGCAAAATGCCTTGGCTGGCCTTAGCTATTACATCTAGTGCCTCATTGAAAAAAAGGTAGCCACTGAATTATGGAAGAGTTGAAATGGTGGCATTGGTGCTGCGGAGATACTGTGCTGTTTGGGGAAAATAGATCTTGACATTTGGGAGTTGTAGTTGCTGGGATTTATAGTTCACCTACAATCAAAGAGCATTCTGAACCCCACCAACAAAGAATTGGGCTAAACTTCTCACACAGAACCCCCTTGACCAACAGAAATACTGGAAGGATTTGGCATGAATTGACAGTGATTTAGGGGAGATGTAGTTCACCTATATCCAGAGAGCACTGTGAACCCAAACGACTATGCCAAAGGGGATCCTAAGACCATCAGAAATATGTGTTTTCTGATGGTCATTGGTGACCCCCTTGAAACTCCCTTGTGACCTTCCCGCTGGGGTCCTGACCCCCAGGTTGAGAAACACTGCCCTAATGCATAGGTTGGTGGGAAATCTGGCCCTCCAAATAAGGTATCCAGATGTCCAAGGCAGGATGGTGAGTGATAAGGGATTGTGGGGCTTGTCCTTCAGAGAGACAGTTTCCCCATCCCACAAAAGTGCTGCTTCTGGCAAAATTACACAGATAAAGGAATCTTAATACTTGGATTTTGATCAACCCTTTTGTTGCTAAATCAGTTACAGTAAGAGACCTTGGTGATCGTTCTTAGGTCTGACTTTGTTTCTTGTTCTCATACGTTATACATCTAAAGTATAGACATGCTCCCCCGTCTTCAGTGTGGACTCAAGTTTTTAATAATGACAATAAATATGTATAGAGACATATCTGTGTTACATGTACACACAACAATAACTTTGAAGTGATGTGCAGGGGAAGGGAGAATAGACTTTGAAATGGAGTTGTGTTGAGACTTAGCCTGGTTTGAGTGTTGGATTAGGCCACAGGGAGACCAGGGTCGATTGCTAGCTTGGAAACCCGCTGGGTGACCTTGCCAGGTCACACTCTCTCAGCCTCAAAAGAAGGCAAAGCCAAACCCTTCGAAGAAAAATTATCAACCCCCCTCCCCCACTGTGATAGAGTTGCCTTGGGTTGCCACAGGTCGGAAATGGCTTGAGGTCACACAATAATAATACAAATTGTGTGTGTGATTTACTTTGTCGCTAGAAATACTTCATTGCTGTGGTTCCTCTTCATGTCACTGAATTCAACATATAGGCCTCAGTCCTTCACGGAAATGGCATATTGCTGCCTAATTTCATTATCTGTCAAATATTGTGCAAGTGTCATGTTTAATATCATTCTCATTAGTTTTACATGCATTATTAGCTAGCTTTTTGTTTTCTAATGAATATCTCATTAGTTTCATATTGTAGGGTTTTACTGTGGATTCCTTCATCCTTCCAGGACAATGCAAGGATACCCTTACTGAGAAGGCACAGCCAAGACTTTGGACTTTACTATACCAGGCAAATTAGCATTGTAGTTGGGCTGTCACCTATCATAAAATGCTGTGTATATCCCACTATTGGTTTGCCTTCCCTCTATGCTTCTCACATCCTTAGCTATTGATAATGTTGGGAATCAGGAGTGGTTAGGCTCAAATATAACCATCTCTTGGGGTGATTCCACAAAATATAGCAGAGTGCTAGATGCACAGTTCATAAGCAGCAGAAGCTTACACATAGTGAGCAAGGATTGGCTTCCATTCAAAAGGATGGAACAGGATTGCAGATCCACAACTTTGTAGGATCAAAAATGACATCTTTATTAAAGATAAAAGAAACTCATTCTTGATAGGAAAGGTTCTTGGCAGGGCCGTAGCCAGGATTTTGTTTTTCGGGGCTGAGTTTGGTTCGGGGCTGAGACATCAGGAGAGAATTATTCTGGAACATGGCCATACAGCCCAGAAAACTCACAGCCAGGGCCGTAGCCAGGATTTTGATTCGGGGGCTGAGTTTGGTTCAGGGGGCTGAGACTGGGTGGAAGGGGTCTACCCTAGCAAATCTTTTGTATTGTTATCCCAATAACCCCATTAATGTGGGATATAATGAGCATGGTGATCAGATCATGATATGAATAAACATAACAGTTTAAATAATGTACCAGTAAGGCCTTTTCGCGGACCACCCTGAGAATTTGGGGGGGGGCTGAAGCCCCCTTAGCCCCCCCCCTGGCTACATGCCTGGGAGTTAACTACCTTCACTGAACTACTGTATCTTCCAAGGAAAAAGGAAAATTAATAAAAGTAACGGTATCTACTACATCTTGCCTGGACAATGGCAAGATGCCTCCTCACTCTAGAGCAGTGATTTTCAACATTTTTTGAGCCGTGGCACATTTTTTACATTTATAAAATTCTGGGGCACACCACCAAACAAAATGTCACAAAGTGACACTCTAACACAGTAATACATATAGTTAATATGTTATTAAATGTATTTATACACTCACTTATTGCCTCGAGCTCACTGTCTTCTCTTTTTTCTTTTGTCCACCACTCATATTGGGGCCTTTATCTGTGCCATAATTTTGTCCAGGGCCCTGTTCGGCATTTGCATTTTTCCTTCTCAAAAACTTCTCCATCACTGTCACTCGCTTGTCTTGCTGTGATCCCAAATTGCCACTGTCACTTGATGCGCAAGCTGCAGCACTAACTCTAACTTTGTTTACTTAGCCGCGTCTGAGCGAATCCAAGATGGCGCGACCATAGCACTCTCGTGTCACTTCTTAGGTGATGTGAGAGTGCTATGGTTCCATTTCTTAAAGGGACAGATGCGCCTTATAGTTTATATATGAATGAAGTTTGAAAATAATTTCCCACGGCACACCTGATGACCTCTCACGGCACACCAGTGTTCCGCGGCACACTGGTTGAAAATCACTGCTCTAGAGAAGACAAAAGAAAGAAGGCAGGCCAATATGGAGAACTCCGACCACATGGCCTCATCAGGGCAATAAAAATACCTTTAAAGAGGAAGTTACAGTTTTCCCCTGAAAAGAGCACATTGCTAAATATTCAAAGGGAGAGGAGGCAGTGGCATACAAAGATGAGTAAGACAACCCCCCTTCTAAGCTCCTTCTTAAGATAAGCTTGCTTGAGGAAATTGGGGAAGGAATCCCTCACTCTTATTTATCTAGGCTAACTGCTCATTGAGAACTGGAGACTTGTGCAGTCAGGGATGAAACCCAACAGATAGGCAAAACCCAACAATAGCTCCCCATCTTGCTACATTTCCACTACCTACTACAGTGTGATGGCATTCTTTTGCTCCTAGGTCGGCATGAAATCAGTGGGTTGTAGTCTCCTCCTCTATCTACTCTCCTTAACTATTCCCAAGGAGGCTACTTTGCTTTTATTTTATACTAGCTAGGGGACCCAGCGTTGCCTCGGGTTATTTGAGAAAGGCATTGTTTGCCTGTGCTCCAAGTGTAGTCTAGGTACAATGTTGGCTGGGTTCAGTGGGTGCAGGTGAACTACAGCTTCCATATGGAAGTCCCATTGTCCATGGTCCACCCTCCTCCAAACTGCACCAGGTTGTAGAATGGGTCATGGGGGCTCTAATTATGCAGTTGTTCGGAAAGTAAATGAACCACAAGGTATATTAGGTAGTCAGTCTTACAAAATAGCTAGATTATGAAAGTGCGTGGAAGACTGATTGTAGGACTTCAGACTGACAAAACCAGCTCACTTGCAGTCCTCAAGACAGGAGTGATATTCTAGAGCGGTGTTTCTCAACCCGGGGATTGGGACAACGTACCCAATGCACTGTACATTAATTACTAGGTTGAGATTTGAACTATGGAAAGGTTTGATTGCAGATTCATAAAGAATTCCAAAGTTGCAGCGATGATAAACATATGGTCCACACATTTGCACATATTGTTTATATTGATAGAAGTATATTGATAGAAGTATATGGTTCATATTGATATACTAACTATACCCACCATGTGTTGCTGTGGCCAACCTTCCTTCTCTCCCTCCCTCTTCCTCCCTCTCTTTCTTTCTTTCTCTCCTTTCTTCCCTCCCTCTTTCCTTCCTTCCTTTCCTTTTTTCTATCCTTCCTTCCTTCCTTCCTTCCTTCCTTCCTTCCTTCCTTCCTTCCTTCCTTCCTTCCTTCCTTCCTTCCTTCTCTACCACCTTCCTTCCCCTCCCCTTTTCTTTCCCTTTTCTTTCTTATCTTTCTTTCTTCTCTACTTATTCTTGGACTGCAATTCCCAGCAGTCCTCCTGACCGAGCTATCTACCTACTTTCCATCTCTATCTAACCTGTCTATCTTATCTATCTGGAGCAGGGGTGGGCAATTACCGGCCCTCCAGGTGTTTTGGACTTCAACTCCCAGAAATCCTAGCCAGTTTACCAGCTGTTAGAATTTCTTGGAGTTGAAGTCCAAAACACCTGGAGGGTCGGTAATTGCCCACCCCTGATCTGGAGGATTACTGGGAGTTGCAGTCCAGGAATAGGAAATATGCACAGATTGTGATGCTCTCAAAGAAATCCAAGGAGAAGCAAACTTGCAGCTTGGAAGCATTACATTTGGAGCACCCTCCTCCCCTAAAGGGCCTGTTCTGGGGGATGCTGGGAGCTGTTGTTTTTGCACAAGCGCTGTATCATTATTTCTCTTTTCGGGGTCATTTCTGCTTGGGGGGGGGTTATGAGTGATGGTCACACGTTGGTCTGTTAGGGGTGTAGTGTCCAAATTTGTTTTCAATTCGTCCAGTGGTTTTTGAGTTATGTTATTCCCACAAATTGACATTACATTTTTATGTATATAGATTCTCTCTCTAGAAATATATATTCATCTTATTTGTCATAGATCTGTAAGGTAAAGGTTTTCCCCTGACATTAAGTCCAGTCGTCTCCAATTCTGGGGGTTGCTGCTCATCTCCATTTCTAAGCTGAAGAGCCGGCGTTGTCCGTAAACACCTCCAAGGTCATGTGGCCAGCATGAGTGCATGGAGCGTCATTACCTTCCTGCTGGAGTGGTACCTATTGATCTACTCACATTTGCATGTTTTCAAACTGCAAGCTTGGCAGAAGCTGGGACTGACAGCAGGAGCTTACCCCACTCCCTGGATTTGAACCTGTAACCTTTCAGTCAGCAAGTTCAGCAGCTCAGCGATTTAAACCACTGTGCAACTGAAGGCTCCCATAGATCTGTAAAAACTATATTATCAGATCTGCAGTGTAGCACAAATTCGATTCCCCAGGCATACAGAAGTACAAATGCATCTCACATCACACCTAATAAATTCAACCCATTGCTTACCATACTGTCAAGGAAAAACAAACCAAAGACTGATATATGATAACTGTGTCCCCAGCTGAAAAAGAGACAGGCAAATCATTAATGTGGACAGAGTTGCTTGTGTAATGTTCACTTCATTACATCGAACTGTCTGGCTGAATAGAGCAGCTGTTCCTTACTGTTTTGTCTAGTTTGCACATGACAATAGCCAACACCGAAAAAAGAACATCAGCAATCTAGGGAGAAAACAAATCTACTTCAACATATTATGCTGTTAGTGCTTGTAAAGGGGGGTTAGGAGGAGAAGGGTGCTTGCTGATTCAGCGGCATCGACTCTGTCCAGGAATCTATGTGCATTTCGCAGGAAACTGCTGATATTTTCCCTTCCCATTCTCACTCTGGAGAATTGGGTCAATTAAATGCCAATATTGATATGCTTTGACCTTTATAAGCTGCTTCTAATCTTATCGATTGTACTTTTTGGTTGACTGTCCACAGGTCTAAAGTTACAGTGACTTACACGATTATGGTAGATGAACGCCTCATTTCTTAGTTTTGATGGTATTAAAAAAGGAGGGGCTGAATGGTTTTGTTTTGCATTCATTATAGGCTGCCAAATTAAATCCGACAACAGCAATTGCTTCAAAATTGAATATGCGACATTAGATTAAGGTTTGCTATGAATATGGTAGAAACATTTCTATGCCGTCGGTTTATATGCATGTGAATTGCCTACATTGTACAATCAGAATAAGAAATAATTTTTCCATATAGTATTGCAAAGAATACTTCCAACAACCTCTTCTTACACCTACATCTCAAACCTGAAGTTAGGACTATAATGCAATTTGATTTAAGAATATAATGTAAGATTGGCCTTGATGGAGACTAAGGAGTCATTTTAGTTTAGCATTCTTCCATTGCACGCAACTTCATAAATAAATAAGATGTTTTTTTCTGAGTATTTTAATACGAGAAGAGGATCTGTTGCATTCTAGATTAATTCCAGCATTACTGGTGGATAGTAGATGGTCCCACCGGGAATGTGGCGCAGCTGGCTAAGTGTCAGCTGCATAAGATCTCTCTGACCAATAGGTCATGAGTTCGAGGCCTGCCCGGGTTGAGGTGGGTGCTTGACCTTTAAGTGTAGCTGTCACGACTCCCACAGATGGCAAGACAACACCAAGCTAGTAAAAACATATAAAGTTTATTGCCAACAAAAACATAGCCTTAGTCCGGCGTTCCAAAAATAACCCACACCCGAAAAACAAAGCAGAAGCCGTCCGTCTTCAATAAATAATCTTGAACAGGAACGTGGCTGGCAGATATTGATGTGAAGACCCGTCCAAAAGAAGGAAAGAAGGAGTGCTTCACATTCCAGGAGCTGGGTATACAAATAAACACATGAAAAACCCCCGCAACCCACAGCAAACTCCCCCTCACAGCAACACAGGAAATGTTCAAACAGGACGCGGTAGACACTAAACATAAAAGCACACATTAAACTCCCAACCCCACAACATGCAACAATATCAGCTAGAGCTGCCATAGCAGCTCCCCAGAACCCAGCATGAACACAGCCCAAATACTCACAGCTTGCTGGGAATCAAAGACCAGGACAGGAACCCACAAGATACACGATACAGGACCCAACAACCCACAGCAACACCTTGGCCGACCGCAAATTCCCAAATCCCCAGGCCTTACTGTTATACCCTTACAAATCAGAGTCATCAGACTCCCCACCCAAATCCGCCCTAGTGCTCTCAGCTGCAGTCCTGGGTGTGTTCCACCTTTGCTGTTCAGTTAAAGAACCCCAGTCCCGTTCCACATCCCCACTAGGCCAGTCAAGGTCACTGGGCAGACTCAGGTTGCTCAACCACGACAGTAGCCTACTGTCGACCTTTGCAGCCTGAAAGACAGTTGCATCTGTCAAGTAGGAGATAAAGATACCACATTAAATAGGGGGGCAAATTTTGACTGAATTATGAGGCCATTAAAGAACTCCGGGAACGCTGAGGAATGCGGAAGGAACAACAAGGGACGCTGGGAATGCTGAGAGATGAGGAGTGTGTCAGCTCCTCCTGGTGGCCAGAGTTTGTCTCTGTTCGTCTATATGTGTGTATGTGGAAATGGCAGGGATTGTCTGCTAAGTATGTGTACCTGTAATCTGCTCGGAGTCCCCTTCGGGGTGAGAAGAGCGGAATATAAACAAAGTATATTATTATTATTATTATTAGAGCCAACAGTATCTGGATGGCATAAACCAGTGGTTCTCAACCTATGGGTCCCCAGATGTTTTGGCCTTCAACTCCCTGAAATCCTAACAGCTGGTAAACTGGCTGGGATTTCTGGGAATTGTAGGCCAAAACACCTGGGGACCCACAGGTTGAAAACCACTGGCATAAACTCTCAATCAGTGCATTAAACAAATGTTGATTTCGGTCAGTGATCTATCCCTGTGGAATTCCATGCCAGGGTTTAGTAAAAAAACTTAATAAAGCAAGGAAATACAATGAAGAACCAGCACTGATATTTTTTCCCCAGAGTAGTTACTTTAATAATCAAAGCTATAGTTTATTACCACTGTTGGTGTATGTGTATTCATGTGTATTTGCCTCTGAGTCTCCCATTAACTTATGGTGACCTCATGAATTTCATAGATTACCTCTCGACTGGCTGTCCTCCTTCCTCCATAATCGACGTCAGCAGGTTGAGTGGGGAGGGCGGATATCGGAAAGGTCTCCCCTATCTTGTGGGGTGCGCCAGGGAGCCATCCTCTCACCCCTCTTATTCAACATCTACATGCGACCTCTTGCACAGCTGGTACAAGACTTCGGGTTAGAATGTTATCAATACGCCGATGACACTCAACTTATCCTGAAGATGGCTGGTCAACCAGACACAGCGCCATGCAATCTCCATCAGTGTCTGAAGGTCGTTACCAGATGGCTTTGGTTTAGCAGGTTGAAAATGAACCCTGCAAAAATGGAGATCCGGTGGCTGGGTTCCCCGAGTGGTGGGACCATCAATTTACCGACCCTAGATGGCGAGACATTGCGCCCTTCACCTCGAGTGAAGAGCCTGGGTGTCCAATTAGACTCTCGATTGACAATGGAAGCCCAGGTGTCTACCATCAGTAGAATGGCCTTCTTCCATCTGTGTTGTATCAGACACCTGACCCCCTACCTCCGTAGAGATGACCTGGCCACAGTGATCCAGGCCTTGGTCACCTCAAGACTAGACTATGGCAATGCTCTTTAAATCGGCTTACCAGGGTCTACCATCCATAGACCTAAATTAGTCCAAAATGCAGCTGCTAAACTCTTGGAGGGGGCCCCTGCAAGGTGCCACATCACTCTAATTCTACAAAAACTTCACTGGCTTCCGATCGAGTATCGAATAATCTTTAAGCTACTGGTCCTCACCTTCAAGGCATTACACGGCCCCAGCCCATTATATCTAAAAAAATGACTCGCCTTTTATCAACCTCAGAGACCACTTCGATCTGAAGATCAAATGCTGATTGTAGTTCCCAGTCTCAAGATCATATGATCTACAAAGACCAGGCGCAGGGCCTCCTCTGCTGCGGCTCTGTCTCTTTGGAATACTCTTCCGCTTGAAGTCCGTACGCTCCATGACTTACTAGCATTTCGGAGAGCATGCAAGACTTATCTGTTTAGGCAGGCCTTCCCACCTGGCTAATCAGTTTTATATTTTACTGTTTTTACTGTTTTATTGTATCACTCATGTCTGATGTAAGCCGCTCCGAGTCCCCGGGGAGTGGCGGCCTATACATCTGAAATAATAATAATATCTCACCCTATGAATCACCTTGAAGATTAAGATTGTCTGGGAAGGCCCTGCCTTTGGTCCCTCTTTATTCACGGGCACGGCTGGTGGGGATGAAGGACAGGACCTTTTCAGTGGTGGCCCCTCGGCTATGACACTCCTTCCCCAGCGACATTAGATCGGCCCCCTTCTTCCTGGCCTTCAGAAGGAAAGTGAAAATGTGGCTTTGGGATCAAGCCTTCAGAGAATAGTTGCAGTGCAATAATAGGTATGGAATATGTACAATGACTATTGGAACGGCCCTGGGCTACGATTATAGATGGCGTGATTTTAATATTGAATGTAATGTTTTGAATGCTTAATATGTATCAATTTTAATTTTTAATCTTAATTTAAATGTCATTAGATTTGTTTGTCACTCTAAGGCAGTGATACTCAACCTGTGGGTCCCCAGATGTTTTGGTCTTCAACTTCCAGAAATCCTAACAGCTGGCAAGCTGGCTGGGATTTCTGGGAGTTGTAGGCCAAAACACCTGGGGACTCACAGGTTGAGAACTACTGGTCTAAGGCATTGAATAATTGCCAATATGTAAGCTGCCTTGAGTCCTCTTCGGGATTGAGAAAAGCAGGATATAAATAGGGTAAATAAATAAGGTTTTGCAAGTTCCTTCTTCTGAAATATAATCTACAAACACCTGGCAATCATTAGTGGTCTTCCATCCAAGCACTAACCAGAGTTGACCCAGCTTAGCTTCCAAATCAGGTAAGATTTGGTGCCTTAGATGTATTTCCAGTTATAAGTAAGCTCTTTAAAATGTATAAGAATATTGGAATCTGGTAGCATGTCCATGGTTGGAGCCCACATTTGAGCTATGCAGTTTTGGAGAGGAATTCAACCTGTGCTGGACATGTGAGTAGCCCCCTTTCTCCCTTTTCCTCATTCATTACATATATGCAAATAATGGTATTCCAAAATATGAAAAACTAAGAGAGAACAACCTGTATCATCAAAGAGGTTTGCCTTGGGATTGATCGCAGGTTCCTACTGAATATGTAGGTGCTGAATATGTAGGTGCTGAATACAGTGCAGTGTATTTTCCTTACCAAGAAGTAATTTCCACATAGGACATTTTGGGGCAAAGAAGCCTTCTGTCTATGATACACTTACAGGCTACAACAGAGGAGGGACCCTTATTAAAGCGATTCAAGGCAATAATAGTCTTTCTTGTGAGGGAAGGGGAGGAATATGTGCAATGAAGCTTTATAATTTAGCGAATAATCCAGCAGAGCTCAATGCAATAACCATAGTTGTGTGCTTAAGTATTATGAATGTGTCAGGATGATGAATTTACTGTAACAGTATCGCACCAGAGGTAGGATGCGCAACTGACTATATCTCAATCCATCATTTCCCGTGCAATCTTAACGGCCCCAGATGGACAGCTTCAGGGGGCAGCGAAAGGGGCGGAGGGAGAGGTGAAGAAGAGAGCAGGCAGATAATTGCTGGTGATACTTGCATGATTTAGTTCTGATTGCCCCAAGGGCAAACAACCAAGGGTTCAAGAAGCAAAGTTCCTAGTAATGGATTTAACCCACAGGTTAAGGATTGTCAGCAAGATACTCGAAGGAAGCCGGGGAGGTTGGATGCGGAACAGCATGAGCAAATCCCATTAAAAGAAATGTTAGAAAAATCTTCATCTAACTGCATCTGTTCTCTATTGTGAAGAAACTCCAGTGGTCTGAAGTTAGATTATGATAGCTAATTCAAGCACATTACGAGTAGCATTCTCCCAAAGATATTACTCTATGGTGATGAATTCGCCATGGGTCAGTGCAAGAGAGGCGCCCCCAAAAAGAGATATAAGGACTCACTGAAACAACATCTCAGGCTTGGCCAGATTGATCACCAAAAATGGTCCACCCTGGCCCCACATCGGGAGGCATGGAGATGCACTATCCACAATGCTGCGGCCTCTTTCAAGAAGACACGTCAAATGGGTCTCAAAGAGAAACGACAACGCAGAAAGAACCGCCACTTGGAAACAACATCACCCAAGGAGACTTTCTGCTGTGCTTTCTGCAACCGAACTTGCCTTTCTCAGATTTTTATTTATTTATTTATGGCATTTTACCCTGCTCTTCTCAACCCCCGAGGGGGGACTCAGAGCGGCTTCCAAAAGGCATAATTTGATGCCTACATCACAATCGCAGTATAAAACACAATATAAAACCCTCCAGCAGATTGGTCTTTTTAGTCATCAATGCGCTTGTAAAAAGCGTGGGAGGAGTCCTTCCTAAAGAATCTTTGTTCGCGAAGTAATGCCGAGAGATGAGTAGCATTATGGGAACCATTTTTGTGGACCTTATAGCAGCCTATGACATGGTGCAACACAGGAAATAGTTGCATAAAGTCTACCATATCACCTGGGACTACAATTTTTCAAAAACTATCCAGACCCTCCCAGAAAACCACAGCTTCTCTGTCGAGTTTCAAGGCAGGAAAAGTAGATAGAGGAGGCAAAATAATGGTCTACCTTCAAGGCAGCATTCTTGCACCGATCTTGTTTAACATTTCTACTAACAATCAGCTGCAACCACCACTTACAAAGAACTTTATATGCGCAGATGACCTTGGCCTAAAAACAAAAGCAAAAGACTGAAACTGTTGAAAACCAACTTTCTAATGCCCTGCAAGATCTCTCCAGCTACTAGAAAGATAACCCCCTGAAGCCTAACCCTGCCAACACACAAATGTGTGCTTTCCATCTATGTAATCGTGAAGCCAACAAGAAACTGAAAGTTACCTGGGAAAGCCAAGAGCTTGAACACTGTTCCCACGCTAAATATCTCGGCATCACCTTAGATTGAACACTAACATTTAGGAAACACTGTGCGAAAACCAAGCACAAAGTAGCTGCACACAAAATATCCTGCGGAAACCTACCAATAGCGCATGGGGTGCAGACCTAAAATTAATAAGAACACCAGCCCTGGCCTTGTCTGACTAAACTGCTGAGTAATATGCCTGCCCCATCTGGCATAAATCTGCCCATGTAAAGAAGGTGAATATAGCACTGAATGAGACATGTAGAAGAATCATAGGATGTCTTAAACCTACATCTGTTGACTCTATAACCTAGTTTGCACTGCCCCCCTGATGTATGTTCTCACTTCCAAATGCGAGAAAAATAAGGTTCAACACTGTGAAACCATTCACTGCATGGCTATCAGCCTCTTCCCAGTAAACTTAAATCAAGGAAAAGTTTCATGAGAAGCACCACTCCCCTAAATGTTCCTCCAGCAAAAGCAAGAATATCCCCGTGTCAGCAAAATCAGGCAATTCCAACTGTGGCCTATACCAGTTACGAGAGCCAAGGTTTACGTGTTGGAATATGACTCTAGAGACTGGGATTTGAACCCATATTTAGCAACGGAAATGCAATCTCGAATAGACTACTGCAACACTCTCTAAGTGGGGTTGCCTCTGAAGACTGCTCGGAAACTGCAATTAGTCCAACGCTCGGCAGCCAGGTTACTAACAGGAGTGGGGTACAGGGAGCATACAACTCCCTTGTTGTGCCAGCTGCCAATTAGTTTCCGAGCACAACTCAAAGTGCTGGTTTTAACCTAGAAAACCCTATATGGTTCCGGCCCAGTTTACTTGTTCGAACGAATTCTCTTACATTTTTCAGTGGGACATTTTACAGAAAAGAATTAGAAGGAAAAATAGCTGCTTGATAATAATTCACCTTCCTGCTCATTATTCCATGCATGTCATCCCTTATGGAACATTTTCTCCAACAGATTTTATTTCCAGGGAGAAGTAAGCAAGTATGGTGTAGGAAAGAAAACATAAGAATCCAATGAGTAGAGGAAGAATTAAGACCTTCCTTTTCTCCCACTTACCTCTTTCCCACAATCCAATCCTCGGCATTAAAATTCTCCTCAACAACCCACAACCTGCTGCATATACATTATGTAGCAAACACCTGCACCTGTGCCTTGTAAGATCTTATTTGTGCTCTAAGAATGATAATGAGAGAGAAACCTGGCTTTTCCCCATTGGAAATGAACTCAACTTTTGCTGAAGATAACATGCTTTGGATTTGTCTGATTTTTAAAAAAGGATCTTGGCAGTTTAACTTCAAATAAACCCAGTTCCTTTCTTAGAGCCTAGAGGAAATCACAATCAAGCAAACCGATTTGTCTCAGTCTTGTTGTTCCTAACACCATTCAAATGCAAGCCTGTGGACAGTTCTCTCTTCCACTGGCCTGGCCACTGAAATTATTTATTCTTTGCACATAATTACTACCGGATAAAAATATTGTTTTCCTGCTTTAAGATCTGGGATCTCTCTCCCCCTCTAGTGTGTCTTCCAAATATTCATAGATATGCGTAAACTGGTATGTGGGTGACCCACTGATGGGCAATTTGAATTTCAGGGATGTGGAACATTACTATAGTTCTGTTTATAACAGCTATAAGCAGCAGCAAATTAGGTTAGGCTGTCACAGCCGATCTGCTCTGACGGCTTCATGTTCATCCAATAGCACAGTACACCTTTGTTTTTGTTTTTATGTACCTGAGCCTAAAGGAAGGCTAGCTATCTAATTGCATGAATAATAAACATCGTCATGAAGAAGTTTAAGTCTGAGAACTCAATATGATGGGTTGACAGTAATTACCGTTTATTAAGTAAACAGACTCTTCTGGTTTTTCTTTATAAGACATTGAAGGTAGAAAGGAAAGTTAAAAAGAGTTTGTGTCTAATGATTGGAGATATTTTGGCAGTGTTTGGAACTAATAACACACAAAAAGTAGAGCCATATTTACATACCTATTTTGGAACTCATTTCCATTAAGGTAAAGACTGACTCCCAGTCGTGGGGTTGGTATATTAATTAACTATATGTGTGGCATTATGTGGATTCGGTAATGCTCTTCAGGGTGCATTTATACTGTAGAATGAATGCAGTTTGACACCACTTTGGCACAATTTTATGGAACTGGAAAAAGCAACTGAGCAACTACATAGAAGCATATTGTGTTAGGTGTGTGTGTGTGTGTGTGTTTGTAAATCCAGATATTTGGAAATATGATGGGAGTTGTAGTTTGGTGAAGAACCAATTTTTTGGCATAGGAGGCTCAAGCCCTTGTAAAGCTACAACTCCAATGATTTAGCAGTATTGAGTTATGGCAAAGGGCATTAAATTTAGATGCACCCAAAGTTAAATGGCTTTTGTATCTCAATAAATGTGCCTAGGAGTTGACGGCTGAAAGGAAAAAGGAAGGGGCCTGAGGTTGTTAGGAATTGTGGGAGTTGAAGTCCAAAACACCTGGAGGGCCCAAGGTTACCCATGCTTGTATTATGTGATGTAAGATTTTGCTGACTCCAGCCCTCTTCATTGCAGGCAGCGAGGGTTGCTTCAATTGACAGATGTTTGTAATCGTTGTTGGGATGGAAAGATGTAGTTAAGCGAAGTGAGAGGGAATGGAAATATGAAAAGTACAAACGTTTATCATCACATTAACGAGTCATTAAAATACTAATTTAGTGAAATCACAGATATGCATTATGATGAAAAGTCAAGTAGAGCAAAGAAAATTAAATTAAATATTTAATCTTTATCAGTGAAGGGGATTGCACCATGCTTTTTTCTTTCAGTTACTGCTATTTGCTATTTTGGGGGCTCTTCATGTGGTATTTCCTGTAGCTTTCTGCAATCTGTAAAAAATGCATTGCCAAAAAAAATTGCCCTAAAAGCACCACATTCTGACTGATTGTGGAAGCTAGGCAGGCCCAGCCCTGGTTAGTATTTGGATGAGAGACTGTCAATGTATGCCACGATAGCTGTATTTCAGAGAATTGGCAACTTCTGAGTATTTTCTTCGCCCAAGAAAACCCTATGAAATTCATGGGATGCCATAGATCAACATATAACATACATATACCATGAAATGACAATATTATTGATGTTCTCTCATTTGCATTGCACTAGAATGATGCACATGCCCCTTTCTCTTTATTCATATACTAGAGGTGTGCACGGTACCAGTTTCTCCCGTTTCATTCATTCATTCTTTCTTTCATTTTATTTTGGGCTGGATCACGAAAGGGGAACCCCTTCCCTGGAACAAAAATAAGCTAGAAACGAAAGGAAGCGGGAGCGAGTACCATTTCCTTGTCTGCTTTTCGGCCCATGTGGCGCTCCTCGGCCAATCGGAAGAATGTCGTCTGCCTCGCCTGCTGTCTCCTCACCTGCCTGCCGCTTGTCTCCTCTGCAGACGGAGGGGAAAGCATCACAGAAATAGGTTAGGGTCAGGCATGTAGCCAGGGGGGGGGGCTAAGGGGGCTTCAGCCCCCTCCGAAATTCTCAGGGTGGTCCGCGAAAAGGCCTTACTGGTACATTATTTAAACTGTTATGTGCATTTAAATCATGATCTGATCACCATGCTCATTATATCCCACATTAATGGGGTTATTGGGATAACAATACAAAAGGTTTGCTAGGGTAGACCCTCTTCCACCCAGTCTCAGCCCCCCCCGAACCAAACTCAGCCCCCCCCGAATCAAAATCCTGGCTATGGCCCTGGTTAGGGTAAAGGTTTTCCCCTGACATTAAGTCCAGTTGTGTCCGACCCTGGGGTGTGGCGCTCATCTCCATTTTTAAGCCAAAGAGCCGGTGTTGTCCATAGACGCCTCCAACGTTGTTACCTTCCTGCCGGAGCAGTCCTATTGATCTACTCACATTTGCATGTTTTCAAACTGATAGGTTGGCAGAAGCTGGGGCCGACAGTGGAAGCTCACACCGCTCCTCGGAATCAAGCCTGTGACCTTTCAGTCAACAAGCTCAGCAGCGCAGTGCTTTAACCCACTGCGCCACTGGGGACTCCAGAAATCACAGAAATAGTGGTAGCTTAAACCCTGTCTTTAAACCCAGTTCTCTTCTGCTGACGGAGAGGAAAGCATCACTGAAATAGTGGTAGCTTAAGTAACTCTGATGCTTTAATCCAGGTCATAACGAAGGATATAAGGACAAACCACGCCATTGCCAAAAATGATGGGAAGGGGAGGGGAATTCCTCCCCTCATTGCTACTAATTAAAGACGTGAAATAGTAGTGCTGGGTACTAGGCTGTGTGTGTGGTGTGTGGAGCATCTTTGACATTTGGCAGGAAGGAATGGTGGCAAAGTTAGAGGGCAAAGCACTGGGAATGTGGCACAGCTGGCTAAGCTGGCTAAGTCTCTCTGACTAGTAGGTCATGAGTTTGAGGCCTACCTTGGTTGAGGTGGGTGCTCGACCTTTAAGTGTAGCCTGCTGTCGACCTTTGCAACCTGAAAGACAGTTGCATCTGTCAAGTAGGAGATTAAGGTACCACATTAAGTGGGGAGGCAAATTTTGACTGAATGAGGCCATTAAAAGAACTCCAGGAATGCAGAAGGAACAACAAGGGACGCTGAGGGATGAGGAGTGTGTCAGCTCCCCCTGGTGGCCAGAGTTTGCCTCTGTTCGTGTATGTAAAAAACGGCAGGAATTGTCTGCTAGTATGTGTACCTGTAATCCGCTCTGAGTCCCCTTCGGGGTGAGAAAAGCGGAATGTAAATAAAGTAAATAATAAATAATAAATAAATAAATAAAAATAAGGCCAGCAGGTGGAAAGAGGGAATGCCTTTAAGGAGATTTTATTTAGCGAAAGAAAATGATCCCTAAAAATCGGTGGATGACTGAAATGTTATAAATCTTGGTGGGCTAAAAGTAGGTGTGCCGTCCATGTGTGGCAATTTTACCCCTCTAGCCCTAAAACTGAGGGGAAGGGGAGCCTGGGGAAGCCAGCCCATTGTTGCCAATGGGCCAAAAATTATCGTATTTTCAGCTGCGGAATAAAAACACCCATTCGGAAAGGCACATGTTTTTGGGAGGCTCTCGAAAACGGGGGCCTTATGAAAGAAACAAACTGAAACAGATAGCAATTCTATACGAATGCACAAGACTACTATACACATAAGAATTTCAGACTAAGTAATAATCTTCTCAATTAAAGTTGAAATTCTCTACTCACTTGGGAACAGGCTCAACTGAATTCTAACCACAATCTCCTTCAGTATAAATAGGATTACATTCTCTCTCCCCCACCCCCCTTTATCTCTTTAATGATTGTATCACAGAGGGCATTTCAGCAGGTGTTACTAGATTAAGAAAGAGGAGAGGAAACTTTCTAAAAGGTCAGAGCACCATGGTTCAATGATATTTTGCTACCTAAAAGAGAATAGGAAACACTATGAAACAATACTCAAAAGTTGACCAATTGATTTTAGCATCTGTGATAGAGGCTTGAACAAGTTCTTCTCCATAGTAGTAAAAGTAAATATAATAATCATACCTTTAGCCCACTCCCAAGCTCTTTAGGGAGCTTCACAGAGTTTATTGCAATGGGATTCCAAGGCGGAAGAGTTCCAGAAAGGTAAGGTAATAAGAACTTTCCCCATCAATCCTCCAAGAAAATGCAAATAAGCTGTCTGTGCAGGATGGTTTTGAAAAATTAGTCTAAGCTGAGTTTGTTTTCTTTTTGTATTTCCTGAATGAGTCCCTTGGTGTTTAGCAATACTGCTTTCCAAAGGAAAACAATGAACTTCCATTTGTGATAAATTAGCAGTTGGCCATTGTTTGCTGTAGCGCTAAAAGGATCCCATGTTGCAAATCACTAGTTTCATTATATCAAGAGGATGCTGGTGGCCTTGAGACTGTCAATGTAATTTGTAAAAAAAACCATAGCAGTGCTATCTCATTTTAATGGCTTCAGAAAATAAATTTGATGTCAGAAATGTTTTTTTTCTACGAGAGATGTTGCGGTGTACTTTGATAGAAGAGAGACGACTTTGAAGGATTTTAGTAACTTGCTTACATGTCTTTTACTGTCACCCTTGCATCCTATCTGAAAGGGGTTTGCAGGTATGTGCATGCACATGTGTGTGTATAGTGATAAGTTGTGATTTTTGTCTAATGGGAATCTATTGTGTAATTCTGTACATATTGCCATTGTTTCCAGATAAATTGAATGAGAGGTTACTGGGAAGCTGATAATTGAGAGAAGTGCAGAGAATAAGACTATATTGAGTTGTTGTGAGTTTTCCGGGCTGTATAAAATACTATGGTTATACTTTTTATAATTACTATTTGGAAGTTTTTATGTTGGTAATTGCAATGCTTTACCATGCTGGAAAACGCCTTGAATCCCCTCGGGGAGACAAATAAAGGTTTATTATATTTATTATTATTATGGCCATTATTATTGTTATTATTATTATTATTATGGCCTCTTCATTGGTGCCCCCTTGACGTGGGGGAGACGCTTGCGTACCCTAATGAAGTTGTGAGCTATGCTGGCAGTGGCATAATAGCCACTAGTAGGGCCTCCCATGCCAGACAGGTCACAACCGAAGGGTCTGACAAAGAGCGTCAGAGGGCAGGATGGGCTCTCTAGCCTTTTGGCAACCATCCTAGGAGAAGGAGAAAACTCTGATTTCAAACCTGGGCAGATGGTGCTCGTCTAACCCTGTAAGATCAACCATCTAGAGAAGGAAACTCAAATCAAACCTACGACCTGAGGACCTCCAAGCTTGCTAGGCCCCGGCAGACGAAACTTTGGTTTAAAGGGTGAGGCCAGTTCTGTGCATACTGCGCTCCACCAGAAAAATCCATTACATAGGCTCGAAGGACACATCCAACCTCTGAAAACAAAATCATCAACGCGCTTGTGGAAAGCGCGGGATGAGTCCTTCCTAAGAAACTTTGTTCACGAAGTAATGCCAGAGAGAGATTATGGCCATGTTCCAGAAGCATTATCTCCTGATGTTTCGCTTGCATCTATGGCAGGCATCTTCAGAGGTTGTGAGGTCAGGAGATAATGTTTCTGGAACATGGCCATATAGCCCGGAAAACTCACAACAACCCAGTGATTCTGGCCATGAAAGCCTTCGACAATATGAAGAATACGTTCTCTGGACAAAGTAAACATTTCTTTTGCTATGTGTTTTGATAGAGCTGACCCAATACATTTTTCTGCCTCAAGTAAAGGGCAAGATGTCATCTCCTCCTTTATGTCATGTACTGAAACTGACTGGTCTGGGAAGTGAAATGTATTGCAATTGCAAGAAAAAGCCAGTGTGGTATAGTATTTTTAACTATGACTTTGGAGACCAGCACTCAAATCCCAACACTATCATGAAACTCACTAAGTGACCTTGGGCAAGTCACACTCTCTCAGCTTCAGAGGAAGACAATGGAAAATATCTTCTGAGCAAATCTTGCCAAGAAATGCCTGTGATAGGCTTGTTGTATGGTTGCCATACAACAAGCCTATCACAGTGATTCTAAGGCAATAACAAGTAGAGAGAAGCCACCAACATACGTAATATCGGACCCTAGGGCCATCTAATCCTGTATTTTTCTTTCTGCTGGACAGGGACCTTTTCAATTTATGCCCCCAGTAGCTATCTTATTTATGTATTGATTCGAAATGTACATTCTTCCAGCATTCTGGAGATGCTGATTTCCAACACATTTTTTTTACAAACACAATAAAACATACTGAATAGAATGAATAAAAAATGCAGGCAATAAGACTAAGAATATCTCAAAATCAAGCAGCAGTAGCCATGAAGTCATAGAGTGTGGAATACATCTCACCACGTTAAAACAGTGGATGTGGCTCCTAATGAGGCATGCTGCATTATTACAGGATGTCTACCCCCTACACCCCTGGAGAAATTATACTGTTTAGCCAGTATTGCACCACCTGATATCCGCTAGGAAGTAGCAGCCAGCAATAACAGGACCAAGGCATTGACATCTCCAGCTCATCTTCTGTTCGGATATCTGCCAGCAAGCAAATGCTTTAAATCAAGAAACAGCTTCCGAAGATATACAGAGATATTCACAGGAAAACCTCAGCAAGCGAGAGTCCAAAAGTGGCAGGCAAATCCCGGGAGCACAATCAGTGGATGAGAAAGTCCCTCCTGGACACAGAAGACTGGGCAACCTGGACGGCACTGAACAGACTGTGCTCTGGCACCACGAGATGCAGAGCCAACCTTAAGAAATGGGGCTACAAAGTGGAATTCACGACATACGAGTGTGGAGAAGAGCAAAACGCAAAACCATCTATTACAAAGCAGTGTGAGCTGTCACATGCACAATGGAGGACCTTCTTATAGCAATACCAGAGGCATGCTAAGTGGCCAGCTACTGCTCAAAGGACATTTAGTATAATGCCAAGTTTTTAACTTTGTGGATTTTCTATACATTGCTTCTGACACAATAAAAAAGTGGAATAGTCCTTCTAAATATTATTAGTATTGTAAAATGTTTTCATTTACTGCCTAGACGTCTCCATGACTGGGTTAAATAGGCTTCCATGGGCCCTTCAAATAGAGTAGACTATATAACCCCTCTCTTGGATTAGCAGAACATGAGTACAAAATCATTCCCTTGCTATTGTTCCCCAGCAATTAGGACTGGGAGACATGTCACCTCTGATCCTGGAAGTAAAATATAGTCATGACTACAAGCAGCCGTTTATTATGTAAAATCCCTAATGGGTTTTTGCGGAAAGTCTAAGAAGAACGTATAATGACAAGATAGCAGTTAGGGTTGTCTTTTGACAAAAAGAATATATATTTGCAGAAAAATGTAGCTAATGTAGCTCTCTGTGTGTATATACATAAGCACACAGAGATCCATTATTATAACCCAGAATGACCATTTGACTATATCGGTTTGGACACTGTATGGACAACATTAAAGGGTTTTTGTTGGAGTTCAGCCTGTGATTGTGTCTAATGATCAGGGTACTCTGGATGTTGGGAATGACAATGATGTTTCTGAGGTCCATGTATCTAATGATGTGTCTAATGATGAGGTTGCGCTAGATGCAGAGAATGACAACGGTGTTTGTGCTGTCGCACGCTGGGCCTGTATAATGGTTGTTTCTAGGATGTGACCTCTGTTTGCCCAATGGGATGCCGGGGTGCCTCAGCTGGAAGAGCCCCTTGGCTTTCCCCAATGATAAAGGCCTTTGAGGCTTGAGATAAGTATAACAAAGTTCTTTATTTGGGCTTAAATCTTAACAAACTGGAAGGCTTCAAACAGGTGACTTTCTCAGTCTGCAGTAACAGGGCCGGCAAACTGGGCAATACTGGTCATCTCCTTTTGGGGAAAATCCTATGACCCTTTACTGGGCAATCTTTCTTTACCTTGCTGGTGCGAGGCCCCTTCTTCCGACTCCAAGCTGCGTTATGGATAGCCAGATGTCAAGGTTCTTGTTGATTTGCCAGGCCGTTGGGACTGTAGATGATCCCTTCACAAAAGACTGTGAAACTGTTCTGTATTTCTCCAGCAAAGGCTGGTCTATTACCCCAGCAAAGCTGTAAGATTTAATGCCTTTTTCCAAGTAGGAAGGAATAGGCTACCTTAAATCACGTCCTCTCCAATAAAGTAGCTGTTAAGACTGAGAGGAAAAACATCCCCTTTCCCTCCCAAATCCTGAGGATAGGGGCGGGTCTGCAACTTTCAATTGATTGGCAGCCCTCTGGGCCCGTAAATGCAAACCAAGAAAGTCACCTACAAAATAAAATGCAAGAGAATGAGCTCCTGCAAACTTCTAGTGCAACAAAGGGAAAACAGAGCCCTATTGGCACTGCTGTGCCAGAACAGGATTACTGTTCAAAGTGTCATTTTTGATGAGAATGTTCCTGAAGTGTTTGGGGATGATGGTGTGGTCCCTGGAAGAGGGTCTGAATTGCTACCAGAGAATTCCCAGGACTTTGAGCCTGAGAAAAGTTCAGCACCTGGCCCAGCTGCAGAAATTAATGAGCCAGTAGATAGAAGGCACATTTTCAGTCAGCATAGGCAAACAAACCGATCTCTCAGGCATTCTGCCAGACTGAGGGAGAAATTGAAAACAGAGTCAAGGCTGAAGCGAAATCTGTTCCTGGCCGCTTGGGACATACAGTAGATTAGGGGATAAAAGTGCTAAGTATAGAATCTATAGTCAGACAAAGCAATGTTGGAATTGAGTCAAGATGTTTTCCCTGGTCCTTGGAAGCCTTGCCTTGGATAGATTCGTGTGTTAAGTGCCTTGTTTGATTTCATGTTTCAAGTTTTGATGTTTTACCTTGGAAGTTTCTGTATTTGTTTTTCATGAACTTTGATGAACTAATTTCCTGGACTATTTGTTTCTGCTTATCTTTCTACCTAATTGGATTTACCTATTTTTATGGAGTTTTTTTTAATACTGCTACTGCTTTTTAATTATCTTCAATAAACCGCTTGCATTTTTACTCAGCTGTATGGTGTTTACAGTCAGAGGGCTTTCCTGGCCTGGAGTCCAACAGTTTCAAAGAAATATGTATGATTATTATATTTCAATATAAGAGTAGTCTGATGGCACTTTTAAGAATTTATCATAAGCTTTCATGGATTATAGCTCTTTCTTAAAAATATAGTTTAAAAGTGCCACAAGATTATATTTTCCTTTCCTTTAAGTGGTACATTTTTATTGAAGTCTGGAATAACTTAAGTTCTTCAATGAGGATACCTTCTTGACTGTGTGCCTTTGTCATCCTTCCAAACAGAGAAATGGGATATTTGGCAGCCCTAACATCCTCCTTACTGTAGCTTTTAAAGCATTTGGCTGGAAATTGCCTTTTTAACAAATGGGTGTATGGCGGGTTGCCCTTTCTGAGGAAGAAGATTCATCGTGAGTCTCACATGCCTTATCTATAAACATAACAAACATGAAAATATGTATGCATGTGACAAGCTCCTGCCACCACAAAGTTATAGCTCGCACTACTCAGGAGACACCAATTGCCTTCCCTCCAAAGACATTGTAGGTTATAGTGAGCACTGTAAACATGTCCAAGAGGTCTGCCAATGTCCTCCACAAACACAATACTGCCCACCACCCAAGTTAAAGCTTTCATACGGGGACAATCTCATCCTAAATTTTCTGTATTTCTTCTACCACAGACATCTCAGCATTTCTGACTCTCCCCATTGGTTTGTAATTTGCAAACCCTGGCCACCGCCTCTCCCATAACCTTTTCTTAGCCTTTTTTATGGCATACAGCAAGAGGGGAAAATGATCAGCAACTGAACATACTAGAGAGGTTTGAGGAAAATTCACCATGATTTATAGGAGTTGTAGGTACTAGGATGTATAGTTCACCTCCAGTCTAAGAGCACTCTGAATCCACCAACGATGTACCTGGAACTAACTTGGCACAAAGAGCCCCCATGACCAGCAAAAAACACTGAAGGTCTTTGAGGAAAATTCACCTTGATTTGGGGGAATTGTAGTTCACCTACATCCAGAAAGCACTGTGAACCCAAACATCAATGGATTTAGGCCAAACTTGGCACACAAACCCGATATGCTGAAATTCGATTACTGGAGGGGTTTAGGGAGGACTGACCTTCCTTTCTGGAAGTTGCAGTTCACCCACAACAAGAGAAATTGTGACCTCCATCGATGATAGACCTGGACCGAACCTGGCACACAGACACCCCCATGGCTAACTAAACCTATTGAAGGGGTTTGAGGGGACTAACTTACCATAGTGGGAGTTGTAGTTTACCCTACAGCCAGAGAGCACACTGAACTCCATCAATGATGCATCTAGAGCAAACTTGCCCAACATAACAAACTTTAAGTACTGATGTAGTTTTTTGGGATTAACTTGGCATGATGTGAGTTGTAGTTCACCCACATTCTTATGTGTTTTGTACAATTAAAAATTGACTTTTTAAAAATCTCAGGCAATGCCAGGTCACTAAGCCCGTCTTGAATATATGCAAGATTCAGTTTTAAACTCTCACATCCCTGGAGACCAAATCCACGAATTTAAACAGAATTTATTCCTGTTGTTTTAAAATATCTCGCAATAACCAGAGATACAAGTGCTTCTGTGGTTTGAAACATGTTCCTCTTGCCTCTTGTCCAACTTTAGATATGCCAAGAGTTTTAGAGTCCCTCTTCGAAAATTGTCATGATCAGCACAGTCTCTTAAATATGAGTAAGATGCATTTTGAAAGGCATTTGGTATGGACTTTCCCTCTTTGTTTATCCCTAGCACTTCCTTCCTTGTCACAAGAACTCAGGGGGTTGCCTCTTACTGGAATAAAGCAGCATGGGGCTTGCTTATGCATTCACAAAGCATTTCAGATGCAATACTTGTTAGCAAATCTAGTTACAGAGAATTTGTCTACAAGCCTTGGAATCTATTTAACAGTATTTCTATATTCCCATCAGAGCAGATAGTAAATCTGCCACATCCTTCAAATAAAAAAAGGAATAATTCTTGGAAGCTAAGAGGTTTGCTTTCCATCTTGCCGCATCTGTGCAGAATTTTTTCCATTCTCCTCCGCTGCCTCCCTCCCACCTTCAACAAATAAAATAAGTCCTGCTCTAGGACAATAGAACAATATCATTGATATATGAAAATTATTCAGAAAGTAAGATTACAAAGCACGTAGCTCTCGCAGGGAATTATCTCGGGGGAAGTTGGTATCACTGCCATGCAGTGGGAAGCCAGAGGAAGTGAATGAGCAGCGCCAGTCGTTAGTAGCTCATCAGCTGGTGTTGTGGTGAAGGTTAGAGATGAGCATCCTCATTCCATTTCTCTCCAAGTACAAAGTTTGTGCTGTAATACGCTACCTATATTCTAAGGCAGTGCTTCTCAACCTTTTTTGAGCCGAGGCACACTTTTGACATTTAAAAAATCCCGGGGCACACCACCAACGAAAATGAAACAAAATGACACTCTAACACAGTAATACATATAGTTAATATGTTTTTAAAAGTATACACTCGGTGTGAAACCTGGGCCTGTTTCAATGAACACAACATAGATATCCTGGCAGAAATCAAAGAGCTTTTGCTAAAGGCTTTCATGGCCAGAATCACCAGGTTGCTGTTGTTATCGAACAGCCGCCAATCCCCAGCCAGCTATCCGACAACCGGGCAAGCCCGTGGACCGACCACGGGGCAGAGACCGCGAGGGTTCAGTTAACCTGGCGAGCCCGGAGCGACTAGGTCCTCGTAGCCTACCCACCTCCCGGAGATTCAATTATGCTCACCAATCTGTAAGGTAGATACCACGAAATTGTTTATTCTGCTCAGCTGAGAGGATGCGAACCGCAATACCCTGATTCCCGCAAGGAACGCATGCATATACATTCAAAACATTGGTTTTTAAAGGTTACAGAACTGTCAAAACAATTGAAATTCCCGCCTGCCCCCTTCTGGGCCGGCTCCGTCGATGATTGGTCGGAACGTAGAGATCAGCTGATGGATGGGGTGTTGCGCTTACTCCCATTCGCCACCTCAGCCAATCAGGAGTCTGTGGCCATATATGGACTTCCAGGAAGGGGAGCTCAGACGGAAATGGCTGTCAATATTGGCATATGAGTAAAACAAAAGAGTCCTAGCTAGGTAAACGACCTTAAATGACACCTGGGAGTGATAGGATTAGTGAATTTGAGGATGAATGGGAAAAGGAGGAAGAGACTTGACGACAGAAACTCACTCAAGTCTTTGTGTGGCCGAGGGTCTATTTTGGGACACAATCTGGGTTCCGAGGCCAGCCGTGGCTCCCTTTGTGTGAGCAAATGCTTCATGTCCAGGTCCCAGAGGATGAATTAATTGGACTAAACTCCGATGATTAATACTTCCTTCAGGCTGATGGAATGTGGGCCCAGGACAAGGGCCTGGGTGATCCAAAACAAGGTTTCCATCAGAAAAAGCTCATGCAATGAGAACAATGATGATCCATGAAAGGTTTAGGATGGGAATTCAGTTACTTCCTCTCAGCTGACACAATAGCAAAATACAGGCAATCTTTCTTTACATGGGAAAGAGGGGGAAGGGAAGGGGTTACAAGGGGTCAAAGGGAAAACTTATGAAGCCACACTGTACATACAGGGAGATCCCCAGCAATTTCCCAGATTTTCCCATACAGTTCTTGCTCCCAGAGTTATGCTCTTTAAAACAGGCAATGCAGTGCTGCCTTCCTTTGGGAGTTGTAGTTCTCCTTGATGTAATTACTGTCCTTGGGTGAACTGCAGAGCCTTTGGGGCTTGGGGTGCAAAGCAGTGAGAATAGCAGCAAGAGGAGTCCATAACCAGTGTCCTTGGGTGAACTTCAGGTCCCAGCTGGGGGCCAGGCCACTGATTGCGAGCGGCCGCTTTTCCGGGCTTTCCCCAGGCATGGGAGGGAGAACGGAGAGAAGAAAAGAGCAGAGACAAGATGGGGGAAGAGGCAGAGTGCCTTGGGGCAACAACGGGGCAGATTGGGGGAACTTCCAACTTGTGGATACTGAATGCATGGGTTCTATTGGCTGTGCAAATGTTGTGTGGATGGGGCAATGGGAGGCAATGGTGGCTGGGTGTACTGGGAGGGATGAAGTTGGTGCAGTGTGATGTATGGAACTGAGTGAGGCAGAAGGGAAGGGGGAAAAGGAGTCTGGTACTGGTGCAACTTAGGCCATGGGCCAAAAGGAATACTGGGGACTCTCTGCAGTTGGTTCTTTTTGGGTTTGGGGCTTCCTGGCTCGACTACACTGTGAGGTTTTCAGGCTGTATGGCCATGTTCCAGAAGCATTCTCTCCTGACGTTTCAGTCACATCTATGACAGGCATCCTCAGAGGTAGTGAGCTGTTAGAAACTAGGCAAGTGACGTGTATATATCTGTGGAATAATGTCCAGGTTGGAAGAAAGAACTCTTGCCTGCTTTAGGCAAGTGCGAATGTTGTAAATGGCCATGTTGATTAGCATTTAATGGCCTTGCAACTTCAAAGTCGCTGCCTGGGGGAAGTGCTCCTCCTGGCCCCCTCGCCCGTCCCCAATTTGGGAAGGGCGCGGGGGACAGGTGGAGACGCCTCCCTGAGGCAGTGAGGACCTTGCTGCCTCGGGGAAGTGCACCTCCTGGCCCCCTCACCCGTCCCCAATTTGGGAAGGGCGCGGGGGACAGGTGGAGATGCCTCCCTGAGGCAGTGAGGACCTTGCTGCCTCGGGGAAGTGCACCTCCTGGCCCCCTCACCCGTCCCCAATTTGGGAAGGGTGCGGGGGACAGGTGGAGACGCCTCCCTGAGGCAGTGAGGACCTTGCTGCCTCAGGGAAGTGCTCCTCCTGGCCCCCTCGCCCGTCCCCAATTTGGGAAGGGCGCGGGGGACAGGTGGAGATGCCTCCCTGAGGCAGCGAGGACATTGCTGCCTCGGGGAAGTGCTCCTTCTGGCCCCCTCGCCCGTCCCCAATTTGGGAAGGGCGCGGGGGACAGGTGGAGACGCCTCCCTGAGGCAGGGAGGACCTTGCTGCCTCGGGAAGTGCTACTCCTGGCCCCCCGCCCGTCCCCAATTTGGGAAGGGCGCGGGGACAGGTGGAGATGCCTCCCTGAGGCAGCGAGGACCTTGCTGCCTCGGGAAGTGCTCCTCCTGGCCCCCTCGCCCGTCCCCAATGTGGGACGGGCGCGGGGGACAGGTGGAGATGCCTCCCTGAGGCAGCGAGGACCTTGCTGCCTCGGGGAAGTGCTCCTCCTGGCCCCCTCGCCCGTCCCCAATTTGGGAAGGGCGCGGGGGACAGGTGGAGATGCCTCCCTGAGGCAGCGAGGACCATGCTGCCTCGGGGAAGTGCTCCTCCGGGCCCCCCTCACCCGTCCCCAAGGTGGGAAGGGCACGGGGGACAGGTGGAGATGCCTCCCTGAGGCAGCGAGGACCTTGCTGCCTCGGGGAAGTGCTCCTCCTGGCCCCCTCACCCGTCCCCAATTTGGGAAGGGCGCGGGGGACAGGTGGAGATGCCTCCCTGAGGCAGTGAGGACCTTGCTGCCTTGGGGAAGTGCTCCTCCTGGCCCCCTCGCCCGTCCCCAATTTGGGAAGGGCGCGGGGGACAGGTGGAGACGCCTCCCGCAGGCCTCGATGGCTCGCGGGGGAAGCTTTTCGCCCGGCTCTCGCGTCCTTCCGACTTCGGAAGGGCACGGGGGCCAGGCGGAAAAGCCTCCCCCAGCCCGGCGCCCTCCCTCTCCTCCAACCCTCTCCTCTCTCACACACACAAGACCTCAGAGCCCGCCTCACCCGGTAGGCCCGGATCCGCCTCCGCCCGCTTGGACTCCTCCTCCTCCAAGCAGCAGCAGCAGGAGGGGGAAGAAAGGCGGGGGGAGGGGACATTTTCGCGGCACACCACGTGCTCTCGCACGGCACACTGGTGTGCCGCGTCACACAGGTTGACAATGACTGTTCTAAGGGCATGAACACTGCTGCAATTCATCGCGAAATCATTTCAGTTTATGAACAGGATGTAATGTCAAGACAGCATGTGACAAAATGGGTATGGAATATATTGTGAGACCATGAAGAAACTTTGCAGAGCCATCCAAAACAAAATGTCACAGAATGCTGACGGCTTCTCCATGACAATGCACATCCTCACACCGCTGATGCAACACAAGAGTTGTTGACTTCATTTGGTTGGGATGTTTTAATCCACCCCTCTCAAAGCCCTGATCTCACACCCAGTGACTATAATCTGTTCACTAAATTGTAGGAACACCTGGGTGGAAAACACTTTTCTGATGATATTTTTCTGAAAAAGGCAGAGGGAAACTTCTATGACACAGGTATCAAAAACTCTTCTCACAGATGACAAAATGTATTGAACTGAATGGTGATTATGTGGGGAAAAATGTAATACATATGCTACAATCCATGCAAGTTTTATTAACTCACTCTTTGTATTTTAAATAAATCTTGTAACTTTACTTTTTTGGAAAACACTCATATATAGTTGAATACCAAATTCAGACTCATCCATACCATTTCAGATTTCTATATATGGATGTGAAAGACAGATAGTATGACAATATCTGATAGGAAGAAAATCAGATCATTTGCAATGTGGTGCTGGAATAGAATTCTGCTTAGAAAATTATTACAAAAGGAAAATCAATGGGTCTCAGAGCAAATAAACTTGCACTAGAAGCCATGATGACTTAACCAAGCCTGTTATTCTGTGGGAATGTTATGAGAATCTAAGGCTTGTTGGAAAACATAGTAATGTTGGTAAAGTGAGATGGTAAAACAACCTCTGTTTTATAGAGTAGGTATCAAAGTCTGTATGCAGGGGCGGATCTACGTGTAAGTGAGGTAAGCGGCCGCTTCCGGGCGCCATGTGGCTAGGGGCGCATTTGGCCGCGGCCACCAGGTTCGGCACATCATGCCACGCCATTGCTGCGGGCTGGCGTGCAGGCATGAGGCTCTGCCTCTGGCTGCAAAATGTTCCCCTGTTCTTTTCGGCCTCTTTGGAGTGCGTTTAGCAACTCCATCCACCAGAAGTGCTCTGTTTTAATAGCGCATGCACGAAACTTTCACACATGCGCCATCGGGTCAGAGCGCTTCTGGTGGATGGAGTTGCTAAACGCACTCTGAAGAGGCCAAAAAGGATGGGGGGACATTTTGCAGCCGGAGGTGGGAGGCTCCGCCCCGGCTGCAAAATGTTCCCCCGTCCTTTTCGGCCTCTTGGGAGTGCGTTTAGCAACTCCATCCACCAGAAGCGCTCCGTCCAAATGGCGCATGCGTGAAAGTTTCGCTCATGCGCTATTGGGACAGAGTGCTTCTGGTGGATGGAGTAGCTAAATGCACTCCCAAGAGGCCAAAAAGGACGGGCGAACATTTTGCAGCCGGAGGCAGGAAGCTCCACCCCGGCTGCAAAATATTCCCCCGTCCTTTTAATCCTCTTGGGAGTGCGTTTCCCAATAGCGCATGCGCGAAACTAGCTGGCTGCACGCATGCATGCTCCGGGGCATGCACCATCTCCACTAGGTTGGAGAGCCAGGGGGCGCCAAAAATGTTCGCTTACTACTATTTTTTACCTTCGTCTGGTCCTGTGTGTATGGATCATGAAAAACCAGGGTTTGTTCTTAAATAAATTGGTGTGCCACAACATTTTATTGTTTTGATTTGTAACCCCAAGACAAGAGGCTTTTGTTAGGACATATGGTTTATAATTTGCAAGGGAATCAGGCAAAGCAACATATTATCACCCTATTTGTTTAACTTGTATGCTAAATATATATTGATGGGTTTTCACTGAAGCTTTATTGATAACATTCAGACATTGCATAATTAATGGCTACATATCTTCTCACTATTAATGCCACCCCATTTCTTTTTAGGTTCTTACTTCCTAAGTAAAACAAAAGTGTATATATCTGGCAGAAAACACCCAATTCCTGTCCACTTTAGATCATTCCCATAGATTGCAATTTTCATAAATTGGAGGAGAGTTATGATGCCATTATAATGGGGCTTTCACAATACAAAATTGCAAGGCTTGAATACCACTTAAATTGCCATCTTATGGGGTCTTGGAATTTATAGGGGTTTTTTGTGGGGGAAGGGGAGGAGTGAATTCCATGACATTACAAAACTACAAATCTCAGCCATGGCAACTAAATTGGCTGGGATTTGTCGGAGGCGATCAATGTGGTACATTCTGAGTTTGTTTTAGTTAGGAGTAGCAAAATTGACCAGTCACATTATTTTATTTATTTAGATTATTTCTATTCCGCCCTTCTCACCCCAAGGGGACTCAGGGCAGATTACAATGTACATATACATGGCAAACGTTCAATGCAATTTAGATATATAACATATAGACAGACACAGAAGCAATATAACATTCCAGCTTTTTGGCTTCATGAGGGTATGCTTGATTCCGACCACAGGGGGAGCTGCTGCTTCACCGTCCACTTGTGACATCGAGTCCTTGATGGAGTACTTCCTCATTCTTAAGCATGCTGCTGGAAGGTTTATTGGTGTCGTAAATTAGTTAAATAAGCCTCCCCGCATAAAGCAGTACCTAAATTTCCTACTTGACAGATGCAACTGTCTTTCAGGCTGCACAGGTCAACAGCAAGCTAGACTATTAATGGTTGGGAGCTGACTCCCACCCGGGCTGGCTTTGAACCCATGACCTCTTGGTCAGCAGTGATTTAATGCAGCTGGCTACTAACTAGCTGTGCCACAGCCCGCATGATGAATGGCTGAGATATTCCCAATTGTAAATGAACAGGCCATAAAAGGAACTCCCAGATACAGTAGAGTCTCACTTATCCAACATAAATGGGCCAACAGAACGTTTGATAAACGAAAATGTTGGATAATAAGGAGGGATTAAGGAAAAGCCTATTAAATATCAAATTGATTTTCTAAATTAAGCACCAAAACATCATGTTTTACAACAAATTGACAGAAAAAGCAGTTCAATACATCGTCATGTTATGTAGTAATTACTGTATTTACGAATTCAGCATCAAAATATTGCAAAGTATTGAAACATCTGTGGATCCGGATGCGAGGCAGACTGCGTCGGATAATACAGAACGTTGGATGAGCAAAGGTTGGAGAAGCGAGACTCTACTGCAGTTTAAGTAATTGAAAAGTGTGATTTTGTATTTTAGTACAGTTATTTTATAAACGTTTTATAACATCTATAATAATAATAATAATAATGGCAATATAGTATTAGTAATAATAATAGTATAATAATAATAACAACAAATCGTAAATATTTTAGTACAGTTTTGACTGCAGATGTAAACCTCACATATAAAGTATCAATAGCACAAGTACGAGGAAGTTATTGGCGATAAGTCTTTGGAATATTAAATACTTTTCAGAAATGATGTTCAAAGCTTGTTGCCTTTTCTTACCAGTTACCTTTGTGCCTATGGGGTTTTTTTTGGAAGAGAATAGCTCACATAAACACCGGTTGCCGTAGTGCACACTGGGGAAATACTATATGTCTCATGTTGTTGTTTTTCTCTGATCAGTCCTTGATCATCTGAATGCCCCTGTTAGACATCAGCAGTGTGTTACTCCTTTGCTCTATTCTCGTGCAGTGGAGTGGAACTGATTGTTTCTGCAATGGGAAAGAGATGAAAATGCAGATTTATTTAAATAATTTAAATTCCCACAAGGTAGTATGCGTTCAACATGAAAATGAGAAGCAAAGAACGACCAAACCAATGTTGCCTTCTGGCTTAGTGGTCATGGTTCTATTTAATAAGCATAAGCTATATTTGAAATTAGATCATTCAAAATACAGAGATAGAGTATTGAAAAATGACAGATGAGAAGTATTGTTATAGAACTAGCATGATGCTACATTGGAAATTCTAGGTATTTCTTTTTGTTGTTGTTGTTTAGAGATTGAGGCTACCCAGCTAATATGCAGCAACAAGGGGGCCATTCATAAATCCACTTTGAGACTATATTGTATTGATTTTTTAATTATATCCAAGGTTGCTCAGCAGATCAGAATAGATCAGCCAAAAGTTTCAAGACAGCCTGGAAAAGTTGACGACAATCATAAAGACATGCCCAAATCTATTCTTGCTTACATGGAAAGCCTAATGACCTCAGTATGTCCCATAACAGTATTTCTCAACCTGGAAGTCAGGACCCCAGGGAGGGGGCATTGTGAGAGGGTTTCAGAAGGGACGCCAAAGACCATCAGAAACACACATTCCTTATGTTCTTTGGAATCCCTTCGGCATAGTCGTTTGGGTTCACACTACTCTTCGGATGTAGGTGAACTACATCTCTCTTAAATCACTGTCAATTCACTCCAAGCCCCTCCAGTATTTTCTGTTGGTCATGGGGGTCTCTGTGTGGGAAGTCTGGCCCAATTCTATTGTTGGTGGGGTTGAGAACACTCTTTGACTGTAGGTGAACAATAAATCCTAGCAACTACAACTCCCAAATGCTAAGGTCTATTTTCCCCAAACCCCACTAGTATTTGGGCATATTGAGTATTCATGCCAAGTTTGGTCCACAATGGTTCTGAGTCCACAATGCTCTCTGGATGTAGGTGAACTACAACTCCAAAATCAAGGTCAATGCCCATCAAACCTTTCCAGTATTTTCTGTTGGTCATGGGAGTTCTGTGTGCCAAGTTTGGTTCTATTCCATCGTTGGTGGAATTCAGAATGCTCTTTGGTTGTAGGTTAACTATAAATCCCAGCAACTACAACTCCCAAATGACAAAATCAACCCCACCAGTATGCAAAATTGGGTGTATCGGGTATTTGTGCCAAATTTGGTCCAGTGAATAAAAATACAGTCTTCATATCTGATATTTGCATTATGATACATAACAGTAGCAAAATTACAGTTACGAAATAGCAACTACAATAATTTTATGGTTGTAGGTCACCACATGAGGAACTGTATTAAGGGGTTGCGGCATTAGGAAGGTTGAGAACCACTGTCCTATAATGATGCTTATTTGAACGGCTATCCTGTTTGAAAGATAAATTAGCATATGCAATTCATATGTAAATCTCTGCCTTATGCTGTCTTTTCAGGCGATGCATTTCCTCTGACCCAGGGTATCCCAAATTCTAGAATAAGAAAGCCAAATTCTATGAGCAAAATCCTCAAAGACTGGAGCATGCTGGCATTCGCATTATGGAAATGTATCTTATCTACATACTTTAAAGATACCTGCTGAAGCTGGGCTTTGTGAACCAGCAGTACAGAGAACTGGAGACAAAAGAGGTGCTTCACATAGAGCTCTATAATGAAGGATAATCAAGAATTAGAACTCAGCGGCTCTTCTACTTTTACCTTCTGTTGTTTGCTCCACTGTGCTCACTTCCCACTGCTAGACCCTGTATGACAATGGGTTTATTATAAAGGGTATGCCTTTGCATGAATTGTAGGAATATGAGTTCAAAGGGGCTTCGGTTGTCATAGGAAACATCTTCAACCAGGTGCGCAAAATTTCAAAATTGCCTGGAATGTGATTGAAAAGATTTTCTCCTTCCTAAAATGAAAACACAAGGACAGATTGTCCTTTACATGAGAATCTCAAAACCTAGTTCTCGGCGCCTTAAGAGGGGTGTTTCGGATCAAATGCACAGTGCCCTTTATGCCAGCAAGCCGGATTCAAGCTGTTGTTTTAAAGGTGGATTGGAGGACAAGGTGACTGATCTTACAGAGTTTATATCCCAGCTCTAATGGAAAGCAGATGTGTAATAACACTGATGAAAGGACAACATACCTCTGCATTCCGCTGCTCCAGACACTGGAAAACAAACTGATGGATTCAAATTACAAATAAACAGATGCCATCAAACACGAAGAACTTTAATATAAGGGCTATCTGACTGCCTCAAAGGATAGTTGATTTTCCTTCTTGGGAAGTTTTAAAACAGAGCTTGGATGGCAATCTTCAGGAGGGCTTTGATTGCATATCTCTGCAAGTCAGGGGGTTGGATTGCGTGTTTCTTGCAATGTGTGATTTCTGATAATGTTTTTATATTTGTTGAACCCTGTCTTCTGTGGGAGTGGCAGACTCTCAGCCTCAAGTTGAATGAATGGGCTTGGCCGACTTACCGGCTGAGCAGGTTGCAGGGCAGCGTTGCCCTCGCGCCATCCTGGGCCAGTTAGGGGCTTCTTCCCCCCAGAAGCCCCTAGGGGTGGTGGGAGGGCTTCTTGCCACCAATGCCGGCCGGCCAATGAGGGGGCTGGCTCTGCCCTGCCCCCTCCTTGCTTCCGGCCGGCCTGGACTTCCGCCTGGGCAGCTTATTTAGGCTGCCCGAGACTGCCAGGCCACATGGTCAGCCAGTTCATTTTTCCTCCCACCCTCCCTACCTTTTTTGCATTGTTTGTTGGTGTCTTTTTGTTTTCCGTACTTTATGGTTGCGGTTTTTGGTTATGCTTTTTCATGTTCTTTGTCGCAACTCCGTGTTTGGCGTGTGGCATGGCCCCTGGATCAGGCTGGCTTATTGTCCCCCTTGGTTGTTAGGGGGGATAACGCCCAGGCCCCCTGGGGTGCTGAGGCATTAGATATTCGTGGGGGTCGTTCTACCCTGATCCAGGACTCATGCGTGGCCGCCAACCCTTTGTTCCTGATTTCAATAAATGAGTTGTGGCCATTTTCATCCAACCACCTCTGTCTGTGTACTGTTCTTGGCGTGAGGTGTGTCACCCTTGCACACGCAACAAACATCCTAAGCCTATCCTGGTGACAAAGACACGCACACGCACACAGGTTTTGATTTTATCTGGCTTGGAAAATAGCTGGAGGTGCCCTGCCATGATCTCCTTTTCCAAGGGATTATGCAAACTGAGGGCACTGAAAGGTAGCTGCATTCAAGACACATTTTGATATATTCATTTGATAAACTTTATAATCCTTTATAACAAGGGGCCATCAAATTTTTTAAACAGAGGGCCAGGTCGCAGTCCCTCAAATTGTTGGAGAGCCGGATTATAATTTGAAAAAAAAAACATGAATGAATTCCTATGCACACTGCACATATCTTATGTGTAGTACAAAAAACACTTTAAAACAATACCATAATTAAAATGAACAATTTTAACAAATATAAACTTATTAGTATTTCAATGGGAAGTGTGGGCCTGCTTTTGGCTGATGAGATGGGATTGTTGTTGCTGTTGTGTGCTTTAAAGTCGTTTCAGATTTAGGTTAACCCTGAGTGAGGGCTGGGTAAATGACCTTGGAGGACTGTATCCGGCCCTCGGGCCTTAGTTTGAGGACCCTTGCTATATACTTTTAGGGATTGACAAAGTACACGATACAAGTTACACCAAAAAAATCAAATTAATACATTCTATTAGGGTTAGATTTGATAGAATTTTTAGGGTACAGCTGCTGTTCAGTCTATTCTAGAGCTGCTAGTGATTTTGACACTTTTGTAACTTTGGAGCCATGGGAAATGTTTAGGAAATTAAAAAAATCACATAACTTTTATTATTTAGGGAAGGAGGTGCAGTGCAGTTCTGTGGTCAACATCTGGCAAAAATCAAAATCGCAAATGTGAAGTGACCAACGGTTTTTGTTTTCTGGCAAGTGGTTAAAGAAATCTGATCAGATCAATTGTTTGGTTAGCAACATCTGCACATACTTAGGAACTCTGTAGGTTGTGACAGAACTTTCTGGCATTGAATTAGAAAAGGTCCTAAATGCGGTTGGAAAAATAATTTTCAGACAATAACTATCAGAATTTCTGTGCTAACATAAATTAGGGCCTTTTGGTTCTGTTTTAAACCTATAGGGCTGCATGTTTGTTCCTTTGCATTGTTCCAACTGTGTGTGTGCATTGGTGGGAGGGGCCTGGGTTTTGGTGCCAAAGATGACATCAGCACCTTAACCCCTCCCCTTTCTGAGGTCACCTGAGGGCTGGACTTCCTCTCTCAGGCATTCCAACAAAGAACAGCATGGACGTTAGCTGGAAATCTAGGCTCAGCTTAGACAAAGCATTTTTGTTCACTAAAACCATAGCAAAATAATAGTAACCAACCCATCTGGGATCAACTTTAAGATATCCAGATACACCGCAAGATCTGGGTGACCCTTGTGTCACTCCAACGCCTTCAACCAGTCTACAGCCATAAAGGGAAGTCTGCCTCTGACAGAGGGACTGTGGGTTTGGGGCCTTAAGGACTTCGTGACCCTAAAGCTATTGAAAGCAAAGGACAACTTGGGACCAGAGGACTGCATACCTTTTCACAACCCAGAGGCAAGTGATTGCATCCCTTTCTCCAAAGGACTTCCCTGTCACTTCTAGCAACTAAGCAAGCATCTGGACCACCGGTTTTACTGGTTGTAAATAAATAAACATTGTTGAACTTTACCACTTATAGTCTAGAGCAGAGGCAGGCAATTATCGGCCCTCCAGGTGTTTTGGACTTCAACTTCCAGAAATCCTAACAGCTAGTAAACTGGCTAGGATTTCTGGGAGTTGAAGTCCAAAACACCTGGTGGGCTGGTAATTGCCCAGGTCTGGTCTAGAGCCATCTTTAAAGCCTTTCCAAATCTCCTTTGCTTCATAGGAAGGCAAATCAGAAGCCCTAGGGCCTATAGACTACACGCCCACCCTCAAATCTAAATTTAGAGGCTCTAGAGGTCTTCACAGGGGGTTTGTACTCCCACTTAACTACTATGTAGTGGAGTTCAAAACTGAATTTTCCCCAACCATACTCAAAACCAGGCAATTCAGAACCTCCGTAGGCACCATGCTTCAATACGTTCTGAATCTACCCATATGAGATAAAATCTGGTCAGCCATTGAACTCATTGGGCTGTAGAGGAAGATAATAGCAATGTCATTTTAACAAAGCTTAGTGTTGCTATAGGTCAGAAATATCTTCAACTGAGAGAATTAGAGTCTAAAGGCATCAAATCCCATCTGATCTTGGAAGCTAAGCAGGCTCAGTTCTGGTTAATACTTGAATGAAAGACTGCCAACAAATATCTGGTGCTGTAAACGTAGTCATCATCAATTTGTACACATTTGTGTCATCGTTTAAACCAGGCATCAAAACCAGGTTGTCTTTCAGAGGTCCAAAAAGACAACCTATGTGGTTTGACTTGAATGATGTTAAAACAACTTTAAAATCATGGGTCACGAAGCAAAACCCTGAATGTTTCCAAAATGGTTTTGATGCCTGGGTTAAACGATGGCGTAAATGTGTACAAATTGATGGTGACTATGTTGAATGGTCATTTTGAGTAGAGGACAGTTCAGGCTATGATCTGTAGCAACTTTTGCTGTTATATGTTCATTCATAACTTTTTTATGACACTGGAGGCAAAACTTTTTGACCCACCCTCATATACTTTGGAGGCAGTAACTGGCAAAATCACCTCTGAGTATTCCTTATTTAAGAGAACCCAATGAAATAAATGGGGTCGCCAAAAGTCAACAGCCAACTTCAAGGCATGCAGACATATTGGGATAATGGCACATTTGCTGTGAAGAGGGGAGGGGAGAGAATGAATGATGAGTCACTTGGCAAAGCACCTTGCCGCTTGCTGAGTCACTGACCTTGAGGGACAGTGCAGACGGCAGAACAGACAGTCAGGGAGGCAAGCTGCTGGAGAGATATTTTAGCACACGAGCTTCTCAGCTAGACATAAAGGAGAGCCTTCAGGGGCTCCTGCTTTAGGAATAGACAATGAGCCACAAACAAAGTAGCCGGAGAGCCACGGGCAGCCTGCCAGAGAAAACTGGCAATGTGAATTCTCAGTTGAAGTTGTCATGGTTGATGCATGGGTTACAGTACCTGCCAGCATGCGGTGTCTTTCGGCAGAGCCAGGGATATATTATTCCCTTTATGATGATGGGCCAGAGGTTGTTTTCTAAAGCAAATCTGTATAGCTGGTAGGAGGCAAAACAGCAAATATTTGCATGCAGCACTGTTGTATTTCAGTAATAATAAGGGAACTCTTTGGCAGCGTACAGTTCACAGGCTGCATAGGGACAACTGATGTAAAGGCTGCCAGACAGAATTGTGTTTTACAGTTTTAGCTGATATGCACCAAAATTAGATATATACATACTTTCCAAGTTTCTCAATCTGGCAGGAACCGTCCAAATAAATGTTAGTCTGTACCATTCTTTTCAGCTGCTCTTAAATGTTCCGGTTTCTTTCCATCCTTCACTTTTGCTCTTTGTCATCATCCTTTGGTTTCTGCAAATCAAGTTAAAAATGCAAAAGTAGTTTTCACTTCATCAGTCAACTGAAAGGAGAGGAAGGAGCATAATTTTGCCCTTCCTAGGAGACACTGGTAAACGCAAACTGCTGCAGCCTTATTTTGTTCCTGCTTTGCACCTAGTTGCCCATTCCTCATTTATACTGATTGGAAGTGACTTCAGATGGAAGTCTTTCTCAGCTGTACCTGGGAATAACAGGTATTGAATGTGCAAATCTATGTGGTCCATTACTGAGCTATAACCTGTCTGCTGATTTAGCACGAGATTCGAGGTACTCAAATCTCTATAACAAGCACTCCAAAGTCAATAAAATAACCTAATATAGTTAATAACACAGAAAACAAAAATAATTCAGCTGGCAGGAGGAAACAAAAATAGGAGGAAACAAAAGACAACCCTGGCATGTACCAGATGTTACCATGGGTTCCTTGTCTACATGCCTTTGCACATACTGTGTCGCTTATCCAATCTTTGCTCATGCAACATTCTTTATTATCCAACGCAGTCTGCCTCCCACCCGCATCCACAGCTGTTTCAATATATTGTGATGTTTTGGTGCTAAATTTGTAAATACAGTAATTGCTACATAACGTTACCGTGTATTGAACTGCTTTTTCTGTCAATTTGTTGTAACACATGATATTTTGGTGCTTAATTTGTAAAATCATAACATAAATGGATATTCAATAGTTTTTTTCTTAACCCCCCCTTATTATCCAACATTTTCACTTATCCAACGTTCTGCTGGCCTGTTTATGTTGGATAAGTGAGCCTCTACTGCACAACCAAGTCCTTCAAGAGATTTGGGTCACTGGTTAAGTCCTTGCTCCTACCAATCAAAATGTTATGATGGTTGAAACATATGAGCCTTGGCTGCACTAAGACGTTGAACTATCCCACCAGAGAAAAAAGAGTAAGGTATAGGAGGGCCTTGGTACTTGCTGGGGTTTGGTTCTGTGAATACCAAAATGCCTGGATGCTCAAATTCTGTTATATACAATGACCGGTACCATGAGATCACATTCTCTCAGACTCAGAGCAAGATAATGGAAACTTCCCTCTAAATAAATCCTGCCAATAAAATTTCACAATAAATTTTCTTTAGAGTTGCCATAAATCAGAGACGACTTGAGGTCACACAACAATAGCAAGAGTATTTTTGAAGGCTTTCATGGCTGGAATCACTGGATTGTTGTAAGTTTTTTGGGCTGCATGGCCATGTTCCAAAAGCATTCTCTCCTGATGTTTCACCTGCATCTATGGCAGGCATCTTCAGACCTCATAACCTCTGAGGATGCCTGCCATAGATGCAGGCGAAACGTCAGGAGAGAATGCTTTTGGAACATGGCCATACAGCCCAAAAAACTTAACAACCTAATATTTGGTGCAGGCTGCAAAAGAACTGGTGTGCAGTGTTTAGGAGACGAAGCAGTGTCATGATGGGAAATAATGACTAGTAATTTCCTTAGTGAGGTCGAGAAGCTTAATTAACAATACAATCTTGGATCTTGATGGCACCATCAACTCTAATGGGAGTCTCCCTGTCAGTTTGCTGAACTGCATGGTTGTGGTAGAGTGCCAAGCATCTGAGCTGCTGTCACTCAGCCAAGGCACCTTCTACTGAGAATCTAGAATCTGTCAAATTCTACAGATTCTCTGCCATAGATTTTTTAAAAACTTGCAGAAAAGTCTAAATATGAATGTTAAGATTTTTTGGCATTGATTTTTGTAATTGCTTTATGGCAGCCGTTGTTGTTGTTGTTGTCATTATTATGCTTTTTATGATGGCTCAAGTATGACTTTGGGATATAAAACAGGGATGCATAAATAAATACATAAATACATAAATAAAGAACCTTAAGGACAAAGTGTTACAGCAAAAGTTTGTAAGTGTTTAGATGCAAACTTAGAGATTAAAATAGAAAGACTTTTCTGTCTACTGGCTCTCCCTACTATTTATTCATTTTCTGGACCGTTCTTTTTAATGCAATACATACGGCATCCCTACAGAAACAGCTATCGCTTCACCATCTGATGGCTCCAGCTGTCAAAACACCCGTCACTTCATGCATTACCATGTACACAAAGCTCAGTCCAGCACAAGCTGGAACTATCCTGTCTCATAATTAAATGCACTTGCCATTTACCCAGAAATATGGTAGGTTATCTCCTCCTTTCTTCCCCATCCTGCCATTTTGCGTTCAGTAGACTTCATTGTAAATGACATTAACATAGGTATCTTTAAAAAATGATAAATGTGATTGGGCTGCTTCCCTGAATTCCCAGGCGAGGAAAAAGTTCAGCAAACAAAAGAATGGTTCCCTTGTCACTTGTTTAGCCATTTTTCCTGTGATTTTTCCCCATCTGACTGCTGATGAATGGCCATTATAGCTTGCCTAATGCCATGCACAGATTGACGGGATGATTGCTGAGACTGTCCTGGGGAAGGATGGGTGGTGGAGGGGAGGAATGTTGCCTGGCATATTGCAGTCTCATTATCTCTCTTTCTCCTTCTGAGACAAGGGAAGAGATGGCAAACAGGTATTTCCATGCGCACGTAAATTGCTCAAAGTGTTAAGTGAGAAATTACTGTATGTACTCACGTATAAGTCGAACTCATGTATAAGTCGAGGATAGATTTTGGGTGTAGTGGTTCAGCCTGCACTGGTTCCATTGCCTGAGGTTTCAGTCCCTAATGATCAAGATCCTGCAGACCCACAGGGGTCTGGAAATGGGGATTTTGGACAGGAGAGTGTTGTTAACCATGATGAAGCTGATGATTCTGGAATGGTCAAATCTGCATTATATGTGCTAGTACAGACAGAGAAAGAAGCTGACAGTCTTGTGCTAGGTTTCCCAAAGGAGTCTAGGTCGGAATGTGAAAAGAATGTGTTAACTGGAGATCCAGGGGAGTCCTTTTTCGATAGACGGAGTTAGATCTGTCAACAAAGGTATTTTTGTCCTGGGAGAAGCGCTGTTCTCAAAGATTGATTGACAAGAGGGTTCCTCCTGAGTTTTCTCAAGGGAAAAGGTATGGGTTTTTGGCTATATATGAGGGCAACCGAGATTGTGTTTTCAGAGGAACCAATGTTTAGTTTAGACAGCAATTCGTGTCTCGTTTTCAAGTTTCTTGTGCCTTGGATTTACATTCATGTTGATATTCCTGTAACTTTTCATGCCTTGGATTCAATGCTCAAGTTTTGTTCCTGTATGTTCATGTGTCTTTGGTTTTGTTGTCCTGGATTATTTTGAAATCACAGACTCTTCTTACCTTTGAATCTTATCCTGGTTTGGACATTCCTGTTTCCTGAACTTGATGTTTGGATTCTTGTTTTCCACGTTTAAGTGATTCTTTTTATGGACAATACAGACTACTCTTGATAACTTTTTATCCTTTTATCCTTTTGCCGAAGCTGTTTTTATTCTTCAATAAACTGCTTGCTTATACAGAACTTTGGTATGTGACATTGATTCAGAAGTGCTTTCCCAGCCCTGGTGTGCAACATTGGGGTCAGAATTTTGATATGACCCATGGACAAGCCAAAAGTTATACCATGGAGAATTAAAAGGACCATTGCCATCTCAGAGGGCAAATCTCCTCTAGCTCTGTGGCTATTTCCTGACCCTTGCATTCAAAAAGGATAGAAATGGCATCATGGAGGAGAACGTAGAAGGGGTTGGTGCTTCTTATAGGGTGTCCCAAGACTGAATAAGCTCTTTATTTTAATATTTATTTACATTATTTTTACCTCACCCTTCTCATGCCAAAGGGGACTCAAAGCAGCTTACAGAACACACGTATGGCAAACATTCAATGCAGATTATACAATTAACAAGGACAGACAATACAAATAGAGTTAAAGACAGTTTTCCCCATCTTATTTCTGGCATCTTGGAGGCTGTGCTCGACTCGGCAACGGGGTTCTGTTGCTCCATCTTCCATGATGAGGAGTTTTCCTCTGATCGATGTCCTTTTAAGGGCGCCTTTATTACCTCCCTGCTAAAAATGGTACCTATTTTATCTACTTGCACATCTGCTTTCGATCTGCTGGGTGCACAGGTGAGCTGGGGCTAACAGAGGATGCTTACCCCGGCCTGGGCTTGAACCGCTGACCTTCCAATCTGCAGGATTTTTCTGCAGCACAGCGGTTTAGCATTGCTCTGCTAAGCCTGGACTCTTTACTCAGAGAAGGGAATGGTTCCTTTTTTTGATGAGAGTTAAAGTACAGTCCTCACATTGATCTATGGATAAGTTGTCCCAGGTTTCTGAGTTTGATTTTTTTTGTCTAAAATTTCTAGACAATATTTGTAAACATTATATATCTTATTATATGTTATTTGATATGTGTGTGTGTAATTATAACATATATAATGATTACACAATTTCATGTTCAATAATGTATATGTATACAATAGCCTTTAGTAACAGTAAAGGTAAAGTTTTCCCCTTGACATTGAGTCTAGTCATGTCCAACTCCTGGGGGTTGGTGCTCATCTCCATTTCTAAGCCAAAGAGCTGCCGTTGTCCATAGACACCTCCAAGGTCATGTGGCCAGCATTGCTGTATAGAGCGCTGTTACCTTCCCGCAGAAGCAGTACCTATTGATCTACTCACATTTGCATGTTTTTGAACGTCTAGGTTGGCAGAAGCTGGGGCTAACAACGGGAGCTCACCTCGTCCCGCAGATACTATCTGCCAACCTTCTGGTCAGCACATTACGCACCTTAAAAGTTTAACCCACTGTGCCACTGCAGCTCAGTGCATAATGCATAATGAATATGTATACTTTGCAAGAGCCTTTAGCCACAAGCAATAAACTGGACCTAAATGCATCCATAGTACACTGTTGCCTGTTTGTAGAATTGGTTTTTTGCCTTCTTGGAAAATGAGAGGTTGGTGTGAGCACTGAACAATGAGTCTGATGTGCAAAGCAAGCCACAAAATTAGAGCAACATCTTTGGTTACTTATGTTCTTTCAAAGCAGTACATTTGTTATTTGCAGTCAGGGTAACCCTACTCAAGTTTCTTAACACCATCAGAAATGCATACGTTCAGGGTTTCTCGGGGCTTTTGATAGGCCTTGTTCCCTTTCTTCACCTTACTCCCTTCTTTCATTTCATAATTCAACAACTGTCAATCATTAATTGAGCATAAATTGGATTAAATGGAGTTTTGGCACATCAGTAGTGAACACTGTTTCCTTTGTAAACAGCTGCCAAATAAACTATGTTGGTTTTGTATTTTTGAAAGAAAGGAGCAGGAAAAAAAGATGGGGGAAAAGGGGCACTAAATGGGCTGTTATCTTTGTTGTCCTGATTTCAGGCCATGAACATTTCAGAAGCTGAACCTTGTTTGATATTGCTAAAAAGGACAAACAATGCTTTTTATTGATGGGATAGGGAAAGAGGGAAAGCAAATCTACTAGCATCAGTTGGTATTTAATCCTTGCCAGCTTTCTGATAGGTCTGCTAGCAAAACACTCCTTTTAATGACGCCTCGTATTTACATTTCAGCCCTTGAAGTGAGGTGCAGGGGAAGGAGAAAAGATGTTCTGGCATCGGCTCTCTACGAAATGTTTTTTAAGGGAGATAATATATGGAGTTGCAATTTGACCACATGCTGGGTAAAGATAGACAATTTCCCTTTTTATGTATACCATTTGATGTTCTCTCTGCACACAAACAGTGGATTGCGGGACTTTTTAATGGCTCTCTTGGGCACTCTGAAGAAACATAATGTATATTTTACTTGTACTGCTTGGTTTTTCTATCATGTGCGGTGGAATAAGGGCTGAGTGATTTAATATAGTTTACTTATAAAATCTTGAGCTAAGCCATTTTTTAAACTAGTCACTTGACACCCAAGAGTATGTAAATTCATAATTCTATATAATTCAAAAGAAAGACCTGGATGGTGGGGAGAGGGAATTTGGGATTAATCCACTAGTTTGTAAACAATCACTTTTTAGTGCAGTTCTCCTGGTAATCCTCACCCTATCAGATTCTTTGGACTTGGGATAAACATTGTTAGTTTTGCCTTGACGGTGCCGAGAGGTAGAGATCTTCCTTCTCCCCCCCTGTCCCTGGCCAGAAGAGGCGACTGCGCAGGCGCCGGAGGAGATGCCGGAAGAAGAAGTCAATGAAACTTCCGACTTCCGGTCCGTCAACTGACCATCTGGAGACAACAGTCCCCCAGGAGGCATGTGTTTCCAAGGTGATGGACTTCTCTTTGGCAAATAAAGACAACACAAAGGCTCACTGAGATCACCGAGCCACCCCTATTAACTGTGGGGTGACTATTGGAGATCGAGGCAGCTTTGGAACAAGTCCGGACATTACTTTGAGGAAGAGTAACAACAAGAAGTATAGATCTAGATCTTTTTGGGGACTGGGGTTTGGGAGCTGGGTTAGATCCAGCTCCCATAGCCCATAGACCCAGGCCGTCAAGGTTCCCCTAGTCTACGATTGATCCCTCTTTGAGCCCTGCAACCAAGGTCCAGCTAGGTTTAGCTAGGAATGACACAATTTGTTTGTTGTAGTTAATAGTATATGTCCTGTCTTGTGTATTTGATAATAGTTATATCTACTTGTTTATGTTTTACTTCTATTTTGCTGTAAACCGCTCCGAGCCCTCGGGGAGTGGTGGTCTAGAAATTTGAAGTAATAAATAATAAATAAATAATAAATAAATAACAGAGGCCATGGCTAGCACAGTGTGTTAAACTGCCAGCTACAGAAAAACTTGCCTACCAGAAGGTTGGCAGTTCAAGCCACAGGTTGGGGTGAGCTCCCGCTGTCAGCCCTAGCTCCTGTTTACCTAACAGTTTGAAAACAGCAATGCGAATAGATAAATAGGTACTGCCTTGGTAGGGAGATAAAAGGAATACCAGAAAAAACATGGGCACCTTCCTAGCAATTCGACCAGGAAGGTATCCATGGACAACAAGCTTCTTGACATGGAAAATTGAACAAGAGCACCTCCCCATGGCCAAGTGGAACACAGCCTCCAGATGCCGAAAATGAAAAAGAGGGAAGTCTTCCTTCTATGTACTGTCTGTCTTTGTTGTTAATTGTATAAATGGCATTGAAAGTTTGCCATATATGTATCTATAATCCGCTCTGAATCCCCTCAGGGAGATAGAGCAAAATATAAATAAAGTTTATTATTACTTTACTGACACAAAACCACAATATGTCACAGGAAACGAGATCTATATGCTGGATTTCGTATTACTTCTTTAATAGAAATGATAGAAAGAAGAGAGATAGATTCCTACAACACATAAAAGAAGAGCAGTCCAACATGCTTCAGCAAACCTTTTCTTGAAAATTGACAGTATGCACATGTGAAGTGAACAAGCCAGGAAGGTAAACTTTGCATGTTACAATATATGACAAAGAATAGGATGTATGCAATACTAGAATGACCAATGAATAATTGAATATTGATCATTGTTCGTTATTGTTTTCTTCTTGGTCCTTTTTCTGGTAAACTTTGCATGTTAAACAAAAGCATTCAACGACCTAGCCATGTTAGTCTGGAATATCAATATGCAAAGGGATCCTGTAGCACCTTAAAGATTAATTGAGAGGACGACATTGGTCACATAAGGTTTCATAGACTTTTGTCTAGACTGCTGCAACCTGGCACTAAAAGTCTGTCCTTTTTGTCATCACCCTCCTACTGCTGGTGCTACTAAACACCCCCAGTTAGAGCAATGTTTCTCAACCTGGGGGTCGGGACCCCTGGGGGGGGGGGGTCACAAAGTGGAGGGGTCGCCAAAGACCACTAGAAAACACAGTATTTTCTGTTGGTCATAGTGAAGCAGCAAATTAGGGAGTTATGGAACTCCAAGTGGCTAGTTGACTCTTATCAAACTGGTGCGCAAACGTGCGGGCAGCAGGGATGAGGAAACACGCAACAACTTCACTGCTCGTGTGAAATCAAAGAGATTTATTGATAACACCAGCTGGTGGGGTTGCCAAACAGAACAAGCTGTTAATCAGGGGCAAACGGCCCCGGTCACTCTTAGTACAAAGCATATATACCCCCATGGCAGCATCCAGAAAAGCCCGCCCTCCTTCATGGATTTTACACAATCATAATTGGCTGGTGTTTCATGGCATTTCATTAATCCAATAAAACATAACATTTTCATTAGCATCACATCTCAAAACCCCACCTATGTTAATAGCATTCCCATTAGCATCACATCTCAATCCCCTCCTATTTGTTAGAACAAAGAACATTTCATCTCATCTATCAGCTCTGGCCAGTGACCTTGTTCTGCTTTGCAACAATTCTACAGAAACTTTTGCTTCTGCCTCTTTCTCTTTCAGCAAAGGAGGGGGCAGAATCCCTCTGATCATGCGCAGTTCTTCTCCCTTTGGCACTAATGTCACCAAATAGCACATCCTGTACTGTTAGACCAATCTAAGCCTACGTTATCTCACGCTAGGCACGGGGTGTACTTTAACAAGTCACAGCATTGATTAGAAGCACCAATCACAGTGTTACATTCAGCATTGATTCTTGGCACAGAAACCACCAAAGCTCACACGTGTTCACATTCAAAGTACCAAAACTGCTTTAATAGGGGTTTTGTGTGGGAAGTTTGGCCCAATTCTATCATTGGTGGGATTCAGAATGCGTTTTGATTGTAGATTAACTGTAAATCCAAGCAACTGCAGATCCCAAATATCAAGTCTATTTTCTCCAAATTCCACCTGTGTTCACATTTGGGCATATTGAGTCTTTGTGCCAAGTTTGGCCCTGATCCAACATTGTTTGTGTCCACTGTGCCCTCTGGATGTAGGTGAACTACAACTCCAAAACCCAAGGTCAATGCCCACCAAACCTTTCCAGTATTTTCTGTTGGTCATGGGAGTTCTGTGTGCCAAGTTTGGTTCAATTCCATTGTTGGTGGAGTTCTGAATGCTCTTTGGTTGTAGGTTAACCATAAATCCCAGCTACTACAACTCCCAAATGACATAATCACCCCCCCCCCAGCAACCCAACCCACCAGTATTCAAATTTGGGCATATCGGGTATTTGTGCCAAATTTGGTGTAGTAAATGAATATACATCCTGCATATCAGATATTTACATTACGATTTTTAACAGTAGCAAAATTAGAGTTATGAAGAAGCAACAAAAACAATTTTATGGTTGGGGTCACCACAACATGAGGAATCAAGGGGTCGCGTCATTCGAAAAGTTGAGAACCACCAACTTCCAGAATGAGGAGATAGTGGCTAACAAGCATAAAACCACTGTAAAATAGAGTTTCTTTTTCATAGGTTTTGTTAACTAAAGTACATGTGTACAGCACAGAACTTGGAAAACCCTTTTATTTTTTTGTATTGTGACTCTGAGCACCCCTATCAGCATACCATCTAGTCTAAGGGATTGTGGGAGTTGTAGTTTATTAAAAAGTAATGTTTGGAAGCTCTGCTCTTGAGTAAAAGGTGGAACACAAAGATCTGAATGATAAAGATCTGAACAACCCCATCAGGATTATCTGAATAACCAATTTCAGGTTCAAAGTCATGGTAACAGCTCCTCTGCAAGAGATAGATCAGTCATTCTCTTCTCCTATCTTGCTCCATTCTCCTGGGAGATCTAGGGATTGTGAAGCCTCCCAAGGTCATAGCATCTCTCATAGCAGTCTTTTTGAGCCTCAGGTGAAACAAGAATTTAATGGGAAAGAGAAAGAACCGCCCTCTCACAGACTTAAAAACAAATTGGAATGGAATGAGATCTTTAAAAAGAGCTGTTGTGTTTCAATGCGATATCTTAAATATCCAAAGGGTTTTGTACATAACATTGGAATTTATGACACTTGCCTGCTGATGATAATGATTTCCTTTCCTCTGATCTGAGCATTGCCTAATGAGATTCTATCAATCCTTGAAGGTCAACCTGTAAAACTGTACTATCCGGTAAGATTTAAGCACAAGGGAACAAGGCCACATGATGGGCTTTGGATTGATTGCTTTCCCTGCACCTTTGCAAAGCCAGGTCAGGCTCTTGTTCTTACATTTAGCACAGACTTCAACCTTTATTCTCCTGGAGAGTAAAATTCTCTTTTGCATGAAGCTGGTAAATTTGGAAAGGTTATCATGTACTACACAGTACCTTGAAATGTAATTTCCATGATGCCCATTGAAAACTGGCATGATGTAGCCCATGTTGCTGATGACAGGTCACCACCCCTAATGATGAAGTATTATAATGTCAGAAGCAAAATGAGGGTACAGTTATAACATATTTTAAAAAACACAAAATTTAAAACTTGGCACTATTCTAGATTTCCTTTGACTAGTAGCTGGCCACTTGGAGTGCCTCTGAGCCTCTGACTCAGATTGCACATAGTCTGTGGTAGGTGGTCTGTGGTTTGTTCTTCTCCACACTTACAGTACATGTTATGGACTCCACTTTGTAGCCCCATTGACTCTGCATCTTGTGGTCCCGCAGGCAGTGCAGCCTGTTCAAGTCATCCAGTCTTCTGTGTGCCCAGGGGGGAGTTTCTCAGCCACTGATTGAGGTTCCGGGTTTTAGCCTGCCACTTTTGGACTCTTGCTTGCTGAGGTGTTCCTGCAAGTATCTCTGTAGATCTTAGGAAGCTGTTTCTTGATTTAAGACATTGGCATACTGGCTGATATCCAAACAGAGGATGGGCTAGAGATGTCATTGCCTTGGCACTTTCATTTTTGGCTGCTACTTCCCAACAGAGTTGTTTGTTCTACTCCACAGTTTTACAAGGTGGAGGATTCTTCTAGGCAGTGCCATTTTGCAAGGTTGTCTTTTGATCTCCCAACTTTACTTCTGAGTCTGTTCTGGGACTTCCAAGTTGCGCATTCTTGGTTTGCTCCTGAAGGCGTACCCACATGAGGGCCCATCCATTTGGAATTTCCTGGTTTAGCTGTCCAGAGGGATACTCTTGCTGTAGCTGGGGGAACGCTAAGAGGAGTGGTGGTTCTCATGAAACTTTTCCTTGATTTGAATCTACTGGGATGAGGCTGATAGTTATGTAGTGGATGGCTTTCACAATATTCAACTTTATTTCTGTCACAGTTCACAGCAATTTAACCTCGCACATCAGGAGGGCCATGGCAGCTAACGTGTAGAGTCTATCAACTGGTGTAGGTTTGAGACATCCTGTCATTATTCTACATGTTTCGTTCAGTGCTTTTTCACCTGCTTTGCGTGGGCAGACTTGTGCCAAACAAAACCATAGTGCAATTAGATTAACTGGAACTATGTGCAATGACTATCGGAATGACCTGGATTATGATTGTGGATTGTGTGGTTTATAGTGATAGTAATGTTTTATAATATATTAATGTTTTTAATTTTGATTTTAATTTAAATTTGAATGTATTTAACTGTATATTGTTAAGGCATTGATATATTGCTTATCTGTAAGCCTCCTGGCGTTCCCTCCAGGGTAGAGTAACTAAATAAACTAACTAACTAACTAAATAATAAATAAGTAACTAAATAAACTAACTAACTAACTAAAAATAAAAAAGTAAGTAAATAAATAAATTAACAAACAGGGCAGGCATACTTAGCAATTGAGTAAGACAAGGCCAGGGCTGATGAATGGTCTTATTAATTTTGAGTCTACACCCCATGCACTGCCAAGTAAGTTTCCGCAGGATGTTACTGTGTGCAGCTACTTTGTGCTTGGTGTTAATAGTGTGTTACAGTACTACATAACTTGTAGAGATGGATAAAATATTGGGAAAAGGTTGTTTTGTTTTGCTAGTTTCCAAAAATCCCTATGCTTGTCAGCATCGTTACTGGACATACTGCAAGGGGATTCTGGGAGTTATCGTCAAGATATTATTATTTTCCCCCCAAAGTTTTGTGTAGAACACATTAGGAAGTATGTCCCATGTGATTAAGATTGCTTGGCTGTAGCCTGTTATTATTTTGCCCAGATTGTGGAGTTGTACTGGACAATGCATCTCCATGCCTTTGGGTAGGAAATCAGTTTGACAAAATCTGACTCATTTTTTTAAAGAATTCCCAAGACTCAGAACTCAAAGAGAGGCAGTGGGTGGACAGTGGATGGTGGGTAAGAGTTTATGAAGGAAAAAAGTGATGAGTGACTCATTGACTGCTTGTAGACTTTCAAACAAGATGCTGAAGCAATCCAGCGAATTCCCTTTGTACAGGTTTTATTGTTGGAGTTGGCTCTGGTTCGGTAACCAAAGTATTAACTCGACAGCTTTGATTCTTCACAGCATTTTCAGATGAATAATTCAGCACTATTAAATAATTCAGGGAAGGACCTTCTGAATGGATACGCTTCTTGCTCTGTTCTCACTCCAACCACCTGCCATCACTGTTGGGAAAGTGAAGAAAGTTTCTCTGTTTGAAACTCTCTATCCGTTTTTGATCTTGCTTTATTTCTTCTGATCTGTTGCCATTGTTTGGGGAAGAAAAATAATAATTGGCAAATGTAGCACGTTTAGAAAAAAACTGTCTCTTTTCTTAGCTTTCTTACCCATTGTATTAAGAAGTGCAGCGGGTTAAACCTCTAGCTGCAGGAAATCTGCTGACCAGAACTTTGGTAGTTCGAAACCATGAGTCAGGTTGAGTTCCCACTGTTAGCCCTAGCTTCTGTCAACCTAGCAGTTCAAAAATATGCAATGCAGGTAGATCAATAGGTACCACCTTGGTGGGAAGGTAAAATGCTCCCCATGCAGACATGCCGGCAAACATGATTGGAGATGTCTATGGACAACAGCCTCCTTAGCCTGGAAAGATGGAACAACAGCACTTCCCCATTGCTAGAGTTGAGCATCTCCTCTAGATGCTGGAGATGAAAGGGAAAGGCCTTTAGCTTTGTTTGCATATTGTATGTCACGTCATTGTTGTTCACTGTGTAAAAGTTCACAGTGTAAAAGGCATTGAATGTTTGCCTTATATCTCTATACTGTAATCTGCTCCAAAGTATTATTATTATTTTCCACAGCAAACAAGATCACTCTGCTGGCTGTTGTATTGGATCACACATTGGATACTTCCCAAGTGTCTAGGACTGTGTGATGTATTGGCGAATAATGCCTGCAGATCCCAGTAAGGTGTCCTTTTGCATCTCAATCTTTAAATCCCATTATTATTATTATTATCCAAGTTAAACAAACATAGTAATGAGGTGTCCAAAGAAAATATAAATGAATGAGATTTTCAAAAAATGCTGCGCTGCTGTCTCAGAGTACAACTGCTTAAAAAACAGAGAGATCAAGCAGTGGCGAGGGGATCTCCAAGGGAATGATCTGACCCAACCTTTAAAGTTCATACAGAGACACACAGGGCAATGGGAGGCAGAGATCAAAGCAAGAAAACACATTTAGTCTTTGATGATGGTCTGTTAACCAGAAAGAAAGGTCAGCTGGCAAAGGGGACAACCCCCAGAGTTTTCTATAGATGTCATGCCTTCCAATTTCACAAAAGGCTGAAGAAAGAAACCAGTGACTGTGTTTTGAGATTATTGGCAGGATTTATATTTACCAAGGCAGAGATCCTGCCTTTTTGATTTTCCATTTGTTTTGGACTTTTTCCAGAAATCTCAGCCAACATGGCCACTAGTTAGGTATTTTAAAGAGCTGATCCAAAACATCAGGAGAAGTGGAAGCTGAGAACCACTGCTCCAAGCAGTATATACTACTTTCAATGACCAAAACTATGGCGAGGTGCCTGTGTACCTTTGAGAAAAGAGCCCTCAGTCTTGCTGTGGTTCGCAATTGCCTCAACTCCTTCCTTTGCTTCTGGTATTGTTGCTGGGTTTCTTTTTGTTAGGTTTCATCCCTGGACTGCACAAGTCTCTTGTGCCATCAAGTCTCCAGAGCTCAATGAGTAGCTAGACTAGAGAAAGGATTAGAGTGAAGGACTCCTCCCCCCACATTCTTATGCATGCTTTCCCAAAAGGGCTTTGGCTTTACTCTTCCTCCTTGCCACTATATCCCCCCTCCTTTGAAGATATAGCAATGGAATATCTGTGAGGTAACTTCCTTTGTAAACATATTTTTTATTGCTCTGGGCTTGGCCATGCGGCCATCCTCCATCTTCCTTTTTCTTCTGCCTTTTACTTCCTTCCAGTGAAAACATATTTTGCCTCTCTCTAGGCAAAATGTAGCTGCATTGATATTTTGACTTATTATCCTTTTCCCTTTCTTAGAAGATGAGATTTAGTAAGCTAGTTAACTCCAATACCTTTTCTATCTAGAATGTATTTCTTTTACCTGAATACATAAAGCTCTGACACTGCAATCCTGTGCCATTCTGTTGAATGGAATCTTATCCTGGCTCACCACACCTAAGTTTCTGCTGGTTATGAAGTTTGCTTCTAGAAATTTGCTGTATTTATTATGGAATCACCCCAACCAAGGATTATTTTGAGCCCAACAGCTTAGATTCCCCAACACTTTTTGACTGTCTTCTCTGCTCTTGTTCTTATGTAATTGCTCTCATCATTGTTCATCACTGATTGTGCTGCCTAAAGTACTCCAGCAATACCTGGTGAGCCTCAAGTTGCCTTCCATAGTCCTATTGTGCAAATGCCAGATGTTGAGGAATTGTACTTCTTTCCAAAACAAGGTAGGTATGAACCCCAGCACTTCTTTTTACATACACAAAGGACTTAGTGGTGACAGCTTTATTCAGTCACAGAAATATATTTGTATTCCCAATGCATTCTTATTTCCAAACCAGACAACATATTCTTATTCTCAAGCCAGACAATCTTTGCTAGAGTCTCACAGTAGGATTCAAATCACACCCAACAAAGGGCTATTCTGATTGTTCAAAGAGGACAATGTGTCCACACCGCTGACAGGTTGTGTATCTTGATGAAATGCTGCTGTCATAATCTGGGTAAGAAATGACTGCGATTATGATGATGATTAATACTAATAATACTTAAGTGTCTGTCTGTTGAGGCCTCATTAGGCAGTTCTCTCCTTCCTTGTGAACTGAAGTCCCATCTCCTACTGCATTATTTAAAGCAGACTTCCAAGAAAACCAAACAGGACTGGTTGCTAGAGAGTTTTTTCCTCCTGTATCATCTATGGGCCCTTTTGTAATGGTAATGAAGGCATTGCCTAGCTCCCTGTGGTTAGCAAATTGGTCAGGAAAAATACAAAGGAGATTGGGAGAAAAGGGATATTGCATTTGAGGATGGCAGTCTAGCTTGGGAGGCATGGCGCTGGATCCATGCATACCAGCTATACTTCTTGTGCAACTCCAATCAGAATTACAATTGCCCAGTGTCCTAAAAAGTGCAAACACTGATGGAAGGGTACTTTATGATAGTACTAAGACTGAACTTGGCACATTTTAAGCCAATGAGCAAGAACAACATCCTAATTAAGGCAGGAGATGTGAGGTTCCTGCTGGTTTAACTATATGTCACCAGCAGGCTTAATATAGGTTTCATAACAAAAACATCTTTCTGAAACTTTAGGCAGCCCTACCATTAAACAGAATGAACTGGGAGCTTCAGGTGGCAAGTGCAAGGAGGTAGCTCCAAGGTGTTGGAAGAGATAGCAATCTATGTGAAAGGGATCTAAAAGTCTTTGTTGCACTCCAGGCCAGGAAACACCTCTGTACTTAACCACCACACTCCAGTTCAAATTAAATCAGCAAAGCAGTTTATAAAAGATTATATAAAAAACACTTTAGCCAAAATAGTAAAAACTTCAAGGCCTACAGTATATGTAAAAAATAGCCCACAAGGTTCAAGGTACAATAGTAATCCAAAATTCCAAAGCAACAGGACATCCAACACAGGAATACAAGAAAACCAGGAAGTACAAGGCAGCATAGAATCCAATACAAAAATCCAGGAACAATTCTTCAAACGTGGAAGCATGAAACAGGAACAAAGACATGGAACTAGAATTCCCTCAGAAAGGTTGGCTAGGACTTGGCAAGAGCTGTTGCCTCAATACCCAACATTGGCCAGACTGGCTGGAAAATCCCCCTGATCACTCTAATATACACATGGAATCATGCCTGATATGGTGCGGTGACCTTCGGAGATTCCGTTGAGCAGCACAAAGTTTACAAAAACTGAGTCTCCTATCAACCAGCTCATTATCTTGCAACTCATTATGCTCTCCACCTGGGATTTCAGCCTCTGAACACATTTCCCTAAAGAACGGCTCCTCTGCACCATCTTGTCACCTGTCTGGAATGTGACCTTCACTAACTGATCATTTTCAGGACTTAAAATCTCATGTTGGCTTGCAGGCCCAGAGTTTCCATGATCGACTTTCCCATTTACATCAGTATCGGCCACAACCACGGGCTGAACTACAACAGTCTTAGTAGACCATAAGTTGAACCTGAGTTAGCAGTGTGATGTGACAGCTACAAATGTCAATGTGATTCTAGGCTGCATCAACAGAAGCGTGGTGTCTAGAGCAGGCATGGGCAAACCTCAGCCCTCCAGGTGTTTTGGACTTCAACTCCCACAATTCCTAATAGCCTCAGGGAACAGAAGAGAGAAACAAAGCTGCTCTTCTATGTTAACAATGGCTGATACATATTGTTACTTCTTCTGTATATTCTTTTCAAAGGCATCTATTTTGAAGTCTGAATGATACGCACATTTATTCAAAGGTCAAGAGCTCACTGTTTCCATCCTAAATATCTTGGTGTCACCTTAGATCGAACACTAACATGTAGAAACTCTGTATGAACACCAAGAACAAAGTAGCTGCACGCAATAACATCCTGCGGAAACCGATTGGCAGTGCATGGGGTGCAGACCCAAAATTAGTAAGAACATCAGCCTGGCGATCATGGAAACTCTGGGCCTGCAAGTGGGCAGATCAAAAGACAACCTGGCAAAATGGCACTACCCAGAAGAACCCTTCACCTTGTACAACTTTGGAGCAGAACAAACAACTCCTCATCTGTATGCTTGCCCACAATGCCTTGCTTCATGCACAGAAGAAGAATTGTTTAAAGCTGCAGACAATGCAGTCACTGCTGCCTGTTTTTGGTCTAAAACTATCTCTTTATTTTATGAGTTTTAGATAAACTATGGTATCAGTTTATCAGCTTATCTTGTGGTCCTTCTATTTGTATCAGTTTTATACTTTTAATGCAATGCTTTTGATGCAAGATAAATAAATACATTTATTCAAATTAATCTATTACGAGGTAGATGATTAATGTGCTTTTAAAAATCTGTTGACAGGATCTACTTGTGAAGGATGGCAATTAGTCCAATGGAGATTTTACTTGTGTACGAAATAGAAAAAATTAAAGTGTGCAGCATGACTGGTCCTTATTGGATGAGTCATTAATTTTATGTTTCTGAAGCAACACATAATATCTAATCTTCTTTTTAATATTTCCTTCTAGGGAAGTTATTCTAGGACTGTTCGTCTTTGTAAATATTCCCCTTTTCAGCTCAGTTATAGGTTTTGGGCAGAAAGATGTGTGGGTAGAATCCCTTGTCCTTTTGTTTTGGTAACATTTTACCTGATACCAATAATATTTGTATTTATTTTAAACTTTCAAGTCACTTGTCATTCGTGGCACTTTCTTTGTGGGCCTATGATGCCTACATCTCCTCTCTGAGGCACTAATTTAGAAACCATTAATATGTCAGAACGGTTCAAATTATTTCTTTCTGCACATATTACCTACCTGAGGGGAGCAGTAACATGTTTGATTAGTGACTGCCCATAAAGTGCTTTGAAGCTGTAAAGTGCTATCAAAATTAGTATTATAACTTTAGATGAAATTAGAGAATAAATATTATTTTTCAGCTTGGGTGGCTTATCCACACCACATATATTTGCAGATAGAAGGTCATGAGCTTAGTGAGGACTCTAGTATTGCTTTTCTTTCAACTAGGGTACAGTTGGACAACATTTTTAAATTGTGTCAGCAGCAAATTGAGAATATATTGCAAGTCACTTCCGGTATGAGAGAATTGACCGTTTGCAAGGACAGTGCCCAGGGGACACCCGGATGTGTTACCAGCCTGTGGGAGGCTTCTCTCATGTCCCCGCATGGGAAGCTGGATCAGACAGAAGCTCATCCTGTCTCAAGGATTCGAACCACCGACCTTCAGGTCAGCAGTTCAGCTGGCACAAGGGTTTGACTTATTGCACCACCATGGTTCCTAGTTGGATAACTGAAGTCTGAAGTCACGCTCCCCCCAAAATGTTGGTTTTTAAAAAACTTGTTTCAAGAATTCAAGGTGCTAGAATGCTTCCAGGAATATTGATTTATTCTATAAAATGGGGTTCAGACCCCATACTCTCTCCAGTGGGCTTTTTCAAAACTGGAAGTAGCATTTCATCCATGTTTGTTTTTGGTGACCATCCACAAAAGTTCCATTGTGGGGTGGCCCTGGATCCTGGAGCTTATTCACATCTGGTGCAAGGGACAGCAATCTCATGCATATAGGAAGTAAAGCAGACTTTATGCCATCTCTTTTTTTCTCAGTAGGGTTATTTTCCTGCACTTTTATTTAAAACAGAAATAAATAAGACCCGGCTGACCAGATCCTAACAAAAGTGCTATGGATGATTTAATATCACTCATTTTGAATGGATTACCAAGATAAGCCTCCTGAAACAAAATATAACTGTCCAGTTGCTCAGTAACTGTAGTGCTTATGCAGTGGAAGGGAAACATTTAAGGGCTCTTTTTGTTGTTTATTCCTTCAGTCGCTTCTGACTCTTTGTGACTTCATGGACCAGCGCATGCCAGAGTTCCCTGTAGGACGTCTGCTGTTGCCACCCCCAGCTCCTTCAAGGTCAAGTCAGTCACTTCAAGGATACCATCCATCCATCTTGCCCGTGGTCAGCCCCTCTTCCCTTTTCCTTCCATTTCCTCCAGCATCATTCTCTTCTCCAAGCTTTCCTGTCTTCTCATTATATGGCCAAAGTAGTTCATCTTTGCCTCTAATACCCTTCCCTCCAATGAACAGTCGGGCATTATTTCCTAGATTATGGACTGGTTGGCTCTTCTTGCACTCTAAGACACTCTCAGAATTTTCCTCCAACACCACCATTCAAAAGCATCTATCTTCTTTCACTCAGCCTTCATTGTGGTCCAGCTCTTGCATCCATAGTTTACTATGGGGAATACTATTGCTTTAACTAGTTGGACCTTTGTTGCCAGTGTGATGCTCTATTCTTTACTGTTTTATCAAAATTGGTCATAAAATTATTTTGATTTCCTGGCTGCAGTCTGCATCTGCAGTAAACTTTGCACCTAGAAATACAAATTCTGTCACTGGCCCCACATTTTCTCCCTCTATTTGCCAGTTATCAATCAGTCTGGTTGCCATCATCTTGGTTTTTTAAAAATGTTTAACTGCAACCCAGCATTTGTACTTCCTTCTTTCACCTTGATTAGAAGGCTCCTCAGCTCCTCCTTGCTTTCAGACATCAACGTGGTATCATCTGCATATTTAAGGTTGTTAATGTTTCTTCCAGCAATTTTAACTCCAATCTTGGATTTGTCAAGCCCCACATGTCGCATGATGCATTCTGCATACAAGTTGAATAGGTCGGTGAGAGTATACAGCCCTGCCATACTCATTTCTTAATCTTGAAACCAGTCTGTTGTTCTCTGGTCTGTTCTTACTCTTGTTACTTGTTCGTTATACAGATTCCTCAGGAGACAGACAAGGTGACTTGGGATCCCCATACCACCAAGAACAAGGGCTCTCTATCTTGCCTTTATACTTCCCTTGCTCATTACTTGTTAGGTCCTAATTCTGGAAAAGCTTTAGATTTGATTGGAGGTGGATTTTGAGCCCTGTTTGCTCTTCAAGAGGATGAACTTGGCCACCTAGAAAGTACAAGGATGGAGCCTTCTTTGGCTTATAGCCAAGGCTCTGGACAACCTTTCAATCACTTTCAGTGCTGCAAACAACAGAATTTTCCCCAGTCCCTTCACTCTTATGTTAGCTGAAACCACCAAGTGTGATGCAGGAGACGAAGTGTGCCGTGGCTTTTCTCCTCCTCCTTTCCTTCATGCAAGCAACTGTTGTCCCTCTTATTTCCCCCTTGCGGAGCCCTTTCCCTTTTACTGTGGTAATAGTGACATTCAGTGGGAAAGGCTGGGAAGCCAGCATCAAATAGCCCAAGCCCTTGTGCACTGTGGATTTATGGTATTCTTTCATTACCTTTAATTGATTTCCCTCCCTCAAAAGATTGCTCACTACCTGAGCCTTTGCAGCTTCGCATCACCTGCTTGGCACAATGCTGGGAAAGAATGAGCTTGGATAAACAAGTCTCCCTTTTGGAAGAAGGAATGGCCAGGGCTGGGCTGTAAGGAAGAATTTTGCTCTCTCTCTCTTTTTGCTGAGCTTCCAAGGATATCCTTTTCCTGGCACCGTGATCTCAAGGTGGAACCACTTCTTCCCTGTTTGTATATGGCAAAGTTTCTCGCAGAGCTTCTGGGCTGTACATTGTCAGTCAAACGACACTCCCCCATGTTTGAGGTAAGTCCAGGTGGCTTTGGCGGCTTGGGGTGAGGTGTGTCTATGGGAAGACAATCAGGAGGTCTTGTGTTGTACTTGTAATTTTCTTTTAAAAATGTGACAAGGGAGGACAGGGGGGATTTTTCCCCTAGCCTTGAAGAATCTTCCGAGGCCTAAGAAGCATCTATTTGGGTGGGGCAAAGGGGAGGGGGAGAAATCATTAGGAATCTCTCTCCTTTCCCCACCTGTGGTTCTCAAAAATAAGAGCGTTGCTGCCTCCCACTTGACAGATTAGCACATTAACTGTCAAGTCGGCTGGAATTTAATTGCATGCTCTTGACACATCCACAGCATTTGCTGGGGAATCCATCTCTCTCACACACATACACACACACACCCAATGTGACTATTTCCTGCCGGGTTTTTTGAGGGTTGAATTCATTCTACTGCAGCTGGGGAGGGGGGAAAAGAAGCACAAGAGTACTTGGTAGTCTGGGAAGAGGTTCCCGGTTTCAAGTTTGTAGTCTTTGATGATTCCCCAAAGGAAATCTCGTATTGGAATTGTAAAGTGACTACCAGAAAAACATGAAAGGCAAAGTGTGGAGGAAAAATATATTTCTAGAACATAAATGAAGAAGCTGTATTTTAGCTGAAGCAAAACTGAGAAATGATAGCAGCAGGAAATGTTATCCGCAGATGTGTTTTCTAGGTAGCAGTGGTAGGGATTTTCATGAATAAGAAAAACTTTGGAAAGCCAAAAGATTCACGTCAACTTTGGCTCAATTCCTACATGTTGTGTTTAGGAATAAGGAGGAAGTTAGAGAACACGTTAGGCATATACTGGCAAGTTTTCCTTTACGGGTGGCTAGGATGTCAAAGTTGTGGAATGAGTTGATGTGTGAGTCTTTTGGCACTAAATAAAACCCCATACTTCCCTAGGGTTCACATTGGGTAAGAGGTAGACTTACTATTTGCTGTTCTCCAAATGTTTTAGATCAGTGGTTCTCATCCTGTGGGTCCCCAGATGTTTCAACTCCCAGAAATCCTAACAGCTGTTAAACTGGCTGGGATTTCTGGGAGTTGTAGGCCAAAACACCTGGGGACCCACAGGTGAGAACCACTGTTTTAGATGAAACAAGTCCTCAAGTCTTAATTGGTATAGCCAATGAATTGGACTTCTGGTAGCTGTAGATCAAAACATCTGAATGGGACCAAACTGTAGAACCCTGCCATAAGATTTAGAATATTGTGGTGGTGTGAACCACATACCAAAAATGGAATGGTAGATTGTCCTGTAACTGGTGTAGTTCTTTAGTGCTAATGAATGCAAAATGAATTCAGTGTGGTATCATTAAATAAGAGTTGGATATGTTCGAGTCACCTATAGGGCTCAAGTACCTGCATATGGATGACTTTGGGTCACTCTCCTGCTCTCAGTCTAAACTACCTTGCAAGACTTTTTTGTGAATTTCAAAAGACTACTTCCATACATGTTACCCTTCAAAAAAGGAGAGAAACAAATATGTAATGTTTTAGTGAGCTTCTTTGAGTGAGGATGGGGTTGATCCTATGTTACTTTTCACAGTAACTGGAGAGAAAAGGGAGTTTTGTGACAATGATGTGTGGTTATGAATTATGTCTATTGAAATCCAAATTATTTCGAGATGGTAGTGGTGGGGTTTACAAAAGACTTGTTCCTAACAGAGAAGGAAACTGTTAAAATTGTCTTATATTAATCTTGCCACCTGCACATTTAGATTCTCCAAGGGGTGTTCTGTACTGCAGTGGTTCCCAAACTTTGGTCCTCCAGGTGTTCCCAACATTCCTGACTATTGGCTGGAGTTTCTGGGAGTTGAAGTCCAGAACACCTGGAGAACCAAAGTTTAGGAACCACTGTTCCACAGGGAGCGTCCTGGTGAGGATCACACTTCTTTGGGAGGCCTTCCTTGGGAGATTGTTCCGCAAATGAGATTCTAATCAAATCATCTCTCCCCCTTCTCCTCCTAATAAAATCATTCCTTCTCCTCCTTCCCTACTCCTCCTCCCCCTCCAAAACTGGGACTCAGGGCAGTTTGATTGTTGTTGTTAACTGCTGTCAAGTCAATGGGAGACCTCCTATCCTCAACAGCCCTGCTCAGCTCTTGCAAACTCAGGACCTTGGCTTCCTTGATTGAATCTATCCATCTCTAGCTTTCCTCTTTCCCTGTTGCCTTCTCCCTTACTAAGCATCATTGCCTTTTCTTGGGAGCAGGCATGTAGCCGGGGGTGGGGGGGGGGGTAAGGGGGCTTCAGCCCCCCCCCGAAATTCTCAGGGTGGCCCGCGAGAAGGCCTTACTGGTACATTATTTAAACTGTTATGTTTATTCATATCATGATCTGATCACCATGCTCATTATATCCCACCTTCATGGGGTTATTGGGATAACAATACAAAAGGTTTGCTAGGGTAAACCCTCTTGCTAGGGTAAACCCAGTCTCACCCCCCCCCCCAACCAAAATCCTGGCTACGGCCCTGCTTGGGAGTCACGACTTCTTATGATATGACCAAATTACAATAGTCTCAGTTTAGTCAACTGGGCTCTTAGGAAGAGTTTCAGTCTGATTTTCTCTAGGACTCATTCATGGGTTGTTTTTAGTAGTCCATTGTCTCAGCAGAACTCTTCTCCAGCACCACATTTCAAAGGACTTGATTTCTTCCTATTTGCTTTATTTGCTGTCCAACCTTCACAACCATACATAGAACTTGGAAATATGATGGTATGAACAATGCAAATGTTAGTAATTCAATAATATATCTTGACACTTTAAGATCTAGTTTAATTTCTTCATAGCTGCCAATTTAACAAAGAACTATAGGGTTAAATCATACAAAAAGAGAACAATGAAATGAGATTAAATTATTCACAGTATCAAAACAATTAAACCCACACTTTCGAGGATAGCATTCAATTAGAAAGACAGCTCAGTTTAAAATGATAGAGCTGGAAGTGATGCCAAGGGTGACTTAGTCCAACCCCTTAGCATACTGCTAAAGTACTCTAACTTGTAGCCACCGTAACACCTGTTTTGAAAAAAGAAAAAACTCAAATGAAGGCAAATCCAAAGCCTTTCAGGGTAGGCTCACACCACTTTTGAACATTTCTTGCTGCCAATAAGTGCTTCTATTATTTAAATACATTCCCCTTTCTTGTAATTTGCATCCATTGCTTCAGACTGTATCTTCCGCAGCCGGAGAAAACAAGCTCACTCTATCATCGACATCACAGCCGTTAATAAGCATATAAGGTGGCTGTCATGCTATCTTTTCTTCTTTTCTCCATGCTAAATATACCTAATGGTATACCACTGGGCCCCCTTATGGTGCAGTGGGTTAAACCACTGAGCTGCTGAACATGTGAAGGGTTGGCGGTTTGAATCCAAGGAGCAGGGTGAGCTCCCACAATTAGGCCCAGCTTCTGCCAACCTAGCAGTTCAAAAACATGCAAATGTGAGTAGAGCAATAGGTACCACATCTGCGGGAATGTAACGGTGCCTCGTGTAGTCATGCTGGCCACATGACCTTAGAGGTGTCTATGGACAACACTGGCTCTATGGCTCAGAGTCAGACATGACTAGACTTAATGTCAGGGGAAACCTTTACCTATACCACTTACCCCTGAGGATGATGGGACATGCAAACTCAGATTGCAGGCAGGCTGTCGCCATCCATACACCTGTTGAATTTGAGTGCTGATCATGCATGTATCATCCCACCTTGTGAGCTCTTCATGCCTTCAGTAAACACATGACAGGGGTGACCTCATACAGAACAATCACTTCTTTTACACCTTCTAATTATTGATTGATTGATTACATTTCAGCTCCATCTGTTACCTTGCTATTCCACTACAGTAGCATATAATCATTGATAATGTATGCAAACCACAATGAGCACCTTTGATATCACCTCTCTCTCCGGGTGTACAGTTGTGCTGATTCGCCAATCCATAGTACTTTCGCACAACGTCACCTTCCTTCACTTCTGTTCTTTTTTTACAGTGGCCCTGAAGTGGAAGGGACCTATTACACCAAGGTATATGATGGAAACATTGAGAGATTGCGGGGAGCTAGAAATAGGTTTTATCCCTCTACATATAAGGACGAGAGAATCATAGTGTGGAGACAGGCGAACTGGCAGTGGGAGTACACACAGCATCATGCAATGGGTTTGTTTGCCTTGTGTGACTTAAGTCCTAGGTCCTCTTGAACTGGCAACAACACTCCAATCTCACAGGCAGATATTCTTTCACCTTACTTGCAACCTGATCCATTTAAATGGGTGAAGAATTGGGAGGGCTGCATGCAAGGCAGGTGCTCTCACAAGAAGTGATGCTGTTTTCTCACGCACTATAATATTATGACTGCTTTGCCCACAGGAAGCTGCTTCTGTCAGGTGAAATAAATCTGTCACTATCTAGTGCCTATTAAAAGCGTGACGGAGTAATGAAATGGTTTTCTTGCATGAAATTTTCTTTGACAGCACAAATATCAACACAGACGTTACAATTGTTTCAAAGCATCATTGCACTCCTACATGTGGTTAAGAGTGGCATACACGATGAGATTTCTCAGTACAAAGGTTGCTAAAATGGTTTGAGAAGATGCTCTAGATCAGCGTTTTTCAACCTGGGGGTCAGGACCCCTGGGAGGGTCGCAAGGAGGGTATCAGAGGGGTCACCAAAGACCATCAGAAAACACAGTATTTTTTGTTGGTCATAGGGGTTCTGTGTGGGAAGTTTGGCCCAATTGGTGAGGTTCAGAATGCTCATTGATTGTAGGTAAACTACAAATTCCAGCAACTACAAATCCTGAATGTCAAGGTCTATTTCCTCCAAACTCCACCAGTGTTCACATTTGGGCATATTGATGATTCGTGCCAAGTTTGGTCCAGATCTACCATTGCTTGAGTCCATAGTGCTCTCTGATCCACCAAACCTTTCCAGTATTTTTGTTGCTCATGGGAGTTCTAAGTTTTGCTTCAATTCAATGTTTGGTGGAATTCAGAATTGTCTTTGATTGTGGGTGAACTATAAATCCCAGCAACTACAACTCCCAAATGACAAAATCAACCCACTCAACCTCACCAGTATTCAAATTTGGGCATATAGAGTACTTGTGCCAAATTTGGTTCAGCGAATGAAAATCCATCCTGCCTATCATTTAAATTACGATTCATAACAGTAGCAAAATTACAGTTATGAAGTAGCAATGAAAATAATGTTATGGTTGGGGGTCACTACAACATGATGAACTGTATTAAGGGGTCGCAGCATCCGGAAGGCTGAGAACCAGATCTAGATCTTGATGCCAGATATTAAAAGACAAAACTAGAACATAGTGTCTAGTCTGTTTCAAAAATAGGCCATGCGTCAAGGCCAAAGTGTGAAAGAGTGCATCTGTAGTAGTGGTTTGAGGGTTGGACTATGGCTCTGGAGACATGGTTTGAATAGCTGCTCTGTCATGAAAACCCATTGCTTGACTTTGGGTAAGTCACACTCTCTCAACCTTTTATCAGAAGGAGGTTTGTCTCAATGCAGTGATTGGCTGGTCTTCCTGCCACTTCCCCAGAGTTTATGAAAGTGGGCGGGTTTCTGGAAAATGGAAAGTCAGAGATTGAGAGAAAATAAGACCTAAACAACTTAATCCCCAAATTATTGACCACAAATGGAGCATTGGGGTGGGTTCTGGCTGGTAGTGCACTTTCAACTAAAGTATTCCTTTACCTTAAAACAATGTGTATTTATTCTTACTATTCCCTGATGGGTTTTGGTGTTTTATGCCAATTATGCTTGGAATCCCTGAAAGAAAGAAGCTGGTGCTGTGAAGTGCCATCAAAATGTAGTCAAAGCATTGGCTTCTGTTTCTCTCTGGCTAAAATTAGCCGGTTCCTCTGGCATTTGCTGCCTCAGAAGCACAAAAGACCTCGGCATCCTCCAGCGAATGTCAGGCAGCATTTGGTGCTCAGTGGAGAACAGAGAGCGAATTAGAGAGGATTTCTAATTCCATTTGATACTTCCTTCATTTGGAACTGCTTTTGTGTGTGAGATGAAAGTGGCCTTTAGTCTCTCCATGTGCATGTTTGATGTTTCAAATGGTTTTTTTTTAATTTAGCAGGACTGCAATTTTCAGTGCTGCAAATGCTGAGAGACATACAGGCAGGGAATAATATAGCAGAGGGGTTTAGTTCATTTGTAAGCACAGTTCAAAGTTCAAGTTCATGGCCTGTCCATTATCCTTCTGCTGACTGAAGTAAACCAGTGGGAAATGGTGAGCAAAGAGTGGGCAACCCTTCTGTGGATTTTCCTTCCCCAGGAGAAGATTTGTCTAGAACTATTTGCTTTTCTTCAACCAGCGACCCGGAACCTTCCGAGTCCGATATTTTTAGCCATTTTAATATTTTAATATTTCAATGTTTGAATACTCTAGTACTGCATTGCTAGCTGTGTAAGTCGCCCGGAGCACACTTGTGGAGGGCGACTCATAAATAATAAAGTTCAGTTCAGTTCAGTTCAGTAAATAAAGTCCTAGCCTTTATTTTATTTGCTTGTGATTTCTACAGCCCTAGCAAACATTAACACGTTGTTGTTGTTGTTGTTGTTGTTGTGTGACTTTAATATGCTTCCAACTTATGGCAACCTTATCAAGGCTTGTTCGGAGGAAAACTGTCTTTGCATCCCTCTGAGACTAAGAGAATGCGGCTTACTAGAAGTCATTCACTGAACATAGAACAATGCCATGGAAATTGTGTAAACATTGAGTATTCCTTATCCAGAATTCCGAATTCCTTCAAAATCTCAAGTTGTCCACAGAGCTGGGATAATGCCACCTTTGCTTTCTGATGGTTCAATGTGCAGAAACCTTCATGCACAAAAAGTATTGAAATATTGCATTGTATAAAATTACTTTCATGCGATGTGTGTAAGATATATATGGGTAAAGGAATCCCTCACTCTAACCCTACATCTAAGTCGGTCTACTCATTTGAGGACTGGAGTCCAGGGATTAAACCCAACATTCTCAAATAATATACTGTGTCCAGGTTGGTTCATCAGGTGCTCTGGTATGGCTATCAGAACAAACACAAAACAATCTACGTAATGAGAAAGTATAATATCAAAAGAGCATATAGTATGCAATTTACCAAAATCCCCAGGACACAGCTCAATTCAGTGGCATAAAGCAAAATGAAAAGGAACAGCTGCTCTCAAACATGACAGTTCTAGGTCTGAATAAGGGTTCCACTGTGTGGCTGACTTCTCTGGTTGAATTAATTGGCAGTGTCTTTTTAAAAAGTGTTTGCATCCTGATTCTGTAGCTGTCTCAACAGAAAATTCTATGACATTCATGGGGTCATCACAAGTTGACAGGCAACTTGAAAGCAAACACTCTTTGAATTTTCCAGATCAGCCACTAGCCATTTCGGCTTGGGGACTCTGGGAAACACAGTCCAAAATGATAACTTTTCTGACTTCTCTTGAAACCCTCTTGGAAGTGCTTCTCAATATAGTTGTGAAACCCCCAGTGGTGCAGTGGATTAAAACACTGAGCTGCTGAACTTGCTGACTGAAAGGTTGGCAGTTTGAATCCGGGGAGTAGGGAGAGATCCTGCTGTTAGTCCCAGCTTCTGCCAACTTAGCAATTCTAAAACATGCAAATGTGAATAGATATTTAGAAACGGCTCTGGTGGGAAGGTAACAGCACTCCATGCAGTCATGCTGGCCACATGACCTTGGAAGTATCTAAGGACAACGCCACCTCTTTAGCTTAGAAATGGAGATGAGCACCAACCCCCAGAGTCAGACACGACTACACTTAATGTCAGGAGAAACCTTTACCTAATGTGGTTATAAAAGGAAGAAGGCACCGCACTGGAGGGGGGAGGGAGACAAGACAGCTGGGCTCATGCTAAAGAATGAATTCTTTGATTAATAGGCCTGGGTTTGCAGGTGTCCTAAATATAGACCTATGAGCAGTGAATAAAGCAAAGTGACTGTGCAATATTCAGTATTTTATTGACAGCCCCTCTGCTTTTTTCTCTTTACCTCAAGCCAAAGGCCTCAGAGGAAAACAGACTAATTAAATCTCCACACCATGTTACATTCAGCCCTGTTTGCAATGGATAAAGTTGAGCTTTAGTGGCATGGATGTTGCTGAAAGAGTCATTAATCCTCTTTTAAATAAATATCGCTCGCCACTTTAAATAGCTAAGAATGAAGAATTGCAGCGATCCCAGGCCTAGGAAAAATCCATTGCAACACTGTCATGGACTTCAGTAGGAATAATAAGGTAGGTTTGGAAGAGGTTCACAGAATACAAAACAGCTCAAGGTATGGGACTTGGGGGAGTGGACGAAATTCAATAATAGTGTGCGTGCTTTGCATGAGGGTTTGGGCACCGATTCCTGCAAAGGATGATTCTGCAGGGAAGCGGTTAATGAGCATCTTCAGATTTTCTTCCTGTTTTTGTTGTGTGCTTTCAAGTTCAAGTCATGGCAACACAAACGCATTGCATTGCCTTAGGAAGGAGTTTGACAGGTTGAATGGAAGGAAAGTAATTGTTTTCTGGTGTTCTTGAGTTGTAACTTGGCACTGTGAATCCCTGCGGAGATGAAAACACGTATTACCTTTGGGGGGGATTAGATGACAATTGTACTCAGAAGCCTTGGGATTGGACGTATCAGTTTACAAATGATCCCTGAAGCATAGAAGGTCAGGGAGGGTTTATGACAACAAAATTGATGTTTTGTTGTTCAAATGCAATACTGGGAGACAGATTCTGGATGATGCCATCCAAATAGTGTATTCTTTCCAGGTGGTGAAACTTCAGCCCATAATCCATCCATGCTGGTACAGATTTGTGGTACTTGCCTGGTCTACTACATATCCTTTGTAGGAAGATACATTCAGTTCCAAGTTGTAGTAGTCTGAGCATTGGAGTAATGTAATGTTAGTGGACAATAAAAGAGGTTTAAAGATAGTCTTAAAACCAACCTTAAAAACTGTGGCATAGACACCGAGAACTGGGAAGCCCTGGCCCTTGAGCGCTCTAACTGGAGGTCAGCTGTAACCAGCAGTGCTGTGGAATTTGAAGAGGCAATAATGGAGGATGAAAGGGAGCAATGTGCCAAGAGAAAGGCATGTCAAGCCAACCCTGACTGGGACTGCCTTCCACCTGGAAACTGTTGCCCTCACTGTGGAAGAACATGTGGGTCAAGTATAGGGCTCCACAGTCACCTGCGGACCTACCACAAAGAGATCGCACTTGGAAGGCCGCCATACTTGGACAACGAGGGATCACCTAAGTAAGTACTGCAAAAATAGTTCTAAATGTACAGCGCAAGCCATAGTTACAAAGCAAAATATGTAAAGAATGCAAGAACTCAATTAAAAATTGTGATCCTAAGCAACTTTCCCATGAGAAAGATCTCTTGAACATAGTGATATTTACTTCTGAGTAAATATAGCATTTGGACTGAGGCAAGTGGTGTCCTTTTCTTTGGATTTCATGCTCTTTAGGCTCAGAGAAATAATCTGCTGAATCAAATTTCTGGAATGCTGCAGAAATTCTCAATCTTCATTAACTTCCCCTGCTTGACATTTGTGCTGAGCCAGCTTTCAACATCCAGGGAGACAAAACAAAAATGCATTCACTTGCTCTGGCTCTCGGCCCAGTAGATCTTTGTGACGTTAATATTCTACTTGCATGAGCTACATAACACAACATCAATATTAATTGCAATGATTTAGTTATTTCCAAATCACATTTCCAAATAAGTGTTCTTAGAAAAAAGCCTTCAACAAATTGTTGACAGGATACATTAAAAAAAAAGAATTCTAAAATGATCAGAGTGTTGGACTGAGATTGCAGGAGAGAATAATTTAAATGTCTGTTCAGACCTGGATGCATACTGGATGATCTTCAGCCAGGGACATACTCTCAGCCTCATAGGAAGGCAATGGCAAGCCTCCTCTGAACTATTCTTGCCAAGAAACAAGAGAGTTTCCATTTATCCTTTCTTATTTGTCTTTTCGCAAAGGAAACAGGAGTGGATGTTGCTCTCCGTGGTGCTGAAATTTTAACCACTTGTTTTAAAAAATATTATGTTTGTTTATACACCGCTTTTTCTCTCCACAAAGAGACTCAAAGCACATCATGACACTGAATCTGTGTTGGGACTGGAATAATGTAGAGTGCAGAACTCACCCAAGGGAGTTTGCTGCCTGAGGAAAAGCAGCAGATGACGTCCTCCTTCCATCCATGACAAAGTGTGCAGTATCCAAAGCCTCTTAATGTATTTTGCTACAGGAGCAGCAAATCCCAGAAGCACCTCTTCTATGTGTGCTGATAAAAAGATGATGACAACAAAACAAACCTCTTATAATTTATTGCCCTTTCGTGATATTCAAACTCTGCTACCTAGGACAGTGATCGACATAACATGTTCATAGGGCCAGACCCAAGTTAGTATTCTGAGCATTATTTGGTCTCAATAGTGACCTATCATAGATAAGATCAGGAGGAACTTGGTGGACCACACAGAGACCTCCTATCACTGGTATGGGTAAACCCAGGCCACTTGGGCTCTTTTCTCACGCCCTCCTTTCTCTCACCATCCTATCCTTCTTACCTTCATCCTTTCCCCCACCTTCCCTTCTTTCCTTCCTTCCTTCCCTTCCACACTTGCATGCTTCCTTGCTTTCTTTCCTCTCTCCTTCCCTCTCCCTCTTTCTCCTTTCTTCTTTCACTTTGGTCTTTCCTTCCTTCTCTCTTTCCTTCCTCCCTTTCCACCCTTCCACCCTTCCACCCTTCCACCTTTCCACCCTTCCACCCTTCCACCCTTCCTTCCTTCCTTCCTTCCTTCCTTCCTTCCTTCCTTCCTTCCTTCCTTCCTTCCACCCTTCCTTCCTTCCACCCTTCCTTCCTTCCTTCCTTCCTTCCACCCTTCCTTCCTTCCTTCCACCCTTCCTTCCTTCCATCCTTCCACCCTTCCACCTTTCCTTCCACCCTTCCTTCCTTCCTTCCATCCATCCTTCCATCCTTCTCTCCCTCCCTCCCTTTTCCTTTTCCTTTCCTCCTTGGGAATGTTTAGCTTGGAGAAGAGAAAGTAGAGAGGGAACATCAGGATTATGTTTCAAGATTTAAAAGGGTGCCCCATTGAGGTGGAAAACTGACTTTCTCCTGCTCTTGAGACCAAGGCACAAGGGAGCAATGATTTCAAATGGCAGGAGAAAGGATTTGACAGAAAAGCTTAGGAAGAACTTCCTGGAGAGTGGCATAGGTTGCCTTGAAGTGTGGTGGAGTCTCTTTCTCTGGAGGCTTTTCCGCAGAGGTTGTCTATTGGGAGCGCTTTGATTGTGCCTTCCTGCATGGTTGGCCCTTGAATGTGGATGGCCCTTGGGGGGTCTCTTCCAACTCTAGGATTCTAGGATTCTACACCGGAAGTAGGCAATAAGGAGTCTAATGGATACACCTTTTCTCTCCCATCTACCGTCTCATCCTGACCAAGACCAACCCTTTTGGGAACCAAGCATTTCTTGTCTTACCTTCACTTTCTGCCTCTGAAAGAGAAGAGGAAGGGGAGGAAAGGGCAGGGAGGGGACTTGAAGAAAAACCCCTCCCTCTCAGCCCACCCACCTTGCTTCACCCCACCATGTGGCCCCCAAGTTAGAAAGTTTGCCCATGCCTGTCCTATGGCAACAATAGAACCCTTGGTCAGAGGCTGCATTTTAATGGGGAAATAAAAGGAAGCAGTTCTTAATCTGTTGTAGTTGTGGATGGGGAGTTCATTGCCACAAGATATTTTTTTGGTGTCAGGAGCAACTTGAGAAACTTCAAGTCGTTTCTGGTGTGAGAGAATTGGCTGTCTGCAAGGATGTTGCAGGGGATGCCCAGATGTTTTGATGTTTACCATCCTTGTGGGAGGCTTCTCTCCTGTCCCTGCATGGAGAGCTGGAGCTGACAGAGGGAGCTCATGCACGCTCTCCCTGGATTTGAACATAGAACCTGTTGGTCTTCAGTCCTGCCAGGACAAGGGTTTAACCCACTGCACCACCAGGGCCTCCTAGATATAACAACATGTATTGCTTTAGATTGGTGCTCTCAAATCATTGTTTCTACTGTCAAAGATTATGAGCCATGATAAATAAAAAACAAATCTCTTTATTGAATGGTAGTCTATCTCTGATTATTAAGTGCTGAGGGGGTAAGCAATAGGTGTTGGCTAGTTACGCTGTGTGTTTTCTATGTCTCTATACAGTTACAATACCTTGGCACCGCTGTAATTGCTATAGGCCCAATTTTTTGAATACTGAGATTTGTAGTTTTGTGAAGTATTTAAACTTTTAAATTAGCGAGCTCTGGCATCTCGTTAAACTCCTAACCTCAGGACTCTGTAGGAAGCAACCATGCCAATTAAAGTGACATCAAAGCATTACAATTGTGTTGTATTAACAAGACAATACATATTTTCTTGGAAGCAGAGTAGAGAACTAGATGGATTCAATCTTTGATCCAGCATAATAATTCTTATCTTAAATAGTAAAGGGGACTTATCAGATTTCACTGATTACTGAGTGGCTCATGCCTCTCTCCTTGCCAGTGTAATGCTAATGGATATAAAACCGTAATGCTAATGGATAGAAAAGACTCTCTATTTCTAACATTGCTAACGAGAAACAGGCATTCAGCATGACTGTCCGAAACCTTAGCCTCCAGCTCCTACATACTTATTTGCACAGAGTTTGTCTGAGGGTGGAGTTCCTTTAGGGCCAGAGATTTTAACGAGCTTTTTAATTAGGCTTTTGACAGAATCCCTTAATTGATGTTTGCTCAGTTTGTGAGCTCTTTGGCTATTTAATTAATGTCTGTTTATTCCTGAGACTGTGCTCAGAAATGTTTGATAAGTACCCGCTTACAAACATTATAAATAATACATGGTATCCCAAGAGGTCTGTGCTTCCTAATCTCTTCTAAATGAAGACTAGTAAAGCAGAATAGCTCAGAGGGAGAGTGGTGAGCCCAGAAGTTGTGTTGGCTCAAATGACCTTAGAGGCCGGCTTTTGCAAGCTTGTATTCCTTAGCCACATACCCGCAATATCTTTAGAATAACATTGTTGTGTGTCTTCAAGACATTCCCAACAGTTGATGACCTTAAGGCATCTCTATCATTAAGTTTTCATTGCAAGATTGTCCAGAGAAGGCTTGCCATCGCTTTCCTTGTAGGCTAAAACTGTGTGATTCATCCAAGACCAGGCAGTGGGTTTCCATGATTTAGCAGGGATTTGAACCCTGGTCCCCAAAGTCCTAGTCCACCAACCAAATCAAAATACCATGTTCACATTAAAGAACAATGCTAGCCTTTAAAAATCACTGTGGTGAGGGTTGTTGACCAATATTGGTGAAGAACACTCCAAAACATTGGCCATACATCCCAGAAAACTCACAGTAACTCCAAAGCATTATCTATGCAAATGCAATGGTTGCCCTTAGATTTAAGGAATGGCAAATGGGCCACAAGCAGAGCAATTTTCTTATGCAATTGTCAAGTTAAAAAAGAAGATGATGTACTTTTAGGTGGACTGCATATTATTAAATCTATATTTTGGGACTGTAGTCCACAGAATCCTCTACTCACAAAGGGAGCTGAGGTACAACCAAGACTGGGATGGGAGCTAGATAGAGCTTGGGAGCAGATCCAAAGTACAGAGACACAAAAGGCCAGGCTTTGAGAAAAGAAGTCCAGTTGGAGAGGATCTGGAGGCTACAAGCAAGCACAAGAGAGAGGATGCTCAAAAGAATGAGGACAGACAGAAACACGGGGAACAAATAACCTACCCTTTTAGTGACAACTCAACAAACTATAGCCAAAGGACTTGAGTGATCAGAAAGACAAAAACATATGCAACACAGTTGGAATCTGGGATACTTTCTAGACCTCTAGGGACCATCTGCCACACTCCTCATTGGTTCTGCATAACACTTTGCATGTCCAGTTCCAAAGCATCTTATGAGCCTCAAGGACACTGCTATGGGTATTTAGTAGCTGGCAGAGTTTTTTTCAGATGCAGAGAGGGAGGGAAAGGGGAGGTGATCAAGCAGTGCTTGGCCCAGCCACCTTCTGAAGTCAGGGAAAGCATTGCTCGATCACCTTCCTCCTACTCTATGAACAGTAAAAAGTTGAGGCAGACCTTCACGTTACTTCTAAGTCATGGTGACATTAAGTCAAACCTATCATGGAGTTTTCTTTGGCTGAGTGTGTCTTGAGTGGGGAATTGAACAGTGGTCACTAGAGACAAAGTCCAACACTCAAATTATTTATTAATTATTTATTTATTATTTATTTCCAGCATTTCTACCCCGTCCTTCTCAATTCCCGGAGGAGGACTCAGGACAGCTTACACTTGGCAACAATATATAATAGATACAACAATATAAAACAATTTAAAACAATAGAGCATTAATTAAAAACAATTACAATGTTATTATCAGCCATATAACCATTCCAATCCAGTTCCACATCCCAAATGCTGTTATGCCTGCTGTCTAAAAGCCTGGTCCCAGAATCATAATTTCAATTTCTTCCTGAAAGGCAGGAGGGATGAGTCTGATCTTATCTCACTGGGAAGTGAGTTCCACAGGCAGGGGGCCATCACTGAGAAGGCCCTGTCTCTCATCCCCACCAAACACATTTGCGAAGCTGGCGGGACCGAGAGCAGGGCCTTCCTGGATAATCTTAAACTGTGAGGTGGGACGTAGAGGGAGATACGTTTGGACAAGTAGGCTGGGCCGGAACTGTATAGGGCTTTATAGGCCAAGACCAGCACTTTGAATTGTGCTCGGAAATGGACCGACAGCCAGTGGAGCTGACACAACAGGGGGGTGGTATGCTCCCTATATGTTGCTCCAGTAAGTAATCTGGCTGCTGCCTGTTGGACTAGTTGGAGTTTCCAAACAGTCTTCAAAGGCAGCCTCACATAGAGCATGTTGCAGTAATCTATCTGGGATGTAACAAGAGCGTAGACCACCATAGCCAGATCAGACTTCTCAAGGTACAGGTGCAGGCCCTTGCAGGACTCAATACGTTCAGAAGGGAGGGGATTTTGACTGGTGCATGAGGAGCAAACAAATACATTTTTGTGGAACATCAGAAGGAGCAGAAGAAGGACAGAATATACTTGCACGTAACTCCAAGTGACACATATGTGTATCACCAACAGGTTTTCAGCCATAAGTTAACTTAATTACATATTTATTTTTGGGAGAAAGGAATTGATTACAAATGGCAAACTATTGATAACTATTTAATTCCAAGTTCTGGTCAGTTTTGCTGAAGGGATTCCATGAGCAGGTAGATGGCCATTTGAGGATATCACAGTACATTATGTTATTTGGTGTGCAGCACAATCGGCTTGCTGTCCTCTCCCCACTTTTGTACTAACAGCGTGTCAGAGACAAGGCTGGATGTCAGGTCGTTTTAGTGACAGCAAGAAAAAGGAAGCAACGTCTGGTATAAATCTGCTCTTGATCAATTTTGATAACATAACCTAGAGGCTTTCAGAAAGGACAGAGATGTAATTGGTGTAACATCAGCCAGGAGACTTTTACTTTTCAGGTTAGAAATGAAAGATTGTCACAGTCCCAGATAAACGAGATGGGAGTGAAGCACATTGCAGGGTCAAGGGAAAAGGGCAGGGAAAATTGGTCTTGTCTTCTGTGCAGAAAATAAATTGCATCCAGATTTGGAAATGTGGCTCCTGATTGAGGCAGAATGGGTTTTGCTTTGTTTTGTGTTTTTTTAAGCTTCTCTCATCCAACCTACCAGATGAGAAGATAATTTGGTGTATTTTAAAACAAGAACCCTAACAAAAAAGGCAATGTTAATAAAATATTCTGCAATGAAAGTTGGAGAAAGGATACTGATGGGATTTGAAACTGACTTTGTTTTGGCTGAGATGCAAAATGAAGTATACGTGTTTTAGTAAGTTTTTGTGGAATTGTAACTGATAAAGTTATTCTACAATAGTTTTAGTAAGAGACAACATCATGTTTAAGGTTGCTTGTTTGCTACCTAAGAATGTCTGTTACTTTTCACCCATTTACAGGAAAGGGCTGGACACCTCTCAGCTATATTGGGGAGTGGGTGGGTAGGTGCATAACTTCTTCCAAAGTATAACCTGTAGTACCGGGTATCTGTCGCCAGTCTTCCATGCAAGTATTAACTACAGCTGGCCCTACTTAACTTCCAGATAGGATCTCATATCTTTAGGGTACTTAGGCCCCCTGGTGTACCACATAGATATTAAATTAAATAGACCTATTTCCAGCAAGGATAAGGCAATGTTGATTTACCATATCGGAGCTGAAGACAAGAAACCTCTCAGAAAAAAAGTGATCGCACCAGTAATTCAAGTGATTTCAGCCTACGCTTCCAAACAAGGTTTTTATGGCCAAAACCAGTGTGTTGCTATGAGTTTTTCTGGCTGTATGGCCATGTTCCAGCAGGATTCTCTCCTACTGTTTCATCTGCATCTGTGGCTGGCATCTTCAACTGCCAACAGAACCTCAAAAGCTGCCAGCCACAGATGCAGGCGAAATGTTAGGAAAGAATGCTGCTGGAACATGGCCATACAGCCTGAAAACCTCACAGCAACACTTTGTTTTTAATATTTCCACCTTGCCTTGGAAGAAGGTTGCAATCTTGGTAAATTCTTAGCAAAGCCGAACTGAAACAAAAGGCCCACCACCCCTGTCTGCAACTACTTGCACCTGTTGGCATCTCTAAGGACTTACAGAGATCTTTCTCTGGTTTCAAATAATGTGTATCAAATTAGCATATCATTTACACTCAATAAGGAACCCTAATGTGATTACTCTAACAGTTGGATCCCCTAAGGAGCATTGTGATGATGTTCCTCCTATGGCCTCCCCCACCACATGTAATACAGTCTGAATATTTTAATTCATTGCTAGTATGAAACCAGCTGCGCCTGGATGCCAACGCCAGCATTTATTTGCCCAAGCCTTCAAAAGGACCTTTCGCCATCCCACTCAGAGAAGGGGATGGTTCCTTTTTATATATACAGATAGCCCCCAAGTTACAAACAAGATTAGTTCTGTAGGTTTGTTCTTAAGTTGAAATTGTATTTAAGTCAGAACAGTTGTACACACACACACACACACACAGTAGATTCTCGCGTATCCAACCTTCGCTCATCCAACATTCTGTATTATCCAACACAGTCTGCCTCCCACTGAATCCACAGCTGTTTCAATACATTGCAATGTTTTAAATTTGTAAGTACAGTGATTACTACATACAGTTACTGTGTATTGAACTGCTTTGTCTGTCACATTATTGTAAAACATGATGTTTTAGTGCATAATTTGTAAAATCATAATGTAATTTGACATTAATAGGCTTTTCCTTAATCCCTCCTTATTATCCAACAATTTGGCTTATCCAATGTTCTGCTGGCCCGTTTATGTTGGATAAATGAGACTCTACTGTGTAAACACACACACACACTTTGGATAGCATAGGGCAGGGTTAACATTCCCATGGTGTTTGTATTGGTGTGTGTGCTCCTGTTCAGAAGATGTCACCTCACTTTCTGTGCCTGTAATAATTGGATTTTGAAAAAAATGACTTGTTGTTGAAACAAGGATTGGTGATAAAGTTCAGTGGAAACACCTTTTTGCCATGATGATAACTCTTTCAGGAGTGAATTTCCCTTCCAAGGGATTGATTTATCTCAGTTCCTTTTGACTCACCCCTGTACTTAACTAGGAGTTGCTTGTCAGTTGGGGATTGGCTATAATATGAAGTATTAACTCTTATCGAAAGAACCATCCTCTTCTCTGAGGAGGGTAATGACATCTGGGAGAACCTAAAAGATACACCAAATACCACCTAGAATCTTGGCACTCCTTTGAAGGAAAGCATCAAAGAGATGCTGGCATTTACCACACATGTAAACATTTTAAAAACAACTAATCAGGCATGGGAAAGTTTTGGCCATCAGATGTTTTGGACTTCAACTCCCACAATTCCTAATCTGGCTGGGATTTCTAGACGTTGACATCCAAAACACCTGGAAGGCTGAGGTTTGCCTATGCCCGATCTACACTGCAGTATTCATGTAATTTGACAGCACTTGTAATTTGGTGAGGCACCAGTAGTCTTCGGCATTGCTGATGACGAATTGTAGACTGGAAGGCCTTGTTCATCAACAATAGAATCTATTGTAAATGGAAAGGGGGAAAAAACTTCCAGACCAGCCCTGCACAACCTATAGCCCTCTGGGATTTTGGGTCTCCAACTCCCAGAAGCTGTATCCAGCTTGTCCAATGGTCAGGAATTCCAAAACACCCGGAAAGCCACAGGTTATGCAGATTTGCATGAGACCAATTCCTTACAAATACAAAGAAAAATATGCATGGAAGGCGGTTGTTTACTTAGTTGCTTCCAATTATTCATTGCAAATGCATTAATTGGCACTTTGAAAAATATCAATGATTTGGTAAACAATAAATTAACACCTATATCCTAAGCATATTTATTAGCAAAGAAGTGCAGTTGGATTCAGTGGAACATATTCCCCAATGAAGCATACTTAGTGCCGTGTGCTAATACCTCTGAATTAAACTATTTGCCCTGAGGATAGTGTAGTTTGCTGTGTCTCCCCAGCGTGCCCTTCAGCTTGCTCCATCCCTTGGCAAACATTTTGCTGCAAGCCTGCTGCTAAGATATGCTAGCATTTCCAGACAAAGGTGTGTGTGAACAACAGATGTATGAATGGATATGCCTGGGACCAGAAATTCGAATGCTCCCAGTGAACCTAAATGATCATATTAAGCAGATAACTGATGCACATCTTTCTTAGTAGGAGGGATCGCCAGTCAGCATAGAGGTGCTTAAGGAATAGTTGTGAATTCTTATACCAAATGACCAAATCCAAACGCTCGAATTCGTGCATTAGTTCTGAACCTTCCTAATGCCATGACCCCTTATTACAGTTCCTCAACCATAAAATTATTTTTGTTGCTACTTCACAACTATAATTTTGCTACTGTTATTAATCGTAATGTAAATATCTGATATGCAGGATGTATTTTCATTCACTGGACCAAATTTGGCATGAATACCCGATATGCTATACACTCAAATTTGAATATTGATGGGATTTGGGGTGGGGGTGGGGAGGTTATTTTATCATTTGGGAGTTGTAATTTGTGGGATTTATAGTTCCCCTACAACAAAAGAACATGCTAAACTCCATCAGTGATGTTATTGAACACACAGATCTCCCATGACCAACAGAAAATACTGGAAGGATTTGGTGGGCATTGGCCTTGAGTTCTGGAGTTATAGTTCACCTACATCCAGAGAGTACTGTGGACTCAAGCAATGATGGATCTGAATCTGGGCATATTGGCACGAATCCTCAATATGCCCAAATGGAAACACTGGTGGAGTTTGGGAAAAATAGACCTTGACATTTGGAGTTGTAGTTGATTGGATTTATAGTTCACCTACAATCAAAGAGCATTCTGAATCTCACCAATGACAGAATTGGGCCAAATTTCCCACACAGAATCCCATAACCAACAGAAAATACTGTGCTTTCTGATGGTCTTTGGCAACTCCTCTGACACCCCCTCATGTCCCCTTCCAGGGATCCTGACTTCCAGGTTAAGAAACACTGAATTAGTGTAAAATTCGGAATGGAGAATTTACTGGATTTTGCACTTCATTGAACATTGAAAGCTTTCCATCTTGATACAAAGAAGGGTTATACAGTATATTCGATTATATCAAACTGGTATTAAGGATTATCCCATTTTCCCCCTGATATATACCAGCCTCATCTTCTTCCATGTAACAGTAAATAAATATAGGTGATCTAAGGTCTCTCAAATTATATAGGTGTAAATTTTACTTTCCACTTCTGCATTGTCAGAAACAGTTTTTAGATATGACTCACTGAGATAAGTCTACTGGACTTTTCAAACATTAGGCTTCTGTATTTTGAGATTTTATGTTAATGAAGTGTCATGCTGCTGATGGAAGAGCTTATATACAAACTTCTCCACAATCTTTCTCTCCCTAGGCATCTGGCATTTACAGGCTTAGTGAGATATTATCCATTCAAAAGAGAAATGCTGAATTAATAAGTTCCCAAGCATAGGGCAGTGTTTCCCAACCGCTGTGACATGGCACAGTAGTGTGCCATGACGGACCTCCTGCTGTGCCACGAGAAAAGCTCTCTGCCCCCCTTCCTTCCCCCCTCCTCCTGCTGCTTGGGGGAGGAGGAGGAAGGGCCGGGCGGCGGCGAAGAAAAAGAAGAAGGGGCTGGGGCACCGCCTCCTTCGGCTGTTTCCCCAGCCAGCCTCCAATCCGCCTTGACTCCCGCCATGACTCTCACTCCTCGCTCGCTGAAGCCACGCAGAGGAGGAGTCCTGCCCACTGAAGCCCGTCCACCGCTCATGCTCCTCCTCCTCCGCACGGCTTAAGCGAGCAAGGGGCAGGAGTCATGGCGGAGAGCAGGGATGGAGGCCATGACTCCTGCCCCTCGCTCGCACTGCCCCTTCAAGGCTGGCGAAGCTGTGGGAGAGCTGAAGCCGGGGGGAGGGGGCGGGACATGGCGCGGCCTGGCTCCTCCCCCTCCCCCGGCTTCGGCATTCCCAGCAGCTTCTTCCAGCAGGCCACCATCCCCCAGCCGTTCTTTACTGTGTTAGAGTGTCATTTTGTGTCATTTTGGTTGGTGGTGTGCCCCCGGATTTTTTAAATGTTAAAAGTGTGCCGCAGCTCAAAAAAGGTTGGGAAACACTGGCATAGGGAACCAGGAGTAGAAGAATACAGTCTCTATATTTAGGCTCTCATCTTGGTTATTTGGAGAACTGCATTCTTCTTTATGAACATTGTAGCGGCAATTTGGAGTCCCAAAACTCCTTAGGCAGTAACTTTTTACCTCAGGCGACGTCTCCGTGCGAGCACAGGGGCAGATGGATAACGCGACAATCGTTACTATGGTACAATGAAGCCAAACTTTATTTGCAGGACATCAGCTGATGGGTTCGGCCCGCAGAACTTGCTGCTAAGGGGCAAGAGCCCCGAACAATCTCCTCACTTTGATTTTATACAAGCAATGGCGACAAACCCCTTTGCCCTGCCCTCCTTCATGCCCCGTTACTGGCTGGCATCCATGAACTCATTTTATTATCCAATTAAACAAAGCATTATTCTAGCATCTCACTCCTATTTGTTAAAATGCATGGCGTAGGTATTAATTCTCTTTAGCAGGCTATGTTATCTGCTTCTGATGCAGTGTGTTCTCAAAACGTTACAAATCTATGCAGCTTCTCCCTAGCATTCACAGGGAGGAGTCTCTAATTGCCATGCGCACAACATTGTAAACAAACGCATGTTGCTAGCCTTCGGCCTATCAGGGCCGCTCTTATCTAGAAGGCACATGATGTTCCCTGGCAAATCACTGCTTGTGCCTTGGTACCAATAAGTGTAGCTTATTCTCGTCATTATTACTTGGCAAGCTACCCCAGTATTCTGAAGCCTATACTGAGCAGCACTCTCCCCTGACATTATTTCTACTAAAAGCATCAATTTCCCCTTTATTCCTTCATTTCTTTTTGTAAATAAGAACATAAGAACATAAGAAGAGCCATGCTGAATCGGACCTCAGCCCATCTAGTCCAGCATTCTGTATCACACAGTGGCCCCCAGTTGTACACGGGGATCTCGAGCAGAAGGGAGGGCAAAACCCTGACCTGCTCCCGACCCCCCACAACCAGTACCCAGGGAAATCCTGCCTACCTCAACCAACTCCGAGGTGGCACTTGAATGTCCTTTTCAGTAACTACCGATACACTTGGTATCCATGAATCTGTCTAATCCTGCCTTGAAGTTGTTCAGGCTGACAGCTGTCACAACCTCTTCTGGAAGTGAGTTCCATAACCCAATGACCCTCTGGGTGAAGAAATATTTCCCTTTATTAGTCCTAACTTTCCTACCTTGGAGCTTCAGGAGTGCCCCTAGTCCTAGTGTTTTGTGACAAAGAAAATAATTTTCTTTATTCACCTTTTCTATCCCATGCATGATTTTATACACTTCGATCAAGTCACCTCTTAAATGCCGTCTTTCAAGGCTGAAAAGACCAAGGCGTTGCAACCTGGTTTCATAAGGGAGCCGCTCCATCCCTTGGATCATTCTTGTTGCCCTTTTCTGTACCTTTTCCAGTTCCGTTATATCCTTCTTAAGGTGCGGAGACCAGAATTGTACACAGTACTCCAAATGTGGCCTTACCATAGATTTGTAGAGAGGTAATACAACATTTGCTGACCTATTTTCGATTCCCTTTCTGATCATGCCTAGCATAGAATTTGCTTTTTTCACTGCTGCAGCGCACTGGGTTGACATCTTCATTGAGCTGTCCACCAAGACCCCAAGATCCCTTTCCTGGTTTGTCTCGGAAAGCTTTGACCCCATCAGTTGATAAGTGTAGTTGGGGTTCTTTGCCCCGATGTGCATGACTTTACACTTGTTTAGGTTAAAATGCATTTGCCACTTTGTTGCCCATTCACTCAATTTCGAGAGATCTTTCTGGAGCTCTTTACAATCAGTTTCATTTTTAACTACCCTGAACAATTTAGTGTCGTCTGCAAACTTTGCTACCTCAGAATTCACTCCTACATCCAGATCATTAATGAATAAATTAAAAAGTAACGGACCCAAAACTGAACCTTGGGGTACACCACTTCCCACCTCTTTCCACCCAAATGATTTTCTAGCTATCAAAATCATCTACACAACACGCTTTTAGCTTACAGATTGTCCCAATTTAGTTTCCAGTCTCGTGTCTCTCTTTTTCTTACACTTTTCGCTGCTTTGACTGTCTGGCGTGCTGCAAAACTACAATATCTCAATAAAATTGGCAAACAACACAGGATGATTGTTACAGAACATAAAATCACAAGGATTAGCATTATTAAAGACTTTAACCATTTCAGATCTGGCAACCAACTTGTCAGAAATCCCCAGAAATCTTCTGAACTTTCATAAGACTTCTGAACTTGATTAGCAACTTGCTGAATCTTTCTCATATCCACCTCAATATCTCCTGTTATGTTAATATAATGACAACACGTGGTATTTAGCCAAACGCATAGGCCCCCTTCTTTTGTCAGCAAATAATCTAGGGCCAATTTCTGCTGGATTACCATCCCAGCCAGAGAATTAACCTCTATTTGCAAATCACCTGTCCCTCTGGCTGTATCATTTGCCAATAGCTCCAATTCGTAAGATAATACACGTAGTTGTCTTATATTCCATGCCACTCCCATACCTGGTGTCATGACTGCCAGGAACCTTTGTGTCTCTGTGAGATATGTGCGGTCTGTGTCATATCCATATTTATCTATTGAGTTGGTTGATCTCTTTTGAACATGCATATGTAAATTGGTAACTGGTGTCTCTCTGGGGTACATTTTTAACCCTCCTGGTCCCACAGTACCTATGGTACAAATTCCATTCCATGCTATGGGCAGATATCGTCCCGCCCACCTGCCACAAATCCATAAGTATCCTTCTGGAAGGTTTTCCAACTGATTACCTGTATGACAAGCAGGTATATCTTGCATTAAGTTAACTAATGCATCTTTTTGATGATTTCCATACAAAATGTGAGTACAATTTGAGTACTTCCATCCCCAGGTCCAAATTCCTCTTGTCTTACGGCCACAATGTGACATGTAGCGATCATGTACTGTGATGGTGTAATTACATGCTGGATATTTCCCCAGCTCAATTCTATTAAACAGCTCATATTTTCCCTCCTCTCTGTTTCTTGTAGCATATATAGTATTGTCTGATTCCCATCAGTGCTTCCAGCGCTGGGAAACGGTGTGAAATCATGAACTGAGCCTTGTCTGCATCGTGCTTGTTGTATGACTGTTGACAGATGGTGTCATTCCAGCCCTGCAACGTTAATAGAGCTGTTGGAATCACGGGCCACCCTTGTTTATGACTGGACGGGCGGTGGCTGCAAACCCAGCAATCTTTGAGGCTAAGCTCATGTGTCATGTTGGTAATTAACTTATGGAACAAGTTTTGGTCCCACCCTCCATGTGTTCCAGTTATGCATAGTACTAGAATCAAAGTCATGTATCCAAACACAGTCCTGACTCCTGTAGGTGGTTTTCTCTCATGTCTATGTCCCATTAGTATTTCAAACCACCACCTTAAGGAGAAAGTCTTAGGCACTTTCCATCTACGTTCCGTTGGGTCACGTTCGCTTGACTGCAGGCCGTTGGTATCCGTAGAAAGTTCTTCAGTGACCTTGTTGTCCCTCAGACCGGATGTTGACCCTTTTTGCTGATTTGTATCTTTAACGGGTCTTCTGGACAGCTGGAAGTCTCCCAAACAGCCGGAGCTCGCTTTATCCTCGTATAATGAATCCATGGACGGATCCCCTCGACTTTTACGGCATTTGGCGTAGCCAGCAGAACGACATAAGGCCCTCTCCATCTTGACTGCAACGGTTGAACGTTCCACTCCTTCACCAGAATCTCGTCACCTGGAGAAAAACAGTGGAGAGGAGTGGTAGGGAACGGTGGTCGCAAATCTGCAGTGTATTGATTTAGTTTTTCTAACTGTCTCCCTAGCATCTGAACTTGCTGCAATGTCTGTTGATCTCCTAACACGTGGCTATCCAAAGACAGTCCATTTATAGTCTCAAAGCCAGTCTCCAATTTAGTCCTGTCTCTTGACAAATCTTTGCCAAACTGTTTTTCAATGTCCTGTTAACTCTTTCTGCACGGGCAGAAGATTGCTTCAAACGGTGAGCTGTCTTGATGTTGGATGCATTTGCCTTCCCAGCAAGGCTGCTGATGCAGATTCACCTAAACGGGTGTTTTCATGAAAATGTGTCATGCCTTTATCCTTATGGGATGAAGACGCGGTGGTCTGGCATCACGATAATGTTCCCTTGTCACTCCCCTTTTTTCACTCAGGGCCCAATCCTCCTACCTGTGGTGTATTTGCATTTTCCTACCTGTGGGCCTGAGCTTTTGACTTGTGACATTACGGATGTTGGTTTCTTGAATGCTGCCTCCCTGACTGACCTGACCCTCTCCTCTCTGACACCCCCCTGTGGTGCATAACAGCACCTTTTAGGTTTCCAATCCGCTTCCAAGAGAGCGATCATCGCACCAACATGCCCAATGGCCTCTTTCCAGCTGAGGTCAGGAAACCTCGCTCCCTGTACAGATATTAACCCCCTTTCCCTTTTGACAAAAACATCGCTTGGGTGTGAGCCAACAGTTCTGTTAGCTAAGCAGAAGTTCCCGGACAAAAAGATTCTGTTCCCAGAATCCCTCTTTCCCTCGTCACAACTGCCCAGCTCGTTCATCACCCCATCTTGCCATTTGCGAAAAGGGTTAAATCTATTTTCTCCAATGGGATGTCTTTGGACCTGGCCTGCTGGAATAAACTTGGCTCATGATGTTCATGTCTGATGTTCTGGTGGCTTCTCCGTAATTTGGCAATAAAGTTGCCGGATTTTGGCATGGGGCCATCTCAAAAGAGATGAGAGGGTGGTCACCCAATATTCCTTCGTGAGCCAGTGGGTTTTTCTCTGTATCTAGCAGTGTTTTGACGTGGTGTGGTATTTTGATAAATGTGCAACGGATCTGTGTCATGTGCCTAATTTTCTGTGCCAAAACACCCACAGCTATTTCCTCTTGCCCTGAAGCGAACAGGACGAGCCGTAAATCTGACAGGCCTATGCTGGGAAAAACATTAAGGCTTGAAGCTTGGCTAGTACTGAATAGCCATACAACCAAGAACGCATGTATGATGTTGACCATAAGAGTTCCTCGTCTGCCTTCTGGTGGTAGTTGTGGAAATTGCCTTTTCTTCCTACCTCCAAATCTTGCTTCCTTGTTCCTCAAGAGAACTAGAGCGCATTGGTTCTCATACTGCAACAATCTATTCAAATGTTCCTGGCTTCCTGCCACCGATGGGGTACTGTGGCGTTCTCACGGGAAAGATGTTCTGACCTTATCTCTTTCTTCCTGACCTCCTGTACTTGAAACAATCTATATCTTTCCTGGCCTGGTACAGTGAGCTCAAGCTGGCCGGTCTCCAAGAATTCTAATCTAGCTCTGATTTTTGCCAACATGTCCCTTCCTAACAATTGCTAATGGGTGCTAATTTAGTGTTCACTACTGCTTTGTCCGCTCCTGTATCTACTAGGAACTTTATGCGCTGACCCTCTATTTCCACGGCAATCAAAGGCTGGCCTGTCCTTCAGTATTCATCTTCCTCCTCTTTTTCCTCTCACACTTGCATCACAATCTTTCCGTCTGACACTTCCTCTACACAATCTTTCCACCAGTGGCCCTCCACACTGGTTTCGACCCAACTTGCTTATGCCTTCTCCTCGTCCTCTTCCTGACCCTTCTCTCCTCTTCTGTCACTTCCCCACACAATCTCTGGACTAGCCTTCCGTACTTACTGATTCTTTCTTGTCACAAATACTTTCATGCTGGCCATATCTCTCAAATCTTTCAAATGTCCCGTTTAAATTATTTCCTATACAGCCAAGGCCTCATATATATTTACATAAAAATCAATTCTGCTGTACAAAAAGAAATCAATTGTTGGTTTCCTATTTTCTCAGCCATTAAACAGCTTAATTTTTCCTCTCTCTATGGATAAGCTGGGTAAAACATTTCATTCTGGAATGCAGTCTCATTTCTTTCTTGTACATGAGCGAGCCATATGCTGGGAAGTCTGCCAATTCTCTGCACAGGGCGTCCTGTGTTATCTATCCTGGCACAATATGTTCTTTTTACATTAATTCTACAATTTTCTCTTCTAAAAAGTCCTGGCTGCTTTTGAGATGAAAGATTGCATTTTCCAAATGGTACGGGCTGTATTTTTTTTTGTAGGCCTCTTCCGTTAGGATCATGTGTGGCATGTATTTCCTCTAATAAATCTGTCATTGGTTTTTTTTGGTTGCTCTAAATAAGGTGGCGTGGCATTTCCAGGGCCCCCCTTGCTTCTATATTTGATCTCGCTGCCTCTCGGTAATCTTTTCTACTGATGTCCGGAGAATGCACTATCATTCTTCCGTCCTCCAGAGAGCGGCTTCTCCTTGCCTTCGGGATTGCACTATCACTCCCTAGTGGCTATGGAGTATTCTTCCTTCCCCCTTCTGTCGCTTCTGTCTTGGGAGTGCTCTATCATTCCCTCAACATCTGGGGTTGGCCATCTCGCTCTCCTTTCTGCCTCTCTTGCTTCTTCTAGCGGATAATGGATGTCATCTAACTGGGGGCCTTGATATGTGGGTGGTCTTCCGGAGAAGGGATTGTTTTCTGAATATGACATGGAGCAAGCCAATGAGGCTTGTGGTGACATAAATGGAGCCGTCGCGCCTGGTGGGGCACCCATGATTGATGGGAACATCACACGGGGGTCCGCGATTGGCAGGCTCGCTATGGTGGGTTGGGGCATTGCTGGGGGATTCATTGGAGGGGACGCGGTTGGAACAAGGCACACCGTCTCATGACGCATCACAGCCTGGGGCGCCATCTCTGAGGCTGAGCTTGCTCCAAGGGTGGGGGCCGCGTTTGGGGCTGGTGCTGGGGCGTTTAAAGTCACATCAAGCGGAAGTGCATTTGGCCCCCCTGCTTCTGCGGCGGCATTTTCCCTATGCCTTGGTCTTCTCCTTAATGCTGGCAGTTCCTCCGGTTCAATTTGCTGAACCGGTGTCTTTTTCCCTGCCTTTCGGTTCACAAAGCATCCATCTTGGGCTGGCTTTTTGGGGCCCGCCCACCAAATCCCCTCTGAAACCAATCTCTTCCATGTCGCGGAGTAGACCCATTGATCAGTTGGATGTACTTCGTAACAATAAGATTCTAATTCCCTACATTTACTCAAATCCCAAGTTCCGGTCTTTGGCCAACTGATTTCTTCCACAGCCAGCCACACCTCTGAGCACAGATTCTTAAACCTGTAATCTTTCAAGTCTCGGGGATTTCCCTCCACTGCTAGCTGACAAAACCTATCCCAGTTGACTAACACACACTCCAGAGGTGTCTCTCTTTTCTCCTTGGATTTCACTCCCCCATCTCTAAGGACCAAACCACTTCAGTGTTTGCCCTCCCACCCAGCGTGTATGTTCCCTAAGTGACAGTGCTTAGAGCTCAATACTTGCCGGTTCCTTAAAGACTCCGGGACCCTTATTCTCCGGTGCCCTCGTGTGCCGGATTTCTCACTAGACGCTGGAACCCCAGCACCCCCGGTCTTCCCTCTGCGCGCTTTTTGATGCCGGATTTCTCACTAGACGCAGTTTGACCCTCTGCGCCCCCGGACTTCCCTCTTCTCTGGCTTCACTGGTAGTAAATCTTCAATTGCAGTCTCTCGTGTCAGTAAGCGTTTTGCTGGGGCGAACCAGGCAGCCGGTCGTTTGGTTAGGGGCCCCTCTCAGCTCACCTAGGTCGCTCCAGCTCCCCGCTTACGAGCGGAGACCGTCCTGCCAACAGGACCGCGTTATCCACGCCACACACTCATCTAGATTGCCTTTTTGGATCACGTCGGACTGGTCACCAAGATGTAGCGGCAATTTGGAGTCCCAAAACTCCTTAGGCAGTAACTTTTTACCTCAGGCGACGTCTCCGTGCGAGCACAGGGGCAGATGGATAACGCGACAATCGTTACTATGGTACAATGAAGCCAAACTTTATTTGCAGGACATCAGCTGATGGGTTCGGCCCATAGAACTTGCTGCTAAGGGGCAAGAGCCCCGAACAATCTCCTCACTTTGATTTTATACAAGCAATGGTGACAAACCCCTTTGCCCTGCCCTCCTTCATGCCCCGTTACTGGCTGGCATCCATGAACTCATTTTATTATCCAATTAAACAAAGCATTATTCTAGCATCTCACTCCTATTTGTTAAAATGCATGGCGTAGGTATTAATTCTCTTTCCCAGACTATGTTATCTGCTTCTGATGCAGCGTGTTCTCAAAACATTACAAATCTATGCAGCTTCTCCCTAGCATTCACAGGGAGGAGTCTCTAATTGCCATGCGCACAACATTGTAAACAAACGCACGTTGCTAGCCTTCGGCCTATCAGGGCCGCTCTTATCTAGAAGGCACATGATGTTCCCTGGCAAATCACTGCTTGTGCCTTGGTACCAATCAGAGTAGCTTATTCTCGTCATTATTACTTGGCAAGCTACCCCGGTATTCTGAAGCCTATACTGAGCAGCACTCTCCCCTGACATTATTTCTACTAAAAGCATCAATTTCCCCTTTAACATGACTGTGTTTTGAGGTCTGCTGGACAGGCCCTTCTCTATGTCCCACAACCTTCACAGGTACATCTGGTAGGAACTTGGCAGAGGACCTTCTCAATGGTAGCCTGCTGGCTCTGGAACTCTATTCCTAGAAAGGTTAGGTTGCCATCCTTGCAGACAGGTGAAAACTTTGAAGATTGTTTGTACAAGGCCTGTCCCCGCTATACCACTTGCTGTCTCTTTTTTATTTGCTGTTCTGATGGTTGGATACATGTTTACAGTTTTGTGTTAGAACTGGCCTTTATTGAATGGCCCACTATGTCATACTATGGCATATAAGAAACGCTACCTTAAATTAAAAAAAATCTGTGAACAAAGGAGGTGATTTTGGGTTTCACGTTCAGTCCAAAATCCCTGACAATGGCGCATTAGAGGGGAGAAAATTGATTCACTGTGGTTGCCCACTCTGACCTAGGACATTGGACACACAATTCCGCTTCTTCTTTATTTATGCCCTACTTATTCCCCCAAAGCTGGGAGTCAACAAAGTATACGAATTCAAACAAATACAATAAATTACACACAAAAAACACATTAAAATGGGACCCAACTATTTAACAGAGAAAAAAGTTTAAAAATATGGTCAAAGTTTTGTCAAAGGCTTTCCTGGCCAAGATCACTGTGTTGCTGTGAGTTTTTTGGGCTGTATGACCATGTTTCAGAAGCATTCTCTCCTGACATTTCACCTACATCTATGGCAGGCATTCTCAGAGGTTGTGAGGTCTGTTGGAAACTAGGCAAGTGACGTTTATCTATCTGTGGAATGTCCTGGGTTGGAGAAAGAACTCTTGTTTGCTTAAGGTAAGTGTGAATGTTGCAATTGGCTACCTTGATTAGCATTTAATGGCATTGCAGCTTCAAAGCCTGGCTGCTTTCTGCCTGGGGAATCCTTTGTTGGAGGTGTTAGCTGGCCATGATTTATTCTTGTCTGGAATTCATCTGCATTTTGAGTGTTGCTCTTTATTTACTGTCCTGATTTTAGAGGTTTTTAAAAAAATACTGGTAGCCAGATTTTGTTCATTTTCATGGTTTCCTCCTTTCTGTTGAAATTGTCCACATGCTTGTCCACATTCAATAGATATCTAAACCTAACTTGACTTGTTTTCAACTGACCCCACAACTCTGAGGATGCCTGCCATAGATGTGGGTGAAACTTCAGGAGTGAATGCTTCTGGAACATGACCATACAGCCTGGAAAACTCACACCAATATAGTCAATGTGTTTTAAATGCATTTTATAAATCAGTAAAATTAAAACTAAAAATCCCTGTTCAGCTATAGAAGCCCACTAGGTGAACCTGGGTAGGTCACAATCCTCAGAGGAAGGCAATGCTAAATTCTTTTCAAACAAATCTTGCCAAGAATATTATGTGATATCTCAGGGTTGTCATAATCCAGAAATTGGTTGAATACACAAAACAAATAATAATAATTGGAAACAATAAACATCTGTCAACTGCAAAAAACCACCTAACTTGAATGTGTGCGCATCATTCAAAAATATATCACACAGACCTAAACGCTTGGGAAGTGTTTGACTTGTGATTTTGTGATACCGAATCCAGCATATATATATTTCATTTAATGTGACACACTGTGCTTTTGTGTCAGTAAAATAATAATACTAACTTTATTTTTATACCCCACCTCCATCTCCCCAAGGGGACTCGGGGCGGCTTACATGGGGCCAAGCCCAACAAAACAGTTAAAACACATTAAAATGCATATCAACCAAATAATAACAAAAACAACATAACAAAATAAAACTTAACATTCTACAGTGTATAAAATGAACATCAAACCAACAACCAATAGCAAGGTTCAATGCCTCGTCATGGGTGGACGGATTGGTGCCACAGCATTAGAGGACAGAATTAATGATTAAAGTGCAAATATCATAAACAACAACAGAAAATAGAAGCTTGTGATATTTGGCGGGGTTGTGGAATAGTAACGCCACATGCACCTCCAGCATTAGACACTTGATCTAGACAGATTGGTTCCAATAACAACTTGCAGAGTTCCTCAGGGGGATTTCATTGAATACATACAAATCAAAATGTTTCCAATAATTGCATTGGAGAAGAGCAAATATTGCGATAAAGCTTCTACCAGGGAACCAATTGGCTCAAACATGGAGAATAGATGAATACATACTAGGCAAATAAAACAGATCTTGAAATGACTAAAATACAGTTTCATCAATCAGTGTGTATGCAGTGGTGTGTGTAAAATCAGTAGGCGCTCCTCTCAAGCCTAACATGAAGACACCAAACCGAATAACAAAGCTATTGTCTATACTTAAAAAGAACTCAAGATCATCTAACAGTGAAATCAAATACTTTTAGAGGGTTTTCTAAGCAAGAGGAAGGTGCCTGTTTTTCTTACAAATATAAAAAAGTGCGGAGGACAAAAAAAAGAAAAGAAAAGGTGGTTGATGATGACTGACCTTGGCAATTGTGTTTCCTGTGTGGTGTGTGATGTTGGCAGCAGAATACTGTTGGAGAATGTATACTTCGCATCTATAGACTGATTAATGCACTCTCAGGACCATTAATGGTGCTTCTGATTAGGCCCTCAGGAGAAACTTTCCTCACACTAGTGGAGTTATATTTATATTGGTGTTATATAAGTATTGATCTGGATTCTTTACGCACGTGTAGCTGCTGTATGAACAGATTGATTCCACTTTGTCCTGCAGGATCTGGTCCATTGTAGCCATGCGAGCAGTGATATTCTGGGATTAGTAATCCAAAGAGGCAATTTAGTGTGGGTCAGACTATGAACTACAGAGGATGGAATCCCTACATATTGTCAAAGATTCACATATATGTTATTGGCTATGCACAGTCCGCATGGTTGCCTACTATGAGGAGATCTTTGAGCCACAGCTTTACACAGCTTTACTTTCGAGGATCATGCTGGCCGTGCTGCCTGTAGTCATAAAGTACTTTTTCAAGTTCTGTGTAGACTGTAGAGCTTACTTCTCTATCCCTCCTCATTGTAAAAGGGCAGCAGTTCTCTTTTATTCTTCTTCTTGTTGAGGAGAACCACACTGACTGCCAAGGAATCCCTGGGGAAGTCAAATAGCTACCGTAGTAGTCTGGACGATCAGGGCCAGCCAGCTAATTGCAGTGCCAGCTCCGTGTCACTGCTTGGTCTCTACCTGCTTCATCATGAGACATGAATGATGGATAGAGAGAGAAAATGATGCTGCCCTGGAGGGATGCCTTGCAGTGGATGCCTGAGCAGTGTCTTTGCAAATCGTATCATTTGTCTAAATCCCCCTGGTTTGCTGTTGTTCAATAGCTGGACCCTTTGACCCAGAGGTATGCAAGAAGTGGCTACTTTATGTCTGCCAACAGTGTCTTTTATATACACAAATGAAAACACATACCCTCGCTCTATCTCCCTATCTTTCCATATCTGGATCTCAAAAGTTAAGTACATAGCTTTACACAGATTGTAACAGGATTGGAATATATATATATATATATAGATAGATAGATAGATAGATAGATAGATAGAGGAACATGATTTCATGAATCCCTGGGGGATTGTGGAAGTTCACAGAATCATGGCATCCTAGAAGGATTACAAGGGCTATCTAGTTCAGCTTCCTGCCACACAGGAATACACAACTGTAGCACTCCTGAAAGACAACTATATCCAGTCTCTGCTCAACAAACTCCGGATGGAGAGCCCACCACTTTTTGAGATAGTCTATTTTGCTGTTGAACAGTTCTAATAAGGCATGCTTTAGGCAACAATTAGGTAATTTTTGTCCAATATGCCATATGCACATTCATGTTTAAGATGGTAAAAGTGGAGTTGCACTTAAGTTGCCATTGCTGATGTGATGTTTGTATGTGCTATTCAACATAAGGCTTATGTATCACAATTAATGCAATACGTTGATGTGCACACATTTAGGCTTTGCATCCCTTGTGTCAGTTTTAGGCTTTCAGCCACAGCCTCCAAAATGGAAAGCATTCAGGGACAATACATTCCCTTGCTCCCACAATCATTTATGTTCTGAGTGCTTAGTAGGGGGTTGGGGACAAGGAGGGAGAGGAGGGTATGCATGCACATCTCATACACACATGTACATCATGAGTGCAAAAACGGCTTGCTAAAATTTGGCAAATTATTTGCAGGTGGAAAAATGAGACTGGAAGAGATTTTGCCAAATATTATCTCCTAGGAAGGGAATTTCATAAAACTTTGGGGCATAAGAGTACACTAAGGACCTTATCACACACATTAATACCATATCTCTGAAACTCTTTGCCTACTGGTGCCTATGGGTCCTATCGCATGATGCGAAGTCCATTTTATCGGGCATGAATAGACAAAGAATCTGTCATGAGTACTTTTTGAAAAACGGGAAACTATTAACTTAATAATAATAACAATAATGATACTTTATTTATATCCTGCCACCATCTCCCAGAAAAAAATCTGGACGGTTTACTAAAGCACATAGAAGTGCAGCAGAAGACACAAGATACAGTAAAATACACATTTATAAAACACTAACAATATCAATCCTTAATTTTGCTGTGCACATTAGAAGCATAGCTTTTTATGTGTGATGCGTAGACACATTTGCATCTCATCTTCGATGTGCAGTTCCTCAAGTCACTCCTGACATTAAAAAAACCCATCTTAGTATAATATTCTTAACTACACAAGAAGCAGGCAGCCAAGGACATGGGGGAAGCATCTCTCCATGCTCCCATGCAGAGAACATACATGAAAAGGAGAGGTGAAGCTTGTTTAGTCCTCGGATGGGAGATTACCACATAATATCAAGGTTCTCTAGGTAAGATCAGGAAAGACTCTTCCCTTAAACTCTAGACAGCTACTGCCAGTCAGAATTCACAGTACTGAACTGGATGAACCTAATTCAGTATAAGTATTAATGTTTTTATTACTTGTGGAAACTGCTGTTTGTATTCTTTCTGTGTTGTTGTCTTTACCTTTTATCATTAATTGAATTTCATTGCTTTAAATTACTGCAAATTGCCCTTGAATCAATATTGAATGGTGACATCAAATTTTGATAAGCAATCAAAACAATAAGCTAATTAGCATTAGTTACGCTTTGGTATTCTGGTTTGCTTTTATATCAGACTAATAGTTGCCTCTGCTTTAGGGTATGAAGAGGCAGACTAGAAAAGCTTTTAATAAGTCAATAAAGACATTTCACTAAACATTTGAATGAAATTGCTTTCCTTATCGACTTGTTGGTGTTTAGAAAATAATGCTACTGGAAGTGTGCTATTGTGTTTAAAATCCATTTTGAGTTTAGAAATGTTACTTTTTTGAACTACATAATGGCTGCAACCCTATTGGAGAGTTATGCTTTCATGAATGGGCTTCCATCTGCAGAAACTGCATGCAGTTGGGCAGTTATGTAGCATCCATATCCATTACAAGGCCTGTTATGTTTCTATGCAGCAGAGCTGACAAAATAACCATGGGGCAATGAGACCGATGGACAATGGGATGTACATTGTACCAATTCCAGTGTGCATTGTATATTGGGTGTTCTTGCAGTGTCCTGTTACATATTCTCAAAATTCACTCACAGGGTGTGTTGACATTTCTGTTACATGGCTAAAATTACATAACATAGATGGTGATATAAGATTCCAGCACATATTTGCAATCTTTAATCCTAAACATGGTTTTTCTGTAGACATCTGACTGGCTACTGTGGAACCAGAATTCAGTATGATTCCCATATCTATGGATATCTTTATTTCAAAATCGTTCGCTATTGTCCACAGTTTCCCATATCCTCATATCATCTGAGAATGTATCCCTAGTGGATATGGGGGTGATACTCTACTAGGTAGACCTTTAATCTGATTCAGAAGTGCTCATTTTGAATCTAAACCCCGAACCTGACATTAAAACTTGAGTATGAGCATGATATGAATAATATGTGTACTGTTTCACCCATGTTAGTATTTGATCCCTTGATAGTTCCTTAGCTGTATTCAAACTTTCCCTACCTCTTTACTTTCCCCTCTCTTGGTATTTCCACCCCTGATCCAGACGTGACAGGAGTGTATGGACTTTATTGAGAAACTAATTAATGTGCCATCAATACCCATTAGGCTCTTGCAGTCTGGGGTGTTAATTCGGAGGGACCTGCAGGCCTTCATAATGTGATAAATGCTCTAAGTACTACAGGGTAACCAACAATCATTACTTTTCATTGATAAAACCTATGCCACTGCCAGTGGAAACCTTGCAGCCTTTTCGGAAATGCCAGCTCCAGGGAACACTTTATCATTAAGTGAGTTTATTTTGGTCAAAGAATCCCTTGAGTATATTGAGCCAGCAGAGTGTAATGGCTCAGGAAAAAAGCTATGAAAATCTGAAATCTTGCCTCTTCAATACACTTGCTGCTAAGGCTAGGTGAATGTGCTGGCTTTGGTTTCTTACAGTTTCCCAGCCTTCCCTAATCTGCTGAATTGGGATAATTCCACAAATCTCAGAACATCAACAGTGCAGGCCCGGATTAACCCCTAGGCCACACTTTAGAATTACGCCCCCAAACCAACCTCTACCGCACCCCACCTCCTCCTCCTTGTGGCGCTGCGTGCTCTCCTTCCTTGAGTCAAGGAAGGAGGGCGCGAGGAGGAGGAGGCGGAGGGAAGCCCTGCCCCCGGGACCGCTGCTGGGCATGCGCAGCAGGAGGGTACGAGCGCCTCTGCCTCCTCCGCCATGTTCCTGGGTGCTGCACATGCCTGGCAGCGGCCCCGGGGGCTTCCCTCCGCCTCCTCCTCCTCGCACCCTCCTTCCTTGACAAGGGGGCGGGGGTGATGGCGAGGGGGGCACCATTCCCTCCTCCCCCACCCCCTCGCAGTGCTCTCCCCCACCCTCCCCGAGAGAGTCATCTCCATGCTGTACGTTGCGGTTTTGTTTCAACATTTGAACTGCGCCCCCCCTTGGCTTGTGCCCCTAGGCCATGGCCTAGAGTGGCCTTATGGGTAATCTGGGCCTGCAACAGTGTGGATGGAGACAATGGTTCCTTGGCATACTACACATTCCAGATCATAATGGAGCTTTTGACCAGTTTATCACATTTTCTTTGTGCCCCAGACAGAATTATTTTCCATGCCAAGGACTCATTCCACTATTCTTATGCTTATCCAATAGGCATGAGTAAAAAAAAAATCGGAACTACATGAAAAATCGAATATGGACATATGAATTTCACTTTCAAAGGTTGGTTGGTTGGTCGGGGGGGGGGGGAGAATTCCAAATTTGAACCACTTACCAATTTTTTTGGAAATAATTCTGTAATGTTCTGATGTCTCCCAAGGTTATTTTAATTTTCACAACCATTAAGCAACTTTGGTAAAGGCAAGGGAACTTTAAAAACCTAATTCTTTTGGCTGGCGTTGCCAGGAGGGATGCGGTGGGCATGGCTAATCACTGCCATCTTAACTGTAGTTTGGGAAGGCCAGGTCCCCAATGGTAGAGATTGCAAAAAGTCCTGCTGTTAAACTACATTTCCCACAATGCATGCCTGCTCAGTAGCCAAATGATGGCTGAAGGACCCAAAATAGCTGTCTGTAGCAGTCTTTGTCTAAATATAAAATAAACTGTTCTACAAAGGTATCTAAAGAAGGCAGCAAAGCAATAAGCAACTTTTTCAAAGCCAAGAGAACATAAACTGCTTTAAAAAACATATCATTTTACTTTGGCCTGGGTTCCATGAAGAAGGCACTGGGGTAGCCAGCCACAGTCAGACAGCCAGCCCTTTACAGTCAGTAAGTAATGATAAAATGAAATGATTTGAGGGTGTAAATAAACACATAGATAAAGGGGACCCAGTCGATATTGTTTACCTTGACTTTCAAAAGGCTTTTGACAAAGTCCCTCACCAAAGGCTCCTAAATAAGCTCTTCAGCCATGGAATCAGGGGACAGGTCTTGTCCTGGATTGGAACCTGGCTAAACTGTAGGAAACAAAGGGTGGTAATAAATGGACATTTCTCTGGATGGAAAGAGGTGAGAAGTGGCGTACCCCAAGGTTCAGTTTTAGGACCGTTACTTTTTAATTTATTCATAAATGATCTGGATGTAGAAGTAAATTGTGAGGTAGCAAAGTTTGCAGATGACACTAAACTGTTCAGGGTAGTTAAAAATGAAACTGACTGTAAAGAACTCCAGAAAGATCTCTCGAAATTGAGTGAATGGGCAACAAAGTGGCAAATGCAGTTTAACCTAAACAAGTGTAAAGTCATGCACATCGGGGCAAAGAACCCCAAATACACTTATCAACTGATGGGATCAAAGCTTTCTGAGACAAACCAGGAAAGGGATCTTGGGGTTTTGGTGGACAGCTCAATGAAGATGTCAACCCAGTGCGCAGCAGCAGCGAAAAAAGCAAATTCTATGCTTGGCATGATCAGGAAGGGAATCGAAAATAGGTCGGCAAATGTTGTATTGCCTCTCTACTAGGCATGGATTAGAACCCAAAAATCGCAATTCTAAAATCAAATTGGGGGGGGGGGATTTTTTTCGATTAGTAATAGAAAGACTTACAAAAAAATTTCCAAAAAGTTCTAAAATGTAACGTAATTACTAACAAAATTCTAAATTGGTTCTAAAGTCTGAAAAGCAGGGAAACAGGACTGACACTGTTTTAAGCACAGGCAAATCAAGGGGCAACATTTCCCTTGGTTTCCTTGCAGGGAGATATAAAGCATTAATATATTATTATTAGTATTAGTATTAGTATTATTATTAAATAAAATAGTCAAGGCTTGCTTCTCCAGAGCATTTATTAGAATTAAATAATAAATTCTAATAGTAAGAATGTAGTAAGGGTGATAGTGACCTGGAGGGTATGAGGAATGTGCTCTTGGTAAACTAGAACATGCTCTTAGGTTTGTAGTTGGAGCCCTGTCAATTTTACAGTATTTCAATCCATGTCTGTTATCAATTATGTAAGGCCACAAGCACTCTAGTGCCCTCAAGAACAAGCAAACATATTATTATAATTGTGTCAGGCCCAAGTTGTTTTTATAATTATTTTAGTATTATTATTACTTCGCTGTGCGTCTCCCATTGATTTTGAGAGCTGTTGTTGCTCTTAGACACCTTAAAGTCATATGGCTTGGCATGACTGCATGGATTGCTGTTATTTCCCACCAGAGCAGTACCTATTGATCTACTCACATTTACATTGTTCCCAGTGCCATCAATAACAAGTAGGGCCCTTCTTCCAGGAAATTAGAAGGGGTAAATATTATTAATATATTTATTATTATTATTAGAATTAAATAATGCCCTGGGCCCTTCTTCCAGGAAATTAGAAGGGGTAAATATTATTATATTATTTATTATTTTTATTAGAATTAAATGCCCTGGGCCCTTCTTCCAGGAAGTTAGAAGGGGTAAATATTATTATATTATTTATTATTTTTATTAGAATTAAATGCCCTGGGCCCTTCTTCCAGGAAATTAGAAGGGGTAAATATTATTAATATATTTATTAATTATAAAATAGTTGCCTACCTTCTCCAGAGCTCTTTTCACTGCAGCTTTCTCCCCATTCATTTTGCCATAGATCTCTAGGAGGTTTGAACTCTATGGCTTTTCCTTGAATCTGCACTTTTCCTGCTCCTCTCCGGGCTGTTTTCAACCCCTTCTCCCATTGTTTCAGCCTGCCTCATGTCCTTCTCGCCTGGCCTCCTATCCAGGCTCCTTTCCCGATTTTGGAGGGGGTAATAGGGAGCCTTCCGAAATATTTAGAATTTTAACGAAATTTTGGGCCCAGGGGGTTCGAAAAAGAAAGTCCACTTCCGGGATTGGCCTTGCGATCCATAAAAACTTGAAAGTCCCATTACATACGAATCACTTACGAATTCTTTTGATTTTCATAACTTTTTTCTCATGCCTACTCTCTACAAATCTATGGTGAGGCCACATCTGGAGTACTGTGTACAATTCTGGTCACCACACCACAAGTAGGATATAACGGAACTGGAAAAGGTACAAAGAAGGGCAACAAAAATGATCCAAGGGATGGAGCAGCTCCCTTATGAAATCAGGTTGCAATGCCTTGGTCTTTTCAGCCTTGAAAGACGGCGTTTAAGAGGTGACTTGATCAAAGTGTATAAAATCATGCATGGGATAGAAAAGGTGAATAAAGAAAAAATATTTTCTCTGTCACACAACACTAGGACTAGGGGCACTCCTGAAGCTCCAAGGTAGGCCCCGGGTACTGGTTTTGGGGGGTCGGGAGCAGGTGAGGGTTTTGCCCTCCTTTCTGCTAGAGATCCCTGTGTACAACTGGTGGGCCACTGTGTGACACAGAATGCTAGACTAGATGGGCTGAGGCCCGATTCAGCATGGCTCTTCTTATGTTCTTATGTTCTTGTGATTTATTATTTTATTGCATCTGCAAGAAAGAATAAATCGCTGGATGTGTGAGGATCTCCTCCAACTCAGTAGAGAAGGCAAATGGATGTCAGGAGAGTTTGGATGGTGCCTTTCTGTCCAGAAGAAAAGGGTCAGTCTAGATGTCCCTTGATGAGGTCTGTACTATGATTTCTGTTCTCCATCAATTTAACACAGTTTGTGCCACACAAACAAAGATTCTGGAGTTGAACAACCACTTTCAAAGTAAAGACCACCCAATGAAACAGGAAATAACACTTTCAAACCAGAAACAGATTTTATTATTTTTAAAAATGTTTTAAACAAAAACTTTGAAAATTCACCAAAAATCCATGGATAAGTCAAAGGTTATGAAATTTGGCGAGCTAACAGTGGTCCATGTGTTCTACCACTGTAGCAAGTTTCATCAGGATTTGTCTAAAAATGAGGGAGGAAGAAACCCCTGAAGTTTCCCCACTGCCAGTGCTGTTTTTCCCTACTGTGCATGCGCGTCCTTATTAACAAATCAATTTGGAAATTTTGGAAGTTTTGGAAAGTTTTGGGGGTTTTTTGGGAAAAATTTGGAAATGACTTTAGAATTGAACCGCCAGCGTCCCCTACTTCCAAACCGAGTTTAGAACCATTTTTTGGATCAACCAAGCCTATTATCCACTCTCCATGGCCTTTCCTTCTGCCTGTCCATCAAGAATAATCTAAAACTGAATTTTTCAAATCATCACCGTATCTACAAGTATTGCATTTCCATTGATACAATTCATCCATAAAAGCCCATTCATAGGTACTAGGCCACTCCATTCATTTCAGGAAGTTGACTAAGTCTATGAAAGCTTATTTCTCTCCTCCTCCTCTCTCAAAGGTGTTCAAGATTATCTTGCATGCTTTCCAATCTCAAATTCTGTTTTCCTTAAACTTTGAAGCTTCCTCCACAAAACAATGATCACCTTAGTAAAGGTAAAGGTTTTTCCCTTACATTAAGTCTAGTTGTATCCAACTCATTAAGTCTAGTTGTGTCTGATTCATCTCCATTTCTAAACTGAAGAGCCGGCATTGTCCATAGACATCTCCAAGGTCATGTGGCCGGGATGACTGCATGGAGCACTGTTACCTTCCCACAGAAGTGGAACCTACTGATCTACTCACATGTGCATGTTTTTGAACTGCTAGGTTAGTAGAAGCTGGGCCTAACAGCAAAAGCTCACCCCGCTCCTAGGATTCGAACCGCCTACCTTTCTGTCAGCAAGTTCAACAGCTCAGTGGTTTAACCCACTGCACCACCAAGGGCCCCTTATTTGATCACCTTATTTGAAAATAAACAATAAATATTTATGTTAAGCCCTTCCCCTAATCTCTAGTATGGTGTCTGATATTTCTCATTGTGCATGCAACAGCTTACTACAAGACCTACAAATCTGCTGATGGTAGTTATCCTAAGAAATCCTAAGAACTGCACACCTGACTCTCCTCATCTGCCTTATCTAAAGTTTTAATGTGTTTTAAATAATTGAAATGACAACTCATTAGTTCAGCCTTAGCTTCTCCCTAGACATGCCACAGAAATTCATTAGTGTCTGCTGATGTTCATCTTGTTAACTCAGCCAGATGTTTTTTCAGTTCAGCAAGCAGAGTTGAGAACAGACTTCAGGGAGAAGAGGAATTGGGAAAGGTGGCTGGGGAATCCTGGGAGTTGCAGTCTAAGAAGCAACTTTACTAAGCTCTTGAGAATTTGGAAAATACAAATAATTCAGTACAACTATGTTCTCTCTGTTAATGTTCATATATTGACACATGAAAAAGACCTGCATGTTGATTGATGAGAGTAAACCATACGTTTTTAAATTGCTGGGCTTTGTTTATAGTAGACCTGCACAACTAGTGGTCCTCTAGGTGTTTTGGACTTCACCTCTCATAATTCTTGGTCATTGGAACAGCTGTCTAGGGCTTCTGGGATTTGGAGGCCCAAACACTTGGAGGGTCGCAGGCCTGGTTTATAGTTTAATATCAGCTGTGAAACTGCTAAATTAGGAGAAAATGCGCAAAACTTCAGTTTTGTGCAGAAAAAAATTTTGTGCAAAATTTCATGTAAAATGCTGTTTTTGCATGAAGAATTTTATTTGCAAACTTTCTCCAAGTTCTTCAAAAATATATATTAACCTCTCTTCCAGCAGAGAGAAAAAGTCTAAAACGATGTGCTTATGCTTGTAAAAATAAAACAAATGCCTCTGCTTTTGTTTGTGTGCTTCTGTGAAGACCTTACTTTTTGATCCTCTTGAGTCAGAACGTGACTGAACAACAAGTGTATGACAAAGAAGTTAATTGTGAGCTGGAATATTAACAAACGGGTGTGTTTTGCTCTTGAAATGATAAACGTTTTTATTAAAATGGAGGTTTTGGTAAACTAAGTGGTCGAGAGATAGGATATAAATCCGCCCAAGACTCATGAATAAACAGCTCTTGCCGCACACATTATAGTGCCTGAGACCAAGCTGCAAATGGTGGCCAAATGACCTAATGGTAGGACTGATCTTGTGAGCAAATGCTACAAATATTCCTTCTTGCTTCTGATATTCCCATTCAAGGGAGAAGGAGAGATAGAATGTACTGTACATGCAAGATGATTGAGTCACACTAATTTCTTAGCTGCCTTGAAAATGACCCAGTCCCCCCCTCCCCGCCACATTCCCTCTTTGTGCTCTGCTTACTTCAGATGCTGCAAACTTGAGTCCAATAGTGAAACGTTGTTTTCACTCAACAGGGAGAAAGGGGATGTGGACGAGGAATCTTGGTCTTCCCAATAGACTTAGAGAAAACCGAACTGGCGTAGCTTGTGTTTTCTTCCTCATTTTTGCTGTGCGCTCCTAGACCAATGGTTCTCAACCTGTGAGTCCCCATGCGTTTTGACCTAGAACTCCCAGAAATCCCAGCCAGTTTACCAGCTGTTAGGATTTCTGGGAATTGAAGGCCAAAACATCTGGGGACCCACAAGTTGAGAACCACTGTCCTAGACAGTCAAACACCTGATCTCCCACTTTTGCAGACTCCTCCTTTAGAACAACAAATCTTGAGATGTAGGTATGAGGAAGGCTAGAAGAAATGTTGTTGTGCTTGTTTAAATAGTCTCAACTCTGCAAACTATCAGCACACAGCTTGAATAAATGAACATATCCCATGTTAAGCAGGCTCTTTATTTATGTATTGGTTTGTTTCCAATTTCGGCAACCATAAACCCTTTACAGCGACTTTAAAATTTATCTTGTTTAGCTGGATCCACTCAAAGCTCAGCAGAATGTTGAATGCATCTATTCTAAACAAACTTAAAGTTGATTGTGTTTCTGCACATAATTTATTGCATAGAGAGAAGGAGAACAAAGCTGAGCAAAAGGAAAAAGCCAAATAACCCAGACGATGACAAACTAGTCTTGCTGTATAGGTCAATTCCTTTGAGGAGACCCAATTAAGATAGTACATACATACTATCTGTGACCTATGGATTTATTGTGCAGACAAGGCATTGGCTTTGCTGGGATCTAAACAAAGGTCTGTTGGTAAATGGTTTAAAAAATGCTGGCTGTGAAATCTTATAATAGGTAAGAAATACAAGGTTTGTAAATGCCTGGATGGATGACCACAAGGCATGTTAGGTCAACTTCTTTGATATTCTAAAGGTAAAGTGAGCCAATAGACATCTTATTATTTGTAGCACAAGATCTTAATGAAGGTATTGGAGATATAAAAGCTGACATTTTTTTTCTAATTTGATATGAATCAGTTTCACAAACATGCTTTTACAGCAGTGATACCTCAAAAGTGATCCATGAGTGTCAGTCTAACACAATAATTCCCAACTTGTGGGCCGTGAGACCTAAAACAAGGCCTTTGGCTCTAGATTATTAAATATGGTTTTCTGTGAATGAGTAAATGGTGACTACTGGATGGCATATGTTCTGTATCAGAAACTACAGCTGATGTGGTCTATCCAATGCAATTTTCTGAATCAGCACCCCAAATAACCAAACCGAATCTAAAGTTAGGCAAAACTTGCTTCATAACCCTTTTGGTACTAATGTTGGAGAGTGATCCCTGGTCAAAGTGGTCCCTATTCAAGTGGCCCCTGGTCAGAGGGGGTCCCTGGCTAAAAACAGTTTGGGAACCACTGATCTAACTGGTTGGTTGCCAGTTAGGATTGCCAGATCTCAGAGCCTGGGGCCGAGTCTCCAAATTTCATAGATGATCTTCAAGTGGTAGACAAGTGTGTGGATTCTCCAGTTTGGTGGAAGTTCAGTTCCAAGCAAAAGGAAAGAACTGAGTGCATATATGCAACTCATTGGGTAGACCACCAGCTTGCTACAATCTACAATGCTTAAAGGATCTAAAGATTACTAGAAGCAGCCATATTGATCAAATAAATGAATAATTGACTCCACAAATGTTAAATCTGCAAATCTGGAGGGTCGACTGTATTTATTTAGTCAACTTGCTTATTCTTTCCCAATCATTGCTCGACCAGTGCTTACTCTTCACTCTGCTCTGTATCTTCTATCTGACAACAAGCAAATAGTCTAGATGAGGGGTGCTCACACTTTTTCAGCATGCGAGCTACTTATAAAACAAACAAGTCAAAATGATCTACCTACCCACTACAAAAATGTAAAACATAACTATTTTCAAATTTATTAAGAATTCTTTGTATGTACAATGTATGTTGATGTACCTTGCATAACTGAATAAGCCAAAATTGCAAAACACACATAATAAATAATGATCGGGGAGCGCAGCTCTGCAGGACTACAGTTCCCAGAACCGCAAGTAGACACACGAGAAATCTTGCGAGAGTTGCTTTTGTGACTTGAAATCTTGAAATCTCTTCCACTGCGATCGACCAGTACTGCCTCCACGATCGACCAGTAGATTGTGATCGACGTAATGAGCACCCCTGGTCTAGATTAAAGGTAGTTTATCCCTTCTTCTTACTTAGATCTGACAAAAGACCATTTAACGAAGATGTTTATTTTCAAACAGATAATAATATAAGAATGCCTTTATTTTTATACCCTGCTCCATGTCCCTGAACGGACTTGGGATGGCTTACAGAGGGACAAGCCCAAGTATTCCAAATAAAATAGACACAGTAGAATCAATCAATAACAACAAATAATAAAAACATTAAAATCCATTAACATCATAAAAACAATACCCTGGCTGCCCAAATTGAAACTGGGTTTGGGCTCAGAGTAAGTGCAATGATTCCTTGGGAGAGCTGAGGAAATTGCAATAGTCAGAGGGCTGGGTTGCCAGGGTAGTGCCCTTGGCCATTAAAGTGTCATAAGTACAGGAAAAGGGCCAACTAAAGTGTCGGAGCTTAGATAAGGTTGGGATAATTCTCAAGTGAACTGCCTAGTCGAAGGCACAATGGAACAACCAAATTTATAATGCCTTGCGGGAAATGAAGAAAGTAGGGGGCTTGTCTGATCTCCCTAGGAAGAGAGTTCCAGAGCCAAAGGGTCACCACAGAGAAGGCTCTCTCCCTCATCCCCACCAACCACGCTTGAGACGGCAGTGGGAGCGAGAGAAGAGAGAAGAGATAAATATGTTCTCTCCCTTTTTCCTTGTGTTTGAATAACAAGCTGCAAACAACTATGTTTGATACTTAATGCACAATATTTAGTGAAACCACAGAGGTCTCAGTTTTTAGCCTGGAAACCTCAGGGCCTGGGACAGTCTTGAACTGGCAACCCTCCTGCCAATCCATAGCAAGTTTCCAGAAAACCATGTGAATGCAAAATAATATGGTAGAAGCATGGCACTAGGCTGTAGCAGATTAAGAAAAAAGTGTCTGCAACACCAGATAGTTGGAGAAGTACTGCTTTACAGGCATTGAATAAAGAATGTACTGTATAACACATTATTTAGGGAAAGCATCATCCTTACATGTTGCAATGCATTTTAAATGCCTGCTCAGGTATATCATTTGCATATAAAATAGCAGACTTCTTACAATGGCCCAGGGGGAATTAATACTGAAAAGGCTTCCTACTTTGGAAGTCATTGCATTTTTTTAAAAGAAAAGCACAGTTTGCATCTTTAATAAAATCATGGTGTTTTTCTTCTTGCTTATTTCACAGTCCAGAAGCCAGCCCCACATTACCTTGAAGCAAAGCACCAAGCAGAAGGTATGTTTTTTATTTCTTCCACAAATTCTTGATTTTGACATGTTTTTAAGGTGGTTTCCCAAATAGCACACAATTGTCTTTCTGCTAATTTTTTTTTGCTCTTTGATAAATATGGAGATTTTTTCCCCAACATGCTATAAGTGGAATGACTGTGCAGAATCCCCATTAGGACACATCCCCTCCTTGCTCTTTGATTAACTTGCTTTGGGGTAGTAGAGATAGGCAAGTTCAGTTGCAGAAAGCACAGCAGAAAGTCTCCTTGGGTGATGTTGTTTCCAAATTGCGGTTCTTTCTATGCAACATTCGTCACATAGTCGGTTCAGTGTATATTTAGGATTGTGCGAAGACAGCGCTGATGACAGCGTTCCAGGAGTCGTAGGTGTTGGCGATAGGTGACCCATGTTTCAGACCCATAAAGGAGAATAGACAGTACGATAGCTCTGTACACACTGATTTTGGTGCTTTGCCTCAGGTGCTTGTTGCTCCAGACTCTTTGTGAAACCTTCCAAATGCACTATATGCCTTTGATAATCTGTGATCTATCTCTTTGTCAATCTTGGCATCTGAAGGGATGATGTGGGGATGATGGTGTTCTTCCTGTGGTGCGCGCTGGTAGAGGACTTCCATTTTCTTCAGGCTGACTTCCAGCCCAAACAGCTCTGCAGCAGCTGCAAAGCAGGATGTTAGGCGCTGCAGGGCTGCTTCTGAATGGGCGACATTTTTTTTATCACCTGACACCAATCATGGTTGGTAGGGCGATAACTTGCCCTTTCTTAAACCAGGCAATTTAGTGCTGGTTTAAAGATAAAGAATCATAAAAAGAAGAAAAACACTGAAGTTGGGTTGCTGTGAGTTTTCCAGGCTGTATGGCCATGTTCCAGAAGAATTCTCTCCTGATGTTTCGCCCACATAATGGCAGGCATCCTCAGAAGTTGTGAGGCCAGTTGGAAACTAGGCAAGTGAGATTTATATACGTATCTGTGGAATGTCCAGGGTGGGAGAAAGAACCCTTGTCTTTTTGAGGCAAGTGTGAATTTTGCAATTGGCCGCCTTGATTATTTATTTATTATTTATTAACTTTATTTATGCCCCGCTCTCATCTCCCCAAGGGGACTCGGGGCGGCTTACATGAGGCCAAGCCCAACAACACATAATACAACACAAGCAATATAAAACAATACAATCAATAGAACTCAACACAAGCAATAACAGATAATTTAAAACCATTTCGGGCGGGCCAAATGTGAATGTTAAATTTTTTAAAATAAATAAACGCTGCATGCAGATAGAGGTAGTTTGCAGCTAGCAGGAAGGCTTGTATCTCTAAAGCCTGGCTGATTGCTGCCTGGGGAAATCCTTTGTTGGGAGGTGTTAGCTGGCCCTGATTGATTCTTGTCTGGAATTCCCCTGGTTTTTGAGTGTTGTGCTCTATTTACTGTCCTGATTTTAGTTTTTAAAAAAACTGGTAACCAGATTTTGTTCATTTTCATGGTTTTCTCCTTTCATTTGAAATTGTCTGTATGCTTGAGGATTTCAGTGGCTTCTCTGTCTAGTCTGTCATGGTAGTTGTTAGAGTGGACCAGCATTTCTGTGTTCTGAAATAACATGCTGTGTCCATGTTGGTTCATCAGGTGGTCTTCTATGGCTGACTTCTCGGCCATAGCATAACCTCGAAGCTATCCATCAACACTATGCATCTGGTTAGCAGATTCAAAAGGCACACAGAATCATGTCTGAGTCTTCTCTTCTTCAAGCTAAACATACCCAGCTCACTAAGCTCGTAGAGCTTGGTTTCCAGGCCATTTTTGTTGTCATCTGCTGGACTCATTCTAGCTTGTCAGTGTCCATCTAACCCTGATTAAGATTAATAGGAGAGGTGGGATACAAAGCAAATAAGTTCTTATCTCATTATTCTCTTGGAGTTCAGTGCAGGGCCATATTTTTGTTTTCTTTTTGCAGTGCAATCTCAAATACGTATACTGAAAAATAATCAAGCTTCTTCCATGTAATGAAGCATAAAATTCCCTCCAATTGTCCCAATTTGGCTGGAGCAGTCCTGATTAATCCTCTGTAATCCACTACTAATATGTTATTGAAATGTCCCAATTTCTCTCACTGCTCTCACTTCCCACCTTCATATTCAGTTCCTTTCAATGGCTGCAAATGGGGTTCAAATCAATTCAATAAAGGGATAAGGAGAAAAGAGACCAGTAGACTCTGGTAAAAGCAAATCGCAGTGCCTCTCCTAAATTTGTTCTCCTTCAATAACAGGCATGTGCAAATTTTCTAACTTGGGGGCCACATGATGGGCTGGAGCAGGGTGGGAGGAGTGGGAGGAAGTTGATGGGAGATGGGAGAGAAAAAGTGTATCCATGGGATCCCATATTTCCTAGTCCTGATACAGAATCCTAGCGTTGGAAGAGACCCCCAAGGGCCATCCAGTCCAACCCCCTGCCAATGCCATGCAGGAAGGCACAATCAAAGCGCTCTGAATAGACAGCCTCTGTGGGAAAGCCTCCAGAGAAGGAGACCCCACCACACCCCGAGGCCGCCTCTCCAACAGCTCTTACTCTCAGGAAGTTCTTCCTAATCTTTTCAATTGAATGTCTTTCTGTATCATTTGAACCCATTGCTTCCTTGTGCCCTGGTCTCTAGAGCAGCATAAAGTCAGCCCCCCCCCCCTCAGTGGGACACTCTTTGAAATCTTGAAACATGGTTCTCATGTTCCCTCTCAACCTTCTCTTTGCCCAGCTAAACATCCTCCAGGAGGAAAGGAGGAAGGAAAAAGAGAAAGAAGGAAGGGAATGGAAAAGAGAGAAGGAGGAAAGAGAGAAGGAAGGACAGCCAAAAGGAAAGGGAGGGAGGAAGGAGAAAAAGAAAGGGAAGGAGGGAAGAAAGAAAGAACGAAAGAAAGAAAGAGGAAGAAAAAGATGGAAGGAAGAGTGGAAGGGAATAGAGGGAGGGATGAAAGAGAGAAGGAAGTAGAGACAAAAGGCAAGGAAGGAATGAAAGAAAAGGAGGGAGAGAGGGAAGCAGGAAGGAGGGAAAGAGGGAAGGAAGGAAGTACAAAAGGGTAGACGGGAAAGAAGGAGGGAGGGAAGGAAAAAGAGGAAGTCAAGGAAGGAAAGGCAGGAAGGATGGAAGGAAAGAGAGAAGGAAGGAAGAATAGGATGGTGGGAGAGAGGAGGGCCTGAAAAAAGAGCCCAAGGGGCTGCATCAGGCACCAGGCCTGGGTTTGCTATACCTGCTCAACAATAATACTTGCCATCTTGATCATACTCTGAGTCTTTGGTCATTTGTGTTCAGTTATTTTAATTTGTGAAATCTTGAAGGATACGGAAATGACACTTCTGGATGAAAGGGCCCATTGCTCTGTTGTTAAGCTATAGAGAGGTAAAATTCTGTTTTGTGATAAAAAATGTGTGCATATAAAACTCGTATTTACCTTTCTGTGGGAAGCCAGCAATGAGAGAGGAAGAATTGGCTGACGAGGGGTCATGGCACTCACTAAACACTGCCTGAAGTATAACACCAAATTATACCCATATCCCTCCAAATTAAACTGCATGATATTCACTCATAATGCATGTTATCTTGGTACCTGGAGCAGTAAATCCCCAAAGAAGCTCTTCATGCAAATAAAAAAAAAAGAAATTTTTGTCATGGTCCCCAGATCAACCACGTGAAGCAGCTGCTTCATTCTACCTAATCTCAAGACAGGCTTGGTGGGAGATGTGTGTTCTTATCTTTTCCCCCATCCATGGTTTTTCTTTATAAATATCCCTCTGGCTGCAATCAGTTGTGTTTTTCCTTCCCAGATAAATGCTAAAACTGGAAGGAAAATGCAATTAAAAATGCCCTGTGGGGTGGCATTTTCAGAAGAGAATTGATAGGCACAGGAGAGGTTGAGCATCCTATCTTTGTGCCTATTGATTCTTTGGAAAGAAGAGTGTTAAAAATTAACTGCAAAGTTGCCAAAAAAGCCATCTCCAAAGCAAAGTTTGGAAAAGTTGTTGGGGCGAGGGCTAAGGCTCCCATAGCACTGAAAAATGTGTGTTTTGTTTCCCTCACATTTTTTGTGTACAAAATAGATTTTTTGATGCTGATCACATAAATAACTTCAAAATTGTCACACTACTTTTTGAGAAATGGCTAGGTTTTTTTTTTACAATTATTGCAAAATTTTGAAACATCTTCTTGTTTGACAGTAACTTGCATGATTTTTTTAGATTGCCCATAAGCAATATGTAACATATAACTGAGGAGTCCCCTTTGGCACAATGGGTTGGCGGTTTGAATCCAGGGAGCTCCCGTCTCAGCTCTAGCTTCCCATGTGGAGATATGAGAGAAGCCTCCCACAAGGATGGTAAAACATAAAAACATCTAGGCATCCCCCCTGGACAACATCCTTGCAGACAGCTAATTTTCTCACACCAGAAGCGACTTGCAGTTTCTCAAGTCACTTCTGACATGAAAAAAATCCAACATGAGACCCAAAATGGCTTACAATACAAGTTTTAAAGAAACAGACTAATCCAAATAGGGCTATTGTCATAAGAACACTTCAGGTCTCCATCTACAAAAACTTGCTTTATGTAGGTAGCATTAAGCGTTTTAGAAATTTTAGTGGCAGCTATATCATTCCTGACATGAAAGTTTTGTTTATCTTTCAAGCCAACTTAAAAAAAATCAATTTGACACAGTCCAATCCTGCGCTTTTCTATTGCGTTTATGCCAAAAATTTGCACCAGTATTTCTTTGAGCAAAACTTTGAACTTTATAATTTCTCAACTGCTTTTGAACTCACTCTCCTGTTGTGGGAATGCATTATTCATGAGTGTGGTGAAAACCGGTGTCTTAAAAAAAGGTAAGGCTAATGTTTTGAAGTGATTTTAAATCATAAAGCTGGGCTTTCTTCAAGCTTTAAGTAGAAGACTTGAGAACTCTGGGCAGGGGCGTAGCCAGGCTTGTGATTCGGGGGGCTGAGTTTGGTTCGGGGGGCTGAGACTGGGTGGAAGAGGGTCTACCCTAGCAAACCTTTTGTATTGTTATCCCAATAACCCCATTAATGTGGGATATAATGCGCATGGCGATCAGATCATGATATTAATAAACATACCAGTTTAAATAATGTACCAGTAAGGCCTTTTCACGGACCACCCTGAGAATTTCGGGGGCTGAAGCCCCCTTACCCCCCCTGGCTACATGCCTGACTCTGGGGAATGTGAGAGTAGGAGAGTGTTACAAAACTAATTTCGTGGGAGCATTCTTTCTCCGTAAATAATATGCATGGGATCATGATTTGGGGAAAGACTGAAGAGTTTCTGATAACAGGAGATATCTTTTTAGCAATAGTCACCACACTAGATTAGTCTCTTGCAAGATATAAGCAGGATATAACCAGAGACCTTTGTTGATTTTATCACTCAACAACTGTTTTTTCAATGGCAAGTTATTAAGGTAGTTATCACACTCTCAGCTTTCTACATATCAGTTCCTTACTCTTTTACAATCCACACTCTTTTACAATCTAGGCATTATGTATATCTGCAACTACATGTTAAAAGGTAAAGGTTTTCCCTTGACATTAAGCCCAGTTGTATCCTACTCTGAGGGTTGGTGCTCATCTCCATTTCTAACCCGAAGATCCAGCATTGACACCGCCAAGGTCATATGGCCGGCATGACTGCATGAAGCATCGTTATTTTCCCACCGGAGCGGTACCTATTTACTTGCATTTGCATGTTTTTGTACTGCTAGGTTGGCAAGAACTGGGGCTAACAGTGGGAGCTCACTCCACTCCCCGGATTTGAACCACTGAACTTTTGGTCAGCAAGTTCATCAACTCAGCGGTTTAACCCACTGCACCACTGGGGGCTCCAACTACGTGGAAGCTAAATGTAATTCTAACTAGTGGAATAACTAAAATTGTGGTAAAATTATTTGGGATTTTACTGTACTTGAAAAACAAATAAGCAAATTAGAATGCAACCATCCTTCAGTTTTTCTCTTCTTCAAATTTCAGTATTTATGCAAACACACACATATGGGGCAAATAACTTTATATAAACATTAACTAAAATGCGGTGGTGCAGTGGGTTAAACCGCTGAGCTGCTAAACTTGTTGACTGAAAGGTCCCAGGTTTGATTCCGGGAAGCGGCATGAGCTTCCACTGTCAGCCCCAGCGTAGCAGTTCGAAAACATGCAAATGTGAGTAGTTCAATAGGTACCGCTCGGGCGGGAAGGTAACAACACTCCATGCGGTCATGCCGGCCACATGCCCTTGGAGGTGTCTGTGGACAATGCCGGCTCTTCGGCTTAGAAATGGAGATGAGCACCAACCCCCAGAGGCGGACACGACTGGACTTTATGGCAGCGGAAAACCTTTACCTAAAATGCATATATTAGGGGAAACTGCAAACAAACCTCTGAGGATGCCTGCCATAGATGCAGGTGAAACATCAGGAGAGAATGCTTCTAGAACATTGCCATACATCCCGAAAAACCTACAACAACCCTATGTACTTGTAAATAATTAACATTCTTTCACATTATGCAAAAATAATGCAGAATTCACATATTTAGCCAAAAGTACCCTGATTACTAGCAAAAGCATGCACATGCTGCACACATATCCTTTAGCAAGAACGTGAAGTATAAAATAAAGGCACCAGTAAGATTAGGGGAGGGACAGTAGCCCACAGATAAGATAAATTATTTCCCCAAACTCCTGTAATTATCATGAGGAATACAAAATAAATTGCATGTAAGTAAACTATCCATATTTCTCAAATCCTTTGCATGCAATCGGGAACAAGGTCTTAATGTTCTCTTGGGCATTATAGCTGTCTGAGCCTTTTATAATCCTTTTACGCCTGCTTCTCAGCCCCCAAAGGTGTCTAGTTTAATCTGCGACTTTAACAGGATTTGCCATTTTTGATTTTTAGTCAGAATGCAATGCTTTCTGAAAATGAATTGCACAAGCGTGCTTATTTTTCCTTCTCTTTTTTGAGCAGGTACATAATCAGTTATCCATTAAGAACGATTTTGGGATGTTTCGGCATGACCGATTAAAATGACATGCTGTTTTCTATTTGTGAAGAAAGTCACTAATGTCCTGCTGCTATTGATCAGAAGAGTGAATTCCATTTGGAGTGGGCCCTGCCATATTTGCCTTTGAAACTAAGCGTTGGCTCCTTGGGCATAAATCCATAGAGCAAAGATGTATCCGGATAAATCAATGGTAACACCATTACGTGACCCTTCCCACCAGCCTTGCAACGTTAAGTTAAACAGATTGAGGGAAATAAGATGTAGCTGGGAAATTCTGCAATTGATAGCACACTGCTTCTCGGGCATTTAATTATGGGATATTCAATCAGCACTTTCAGCTTGTTTTCCAAAAGGGTCAACTTTATTGGAGGATTAGCATAGCTGCAACTTTAATACAATTTTACACAGACTTATCATCAAGGGTATAGCTGGAGGGGAAATAAAGATATTATTCCTACAATAAATGATTTCATTTGTCAGCCCCCATATTTCTAGCACAGCAAGAAGTGAAACATTAACAAAACAAATATGGAATTTACCATGAATATGGGAAATCATATATATGTTATGTCCCAGAGCAAGAACACCTCTGTCCTTAAACACCACACCAGTTCAGTATAATCAGCAAGCAGTTTATAGAAGTATATATGTAAGCAAAGTGGTAAAAAATGGTAGAAACAGTATAGTCTAAAACAGTATACGCCAAAGGTAACAGATAGCCCTTGAACTTCAAGGTACAAAAGTAAAAACACAAGATGCAAAATCCAGAAGAACAAGACAGCATGGAAATTCAATACACAGAACAGGAACCTGGCAAAACTTGAAATATGAAACTACAGAACCAGTTGGAAACAAGACAGTCGTGAAACTCCAACATTGACCAGACTGAGCTAAAATCCATTTCCCATCTCATATAAAGCTTTTCCTGTCTCATGAAATGAAAGGAAAACATTCCGTTTGCCTTTGCAACTGGATAAGGACCTCTTACCTCTCTTTTCTAATAAACGGGCGGACCTTTGTTGAGCTTGGGAACTTTCTCTTAGTTTACAAAAGTTCCTATCTTCTATCTCGTTAACTTCTGCACCTGACAATTCATCCTCAGAAGACAGTTCCTCAGAGAAAGGCTGCCGTGGGCTGCTTTCAGGAATTTGACCTTGAGAATCTACAGGAGAAACACTCCATTCATTAGAAACCTCAGCAAAGTCAGAACCAGTCCATTTCCGAGCCCAAATCAATGTGACCCATAAAGCTCTAAATGGTTCTGGTTCAGCTTGTTTGTCTGAACACATCCACCTCTACGTCCCACCTCGAAATTTGAGATCATCTGGGGAGGCCCTGCTCTCGCTCCCATCAACAGCTCAAGTGCGCCTGGTGGGAACGAGGGACAGGGCCTTCTCAGCGATGGCTCCCGCCAATGGAACACACTCCCAATGGAGATAAGATTGATCTCCTCTCTCCTAGCTTTCCGAAAGAAAGTAAAGCAGGGCTCTGGAGCCGGGCGTTTGGTCAATAGATGTAAGCAGCACTTTATAAGGATGAACTGGATTGATGTTAAGATTGACGAGGCTGGTTATTGTTTTAATGCAGGGGTGCTCATTAGGTAGCTCGGGAGCTACTAGTAGATCTTCAGCCCTCTTCCAGGTGATCTTCGGGCCTCACCAGCCGGATGGGGCGCTCCTGTCATGCGCGCACACACCCTGTGTGCACGAGCACTCTTGCTGCTGGTTTCCGCTCTCGCGGTGCTTCTTTCGCCTGTGGGGCATTGCAGGAAGAAGGAAGCATGAGGTGGGGCCTCTGGAGGGAGCGCCCTGCCTCTCTCTCATCCAGAAGCAGCTGTGCAGCCTCAGTTGCTGGCGAGACAGGCAGGGCGGAGTGCTCCCTCTGGATGCCTCGCCTCGTGCTTTCTCCTTCCTGCAATGCCCCGCAGGTGGAAGAAGTGCTGTGCGGGCGGAAAACAGCAGCAGGAGCACGTGCGGTGGCAAGAGCGCATGGCGGCGGGAGCGCACGGCGGTGGGGGCAGGTAGATCTTTTGGACTTGGTTGCTTTCAGAGTAGCTCGCATGCTGAAAACGTGTGAGCAGCCCTGTTTTAATGAATGCCTTTTGTATGGTTTTAATTATGCTGTTTTTATTATATGTTTCTGCTCTGATTTTATTGTCTTGTTGAAATAGCCTCTTAATGGGGCTCAATGTAAGCCGCACTGAGTCCCCCTGTGGGGGTTGAGAAGGATGGGATAAAATGTGCAAAATAAATTTCAATGAGGCCAGGACTTGAAAGTTCAGGCCCAGGAAAACCATCATCCCCATTGACATCAGACAGAATCACAGCTGAACTACAACAATATAATAGTGAACCCTATTGAAATTATTTACTTCTTCCACAGGTCATCATAGAGCCCCCCTGGAAGACATAGAAAATTCATAGAAAGATATCCTCTTTAGGAGTTTGCTAGGTCCTCTATGATAAAGTCTGTCTGAAGCATACCAAAGAATCACCTAAAAATTCCAATCACATGTAGGTACTAGGTTGAATTACAGGTACTATGAGTGTGGGGGTTATACAGTATTAGGATTCCCTCAGGCCCTTTGTATTAGAGTTGTGCATGGAACCGTTTTCCTTTGTTTCATCCATTCTTTAGTTACTTTTGTTACCTTCGGGAGCACTTAACAGGAAGGCCCCTCCTGGTATGAAAATCAGCTCAATCCCGGCTCCTCGTCTGCTTTTCATGAGCGCATAGCGCTCCATGCCTCCTTGCCTTGGAAAGAGAGTTTGTGTGTGTGTGTGTGTGTGTGTGTGTGTGTGTGTGTGGTACGCAGGCCCAGAAAGTGCACACACCTGCCTCCAGCTGATTGCCTCCTCTAGAGTAAGAATGAGAACTTGCCTGTTTCCTTCTTGCCTTTGAAAGAGAATGAGTGTGTGTGGCGTGCAGGAACAGCCTATGAGGCTAAATAATTCAATACAATAATATATATCAATTATTCAATTTCATTAGTAGAATGATCCAAATAGTTCAACACAGTAACATCAATAGTTCAACACAATAATATCAATTGTTCAACACAATTATATAAACATCAATACACAAGTGTGGAAAAATATGGATGTAAAGTTCTTAATTGTCCATAGAGAATATCTCAGACATGTATTACTCATGGTATTCACTCTAGTCTTTGTTTGCGGTGGGATGCTCAAAAATATGTGCCAGCAAAGGGCTAGGTTGTAATTGTAATTCCAGTAAAGATAAGCGAATAGCCACGGTTTGTATATCCAGAAAGTCTGGTGCTAATATCAGTTTACCGAGTCAAAAAAACTCCTTAGCACGAACTCCGTCACAATACTCCGACTCAGCGTGAGTAAACAGTCCGTGTTCGGCTCCTTCCTCGTGAGCCAGGGTGTTGTTTGCCGAAGGTAGGTGACCAGGATATCTCTATGCTGCCTTAATGGTAAATTAATATTCCATATAGTTCCAACACAAGCAAAAGAAGCCAGATAGATACACCATTGAGCATGGAATCTCACCTACGGGATCGTGTAAATGGATCCACCCTGTTTCGTTGTGTAGTACAAGTAGTAAGTAGTATACTCTTCTGTGTTGCTAGTGTGGTATGCAGGCCCAGAAAGTGTGCAGGCCCAGAAAGTGTGCATGCCTGCAGCCAAGCGTCTCATCTAGAAGAATGAGAACTTACCTCCTTGCCTTGGAAAGAGAGTGTGTGCATGTGTGGCATGCAGGCCCAGAAGCACGCGAGTCTGCCTGCAGCCAAGCGCCTCTCCTCTAGAGTAGAAATAGGTAAGAAGCCTCATTAAAGCATAAAGGGGACCCAGTCGATATTGTTTACCTTGACTTTCAAAAGGCTTTTGACAAAGTCCCTCACCAAAGGCTCCTAAATAAGCTCTTCAGCCATGGAATCAGGGGACAGGTCTTGTCCTGGATTGGAACCTGGCTAAACTGTAGGAAACAAAGGGTGGTAATAAACGGACATTTCTCTGGGTGGAAAGAGGTGAGAAGTGGCGTACCCCAAGGTTCAGTTTTGGGTCCGTTACTTTTTAATTTATTCATTAATGACCTGGATGTAGGAGTAAATTCTGAGGTAGCAAAGTTTGCAGACGACACTAAATTGTTCAGGGTAGTTAAAAATGAAACTGATTGTAAAGAGCTCCAGAAAGATCTCTCGAAATTGAGTGAATGGGCAACAAAGTGGCAAATGCATTTTAACCTAAACAAGTGTAAAGTCATGCACATCGGGGCAAAGAACCCCAACTACACCTACCAATTGATGGGGTCAAAGCTTTCCGAGACAAACCAGGAAAGGGATCTTGGGGTTTTGGTGGACAGCTCAATGAAGATGTCAACCCAGTGCGCAGCAGTAAAAAGCAAATTCTATGCTTGGCATGATCAGGAAGGGAATCGAAAAATAGGTCACAAATGTTGTATTGCCTCTCTACAAATCTATGGTGAGGCCACATCTGGAGTACTGTGTACAATTCTGGTCACCGCACCTCAAGAAGGATATAACGGAACTGGAAAAGGTACAGAAAAGGGCAACAAGAATGATGCAAGGGATGGAGCAGCTCCCTTACGAAAATCAGGTTGCAACGCCTTGGTCTTTTCAGCCTTGAAAGACGGCGTTTAAGAGGTGACTTGATCGAAGTGTATAAAATCATGCATGGGATAGAAAAGGTGAATAGAGAAAATATTTTTTCTCTGTCACACAACACTAGGAGTAGGGGGCACTCCCTAAAGCTCCAAGGTAGGAAAGTTAGGACTCATAAAGGGATATATTTCTTCACCCAGAGGGTCATTGGGTTATGGAACTCACTTCCAGGGGAGGTTGTGACAGCTGTCAGCCTGGACAGCTTCAAGGCAGGATTAGACAGATTCATGGATACCAAGGGAATCAGTAGCTACTGAAATGGACATCCAAGTGCCACCTCTGTGTTGATGGAGGCAGGCAGGATTTCCCCGGGTACTGGTTGTGGGGGTCGGGAGCAGGTGAGGGTTTTGCCCTCCTTTCTGCTAGAGATCCCTGTGTACAACTAGTGGGCCACTGTGTGACACAGAATGCTGGACTAGATGGGCTGAGGCCCGATTCAGCATGGCTCTTCTTATGTTCTTATGTTCTTATGTTCTTATGTGCCTGCCTGCAGCTGAGCGCCTCTCTTCTAGAGTAAAACAACTTCAATGCCTAAAATAAAGGGAAGGGGAACCTGGGAAGCCCCCTTCCCATAATGGGCTGATAGAAAATGCATCTTTTGGCACCCCAGGGAGGCTTCCAAAAATGGACACAAAATGGGTCAAGGTTTTCGCCAAAAGCACAGCCCTACTTTGTATCATTGCTGATTTAAATACTGTATTTATTCAGAGACTTTCCATTACTGTTCTGTAAGGCTGTGAGTGTGTGACTTGCCCAAAGTCAGTAGCCACAGCAGACTGGAGATTCAGACTTTTAACTTTCCGGAGCCCTAGTATACCACATTGGTAACTTTGGCCACCTCTTTTCTTTAGATACCTAAACAATATTTCTAAGTGTTTCGCTGAGATTTTTAGTTGGTATAATGCTAGAAATTTGTGAACCAAGGGAAAATTTCATGGGAGGGGAATCTTATTTGGTGGGCAATTTCTTCTCCTTCCTCAAGCGACTCACCTGCTGTAGCACAGCAGTTCTCGTTTGTGCCTGGAGAACTGGGGCTAGGACCCGGGGTCCCATTAGCATTAGGCCCTGCAGCTGCAGAACCAGATTCAGAGGATGAGTTGGAAGATTGGGGAGAAGGACAGTTTCCCATCAGTGGGCCTCCTTCGCCCACGGAGAGTTTGGCATGGGAAGAATTGATGTTTGGCCCTGACGTAGATTCAGATAACCAGGTGCAAATGGAGGGCAGTGATTGTGGGAGTTATGAGCACCCGGGTGGGAAAGGTTCCCAGGAGCTCCTGAGTCAAAACATGGAAGCAAGCGGCTGGGAAGATCCCAGGGAGGGAAGCTCTCATGCAGATAGTGACCCAGGTGGTGAAAGGCAAGGCCGAACCTTTGATAGGAGAAGTAGCATTGAGTCCCGCAGAAGGGGATGGTACCGCAGCCTAGACAGGCCGAGGTCCGTCAGCGGAGATTGGAGACGACGAAGCCTAGAGCCGCGGGGACCTCGGCCGAAGGATTAAGTATAGGAGTCGGGAACGAATCCTCAGTGCTTCGCCACGCCTTATTTGAATAGGCGTGAAGCGAAGTGGGTCCACGGAGCTAAGTGAGCTAGTGGTCATCAAGTCCTACCTTGCATCTGCCTTGCCTTGTTCCTGATCCGCAGTGTTGCACGGAGCCTTGCCTTGTTTCCTGATCCGCAGTGTTGCACGGAGCCTTGCCTTGTTTCCTGATCCGCAGAGTTGCGCGGAGCCTTGCCAAGCCTTTGGATTTTGCCACGTTTGTTTTGGACATTATTGCTTCAAGCCTTTTGGATTACTTGCTATTTTTTTGGTCAATATCTTTTGAACTGTTTTTATATTCAATAAAGTAGTTAGCCTTCAGTCCGTCTCTGTGTGTGTGATTAAGGGGCCGGTCAAGTCCGTGCATTGTGACACCTGCTTTATATATTAAGCCCCAGTCCTGGTCTAGGATATGATACCTTGTTTTAAGAGTCAGTTCTAATGAGTTTTAATATTTGAACTGAAGTTTTATATTGTGATGTGCACCTTGGATGTCGCCAATATGTGCGCTCAATTTGTCATGGCTAGAACAATAAAACTTATTCATTCATACCTTGATTCCTGTAGGTTAGTTCTAACTAGAGTAGATTCATTGAATCAATTCTTCCTCAGGGATTATTTGACAACTTGGTAATTCTGGTTCAATTGATCCATTCGAGTTGGGAGTTGACTGTTGGAGCAATAATATTCAGTACCCATTATAGGTAGTAAAGTTTGAGTAAGAAAAATCTGACTAAGGATTTGCAGCAATCTTACTAGAGATTTCTTCTATGCAACTTCAGTTGAATCAATGAAAATTGCATAAAAGCACCATAGCGATCAGGATTTAGGTCATTCCACTTGAGTACCAAAAAGTCCCAACTTGGCCCCAAACATCATATGGCTGTTGTTTTATTTGACAGGGATTTCCAAAACCTCAATTGCCATTTTAAAAATCAGGCTGGCTTATGAAATTACAAGTTCTTTTCCACCGAGGAAATACTATCCTGCAATTAAGAAGAGTCATTAGATGTGTTTAGCACTAAATGAAGAAGTAAGTGGATGCAATCTTTGTGACAGTTTGCACTTTCATCCGTCCCCTTTCCCTGTAATTATCTGAGAGTTCTCAAAATGTTCTTTAATTAAATGACAGGGAAATGGTGATCATTAGCCAGCAATATAGGTCCCACTGGCACATTTTGGTAGCTCTATGAATGATTTATATTTCTAGTATAACCATGTTTCAAGAAAAGGTTGGGAAAGAGCCATTGCTTATTGGTAGAATACACAACATGGAAAAGAGATTGAGGTGATTTCCTGACACCTCTAATTAACAGTATCAAGCAGCAGGTACTTGATAGAATCAGAATCAAGATGGCTAATGCTTTCTTCTCTTGCTGAGTCTTTTCTTCTGCCCTTTCTTCTTGTCCCACTTTCCTTTTCTCTTCCTATCGAGTTCAGCTACCACAAGACTCATGGGTTCAAAACCCAGAGTGTCATCCAGCCTGAATGGGTTCCCAGGAGGAGGACAAAATAGAGCGCTGGGCAACTTCTGTGACCTTTGGTTTGGCTCAGTCGTTAGGTGTGGAGGCATTTTTAGACATTATGCCTACTGCCTGAAAGGGTGATGGGGTTTTTCTATGTTCCCCTGCTGAGTGTTTGTTAAACAGCCTAAGAGTCAGTATTTTATTGAAGGCTTTCATGGCTGGAATCACTGGTTGCTGTGCATTTTCCTGGTTGTATGGCCATATTCCAGAAGCATTCTCCCCTGATGTTTCGCTCACATCTATGGCAAGCATCCTCCGAGATTGTGAAGTTTGTTGGAAACTAGGCAAGTTAGGTTTATATATCTATGGAATTCCCAGGATGGGAGAAAGAAATGCTGTCTGCTGGAGGAAACTGTGAATGTTGCAATTGGCCGGCTTGATTAGCATTGAATGGCCTTGTAGCCTCAAAGCCTGGCTGGTTGCCGCCTTGGGGGGATTGTTGGGAGATGTTAGCTGGTTTTGATTGATTCTTGTCTGGAATTCCCAGTGTTTTGAGTGTTGCTCTTTATTTACTGTCCTAATTTTAGAGTTTTTTAACACCAGTATCCAGATTTTGTTCAGTTTCAGTTAGTGAAGGTTAGCTCAAATTAGATTTCTCAGTGAAAGTTCACCTTGGACTTGGCTATTGAGATCTTTCCATTTTATGGGAGGAGAATCTTTTTCCATTTGGAGTTTGCCTCGGTTTGCCAGAGTTTTGATAACAGTTCAACCCTAAAGTATGCAACAGATTGCTCAGAGATCTAAATATTTGGAAGTTTCCCCCCCTTTCCATACATTTTGGCCCCTCTTCCGATATCCTTGCCAAAAGTCTAAACTGATTGGTTTCATGGGATATTACCCCACTTCCTTCCATAGTGCCATCTATTTTTGCTTTTCTCCCTGATTTACCTGTTTGGCTACTCAACTTGCATCAAAGTAGGCCAAGGGCCACAGAAATAGATACTGGTCCTTATCTGAAAGTGTTGGTGCTGAATTTGAATGTCGGACAGAGAGATTAATATACAAAGAAGCTTTCCAGAAATATTTTAAACCAGTGCATCAGCATTTTCTGTGTCAAAGTCAAACTACTTAATGAGTGGATTTTATGGTGTACTCATTTTGCGGCTTCCCCTCCTGCAGATAGAAAGCCATTTGAGATTGTTTGTAAATGGCAGTTTCACTGTATCCATATTTACACTTGAGTGAGCATGATGTTGTTGGCATGGGCTGAATGTGAAAGAAACATGGTGCTGCCCTAGGCCCTTTCCACACAGCTGAATAAAATCCCACATTTTCTGCTTTGAACTGGCCTATATGACAGTGCGGACTCAGATAACCCAGTTTAAAGCAGATATTGTGGGATTTTCTGCCTTGATATTCGGGAGTATATGGCTGTGTGGAAGGGCCTCTAGAGTGAAGACAAAGAAGGTAGTGATTTCTGAAATGTTTCAGTGCTTCTCGTAGACAAGCATGTCTTGTAAACTGGGAGTGGGATCTAAGTTACAAAAGAGGAGCCTATTGTACAGATGGTAAGGAACAAGATTTGTACCACCTTTTCCTTTCTCTTGAGAATACATCTTTTTTTTGTCTTGCTTCATAGTTTTGCTAGCATATAACAACAACAACAACAACAACAACTGCAAAGAGTATGGCACAAGCCAGTCAAGGTGGTCCCAGTGGTTATTGGGTGCGGTGCCTGAAGACCTTGACCTGCACTTAAAAACAATTGGCACTGACAAAATCACCACCTGTCTGCTGAAAAAGGCCATCCTACTCGGATCTGCACACATTATTCGCCAATACATCACACAGTCCTAGACACTTTTATTTGTCTGACATGTGATCAAATACAAAAGCCAGCATAGTGATCTTGTTTGCTGTGTACTAATATTGTTGTGTATCAAATACTAATAATACAACAACTTTATTTATATGCCGTTGCCATCTCCCAGAAGGGACTTGGGGCGGCTTATAGAGAGCACCTAGTAGTGCCATAAAACACACAAAGCACTTACAACAATAACAATTAACATAAAACAACACCCTTAAAAAGCCCAACTTGGTTGAAATAAAATACTCGATAAAATACAGCAATAGGTACAATTAAAATTGTATCCATTAGAAATATCGTACTGCAGTGTTTCATTTTAAGCTATCACATAAATGATCAAAAATGATCTCTTTGTTCCTATAATATTTCGCTTCCATCGTGAGGAGTTGTTTTTGCATGCCTTCAAGTCATTTCCTATTTATGGCAGCCTTAATTTGGGGACGAGAATGTGTGATTCATTCAAGATCATCTAGTAGAGCCTTGGTCTTCAGAGCTGTGGTCCAACAATCAAACCACTTTAACATATATTAATTCAATTGTTTCCGTTCGCTCAAATTGAGAGCAGTTGTGGGCATGAATATCTTCCTAGGTTATGTTACACACATACAGTAGTCTTCCAATGATTTGCTCTTAAGAAATCTGACAACCAATTTGATATGATCTGAACAGGAGGACCAAACTGGCTGGATATGTTACAAGTTATGTTCTAATACATCTGGGTTGGTGTTTTGGAATAAGACTAAGGAGATCCAAATTCAAATGGCTTCCAAGCTCTCAATGGAAAATTAGGTGACCCCATCTCTTTCCTCCTCTTCTTCCTGTCCTAGCAAGTAGCCTGGCTACTGTGACGGTCTGGATGAGAGCAAGAAATTGAAGTTGAATTCAGATGAGACAGAAGGCTGAACAAAGTATAGAGTTACAGCATGTGCTGGATGTGGTTACACTCCCTTGAAAGCACATGTTTGCAGCTTGGAAGTCCTCCTGGACTCATCGCTGAACCTGGAATCTTAGGTTGCAGCGGTGTGCGCCAGTTGTGTCTGTAACTTGGGAAGTCAGACTTGGTCACAGTAGTCCATGCTCTCGTTACATCTAGGATAGACTACTGCAATGCACTCTACGTGGGGTTGCCTTTGAAGACTGTTTGGAAGCTTCAATTGGTCCAACGAGAGGCAGTCAGGTTAATAACTGGGGTGGCATATAGGGAGCACACAACTCCCATGTTACGCCAGCTCCACTGGTTGCCAGTTTGATACCAAACACAATTCAAAGTGCTGGCTTTGGCCTATAAAACCCTAAATGGCCCTAACCCAATCTACCTGTTCAAACGCATCTCCCTCTATGAACCACCATGGAGATTAAGATCTTCTGGGGAGGCCCTGCTCTCCATCCCACCACTGTCATAGGCATGACTGGTGGGGACCAGAGAGAGGACCTTCTCAGTGATTGCCCCTCACCTATGGAACTCCTTTTCTGGTGAGATTAGATCAGCCCCGTCCCTCCTGTCCTTTAAAAAGATGGCAAAAATTTGGCTGTGGGACCAAGCCTTTGGGAGAGTACAATAAGGCAGCAATAGGAACCTTACCTTGCTGACCAGACTTGATGTGGATAATTGGATACAGTTTTAAACAGTGGATTTTAATGTTGGGATAACTGATTTTAGTGTTTATGTTTGTTTATAGATTATTTTATGTCCTGGCATTGAACGCTTATTGTTTATATGTTGTGCTCTGCCCTAAGTCCCCTTCGGGGTGAGAAGGTGGAATATAAATGCTTTAAATAAATAAATAATAAATAGTTGACGAAGGGACATATCGTTCCCGCAAAGGCCTTAACAATTAGTGTGAGGCAGCTTCCCATGTTCCTTTATGGTTACATGGGTTCAATACTATCTCCCATGTTGTTTAACATCTACATGAAGCCACTGGGGGAGGTCATCCGGAGTTTCAGGGTGTGGTGTTATCTGTACGCAGATGACGTCCAACTCTGTCACTCCTTTCCACCTACTACTAAGGAGGCTCTTTTGGTCCTGAACCGGTGCTTGGCCACTGTGTCGGACTGGATGAGGGCGAATAAATTGAAATTGAATCCAGACAAGACAGAGGCACTCCTGGTTAGTCGAAAGGCCAAACAGGGCATAGGGTTACAGCCTGTGTTGGACGGGGTTACACTCCCCCTGAAGATGCAGGTTCGCAGTCTGGGTGTGATCCTGGATTCATCGCTGAGCCTGGAACCCCAGGTTTCGGCAGTGACCAGGGGAGCATTTGCACAATTAAAACTTGTCTGACTTGGCCACGAGAAGTCTGACTTGGCCATGCTCTGGTTACATCCCGTATAGATTACTGCAACGCTCTCTAAGTGGGGCTGCCTTTGAAGACTGCTCAGAAGCTTCAATTGGTCCAACGGACAGCAGCCAGGTTGATAACAGGAGCGGCACTCAGGGAGCATACAACTCCCCTGTTGTGCCAGCTCCACTGGCTACCGGTTTGCTACCAGGCACAATTCAAAGTGCTGGTTTTGGCCTTTAAAGCTCTAAATGGTTCTGGTCCAACTTACCTGTCCGAATGCATCTCTCCCTATGAACCATCAAGATGCTTAAGATCATCCGGAGAGGCCCTGCTCTCAGTTCCGCCTGCTTTGCAGGCGCGCCTGGTGGGGTCGAGAGACAGGGCCTTCTCAGTGATGGCTCCTCAGCTTTGGAACTCCCTTCCTAGTGACATCAGATCGGCCCCCTCCCTCCTGACATTTCGTAAGAAAGTCAAGACTTGGCTTTTCGAGCAAGCATTTGAACTTTAATCGAGATCAGGGATTACTATGACGATGAAACGGAAACCGATTTTAAGATTGTGGAGCTGAGATTTGTATTTTGTAGTTTTTAACTGTTAATTTTATATGTTTTATATGACTGTTTTTATCTTGTGATGTATTGTATATGGGCACTTGTTGCCGCTTGTTCACCGCCTCGAGTCGCCTTCGGGCTGAGAGAGGTGGTATAGAAACATGGAAAATAAAATAAATAAATTATTTTCTATCATCAAAATGCTTGGATTTTAAAAGGGTCATATGATCCAGTGTAAAAGGTCTTTCCTATACTTTTTTCCAGACTACTCCTTTCAGTTCTTTGTCCAATGAGAAGTCCTTGTTTGACCACAAAAGGGTAAGTGAAATCTTCTTTCTGTTTCAAGATTTCATCTTCAAATGATAAAGGTGTGTTCCTGAACTTCTGGGAGATGTTACAGTGATTATATGCAGGGTTATGTTGCCTCTGTAATTAAATAATAGATCAGAAAGCACTGGAGATTTGATGGATGGTGGTTCAGACAAAGGTAAACTGTCTTTGGATTTGCCTTTATTTTGGCATTGAGTAGCTTGTTGTGAATCCTTTTTTCCAAGGCTGTTACAGTTTCTATTTCAAGAGAGCTGAGAAGGGCAAATGCAGTTTGGCAATGGAATCAACTTAATATTCAAGCCACCTACGTGTTTTGATAACGCCATTCAGATATTTTTATTTCCTTTTTATAGTGCAATAATGGCAACAGAGAGTGGATACAAATCAAATGTTCAGATATTTATATTTGAGTGGGAGTCATTTTGGTCACTGGGAAATCAGTGTGTGATGGAAATGAAAAATGTGAATATATTTAGGATAGGAAAGGGGTTGACAATAATATGCTTTGAAGGCTTGTGATGTATAGCTTTTTCACTTCTGAGAAGCTCGTTACCTTCCTTACTTTTAGCTGTGTACTAAAGGAGAACTGAACTCGCAGCTTTACACAGTTCCACATTTTCTTTTGGTATCTCCAGATACATTGCTCCTAGCAATAAAAGCCAAAATATGATACATATTCCTATAGCTACGCTATGGTTCCCTTTGCGAATGGCTTTTTATAGACCCTTTAAAGTTCATCAATTGAGTTTGATAGTAAACTGAACTTAGAAGTTTATTGAATTACATAATGACAGGTAGACTCTGGCTTAGCAGCCCAGGTTCCATTCCAAATAAGCAATCAAACCAACTTAATATAGAATTCATACACAAACATGTGGCAGCAATTGAGCAACAAAAGGCTACTGTGTGCATACAAATAGCAGCAATAAATAATGAGCACTCTATCCAAACCAGGTAAAAGCCTCACATGTTCTTCTAATGTTGTAGCTGTTGTCATATCAGAAGAATGTGCCAAGACTGTTTTGTACATGTTTAACTTGAATTCACTAGGAACTTAAAGCATGATGTATGTGTAACTTCCAAGTGTGTGCATGCGCCCTCAAGTTGCCTGACTTTCGTAGTATGTTATGTCTTGTTTAGATTGTAAGCCTCAGGGTAGGGTACTGACATATAAACAATTTCTAAGATACTCTAATAGCCTTTGTGGCTGAGGAGTGGGGTATAAAAATACTCTAAATAAATAACAAAATAAGTAAACAAACCCCAAACATATTTTACAAATGCCTTTTACAATGAAAGGAAATATCCCCAGGCTCCAAACAGGAAAAATCTGAAATAGTGTATGTGAACAAGTTATACAAGAATGGTGACAAATTTCTATTTCTCTGAGTTGCTGTGAGTTTTCTGGGCTGTATGGCCATGTTCTAGAAGCATTCTCTCCCGATGTTTCACCCACAACTATGGCAGGCATCCCCAGAAGTTGTGAGGTCTGTTGGAAATTAGGCAAGTGGGATTTATATATCTGTGGACTGTCCAGAGTAGGTGAAAGAACTCTTGTCTGTTTGAGGCAAGTGTAAATGTTGCAATTGGCCACCTTGATTAGCATTTAATGGCCTTGCATCTTTGAAGTCTGGCTGGTTGCTGCCTGGGGGATCCTTCATTGGAAAGTGTTAGCTGGCCTGATTGATTCTTGTCTGGAACTCCCCTGCTCTCAGATGTGGGCAAAAAATGAGGAGGGAATGCTTCTGGAGCATGGCCCATACAACCCAGAAAACTCACAGCAACTCAGTGATTCTGGTCATGAAAGCCTTCAACAACACAATCTGTTCCTCTGTTTGTTTTATTAGTTCAGGGACAGTAGCATAAGGAAGGATACAAAAAAGCCGTGTGTTTGTGGAAAAGATGGGTCAGATAGTTACAAAATGCACAACACTGTTTTTTAACCAACCACATTACTTTCAAGCAAAGAGATAAGCCTTTGCTTGAAATTTAAAGCAGTTTGCTTGTTGGAGATGCTATAATGAGAACATTGGAGTATGTTTTGGTTTTGTACAGAGCTTTCTAGCTATGCATGGCTGAGATTGTCAGGGGTTAGTATGATGATGGAGCGCCATTGTCATAGTTACACTTGAAGGTGCTACTTCTTCACCCTAACACTACAGAGTGTCAACGAAAGGGCTTCTGAGGGGCTGCAGACGAGAGTACCTGGGAATGATCACCAGGACTTATAACAGTGTTTACTTATGCAGAGGTTCTAAGAAATCCTTTTAGTGAATTGCAAGGATTGAGATGCCAACAAGAGTGCCTCATACACACTAGGCACTGTCCTTGAAGGAGTGAATTCATGTCCATGAAAATTCATATGAAAATAAAAACTTATTAGTGTTTCTACATTTCTTTTTAACCCTGTCCCTCTTCCTTCCTACTTTCAAACCAATGTGGCAATTTCTACGGTGCACATTGGTGCACGATGTGCAGCAGTACGTAATTCGTGTTGGTGTACAATGCTCATTAGTGTACAATGTGCATGGGCCAATTTGCTAGCTCTGCTATGCAGTAACGTAATGGTAGCCTTCTTCTGGATATGAACTTTACGAAACTGCCAACTTATAATCCACACGTATGTAAGTCCACCTATGGAGACATAGGTTCAATACAGGATTCTGATCAATGTCAGCAGTGTTCTCCTTGTCATTTGTTGTAAACCGGGCAGTGGTGCAGCAAGTTAGTAGCCAGCTGCATTAAATCACTACTTACCAAGAGGCTGGGTTGGAGTGAGCTCCTGACCATTAATAGTCTAGCTTGCTGCTGAGGTCTGCATACCTGTATAGGTATGCAGCCCAAAAGACTGTTGGGTTTCATCCATGACTGCACAAGTCTCCAGCTCTCAATGAGCAGTTAGCCTAGATAGATTAGAGTGAGGGATTCCTCCCCCAATTTCCTCAAGCAAGCTTATCTTAAGAAAGGGCTTAGAAGGGGGGGGGGTTGTCTTACTCATCTTTGCATGCCACTATCTCCTCCCTCTTTGAATACTTAGCAATGTCATCTCTTCAGGGAAAATGTAACTTCCTCTTTAAAGGCATTTTTATTGCCCTGGCGAGGCCATGTCTTACATTAACTAATTTAAGATATCGCAAAACCTTCCAGCAGCGTGCGTAAGAATGAGGAAGTACTCCATCAAGGACTCGGTGTCACAAGTGGATGGTGAAGCAGCAGCTCCCGCGGTGGCCAGAATTGAGCATGCCCTCATTAAGCCGGAAAGCTGGAATGTTAAATTGCCTCTGTGTCTGTCTATATATGTTGTATGTCTAATGGCATTGAATGTTTACCATGTATATGTGCAAGATTACAATCTTCCCTGAGGCCCCTACAGCAATGTTTGCCATGTATATGTGCAAGATTACAATCTTCCCTGAGTCCCCTACAGCAGTGTTTCCCAACCAGTGTGCCGTGGCACACTAGTGGGCCGTGAGCGATCATCAGGTGTGCTGTGGGAAATTGGAGATAGGAGAGAAAGAGAGAGAGCCCTCCTGTCCTACCGGGAAGCCCTAGTCGGGGTTCGATCCCTTGCCTGAGTCCCGCAAACACAGCCTCTACTCACCACTTGCCTTCATGGTCTTCCTCCTCCTCTCCGCTCCTTCCTTGGCCTCGGAAGGGTTTGAGCCGAAAGGCGGGGACTGCGTCAGGCAGAAAGAGCTGCGCGGAGAGAGAGAAGATTCTGGGATGGGACTTTCCTGGGTCCCCCGACTGCCTGGAGGCGGATCCACACTGTAGCATTCATGCAGTGAGGCACCCCTTGGTCTTCCAGGGCTCAAGGCTGGGGAATCCCAGGATTTGTAGTTTGGGGAGGCTCAGGATGGTGTCAAACTACCACTCCCGTGATTCCCTTGCACTCAGCCAAAGCAGGTCAAGGGGCATTTGGGACACAGGGTTGAGGCACCTTTAAGCAGGGGCCGAAAACTAACAGGATTTGCTCACTTAAGGCAGGCGTGGGCCAACTTGGGCCCTCCCTCCAGGTGTTTTGGCCTACAACTCCCACCATTCATTCATATATATTGTAAATGTAAAAAATGTGCCACGGCTCAAAAAATGTTGAAAAACACTGCCCTGCAGGGTGAGAAGGGCGGAATATAAATACTGTAAATAAATGAAATAAATATAAAGAACAGGAAGTTGGAAAGATCTCTTGGGGTCCTGCAGAGACTACCTGTCTCAATGAGCCCCGGAACCAGGAAAGTGCTATAGACAAAATTTCTGATCTGCAGTGCTCCACAATCACAAACCCTTTGGTTGGAGTGGGGTTGATTTTTTGAGGACCATGAAATGAATCCCCAGCAACTACCAGATTGTAACTCCAGTTTATGATTTCTTAACTGCTGAACCAATGCAGTATCAGGATAGCACATATATTTATCCAAACAGAAATTCTACCACATTCTCTACTTCTTGCCCCTGTGGACTCTTCATCAGTCACCTGATATTCTATTTGATGGAATGATGCGAATGGTACTAACAATTTGAGGGATAGCATGTGAAGACAGTAATATCTAACAAGTTTGGATACTCAGTGAGTCTGCACAGCAGCCTTTGCAAAATATTTTCCTGAAATCTCCATAAAATATTCATAACTCTGTTATGTATTTGAACAAAACATTGGCCTGCATTCCTCTCTCATCTTTGCCCCTCTCCTGTCTGGCAGGGTTTCCGAGACACAGGTGTTTACACAAGAGTGCTCAGCGTGAGCTTGCTACCTGGTGGAATTGAAGATTTGCTTTTAATTTTACATGGATGATATTTCACTCGCCCAGACAGGATAATCTTTGTGCAGGGAAAGAGATTATTAGAATTGTGCAGTGTATAATGGGACACAGAAAACATTAGGTGGCTCATCTAGTCTCCTGCAAGCATTTCTTTGCTGGTTAAGTATATCCCTGAAACAATAATGGTAATGGTCTGATATTTGCTTAATGTTCAGAAATGATGGTTGATCTTTTGACTAGACTAAGCAGGTGAGGCTTAATTCTAAATTCCAAGACTGCACTGTCTTAGACGTGTCCACTAGTAAGAGGAACACACAGGCAGATACTATAGTGTTCACCTTTTGGGGAGCTGGCCCCATGTAGATATGGCAGTTTTCCTGGGAAATGGTAATCAGTGCAAAAGTATTTTATTCCTCTGTCAAATATTCAGATGCCCTCCAGGACAATAAAGTCTTCCTTATGTTCACAACTACACAAGCACAGCTCACATTCTTTCATCTACCTTTTTTGGTGTCGGTGCACTGCTGGATATGAGGCAGATGCAGTAAACACAATAGAATCAACTGAAAGGCAATTACAGAGGAGCAGCATGACCTGAATTAGGCATTGGTGCTTCCCTAGTCCTGGAGGAAGACATTGCAGATAAAACAGAGTAGTAAATCAAATAGAAGTGCAGGAGATACACTTTCCTGGAAGTGAACACACCAAAGAGAAGTTGAAGCCAGTCCAAAAGCCTGAGAGCAAAACAGTGTCCCCAGTCAGTCCAAGACTCCAGGAATCATGTAGGGTAGTCAGCCGTAGTCCAAGGTTATTTATTTATTTATTTAATCTTATGTTCTGCCCCTCCCGGCCGGCTCGGAGCGGTTCACACACATGTTAAAATGCACTGTAAAACAGTGGTAAATTACAAAACAAGAATAAAAGTTGCAAATGGTGCAACAGCAATGATAGCAAGCAATTACAATCTCCAGGGGCATCAATCGAAGGCAATTCTGAACAATAGAGTCTTGCAGGGCCTCCGGAATGTGGTAAGCTCCGCCATAGCCCGGACATCATCTGGTAATACATTCCAGAGCATTGGGGCAGCGACTGAAAAGGCTCATTGCCTTGTGTTGGAGAGGTGGCAGGAACGGACAGATGGTACCGTCAACAGGTTGCGCTCTTCCGAGCGCAGTGATCTCAGGGGAACGTATGGGGTGAGGCGGTCCCTCAGGTACATCGGCCTCAGGCCATGTAAGGCCTTGAAGGTCAGAACCAACACCTTGAAGACAATTCGGTACTCGATTGGAAGCCAGTGCAATTGCCGCAGAATGGGGTTTCAAGAATCCACAGCAGAGTTGTGGAATACACATCAACACTGGAGAAAACTAACTAAATAACAATACCAAATAAATAAATAATGTAAAGGTTTCCTCTGACGTTAAGTCTAGTCGTGTCTGATTCTGAAGGTTGGTGCTCAAATCCATTTCTAAGCCAAAGAGCCGGCGTGTCCATAGACGCCTCCAAGGTCATGTGGCCAGCATGACTGCATGGAGTTTGGTTACCTACTCACAGAAGTGGTATGTATTGATCTACTCACATTTCCATGTTTTTAAACTGCTAGGTTGGCAGAAGCTGGGCCTAACACTGGGAGCTTACCCTGTTCCCCGGATTCAAATTGGCAACATTTCGGTCAGCAAGTTCAGCCGCTCAGTGGCTTAACCCGCTGCACCAGCAGGGGTCCCAATAATAAAAATATAAAATGAATAATATGTGTGTGTGTGTGTATCTATCTATCTATCTATCTATCTATCTATCTATCTATCTATCTATCTATAAACAATATAAATAATAAATAAAACTTTATTTATATTCCGTCCTATCTCCCTGGAGGTACTCATATTCCAAACATAAAAAGGCAAACATTCAATGCCTGAATATAATAACAATACACCCATAATAACAAAAATTGACAATCCAGCAAATTATAACTTAACATAAAAAAATTAAATGATTATATCAGACATAAAACAAAACATTAAGATCCAGTTGTTTTCAACAAAGAGCTATTTCTTAAACTGGCTGCAGCCAGCTGACCTTATTGAAGAGAGCTGCTACTTTCGTTTGGCAATAGGTCTCAGTTCCGCTTTCTTTTCCACCCTTGGAAACTGCAGGTTTGGGGTTCAACTTCCACATCTGACTATTCCACCACTACTGTATGTGTATTTAAACTCTATGTAGGGCAGGGATGGAAGTTATGAGTGGGATGTTGTTAAGATGCAGTTTCTAGTAGCCCTAGTTAGCATAAGCAGTGATGGGGAATGTTGAGATTTTAATTTTATTTTCACCTACTTTTAATTTGCTATAGGCACTCAATCAAGATGGCTAACAAATATACAGCCATTCTAATTCAAAACAACACAAAGGCATTAAAACATAACACTTAAAAAAATTGAACACCATCTGGAGGGCTACAGAATTGCCAGCCATGTTCTTACCCACCATATAAGAAATGAACGTCCTAGGGTAATTATACAATAGCTGACATCTTGTTAGTGAAGTATGCATGCATGTATCACAATGTGCACCTATTCATTGTCGTGTTATGCCATGTTGCACAGAGGTTGCGTAGTCCTGCAATAGCATATGTTCATATGTGGATATTTATACTATACAAAGGGAATATTGGATTGCAGTCATATCATGAAATTCTTCTTAGTGCTCATCTAGAAAAAATCCAAGTTAACTTTATTGGATAACCTTAACCCCCAGTGGCACAGTGGGTTAAACCGCTGGGCTGATGAACTTGTTGACCAAAAGGTCACAGGTTCGAATGCGGGAAGCAGCGTGAGCTCCCACTGTTAGCCCCAGCTTCTGCCAACCTAGCAGTTGGAAAACATGCAAATGTGAAATAGATCAATAGGTGCTACTTCTGTGGGAAGGTAACAGCACTCCATGCAGTCATGCCATCCACGTGGCCTTGGAGGAGTCTACAGACAACGCTGACTCTTTGGCTTAGAAATGGAGATGAGCACCAACCCCCAGAGTCGGACATGGTTGGACTTAACGCCAGGGGAAACCTTTACCTTTTTACCTAGGGTCTGGTATGATAAGAGGGGGAGAAAAATAATCTGCTTTCTCTACATCAGGCACAGGTATATATATCTCAAGTACCTTAACGTTCTAGAAGCTCTGCCAGTGAAACCCTGAAAACTGTATAGAAAATTTATTGTTGACACAGTCACTGATAATAATCTCTCTCTCTCTCTCTCTCTCTCTCTCTCTCTCTCTGTGTGTGTGTCTATATGTATATGTACAGTATATATAAAACTATTGGCTAGCTGTTGGGGAGTTAGAAAACCTAATTTTTTTGCTTCAGTTCAGTTAGAAGAGTCAGGGATATATACCCAACCTTACTTAATCCCTGGTTGATTATATGTCCAATTTCAGAGCTGAACACATGCAAGTGAAGGAAGCTTTGTGTCTGGTCCCAGAGCGATAATATACAGAGTTGGAAGAGGTCAGGGAAGATTTAATGAAAGGGAAACAAAGAATGAACTAGAAGAGGAAGGTCTGAATGTTCAGGACCAAAGGGTAAAATAACTTGCATAAAAGAATCTGGACCAAGTGGTGAGCATTTGTGAAAAGAACATTAATTTTTATGTCTTATTGAGAAAAAAAAGAGAAAGCCGACAAGGTAGCAAGGTTGCATGGATATGGAAAGTAGACTTTTTACCAATCAAGAAGCTTTTTTTTCCAGAAGGGAACAATTATAACTACAGAGGAAGAGGGGAAAAGTAGGAGTGAAAAAACAAACAAGAAGAGAAGCTTGAGAATGATATACTAGGCAGGGTTGCTGTGAGTTTTCCGGAATGTAAGGGCATGTTCCAGTAGCATTCTGTCTTGACGTTTTGTCCACATCTATGGCAGGCACCCTCAGACAAGTAGGGTTTATATATTTGTGGAATGTCCAGGGTAGGAGAAATAACTCTTGTCTGAGGCAAGTGTGAATTAACATTGAATAGCTTTGCAGCTTCAAAGTTTGGCTGGGGTCATGCCTGGGGGAATCCTTTGTTGGGAGGTGTTAGCTGGCCCTGATTGATTGTCTGAAATTCCCCTGGTTTTTTACTGTTGTTCTTTACTTATTGTCCTGATTTCAGGGTTTTTTAAAAAAAAAATACTGTTACTCAGATTTTGTACAGTTTCATTTTTCCTCCTTTCTGTTGAAATTGTCCACATGCTTGTGGATTTCAGTGGCTTCTCTGCGTAGTCTGACATGGTGGTTGTTAGAGTGGGCAAGCATTTCTGTGTTCTCAAATAATATGCTGTGTCCAGGTTGGGTCATCTGGTTCTCTGCTATGGCTGACTTCTCTGGTTGAATTAGTCTGCAGTGCCTTCATGTTCCTTGATTCGTGTTTGGGCAATGCTGCATTTGGTGGTCCCTATGGAGACTTGTCCACAGCTGCATGGTATACGTTAGACTCCTGCAGTGGTAACAGGATCCCTCTTGCCCTTTGCTGAACTTAGCATTTGTTGGATTTTCTTAGTGGGTCTGTAGATCGTTTCTATGTTGTGTTTCCTCACCAGCTTCCCTATGTGGTCACTGGTTCCCTTGATGTATGGGAAGAACACTTTTCCTCTGGGTGGATCTTTGCCTTTACTCTCATGGCTTGTTCTTGGTGCTGCAGCTCTTCTGATGTCTGTGGTGTAGTATAGTCAACTGGTTAGAGTACTGGACTTGGAACAGGGAGATTCAAGTTCAAATCCCTATTTGCTCATGGCATTTGTTAGATGACCTTGGAAGAATCATGATCTTTTAGCAAATCTTGCAGGCTTGTTGTGATTAAAACTGATAAAGGAACCATGTAAAGTGGCCACATGACTTTTTGTACAAATATACAACAATCTGTCTTGGGTGCTTCAAGACAAACCAATTGTGGGATTTTCTCAGCAAGATTTGTACATAGGAGATTTCCCATGGCCACAGCCACCTCTGAGGACTTTTTTCATGTCAGGAGCAACGAGAAACTGTAAGTCGCTTCTGGTGTAAGATAATTGGCTGTCTGCAAGAACATTGCCCAGGGGACACCCAGATGTTTTTTGCCAACCTTAGAATCATAGAATCGGAAGAGACCTCATGGGTCATCCAGTGCAACCGCCTGCCAAGAAGCAGGAAAATTGCATTCAAAGCACCCCTGACAGATGGCCATCCAGACTCTGCTTAAAAGCTTCCAAAGAAGGAGCCTCCACCACACTCCGGGGCAGAGAGTTCCACTGCTGAATGGCTCTCACAGTCAGGAAGTTCTTTCTAATGTTCAGATGGAATCTCCTTTCTTGTTGTTTGAAGCCATTCTTCCATTGCGTCCTAGTCTCCAGGGCAGCAAAAAACAAGCTTGCTTCCTCCTCCCTATGACTTCTTCTCACATATTTATACATGGCCCACAAGGTTCCTTTTGGAACCTTGTGGGAGGCTTCTCTCATGTCCCCGCATGGGGAGCTGGAGCTGACAGAAAAAGCTCATCCGTACTCTCCCCGGATTCGATCCGCTGACCTCTTGGTCTTCAGCTCTGCTGGTACAAGGGTTTAACCCATTGTGCCACTGAAGGCTCCTACCTTTAAGGATGAGAGCATATGATTTGCCCAAAATCGGGTTTTGTGTTGAAAACAATGTTCTGTATTAAGCATGCTTCCAGGGATTCATTCTAAGACTCTTTGTTTTGCACCTGACAGTGATTGGTCTAGAAAAAAAGAAAAAGGTATGACGTGTGTGTGTGTGTGTGTGCGCGCGTGCGCAATACTGAAGTCTGCCTCCATTGAAGACCACCAGCGAATCGCAACAGTTGACCACCCCAGGCTATTAATCAGTCATTTGCCAACAAAGGAATGGCCCTTAATGTTTGAAAAAAATGTTTCTCTTTGATTCATTCCATGCAGCATTTCCAGTGTTTGAGAAAAATATCAAAATAGTCAATATACTTTCAGTAGAAATTGTGCTAATTTGTATATATCTAATGCATTTCTCAGGGAGCCAGGTGTTTCTCCTAAATGAGAAGAGAAAGGGCATCACTTGACTTAATTACAACTTAATTCTGGTCTTTTCTCTCCTCCGCTCAAAATGTAAAAAGGAATTATCTTGTTTTCTGTTGCAGTACCTTCATTTCCTCAGTGGCCCTTTCTTGGCAACAGTGCTTTCCCCCAGACTGTTTGAAATTCTGGTCTGAGTTTTGTCTTCCTGCTGTCAACTTGTCGCTTGGTGTATTCTGTCATTTGTTATGACAGACTTGTAAAGAACCTGGATTTGAAGCTTCATTGTGCTGTACAAGCGCATGCAAAGATGGTGATGAATAGCACTCTGGGATTAGAGGGTTTAGAAGAAGCTGTCATCTGAACGGTTTTGGGAAAATTGCCCCTCATTATCTGAAAACACCAGCAAAGCATCTGGATAGCAAGGCTTTGCATTTCAGCTCGAGGTGATCGTTGAACGGATACTACTGTCCCCTTCAGCTGCAAAAGCAATCATGCCCTGAAGGCCTAAACAGAAGCTGAAGAGCTGTAAGCAGTGATACATTTAGTTATTACCCACCCCTGGCAAACAAGGAGTGGGTAGAAAAGAGGGCGTGTTTTCCGTAGTAGCAACCGATCTGCAGAATGTCCAGAATGTAGGGGGAAATCATACATAAATTAGGTAATACATGATAATAAGTTTTTATTTGTGCCTCGCCACACCATCTCCCCAAAGGGACTCGGGGTGGCTCACAGAAGCACTCCAAGTGCCACACACAGACAACAACACATAAGCACAACCACAATGACACAAGTACAATCAACAGCGCATGAAAATAAGGCACATTTTGAATTCATTAGATTTTCCTCCAATACATTTGAACTCTAAAGATTGCTGGAATGGCAATGAAGTGATTCCTACACTGTAACAAAATAATTCATTAACGTTAGTAAAATTTGCTGAGAGTGACTGCTTCTCTGCCAGATACGATAATACAAGAGGACATAGAGAAGGAAGAGGAGTCACACTGAGGAGGTGGCAAGCTTGTTTTCTACTGCTCTGGAGACTAAGACAAGGAGAAATGGATTCAAATGCCAAGAAAAGAGATTCCATAAAAACATTAGGTAAGAGCTGTCTGGCAGTGGAGTATGCTGCCTCAGAGCATGGTGGGGTCTCCTTCTGTGGAGGTTTTAAAGCAGAGGGTGGATGACCATTTGTCAGGGATTCTTTGATTGTATGGCAGGGGGTTGGACTGGTTGGATTTTGTGGTATCTTCTAACTCGGATTCAAGGAAATTCATTTCATGGCCTTACGTTGGGTTGGTTAGGTGTTCTAAGATTCCTTCTGCCTCGTAGGTTTTAGAATCTGGAGAATGGAGATGGAAGGGAACAACTGGTGAGGGAACAGAATAGCAATTCCCAACCATTTGTTCTTCATGTATTTTACAGCTCTCAGAATTCCCGACAGTTGTCTCGGCTGGTTGGGGCATCTGGGAAACTGAATTCCAAAAACCTGGATGACCAAAGGCTGAGAGCCACTGAAATAGAGGAATTGAATGGAAGAATCTCTCCGATAATATGTCCATTTTAGTATCTTAGGTGCTTTAAGTCTGTTTTCCCCCTCTCCAGTGGCTGTTAAATCCCAGCAGTGATGGCTGATTCTTTTTACTGGTTGTGTGGGGAAGGTGGAGACAATTTATATAATGATATTGTGGCTGTTCTGGTCTTCAAGGGGAAGGAAAAGAAGAATGCACTACATCCTCATATCTGACCTCTCTGAGGTGAGAACAAATGCTTCTTCAATCAATGAATTACTTTCCAATTCCATTTGCTTTCTCTTGGTCAGCAGCAGCAGACCTTTTCAGTGGCATCACTAGGATTTGTGTCACCCAAGTGTGGTAACCTATATTGTCATCCCTCTCACCAACCAGCTCGAGGATGTAGATAGGATCCTTGGAGAGGCGAGGCCTACCACATGCATCCTAGACCCCTGCCCATCCTGGCTTATCAAAGAAGCCAAAGGGGGTTTGGCAGAGTGGGTGAAGGTGGTGGTTAATGCCTCCTTACGGGAGGGCAAAATTCCAGCCAGCTTAAAGCAAGCTGTGATAAAACCGCTGTTGAAAAAACCATCACTGGACCCCACTCAATTAGTGAACTATCGGCCAGTTTCCAATCTCCCCTATTTGGGCAAAGTCATGGAACGTGTGGTGGCTTCGCAACTCCAGGGGTTCTTGGTAGACACTGATTATCTTGATCCGGCACAGTCTGGCTTTAGGCCGGGACATGGTACTGAAACAGCCTTGGTCGCCTTGGTAGATGATCTACGCCGGGAACTCGACAGGGGGAGTGTGTCCCTGTTGGTTCTGCTGGACCTCTCAGCGGCTTTCGATACCGTTGACCATGGTATCCTTCTGGGTCGCCTTGCAGATATGGGGCTTGGGGGTACTGCATTGCAGTGGCTCCAATCCTTCCTGGAAGGTCATACCCAGAAGGTGTTACTAGGTGACACCTGTTCGGCTCCGCAGCCTTTGTCTTGTGGAGTCCCTCAGGGTTCAGTACTGTCCCCGATGTTATTTAACATCTACATGAAACCGCTGGGAGAGATCATTCTGAGTTTCGGAGTAAGGTGTTATCTGTATGCAGATGACGTCCAGATCTGTCACTCCTTCCCACCTGTCACCAAGGAGGCTGTCCAGACCTTGAACCGGTGCTTGGCTGCTGTGTCAGACTGGATGGGAGCTAGCAAATTGAAACTTAATCCAGACAAGACAGAGGTCCTCCTGGTCAGTCGAAAGGCTGAACAGGGCATAGGGTTACAGCCTGTGTTGGATGGGGTTACACTCCCCCTGAAGACGCAGGTTCGCAGCTTGGGAGTGATCCTGGATTCATCGCTGAGCCTGGAACCCCAGGTCTCAGCGGTGGCCGGGGGAGCTTTTGCACAGTTAAGACTCGTGCGCCAGCTGTGCCCGTACCTTGGGAAGTCTGATCTGGCTACGGTCGTCCACGCTCTGGTCACATCCCGAATAGATTACTGCAACGCGCTCTACGTGGGGCTGCCTTTGAAGACAGTTCGGAAATTACAACTAGTCCAACTAGTAGGCAGCCAGACTACTAACTGGAGCTACATACAGGGAGCATACCACCCCCCTGTTGTGTAGGCTCCACTGGCTGCCGGTCCAATTCAGGGCTAAATTCAAATTGCTGGTTTTGACCTTTAAAGCTCTATACGGTTCTGGCCCAGCTTACTTGTCCGAATGCATCTGCCGCTACGTCCCACCTCGTACTTTAAGATCATCCGGGGAGGCCCTGCTCTCACTCCCACCAGTTTCCCAGGTGCGGCCAGTGGGGATGAGGGAGAGGGCCTTCTCGGTGGTAGCTCCCTGTCTGTGGAATGCGCTCCCTAGCGACATACGATCAATTCCATCCCTCCTGACATTCAGGAAAAAAGTGAAAGCCTGGATGTGGGACCAGGCATTCGCATAGTAGCACAGGACAGCACTTTAGTAGTTTAATGGAAAGTTGGTGAATAGGGCTCAATGCTTTTATGGACGGAACACTGTTTTTAACATAGGTGAATGCATAGGATGTGTGAATATAATTGTATTTTAATGTATTTTAGTGTTGAATGCTGGAGGGTTTTATATTGTGTTTTTATACTGCTATTGTGATGTAGGCATCAAATTGTGCCTTTTGGAAGCCGCTCTGAGTCCCCCCTCGGGGGTTGAGAAGAGCGGGGTAAAATGCCATAAATAAATAAATAAATAAAATAAAACTGAGCAGGTGGGGTGGAGGAGGATGAAGAAAAGTAGAAAGACCCTGGAGCATGGATATAAAGGGTCAGCAATGATCCCTCTTGAGCCACCCACTTTAAGAACCTGGAACTAGGTTCTTAAAGTGCTCTGAGGAGAAGGGATGTGATCTTCTCCCTGTCAATAGTCCAAATTCAGACAATTGTGGAAATCCCTTCCCACCCTAAATGGTGCAAGAAGAAGGGGCTTTGCTGCTTTCTGTGTCCATGGCTGTTGTGCTTCATTGCCAGAACTTAGGACAAGAACAGGAAACTGGAGAAGGGATGAACCGGTCTCAAGTCCATTGCTTGGGTGGATGGAAGAATTGCTCAGTCTAAGTCAGTGGTTCTCAACCTGTGGGTCCCCAGATGTTGTGGCCATCAACTCCCAGAAATCCTAACAGCTGGTAAGCTGGCTGGGGTATCTGGGAGTTGTAGGCCAAAACACCTGGGGAACCACAGGTTGAGAACTAGAAGAAGTAGAATCTCTCAGAAGAAGGAGAGAAAAAATGAGATGAAGCTGGCCAAGCATTCTTGCTGGGTGAGTTATTTGGGCGAGGTGTCACTCAATGCAGTCCACACCCCACACATCCCCTAGTGAAGCTGCTGGAGTTGATGAGGGAGGCAATGAAGTTTATGGTGGTGAGTAGAGTGCTATGTTCTGCCTCCTCAATGCGAAACCCCAACCTTGGTCTTGCAGCTCCTAGTTTTTTGTTCTGTTCTTTGTTTTTCTGTCTGTTTGCTCACAGAGCAATGGAATGAAGCCAAAACATAGGACCAGAAACTCTGGAAGCATTATAAGCAGTATACTTGGATTCATTCTTTTGTTTCTTTCTGGGCCAACTTAATGAGAGAGATTAATGAGTGCATGTTCAAAAATGTACTGATTCCCATGAGTGTCATGATGACAAATTGCACACCTAGTTGTTGCATAGCTACTGTGGGTGCCTGTTGTTAGGTTTTATTTGTACAACATTAGCTGATTAATAATATAGGCAAGTGGCTACTGTTGACTGGCAACTTAGAGTGTATTTTTTCTGAAGAGACTCATTGAATAGGCATTCTCTCCTATTGTGTAGTAACTTGAAGACAAGCACCTTGAACCATACCCTTAAGAGCTGTAGGTAGCTAATTCTGAAGGTAGCATGTCGATGTTCTTGTGCTGGCCTACCCAATCAGGAGGTGATTAATCATGATTTGCACCAGTTGACAACCAACAGCTATTAAGGGTGGCCTCCTATAGAGTGTGTTACGTCAATTTTGCTCCTGTGAGTACTATTTCATATTGAAATGGCCCATGCTCTACATCAAAAATGACGAAAAGAATGTAAAAATGAATCAGATTTTGCATTATTATATTTTGTAGCATTGTTTATCGTCTTTCTGCTGGTTATGGAGAAGATCCTGCAACTTTATGGGCTTCTGATATTTAACCAGATATTCCTCTACGTTGCAATAAAAAGTGTTGTCATTTAATTAAAATTTAATTTTTTAAACTTAAGTGTATTCTAGCTGTTTGTTGTCCAAAGGCATCGAAGAGTTGCCATATGTAAAGCCGCCTTGAGTCCCCTTTGGGGTAGAAAAAGGCAGGATACAAATAGATTAATTTATTAGTTGATTAAATAAATAAATCATCCCCAAATAGAGTAGATGGGTTAAATCAACAAGGCTTCCCAAGTCCCATTCATTCAGTTGGCCTTATCTAATTGGGACTAAGAATTAGATTCAAATCAATATGCAATATTCTACAATTATCCTAAACAGTTTGTTGATCCCCTTATGAGTTTATAATCTAATAGGATGAGTTAAGTAGACAAAAATTAAGATGAAATAAAGAACGAGAAGCTGGAATAGACAGCTAAGTTAGACACAAGCAACCTCTTAAGACTTAATTTTATAGATGAGGAGAATCAAATGACTATCTATCTGAGTACTGGCATATATTCTTTATTTATAACAGTATCAGGAATACAACACAAAGGGCTGAAAAGGCTGACACCTGAGAATTCCTGTTTCTGATTTATTTTACACATAGTTGGTGCTATCACTTTCCCCCCTGTAGATTGTAAATGAAACCATTAACAGCAGTCCAGGTCACATTGGTAAATGTCTTAGGTTTACATTATGAGAATTAGACTAGGCTTGTGGATTTTGAGTGAATTGCTATCCATTTTTCCTTGATGGATATTGGAATCCCCCCATATCTATTTTCAAGTGACTCTCGAAAAAGGGTGAGCTACCAAATGGACGTTTTTTCCCCGCATCCAAAAAAAGAGCAGCTCTTACGAGGATCATGTTCCAGAAGCATTCTCTCCTGATGTTTCACCTGCATCAGTGGCAGGCATACTCACAACCTCTGAGGATGCCTGCCATAGATGCAGGTGGAACATCAGGAGAGAATGCTTCTGGAACATGTCCATATAGTCTGCAAAACACACAACAACCCAGTGATTCTGGCCATGAACATCTTCAACAATACATGCTGTTTGAGTTCGTTCCCATGTAAGCCACCCCGAGTCCCTTTGGGAAGATGGAGGTGGGGTACAGCAACAAAAAAGCCCACAATCCACCCTGTAATGATGTTGATTATTTGTGTGTAAATGTTGTGTGACATGTGTTAAAATGTATGTTGTTTTGAATGTTCTATGGTTTGTTTCTGTGGGTGAAACAGAAGGGAGGCATGGCAGAAGCTTAGAAGAGCTGTCGCCATGGCAACCAGGGCTAGAGGCTAGTAGAATGTTCAGGTTTGAATTCTACAGTTGGAAAAGAGTGGGAAGCCAACTGCCAAATGAGAGGGGGAGGAGTTATGTTCTAGTTGAGAGTGTCCTAAGGACTGAAAGAGAACAGTCCAGTGTTAGTGTGTGTCTTAAGGTCTGCTAGTGAGCAGTCCAGTTAAAGGGTATAGAGACCCTAGTTAAAGTTGCAGGGGTTTATAGAGGTTTAGTGGAAACCCTATAATAGGTCCCCATTGTGTTATGTAACAGAAAAAGTTGTGCCTCTAAGGAAGTTTGAAACCAACCAAGATTGTACCCATTTGTGTCAAAATAAATTGTTTGCATCTTAAAAGGAAAACACCTCTCCTGATTCTTTTATTGGTGGTGGCCCTCAAAGTCAGTGGTCAGCCGGATAAATGGTGGCAGCGTGGTCAAGTGGTCACTGAGAAGTTTTAAAACTCCAGTCAGTTAAATGGTGAAGGGGTGAGACAGTACCCTGCCAATAAACGTGAAGTTGCTGAGGTAACTTCGAGGTTTCCTTGGATTGGAGGTCAGCAGTGTGGACATAGAAAGATTGTCCAGTCTGAGGCCGGTCAAGAAGTGGAGTGGTCACATATTGGCGGCAGCGGTGGGATCTTTAAGAGAGGGTCCACCCTGTCCAGCCGGTTGATTTGAACGTAGCTTCACCGCATATTGGCGGCAGAGCGGTGGGATCGTGTAAGAAAACTGATCCAGTGCGAAAGCAAGGCTACCAGAGGAATTTGTTTAATTTCTCAGTTTACTGACCAAAGTCGTGTGGTAGTAGGAACTTTAATAGTTTAGTTTAAAGTTCTGAGGTAAAAGTTCGGCAAAATGACCACCAGGAGACAAACGAGGGCTTTGGAGGAAGCAGGGCAGCCTGAGGTTCTGCAGGAAGGAGAAGACTCTGAAATTTCAGAATCAGAGTCAAGTAAAATGTCTGGAGAATACCGGTTTAGGCTTGAGGTGATGAAACTTGAGATGCAAAGAGAAAGAGAAGAAAAGGAGAGAGAGATGCAAAGAGAAAGAGAAAGAGAAAGAGAAGAGAAAGAGAAGAGAGAGAAAAGGAGAGAGAGTTGCAAAGAGAAATAGCCAGGTTGGAGTCTGAGAGAGGGAATGCCTCTCAGCGTGCCAGGCCAGTTCAAGAGGTGCAGGCAGAAGGTTCTATAGACCAACTCCTGAGGAGATTCCCGAAGTATGTAAAAGGGGATAGTGTGGAGAAATTTTTGGTTTCTTTTGAAAGATGTTGCTATGATTTTGAAATTGAAGAGGAGAGATGGATGACATATTTACGACCACAGATCTGCGGACAGTTGCTGGAGATTTATAGCGATATGGCAGAACAGGACCACAAGGTTTACCAGAAGTTTAAACAACAGGTCCAACAGAAGCTTCAGTTGACGCCAGAACATTACAGAGTTAAGTTCAGGTCCTTGAAAAAGGAGAAAACCGAAAGTTTCTGTCAGCTAGCATCAAAGCAAAGCCAGTATTTCGATAGTTGGTTAAAAGGTGCTCAAATTACCAGTTTTCAGCAACTTAAGGATCTGATGATCCTGGAACAGTTTTATCAAAATGTTCCCTCAGAGTATAAATGGTTAGTTCAAGAAAGGAATCCTGAAACACCCAGTCAAGCAGCTCTTATGGTGGATAAGATGGTGACATTGAGAGAAGGAGTTTGTAAGGCTGAAGGCTACAAACCAGTGGAGAAACATTGTTTCAAGAAACCATACAAAGTGTTGCCACAGTATCAAGAGGCTAAAAATGCTGCAGGAGAGTACGCTCGTTACAGAAGGCCTGAGGAGAAAAATTACCTCAGAGATGGCTCCCTCAGTAGTGGAAATCGTCCAAGCTTTGATATGGCTAAGAGAATGTGTTTTTCATGCGGCAAGTTTGGACATATGAAAGCACAATGTTATCTACATAGCAAGGAAAAATCTTCCTTATGTATAACTCCAATATTAGAAAAGAGTTTTGAGAAGGGGCTTGAGTCTAATAAAGGAAAGAGTTCTTCGGAACCAATGCAAGTACATAATCCCTTAGAAAAACAATGCCTTTTTGTTATGTTGGACACAGATAGAGATGACTACTTTGAACCACTTCAAGTAGGTCAAAACGAAATATTAGGATGGAGAGACACCGGATCGGAGGTCTGTGTGATTCGCCCTGAACATGTGCCAGAGGCATTCAGAAAACCTGTGTCTCAGCTTAGACTAAAAGGAGTAGGGGCAGTGTTGTGCGACGTTGTGTCTTTGCCAATCCAATATAAGAATTGGAAAGGATTTTGGGATTTTGCAATATATGAGGACATTCCTTTTGATTGTCTGCTGGGGAATGATATTGTAAGGAAGATCAAGTATTTAACAAGAGATGATGAGTTAACTGAAGGTCCAGTTAAACAGCAAGATGTTTCTTGTTTACCAGTTGATATTATCCCTGAAGAAAATCCTGAGACAAGTTCAAATATAATAGAGTTAGTGAAAACAGGAGCAGGAGAAGAGGATATTGCTAATGAGCAAAAGGCAGATGAAACACTGAGATCTTTATTTACTGCGGCTCAGGATGAGACGAAAGTCTTATCAAAAGAAAATCCTTCAAGATTTGTAGTTAAAGGACGAGTGTTGTATAGAGAGACCATGTGTGTAAAGTCTCCAGGAGGAACTAGTTCTTGTACACAAATAGTTGTGCCCCAAGCTTATAGGGAACAACTTATGAATTTGGCACACGCAAGCACACAAGGTGGCCATATGGGAATTCGACGCACCACACAGCGCATCACCAGAAATTTCTTTTGGCCCAATATGTATCAGCACATTAAAGAGTTTTGTCAATCGTGTGATACATGTCAGCGTGTCGGAACAGGAAAAGACAAGACCAAGGTTCCCCTAATTCCTATGCCACTAATTGGAGAACCATTTTATCGTGTGGGGATCGATATTGTGGGACCCTTACCAAAGGCAAGTCGTAGAGGACGTCGGTATATCCTTACTTTGATGGACTATGCCACGAGGTACCCAGAAGCAGTGGCGTTGACTAATATTGATACAACCACAGTAGCGAACGCCTTGTTGTCTATATGGGGAAGAACAGGATATCCCAAAGAACTGATTTCGGATTTGGGAACCCAGTTTACGTCAAGACTGATGGAAAGACTGTTGGAGATGTGTGGAATTAAACATCTGACATCGTCTGCTTACCATCCACAAACTAATGGTCTTGTGGAAAACCTAAATAAGACCTTAGTAAGAATGATCAAGGCGTACACTCAACAACATCCAGCCGATTGGGATGAGAAACTACAGCAACTCCTGTTTGCATGCAGAGAGACTCCACAAGGCAGTACAGGATACAGCCCTTTCGAGTTACTCTTTGGAAGGAAGGCGAGAGGTCCGCTGGATCTAGTGAGAGAGCACTGGGAGACTTCCTCGGTTGCAGAGCCAGTTCCAGTGAGTCGGTATCTACAGAGTTTACGGGAGACGATGGAGATGGCAAGAGTTATCGCTCAAGACAACCTTGCAGCAGCACAGCAGAAACAGAAGACCTGGTATGATCAATCAGCCCGAGAGAGATCCTTCGACGTTGGTGATAAAGTACTATATTTGATCCCGGAAAGAGTCAACAAACTTCAATTGAAATGGACAGGACCATGGACAGTTGTTAAGCGTGCCAGCAGAGTTAACTACTTGATACAAGAATTACAATCAGGACTGGAAAAACTGGTGCATGTTAACTCGCTTAAACCTTATGTTGAAAGATCAGTAGATGTATGTATAATAGTTAATGAAGGTGTAAATGGATCGTTTCATTTCTGGGAAGGGAATAGGAAGGCTGACAAGAGTGTGAGTCAGGTAAAGCTTGATGAAGGGCTGACTTGCAAACAGCAGGAGCAACTTAGAGAACTGCTCCATAAGTATAAAAATTTGTTTTCGGATTTACCGGGAAGAGTAGAAGGGGTGCAACATCAAATTATAACAGGAGACGCCTTACCCATTGCGTCTACTCCCTATCGAGTCACAGGGAACTCGTGGAGTGTGTTGATAGAGAAGTTCAGGAAATGCTGGATATGGGGATTATAGAACCATCCAGTAGTCCTTGGGCATCACCCGTCGTGTTAGTTCAAAAACCAGACAACACAATAAGGTTTTGTGTTGATTATAGACGGTTAAACGAGGTGACGCAAACCGATACATACCCTATGCCAAGGTTAGACGACCTGTTAGAAAAAAAATGGGGAGAGCCAATTACATCAGTAGCCTAGATCTCACCAAGGGTTTTTGGCAGATACCAATGGATCCCAGAGACCGGGAGAAAACGGCCTTTAGAACCCATAAAGGGTTACATCAGTTCAATGTCTTACCATTTGGACTTAAAAACAGCCCAGCCACTTTCCAACGATTAGTAGATAAGATACTCGGGGGTATGAGTAACTTCTGTGTGGCATACATGGACGACATAGGTGTATTTAGCAATACCTGGGAAGAACACCTACAACATCTAGACCAGGTGCTGTTTCGACTGAAAGAAGCAGGGTTAACAGTAAAAGCACCCAAGTGTCGTTTAGGGAATCGAATGTCCAAGTACCTAGGACACATGGTGGGAAGTGGTATGATTGGTCCAGAACCTACTAAGGTGGAGGCGATACACAAGTGGCCGATACCCAAAACCAAAAAACAGGTTCGGTCCTTTTGGGATTAGCCAGTTATTATCGAAGGTTTATCCCAAATTTTAGCGAATTGGCGACTCCATTGACAGGCTTAACCAAGAAGGCATGTCCAAATGTTGTAGTGTGGACACCACAATGTCAGGAGTCAATGGACAAGTTAAAACAGACCATAACATCACAGTCAGTGTTGAAAGCTCCAGATTTTGATCGTCCATTTATATTAACGTGCGACGCATCAGAAACAGGTTTGGGAGCGGTTTTAAGTCAAGCTGACGAGGATGGGGAAAAGCATCCTGTAATGTTTTTAAGTAAAAAGCTATTGCCGAGAGAAAGTAGTCTTTCTACCATCGAGAAAGAATGTCTCGCCATAGTGTGGTCGATTCAAAAACTGAGACCATATCTGTGGGGCAGGAAGTTTGTTTTGCAGACGGATCATGCGCCATTAAAATGGCTGAGTAATGTTAAGGGTACTAACAACAAACTCTTAAGATGGAGTTTACTCTTGCAAGACTACGATTTTAAGGTAGTGCATGTGAAAGGCAAATCGAATGTAGTAGCTGACTCTTTATCGAGAGTTACTTAAATTCAGATTACAGAATGGATATGGTTTGTATATAGTTGTGTAAGTATAAATGTATATGTGAAATGTATAAGATTATATAATGTCTTGCTAACGGCATTATTTTTAATTCACTCTGGACAGAGAGAATTAAAAATAATTTCGGGAGGAAGGAAGGTAATGTAATGATGTTGATTATTTGTGTGTAAATGTTGTGTGACATGTGTTAAAATGTATGTTGTTTTGAATGTTCTATGGTTTGTTTCTGTGGGTGAAACAGAAGGGAGGCATGGCAGAAGCTTAGAAGAGCTGTCGCCATGGCAACCAGGGCTAGAGGCTAGTAGAATGTTCAGGTTTGAATTCTACAGTTGGAAAAGAGCGGGAAGCCAACTGCCAAATGAGAGGGGAGGAGTTATGTTCTAGTTGAGAGTGTCCTAAGGACTGAAAGAGAACGGTCCAGTGTTAGTGTGTGTCTTAAGGTCTGCTAGTGAGCAGTCCAGTTAAAGGGTATAGAGACCCTAGTTAAAGTTGCAGGGGTTTATAGAGGTTTAGTGGAAACCCTATAATAGGTCCCCATTGTGTTATGTAACAGAAAAAGTTGTGCCTCTAAGGAAGTTTGAAACCAACCAAGATTGTACCCATTTGTGTCAAAATAAATTGTTTGCATCTTAAAAGGAAAACACCTCTCCTGATTCTTTTATTGGTGGTGGCCCTCAAAGTCAGTGGTCAGCCGGATAAATGGTGGCAGCGTGGTCAAGTGGTCACTGAGAAGTTTTAAAACTCCAGTCAGTTAAATGGTGAAGGGGTGAGACAGTACCCTGCCAATAAACGTGAAGTTGCTGAGGTAACTTCGAGGTTTCCTTGGATTGGAGGTCAGCAGTGTGGACATAGAAAGATTGTCCAGTCTGAGGCCGGTCAAGAAGTGGAGTGGTCACATATTGGCGGCAGCGGTGGGATCTTTAAGAGAGGGTCCACCCTGTCCAGCCGGTTGATTTGAACGTAGCTTCACCGCACCCGGGAAACAGATGAGGAAACCCAACATACAAACTATCTACCAGCCCACCAAGAAAATCCAACAAAGGCTACGTTCAACAAAGGACAAGAGAGATCCTCTCACTTCTGCATGAGTCTACCGTATACCATGCAGCTGTGGACAAGTCTACATAGGGGCCACCAAATGCAGCGCCCAAACACGAATCAAGTAACATGAAAGGCACTGACTCCAATCTAAATTAGACTATATTCCTCAACGTTCTCAGTCATAAGTAAGTCTTTAGAATACAGGGACTTATAACTAAAGAAATAATTATTACCTAATCAAATAAACAGAAGGAACAGGGTGAATTCAGAGGAAGAATAGGCAATTCTGACTTTCAAGGATTTCACTGCTATAAAATAAATGGGCAGCCAGATAAGAAAAGTTAACAAAAGAAATGGCTATCTCTCAGAGATGGGCAAAGAGTAGCTGAATACAATCACCAGGATAGATGTGATATCTTTAGTCCTAAGAGGTTGAATAATGTAACTTAAAGGACAAAAGTACGGAATAGAAAAGCAAAGGACATAAAACAGAACCTTGGAAAGCATGAATAAATGCAGGAAGAGGAGAAGCAAAGAAACCCTTAATGTAACTGTGAGAAATATAATTGGATGGATAACAAGAGAAAAGAGTTTAGCAAGAACACAAAAGCCAGAATGAAATAAAAGGAATAAAAAGCAAAAGATACCCCAAGAAGTGGAATCACAGAATACTCAGGATAACAGAACACTGGCAATAAATATCGATCTTGCACTGTGATATATGTTGACACCAATGTCATTCTGTATTCTACAAAGGACAGATAGGCCAGTCTTTATGCAAAAGAAGCAAGGGACACAAATCATAACATTAGAAATGTCCAATCTTCCAGGATGCTCTGTCAATGTCATTAAAGTGGGCCATTTATAAACAGAAGAATTTCAAGACAGATTTTAGTGTTACATTTTTAGGGAGGGGGGACACCCTGCTTTGTAGTCTTTGTGGAAATGATACTATATGTGTTACTCTCAAATCCAGCATGGTGTAGTGGTTTGAGCATTGGACTATAAAACTAAGATTTGCATCCTCCTCCATAATACCTACTGCATGCCCTTGAGCAAATCAGACTCTCTCAGCTCTTGAAGAAGGCAAGGGCTCTGTCCAGGGTACCACATTGCTGTTTTGTTGTTGTTTGCTTTCATGTCAATTTTGACTTATGGTGACCCTAAGGCACTGTTTCTCAACCTGGAGGTCAGGACCCCTGAGGGGCGGGGGGGGGGGGTCATGAGGGGGTTTCAGAGGGGTTGCCAAAGACCAGCAGAAAACATAGTATTTTCTGTTAGTCATGGGAGCTCTATATGGGAAGTTTGGTTCAATTCTATCGTTATTGTGGTTCAGAATGCTCTTTGATTGTAGATGAACTATAATCTCAGCAACTACAACACCCAAATGTCAAGGTCTATTTTCCCAAACTCTACCAGTGTTCACATTTGGGCATATTGAGTATTCATGCGACGTTTGGTCTAGATCCATCATTATGATCTGTATTAAGGGGTCGTGGCATTAGGAAGGTTGAGAAACACTGCTCTAAGGTCACTCTACCATGGGGATTTCTTTGTAGGATTTATTCATGGATTGTTTCCATGGTTAACTGGATATTTGAACTTTAGTCTCTAAGAGTCCTAGTTCAATGCCCAAACCATTATGCCATACTGGTTCTCTTTTGTCACCCAGACAATGCTATTTTTAGGTTTATAGGGTCTTTAGCTTTCTTTGGTAGTTAGTGCTGGCGCCTTACCAATTTACAAATCCCATGACCCCTTATCATTGGGCCATGGCAGTTAAAATGATGTCAAACTGCATTAATTCTACAGTGTAGAGACACCCTTACAAGCATTGCTTGGGAAGGTACTGAATAGCTTCTTATTTATTTATTTACTTTATTTATATTCCGCTCTTCTCACCCCGAAGGGGTCTCAGAGCGGATTACAGGTACACATACTTAGCAGACAATTCCTGCCACTTTCACATACACAACATATAGACAAACAGAGGCAAACTCTGGCCACCAGGGAGCTGACGCACTCCTCTTCTCTCAGCATTCTCAGCGTCCCTTGTTGTTCCTTCCACATTCCTCAGCATTCCTGGAGTTCTTTTAATGGCCTCATAATGCAGTCAAAATTTGCCTCCCCACTTAATGTGGTACCTTTATCTCCTACTTGACAGATGCAACTGTCTTTCAGACTGCAAAGGTCAACAGCAGGCTACACTTAAAGGTCGAGCACCCACCTCGACCCGGGCAGGCCTGGAACTCATGACCTACTGCTCAGAGAGATCTTATGCAGCTGACACTTAGCCAGCTGCGCCACATTCTCAGTGCCACATTCTTCTGCAATGAACTTAAAAGCACATACACTTGCATAACCCCAAGTTGTGCAAAGGTATATCAGCCACAACGTTTCAGCCTGGCACCGAAAAAAGTTTGGAAATTTCACATGACAAGGTTTTTCTGTGCTTTTACAGAACCAAAACAAGGATCAGGCTCCAGCTTTGATTTCTAAAAGGCATGATTGATGGTGGTCAGGTCTGAAAATAAGAGTTTCAGGAACAATTATTGGGGAGAATGCTGTTCTTGGCAACTGCTGTGTTCTAGTATTCCAGCAGCTTGCTTGGGTCCAGATGCTCTCAATACTTTTTTAAACTAGTTTGATGGGAACATGCATCTGTGTGGCTGAATTGTAATCAACTGACCCAGGAATTTTTGCATTTGCACACTTCCTATCTGAAAGCTGTTTATTTCTTCATGTAGCTAATTAGAAAAATTAAAAATGGAGCATGTATTGGCAAACGGGTTGCCAAGCTGGTGGCCAACAAATAAATGACTTAATTATTGAATTGCAGATACATAATATGAGATGGGGTATCTTAGACATACAAACAATGAGCTTCTCATTAATTAGGCAGTAAGAAATGTTGCAGCACTGGGAAGAGAGGAAGGCGGCAGCAGCAGGAATTTTAAATGCTCATAATTGCTTGATTTTCTCTCAGGCCTGAAGCAAATCAAAGCTCAAGAGAATCTTTCTTTAGCAAAACGGAGCCAGAGGACATGGAAATAGCAATGAAGAGCATGCCTGGCTTAAAAGACCTGGGTATGCTTTAGCCTGCTGAAGAGAAGGTTGAGGAGAGGACATGTTGAGGGCATGTTATAAGAAGGAGGAGAAAACTTGTTTTCTGCTGCCCCCCGAGACTAGGACTCGGACAATGGCTTCAACCTACAGGAAAGGAGATTCCAACTGAACATTAGGAAGAACTTCCCAGTGGTGTGAGCTGTTCAGCAAGGAATTCTCTGCCCCAGAGTGGTGGGGGCTTCTTCTTTGAAGGCTTTTAAACATAGGCTGGATAGCCATCTGTCAGGGTGCTTTGAATGCTTCTTGGCAGGGGTTGGACTGGATGGCCCACAAGGTCTCTTCTAACCCTATGGTTCTATGAATGTGTCTAGGCAGAAAAAAAACATAATCAAAACTCACCGGCTGAGCTGGATTTGTTTCCCATCCCATTTCATTAAACAATTGCTATGTCTTGTTAGTATCTTAACACTGGCTGCCAGTGGTGTCAGCAGAGTGGTAAATCTAGCCTGGTAAATCTAGTCCAAACTTGAAAGCCACAGAAGAGTAAAATTTTGAGAGTTAATCTAACTAATGTTCCAGAGCTTTTGAAAATAAGAAATTGAGAGCAGGAGATGGGGCAGAAGTTAGGGCATCTTTCTGTTAAAGGCAAAACCTTAGGCAGAAAACCATAGTTGCATTTATGAATGTGTAATCTAGAATTAGTCGGGGTCCCTATGTATTCATTATCATTAAAATCGTTTTGGAATATGTAATACTCCTACATTTATATACAAAAGTTGTGCCTCTAAGGAAGTTTGAAACCAACCAAGATTGTACCCATTTGTGTCAAAATAAATTGTTTGCATCTTAACAGGAAAACACCTCTCCTGATTCATTTATTGGTGGTGGCCCTCAAAGTCAGTGGTCAGCCGGATAAATGGTGGCAGCGTGGTCAAGTGGTCACTGAGAAGTTTTAAAACTCCAGTCAGTTAAATGGTGAAGGGGTGAGACAGTACCCTGCCAATAAACGTGAAGTTGCTGAGGTAACTTCGAGGTTTCCTTGGATTGGAGGTCAGCAGTGTGGACATAGAAAGATTGTCCAGTCTGAGGCCGGTCAAGAAGTGGAGTGGTCACATATTGGCGGCAGCGGTGGGATCTTTAAGAGAGGGTCCACCCTGTCCAGCCGGTTGATTTGAACGTAGCTTCACCGCACACCCAAACACCCAATTCACCATGGAAAAATAAAATGGAGGAAAACTGCCTTTTCTAGATGTCCTAGTCAACTGCAAACCAGATCAACAATTGGGTAACACAGTTACAGAAAACCTACACACACAGATAGATAACCTACATAAAACTCCAACCACCACCAAGTCAAAAAAGAAGCACCAATAAAGCCTTGGCAGACCATGCAAAAAGAATCTGTGAACCCCACCTTCTCCAAGATGAATTGAACCACCTAAACTGGGCTTTACAGGCCAATGGATACTCCACCTCTGACATCAGAAGAGCTGCAAGACCAAGAACAAGTCATGAGAGTAAAGATAAAGATCTACCCAGAGGAAAAGTGTTCTTGCCATACATCAAGGGAACCACTGACCACATAGGGAAACAGATGAGGAAACCCAACATACAAACTATCTACCAGCCCACCAAGAAAATCCAACAAAGGCTACGTTCAACAAAGGACAAGAGATCCCTCTCACTTCTGCATGAGTCTACCGTATACCATGCAGCTGTGGACAAGTCTACATAGGGGCCACCAAATGCAGCGCCCAAACACGAATCAAGTAACATGAAAGGCACTGACTCCAATCTAAATTAGACTATATTCCTCAACGTTCTCAGTCATAAGTAAGTCTTTAGAATACAGGGACTTATAACTAAAGAAATAATTATTACCTAATCAAATAAACAGAAGGAACAGGGTGAATTCAGAGGAAGAATAGGCAATTCTGACTTTCAAGGATTTCACTGCTATAAAATAAATGGGCAGCCAGATAAGAAAAGTTAACAAAAGAAATGGCTATCTCTCAGAGATGGGCAAAGAGTAGCTGAATACAATCACCAGGATAGATGTGATATCTTTAGTCCTAAGAGGTTGAATAATGTAACTTAAAGGACAAAAAGTACGGAATAGAAAAGCAAAGGACATAAAACAGAACCTTGAAAGCATGAATAAATGCAGGAAGAGGAGAAGCAAAGAAACCCTTAATGTAACTGTGAGAAATATAATTGGATGGATAACAAGAGAAAAGAGTTTAGCAAGAACACAAAAGCCAGAATGAAATAAAAAGGAATAAAAAGCAAAAGATACCCCAAGAAGTGGAATCACAGAATACTCAGGATAACAGAACACTGGCAATAAATATCGATCTTGCACTGTGATATATGTTGACACCAATGTCATTCTGTATTCTACAAAGGACAGATAGGCCAGTCTTTATGCAAAAGAAGCAAGGGACACAAATCATAACATTAGAAATGTCCAATCTTCCAGGATGCTCTGTCAATGTCATTAAAGTGGGCCATTTATAAACAGAAGAATTTCAAGACAGATTTTAGTGTTACATTTTTATGGAGGGGGGACACCCTGCTTTGTAGTCTTTGTGGAAATGATACTATATGTGTTACTCTCAAATCCAGCATGGTGTAGTGGTTTGAGCATTGGACTATAAAACTAAGATTTGCATCCTCCTCCATAATACCTACTGCATGCCCTTGAGCAAATCAGACTCTCTCAGCTATTGAAGAAGGCAAGGGCTCTGTCCAGGGTACCACATTGCTGTTTTGTTGTTGTTTGCTTTCATGTCAATTTTGACTTATGGTGACCCTACGGCACTGTTTCTCAACCTGGAGGTCAGGACCCCTGAGGGGCGGGGGTCATGAGGGGTTTCAGAGGGGTTGCCAAAGACCAGCAGAAAACATAGTATTTTCTGTTAGTCATGGGAGCTCTATATGGGAAGTTTGGTTCAATTCTATCGTTATTGTGGTTCAGAATGCTCTTTGATTGTAGATGAACTATAATCTCAGCAACTACAACACCCAAATGTCAAGGTCTATTTTCCCAAACTCTACCAGTGTTCACATTTGGGCATATTGAGTATTCATGCGACGTTTGGTCTAGATCCATCATTATGATCTGTATTAAGGGGTCGTGGCATTAGGAAGGTTGAGAAACACTGCTCTAAGGTCACTCTACCATGGGGATTTCTTTGTAGGATTTATTCATGGATTGTTTCCATGGTTAACTGGATATTTGAACTTTAGTCTCTAAGAGTCCTAGTTCAATGCCCAAACCATTATGCCATACTGGTTCTCTTTTGTCACCCAGACAATGCTATTTTTAGGTTTATAGGGTCTTTAGCTTTCTTTGGTAGTTAGTGCTGGCGCCTTACCAATTTACAAATCCCATGACCCCTTATCATTGGGCCATGGCAGTTAAAATGATGTCAAACTGCATTAATTCTACAGTGTAGAGACACCCTTACAAGCATTGCTTGGGAAGGTACTGAATAGCTTCTTATTTATTTATTTACTTTATTTATATTCCGCTCTTCTCACCCCGAAGGGGACTCAGAGCGGATTACAGGTACACATACTTAGCAGACAATTCCTGCCGTTTTCCACATACACAACATATAGACAAACAGAGGCAAACTCTGGTCACCAGGGGGAGCTGACGCACTCCTCTTCTCTCAGCATTCTCAGCGTCCCTTGTTGTTCCTTCCACATTCCTCAGCATTCCTGGAGTTCTTTTAATGGCCTCATAATGCAGTCAAAATTTGCCTCCCCACTTAATGTGGTACCTTTATCTCCTACTTGACAGATGCAACTGTCTTTCAGACTGCAAAGGTCAACAGCAGGCTACACTTAAAGGTCGAGCACCCACCTCGACCCGGGCAGGCCTGGAACTCATGACCTACTGCTCAGAGAGATCTTATGCAGCTGACACTTAGCCAGCTGCGCCACATTCTCAGTGCCACATTCTTCTGCAATGAACTTAAAAGCACATACACTTGCATAACCCCAAGTTGTGCAAAGGTATATCAGCCACAACGTTTCAGCCTGGCACCGAAAAAAGTTTGGAAATTTCACATGACAAGGTTTTTCTGTGCTTTTACAGAACCAAAACAAGGATCAGGCTCCAGCTTTGATTTCTAAAAGGCATGATTGATGGTGGTCAGGTCTGAAAATAAGAGTTTCAGGAACAATTATTGGGGAGAATGCTGTTCTTGGCAACTGCTGTGTTCTAGTATTCCAGCAGCTTGCTTGGGTCCAGATGCTCTCCAATACTTTTAAACTAGTTTGATGGGGAACATGCATCTGTGTGGCTGAATTGTAATCAACTGACCCAGGAATTTTTGCATTTTGCACACTTCCTATCTGAAAGCTGTTTATTTCTTCATGTAGCTAATTAGAAAAATTAAAAATGGAGCATGTATTGGCAAACGGGTTGCCAAGCTGGTGGCCAACAAATAAATGACTTAATTATTGAATTGCAGATACATAATATGAGATGGGGTATCTTAGACATACAAACAATGAGCTTCTCATTAATTAGGCAGTAAGAAATGTTGCAGCACTGGGAAGAGAGGAAGGCGGCAGCAGCAGGAATTTTAAATGCTCATAATTGCTTGATTTTCTCTCAGGCCTGAAGCAAATCAAAGCTCAAGAGAATCTTTCTTTAGCAAAACGGAGCCAGAGGACATGGAAATAGCAATGAAGAGCATGCCTGGCTTAAAGACCTGGGTATGCTTAGCCTGCTGAAGAGAAGGTTGAGAGAGGACATGTTGAGGGGCATGTTATAAGAAGGAGGGAGAAAACTTGTTTTCTGCTGCCCCGGAGACTAGGACTCGGAACAATGGCTTCAACCTACAGGAAAGGAGATTCCAACTGAACATTAGGAAGAACTTCCCAGTGGTGTGAGCTGTTCAGCAAAGGAATTCTCTGCCCCAGAGTGTGGTGGGGGCTTCTTCTTTGAAGGCTTTTAAACATAGGCTGGATAGCCATCTGTCAGGGGTGCTTTGAATGCTTCTTGGCAGGGGGTTGGACTGGATGGCCCACAAGGTCTCTTCTAACCCTATGGTTCTATGAATTTGTCTAGGCAGAAAATGAAACAAAAATCAAAACTCAAAGGCTGAGCTGGATTTGTTTCCCATCCCATTTCATTAAACAATTGCTATGTCTTGTTAGTATCTTAACACTGGCTGCCAGTGGTGTCAGCAGAGTGGTAAATCTAGCCTGGTAAATCTAGTCCAAACTTGAAAGCCACAGAAGAGTAAAATTTTGAGAGTTAATCTAACTAATGTTCCAGAGCTTTTGAAAATAAGAAATTGAGAGCAGGAGATGGGGCAGAAGTTAGGGCATCTTTCTGTTAAAGCAGAAACCTTAGGCAGAAAACCATAGTTGCATTTATGAATGTGTAATCTAGAATTAGTCGGGGTCCCTATGTATTCATTATCATTAAAATCGTTTTGGAATATGTAATACTCCTACATTTATATACATTTCCCAGTCTTATTTTGCTGGGCATCAGCCCCTGCAAGCAATGAAGGGTGTTCTTTTTCTAAGTGGGACACAGCAGACTGATGTTTCCTTTTCTTACAAGCAACCTATGGTGTAAGGAGGAAATGTGATATAAATCCTGTTTCTGGCTGTTGGTGAAGGAAGCAGAGTGGAAACACTGATTTGCTGATGCACAGTTGAGAGAACAGAACCCTGTTTGCTACAGCTGATTGCCAGAACAGCTGGATTGGGTGGCCGGGTTTGGACACGTTAAATAAGTGGTCTAAAATCTCAGCCATTTTTGGGAGAGTAACAACTTGCGTCTACAATTTCACACCAACAGATAATCACCTCATTTTGAGAAACTCATCCCACAAGGGGTCGAAGCTGGGGGAGTCATCATCTAACTGTGCTGTTCAATTGCCTTTGTTCCCATCTCACCTTAAAATCCAACAGTTTAATTCCACCTTTAAACCCAACAGTTCCCACCTTAAATACCCAGTTTCGGCCTTCTATGCAAAGGGAGAGCAGGGGAGTTTATTGTTCCCCAGCTTCACAAGTCTCAGTTTTTATACACTTTAAAGATGAAATCCACGGAAGCAGCCCTACGTTGTTTGATGGGCCCCATGGGACTCCGTCTGTAAAGTGAATAGAAACAATAAGAAGACAACTCTCTAATCTAGTGATTATAGACTGCCTCCTTGATCTGCTCCAGAATCTTTCCTGGTATTGATGTCAGGTTGACTGGACGGAAATTGTTTGGGTCTTCTTTTTGAAGACAAGGACAACATTTGCTCTCCTCCGGTCTGCTGGGACTTCTCCTATTCTCCAAGATTTCTCCAAGATTATTGCTAGTGGTTCTGAAATCACTTCTGCTGTTTCCTTCAATACTCTTGGATGTGGTTCATCTGGCCCTAGAAACCTTTTAGATATTCTTTGCCTATTTTGGGTTGCATATCCCCTATTGCGGTGTTTCCAAACCTTTTTTGAGCCGCGGCACACTTTTAACATTTTTTAAAAATCCGGGGGCACACCACCAACCAAAATGACACAAAATGACACTCAACACAGTAAAGAATGGGGGATGGGGGATGGTGGCCTGCTGGGAGCAGCTTCTGGGAGTGCCGAAGCCGGGGGGAGGAGCCAGGCCATACCAAGCCCCGCCCCTCCCCCGGCTTCAGCTCTCCCAGCAGCTTCTCCAGCCTTGAGGGGGCAGTGTCAAGCCAGCGGTGGCACAATGCTGGCTTAGCACTGCCCCCTCAAGGCTGGAGCAGCTGCTGGGAGTGCCGAAGCTGTGAGAAGGGGGCGGAGCCAGGCCGTGCCATGCCCCTCCCCCGGCTTCAGCTCTCCCAGCAGCTGCTCCAGCCTTGAGGGGGCAGTGCCAAGCAAGCGGTGGCAGAGCCAGCACAATTCTGGCTTGGCACTGCCCCTCAAGGCTGCAGCAGCTGCTGGGAGTGCCAAAGCCGGGAGAAGGGGGCGGAGCTCACGCGCATCAAGCCCCGCCCCTCCCCCCAGCTTCAGCTCTCCCACAGAGGAGAAGCATGAGCAGTGGACGGGCTTCAGTGGGCGGGGCTCCTCCACGTGGCTTCAGCGAGCGAGGGGTGAGAGTCATGCCGGGAGTCATGGCGGAAGCTGGCTGGGGAAATGGCCGAAGGAGGCAGCGCTCCGGCCCCTTCTCTTTTTTCTTCACTGCCGCCCGGCCCTTCCTCCTCCTCCGCCAAGCAGCAGGAGTTCAGCAGGAGGAGGCGGGAAAGAAGGGGGGGGCAGAGAGCTTTTCTCACGGCACAGCAGGAGGTCTGTCACGGCACACTAGTGTGCCACATCCCAGCGGTTGGGAAACACTGCCCTATTGCCTTGTCTGTCCCATATTGCTCAGACTAAATGCTGATTTCCTTTTGGGAGAAAACTGAGGCAAAGGGGGTGTTGAGTAATTGCCCTATTCTCTGTCAGCATTTCACCATCTTCTCCATGCAGAGGCCCTTTTGTTTCTTTGTTCTTTCCTTTCCTACTGACATAACCAAAGAACCTCTTTTTATTGTTTTTAATCTCTCTGGCAAGCTTGAGCTCATTTTGTGCTTTAGCCTTTCAGACCTTTTCCCTACAAGCCAGCTCTCCTAAAGTCTGGAATCCATGTCTGACTTTCTTAGCGCCCTTCCACACAGCCCTATATCTCAGAATATCAAGGCAGAAAATCCCACATTATCTGAGTGTGGATTCAGTTCAAAGCAGATATGGTGGGATTTCCTGCTTTGATGCTCTGGGATATAGTGCTGTGTGGAAGGGCCCTTACTTTCCCCTTTCCTCTGTATCACAGACTCCAGGAGAACATAGTCACCCTCACCTATGGATGCTACCACTTCAGAGCCAGAATAGCTGATCCCCTTGTTGCCTCTTCGACCTTAGGACAGTTAAATCAGTCTGCAAGGCAAGTGAGGAATTTGTTGGAAATAGCAACCTTCCAAGCCTCCACTAACTGTTTGTAAATGTGTATAACTGTTAACCTATATTGTATGTACATTTTGGTTTGCCTATACCTCTTTGGTGTGGGAGGGGCTTCAGACACAGGACTCCATTTTTGTTATACAGTATGCTTTTAGACCTCAGTGGGGGTGGGTGCAGTTTATCTCTTTTCAGACTTCAGTGAGTACACTTACTGTATATAGTTTGGACTATTATCTATATGCTTAGGGACATTGGACTATGGACTAGTATGCTGAATATATACAAGAAGTTAGTAAATCTGAGATGTTATTTTTCAAATAAGATTCTGTTTTTTCTCTGAATGCATATTTTAACTAAGCGGTTTTAAGGGAGTGTATATTTTTTGGACAATTACAACTGCAGATTCTAGCATCCTCTGCAAACCAAATATATTTTTGTAGTGGCATGTCTTTATCCTTGACAGTTTAAAGACCAAGACCAACCATCTGAACCCTCCCCCCAGGAGGCTTGACAACTCGACGATGGGGAGTTTGGAGCCACGGGCGTGTGGTGACCATCTCCCTCTGGAACTGGAATCGCTAAGGACGCTGTTGAACCTGTGGGACCCTCCTGGGCTTCCCTCGTTTGATGGCCATTAGCTGGCTAGCTCTCCGACCCATATGGTCATGAGCCTGGCCTCCCCTCCCCCTGTCTTGGATGTAGTCACCTCCCTTCTGTTGTTGTATCGTGTTGTTTGTGTACTATGTATTATGTATGTACTATGTATTTTGTGTCAAACATGGAAACCGCTCCGAGCCTCCGGGGAATGGCGGTATACGAAGTTTGAACAAATAAATAAATAAAGACATGGTTCTTCAGTTTAACAGCTGAATTACCTGTAAGCCATTACATGAATGCTTATGAATATCACTTGTTCAAAGAGTTGACTTTTGACGAGGTCATGCTTTTCTTGACTAGTGTTTATCAAAAGGTGGACTCCATGTGACATCATTTTTACCTTTTCAGTAAGGTTATGGTGCAGTTATTCCCAATGGGTTGTGGAATTTCAAATAGAATTTGTTGGTCTTTGTACTCTGGGTAGAGCTTGTTTTCTAACAAATATCAGAATAGTTGAAATCTCCCATTACTACTCTATCTCTTCTTTCTGCATGTTTGGTCATCTCTTCAAAGAAGATTTCATCCAGATACTCAGTCTGGCTTGGAGGTCTGTAGTAAACCCCCACAACTACATCCTTTTCTGTCCTTGCTCTCTTAATTCTTATCCGGATGCTCCCAACTGATTTCCAGGATTGAAATCCTGCATCTCTTCACACTACATTGTTTCAACAGGATATGACAACAGCTTGCCTCACTGCTGAGAATGAAAAGGGATCATTCTCATGGGAAATCAGATCAAAAATGCCCAGGTCTGAACTTGACAGGTTAATGTAAAGTTTTTATTAAAGCAGCTCAAACCAGAAACAAAGACATCAGAAGTGCCAATCGGAACTTCAGGAACAATCTCATAATTAAAAATTTGATAACAAGAGGGTTCTGCCCTTCAAAAAAGACCCTACTGAGAACCTGCTGCTGGTTCATTGTGCGCATCCAGCAAATTTCCCCAGTATACCCTGAAAACAATTACGTGTAGCAGAGGGAAGCGCGTATGTTGACGTTTTATTGAATTTTCAATTTCAGTCAATTTGTGCTGCTATGATCAGAGTGTATTAGCACGAGCTGCAGCATCAAGACAGCATAAACTCTGTGACACTTGAGGCTACAGAAATATTACATTTTTTAACTAGGTACAAGAGGGCAGGAAACTTGGTTCCACTCAGCTGCTCTTCTTTCCTGATTGGAGCTGTTTCAAACAGCTGCTGCCATTTTCTTGATAGACCTGAAAATCCCCCTTTTCATAAATCTGACAAATGTTAAATAGGAGATTTCTCTGCCATAAAAAGAGATAACAGAATTTTTAGTGGCTATTGGAGGAATTTAACACCAACATCATTGCATCTAATTACGACTGCCATTTTGCACAACATATTGTTAATAAGGACAGCTTCCACATTCAGTTTCCCTAAATCTCTCAGTGTATTCTGTGAAATTGTGCCTCACAAGCAGCATTAATCAAGCTAAAAGAAATGTGAACATTTGCCTTGATAAGGAAATTCAAAGACAGTAGTTTCCAGACATATTTAACAATAATCAGATTTGACTTTGACTTGTAGCAACCTCGTGAATGAGACTCCTCCAAGTCTCCCCATGTCTTCCAGGCTCAAGGCTGTGCTTTCTTGATTGCTTCCATTGCTTCCTACCTTACATTGTTTTTCTAGAGAGTTATGATATGGCCAAAGTCTAGCAGTCTCAATATATACCTAGTCCTCTGGGCTGCGAGGGAGAGTTCAGACTTTATTTGCTCTAGGACACATTTATTTCTATTTTTAGCAGCCTGTTGTAGATCTGTAAGAGACCACAAGGGAACTCCATTCTGCCACACAGGAACATGTACAAAGTACGCCTGACATATGACCATTCAGCCTCTATTGAAAAACCTACAAGTTGAAGTATAAACTTAGATTAAGTTATATTGATAGGTGTTCTGTAAAGTCTTATTGACACTATTCAGTCAGATTTTGCATTGTATTTTTTGTCTGGTTTTGCTATATCTCCTCACTGTGGTTATTGGCCCTAGGCACTTACTATTATGCTTTGCATAGCTAACCAATATAGGCCATGTGCGAGATGTCAGCAATTGTCAAAATTGAGTTGTTCAGTTTTACCAAAACAGCTCAGCGGAATCTTTAATTCTTATTTTCTGCCATCTACCCCATTTTTTTAAGATTTTGATTTCTTGACTCAAAATGTCCCATTCCTGCTCATTTTGGCTCAAGATGGAGCCAAATTATCTGCTTTGAACTGGATTATATGCACTGCAATAAAATCCAGTTCAAAGCAGATAATCTGGTTTTTGTATGGAAGTGTATGGGGCCTCACTCACTCTGAAGATTACAGTGCTGATGCATATATTTGTTGTTTTACTATAATTTCCCCTGCTTCTCACATCCTATGTTCCAATGTATTGTGCAGCTTCAGACTTTACTTTCATCCCTGAGCATGCCAACAGCTGAACGTCCTGGCAGCTTGAGTCCAGTTGCATCATTAGCCACAGTACTATCTGTAGTTGTCCCCTGCTCTTCTCCCGTACTTTTCTGAATGCCTCTTGACCTGAGAGATTCATTGTCTGGTCTATTCCTTGATTCATTTCAGATTGAAATTCCAACATTGGAATTTCATGACACTCTTGTTTTCAAGTGTTTCTAGTTTCATCAGCCTGCGATTGTGTCTGATGTTCATGATGGTAATGGAGTTGAAGGGATCTCTGGGCCTGGGTCTGTTGGCACTGGGGATGAGGGTTTTTCTGGACCTGAGTTAAGCTCAGACGAGAGGCCTGAGGTGTCTCATGAACAGAGTGCTTCTCCTGCAGATTCACAATGTCGCATTCCTGGGAGAGGCCCTCAACAGTCTTTCTCTGAGAAACAACTGTCTTCTGAGGATGATTCATCATGTGCAGAATTTAATGAGAGTGAAGATAGAAAGCAAGACTTTTGTAAACAGAGACAAAGTTCTCAGGCACAATGAAGGTCAATTTGTCTGTAGAAATAGAGAGATAAGAAATCCTTATCTGGTTGTAAGGGCAAGAGAAATGCTTTCCTTTCAGTTCTGGGGAAAGGAAAAGCTTTATATTGATACAAGGGAAAGAGCTCAATCTCGTCAATGTTGGAATTTCATGACGGTCTTGTTTCCAAGTGTTCCTAGTTTTATATTCCAAGTTTTGACAGGCTCCTGATCTGCGTATTGAATTTTCATACTGCCTTGTTCTATGGGTTTTATAGCATTGGATCTTGTGTTTTACCGTGTGCCTTGAAGCTCATGGGCTATCTTTTATCTTTGGACTGTACTGTTTTTACCATTTCTACTGCTTTGTTTACACATATTCTTCAATAAGCTGCTTGCTGATTGGTGTGGTGTTTAAGGTCAGAGGTGTTCCTGCTCTGGAGTACAACAGCCTCTTTATAGGGTTTTCTTGCTAAAAGACATACAAAAGAGAGTCAACCCTGCCTCCTTCTGTGCAGTCCTAATAAGGTTTAGCTGTGGTGCCACTGCCATCGTCTCTGAGAGATCCTCTGCCACTGGCACCATCCACTATTGCTTCTACCATTTAGTCTGGCCTTTCAGCAAAATCCTGTCTGCCATGGGAAACCCTACCAGAAGCACTGTTGCTGTCAGCAAAGCTTCTTGCCTCATAGGGGCATGCAATCCCATCATGATCAATAAAATCTTTCTGCAGTTTTACAAGTTTTCTTTCTGATGTAAAAACAATAGGGCAATTGAATGCTGTAGAAAACCCAGAGTTTCTAGGCTTACAAAAGAAAGTACCTTTAAAGAAAGCAATAATTCAGAATTTTGCTAGTCCCTTGATAGCAGCTATTCCTACATGTGCATTTTTAAAGGTGACTGTAAGTGAATTGCATAGGATAAATTAAAGCTGTCAGGCTTTAGTGTTTGTTTGTTTGTTTGTTTGCTTCCCCCCATAAAGTGTGTTAGTTCTGTCACTAAACTAAACTGTGCCTCACTGTTATGGTCCATTGCCTCTGCAATGTGTTTTACCAAGCACCCCAGGCTCTTCTTGCATAAAGTATGTTTGTATAGCTTTTCTGAAAGCGATGGTGGTAACCATTTGACTTTGCGTTATGCCCCACTAGATACTCATTTATTATTACTGAAGTATCTCTAACTATGGCTGTAAGCTCCAGGATAGTGTGTAAGGCTGGCAGGATGGAACGGTAGGGCACTCTTATTTTCTCATTCATTCTCCTCATCTCAAAGGTTTGTACAGGTGTCACCATTATGGACAAAAGCCTTAAAAGCTGCTTGGTGGGCAAACATTTAATATATGTGAAATTTTCCTGAGCAGTCAGATAAGCTTAACCACTTGATATTACATGCAGTTGTTCAACTCAGTCCTTATAATACTATTTGCATTTGTCCATTTGTGTGTGCTTGAATATGGAGTTTATAACATCACTAGTAATGTATTTCTGCACCTAGATCTTTCTTCATAAAACAGATGCCAACGAGGGCTTAGTCACAACATACTAGAAACAAGCAAGGGTCCTGAAGACTATCTACTTGTGATTACCTGAAGACAAACTGAAACAATGTTTTGTACAAAATTGAAATACGCATACGTTTCAAAATTTCACAATTTCAAAAGAAAAATTGCTTTGTGTTTTTCTGTATTTTATTTATTTTTACTTAACAACATGATTAAGAGGGAGCCATTATGATAATGAACCAGTGTGATTTGAATTATCCTCCAAGGAAAGTGGATTTTTTTCGAGGTAGGTGAATTATGCAAACTAGATCAAGCTGGCATAAGTGTCCATAAGAACAAAGGCCTCAGTCCTATTAATTGCCTACTTAGCATTACATTATCCCACTGGAGCCATGCTCTAACACTACTGGATTGGACCATTAAATGAATGATAGATAGATAGATATTTATTTACGGTCGAATGATGAAGCCATGGTTTCTGTGTTGAGCAGTAGTTGATTCTAGTTCCTTACCTATCATTCAGGGCCATACAGATGTGCATGAAATTTGTTCCTACCGTTCCTACCATTTCTTTCATGTCTTCTGTTTCTTCAGAAGCATGAAATGGGAATCCCCCTCCCCATACCAAAAACTTCTGGACACAGAAGCCTGCTTTCATGCTGAACTTGCCTCCTTGCTTTGGAAAGAGAGTGCATGTGTGGCGGGGTGTGCAGGCAGGCAGGCCCAGAGCTTGGTTACAGGCGTGCTCTGGGCCCCCTGCATGCCCTGCCACCCTTGGAGAGTGTGGCGGGGTGTGTCTGGTGGGGCATCCAGGCAGGGTCGGAGTATGCCTGCAGCTTAGTGCCTCTTACTCTAGAGAAAGAGGTGCTCAGCTTCAGGCAATGGCAGGTGTGTGCGCTTCTTAGTCTAGAGTAAGAGTGTGTGCATGGTGTGGTGTGTGTAGGCAGACCCGGAAAGTGCATGCAACTGCCATTTCCTGCAACCAAGCACTCTTTCTCTAGAGTAGAAACAGCAGATGCTAGGTAAGAAGAACGCATGCCAGGAAGGGGAACCAGTGGGTGGAAAACCTCTCCCATAATGATCTGACTTTTTTGGCTCCAAAACGAAACAACCAGAAACAACTCTCGCAATTTTGAGAGGCTTACAAAAAAAGGATCGGGGGCCCCCAACGAAATCCGGACACCAAATGGGACAAGGTTTACCCTGAATGCACATACCTAATACACACTGAACCTTCTGGACAACTGCACAGTGGCATATACTGGTGGCAGTGGCATAAACTATTTGCTCAATCGTTTAGACTAGTGTAACAGGGTTTTATGCTGTACGAGTGGGATGCCACTCTTGTGCAACTGTAGAGAGAATAAGGAATTTACACTATACATTATGGAGTTTACACCAGGATTTGTCAGATAAATTTGTTGGCCTTAAAGGTGCCTTAAACTCTTCATTGCTTTGCTCAAAAAGACTAACAGAGTCATTGCTTTGAAAATATATGTGTGTGTGTCCTGTATTTTTTTACTTTTTCTGCTTCTAAAAGAGATAAGAACCAAAGGGGAACATGAGGTACTCATTTTTCTTATATATCCTATCACCCCTTTCCACATCTTCCCATAGAAACTAGTTCTCAATGTGTAACCGCAGAATACAGAGAGTCTTGTATATAAAGTTTGAATAAAGATTTAATGAAGATTTCTCAAACAAATCTGGCTTGGGTAAGGGTTAGGAAATACCACAACTGTGAAATATTCACTAGAAACGTTATTTATTTACAACTTTTTTAACCACAAAGCCACGGAGCTCCCAGTGATGCAATGGGTTTTAAACCCTTGTGCTGGTAGGACTGCTGACTCAAATCAGCAGTCCTGTAGTTTAAATCTGGGGAGTGGGGTGAGCTCCTATCTGTCAGCTCCAGATTCTCATGCGGGGACATGAGAGAAGCCTCCCACCAAGATGGAAAACATCTGGGTGTCCCCTGGGCAACCCCCATGCAGACGGCCAATTCACCCACATCAGAGACAACTTGCAGTTTCTCAAGTTGTTCCTGACACTTTTTTTAAAAAACCTGACAAAAACAAAAACAAAAAACCCTGAAGCTATAATCCAGAGGCTGTTTACAGTAGTTCTTAGATCACAAAATCTTTAAAGGCTTGTTTCATTAACTATTTCTGAGTTCTTGAACTGCAGAAGTGATGAATACACCCCTGAAGATCTTGTTCATTTGGACTGCTGTTCCTTAGTAAGACATTGAAAATATCCCGCAGTTTGCCAGCCAAACTGCAATATGTTGCTAATCATAAAAAGGCAGTGCAATAAGTTTGCTTTGCATTCATTTGCATAATATGCTGATTAAGCTATCTATTAAAGTCCTGACCTTTGCACTTTCATGGTGGTGCATACTGATGAGATCCGAAATGCTGGAGATAATATACGTCTTAGCAAAGAATTTATAGCCCAAGCGTTTAAGGGATGTGCTATGCAATTCAATCCTCCCAGCAGCCTTTTTTTAAAAAAAGAGATAATTTCTAAATGAAAGCTGGTTGATCTGATTGGCCACGTGTCATGAATATTCATTTGGAGAGTTAATATCCTTGCGCCAATCACCAGGCAGTTGCCTCAAATCTCTTTGCCTGTTATTTGAATGATTCCTATGTATCGAGACAATAAGTATGGATATATATAGGAGGTTTCTGTGGATTAAGATATTAAATTTGGGGCTTGATTGAAGGAGGAGGACATAGGTCAGTGGTATTGTGCAGGCTTTGTATACAAAAGAAGTTTCTATATTCAGTCCTTGGCATTTCCAGGCTGGGGAAAGACTACTGATCAGTGTTGAATATACTAAGCCAGGGCTGTCCAACTTCTACGGGCCCAAGGGCCGGAATTCTGGTCACTGATCACATGGGGGGCCAAAGGGTCTGCCTCCGTCCTCGGCTCCGCCCCCTCCCCGGCTCCGCCCCTCCCCGGCTCCGCCCCCTCCCTGGCTCCAATTTACTTACAATTGACCTTGAGTTGTGGAGTTGTAGTTCACCTCCATCCAGAGAGCACTGTGGACTCAAATAATGATGGATCTGGACCAAACTTGGCATAAATACTCAATATACCCAAATGGAAACACTGGTGGATTTGGGGGAATGTTTCCTAATACCTTTGAGTTATTTTAGTCCACACTCAAATTGGGACACACCAAAAAAAACCCCAAACACCTCAATGCCGTCGCAGGGCTTGATGGGGCCTCCTTTCCCAGAGGCGGGTGGAGGAGGCCCAAAGAGCTCCCTCCCTCCCTGAAGGGAAAACAAGCCACGGGGGCAGGTGCAAAGGAAGCCACGTTGCGCCCTGCACGCGGGGGAAGGCAGCACAACAAGGGGGAGGGGGCACGGAGTAGGGGAAGGAAGCGTCGCCAAGGAAACTGCCGCTGAGGGACCCCTCCCCCCCTCACCCAACGCCCCACTGTTTTTAGATTGATTGATTCGAGCCAGGCCCTTCCTTACCCATACTGCGGGAGCCCCGCCACAGGGCCAAAGCGCCAACGCCGCCGCCGTCCCCGAAGAGCCCCGCTGGAGCCGAGGCAAAGCTCAGGCTGGGCGCGGCGACTCTACCATCCGCAGGGCGGGAAGCGAGGGTCCTCCACAGGAAGAGGACGAAGCCAGGAGGGGCTTTCCCTGCCTCACTCCCCTCCTCCCTCTCTCTAAGGGAATGGGGGCTGACCTGGAAGCAGCCGCGAGGGAGGAGGAGGCACGCGCCCAGGCCGGCCGCAAATCCCACGGGACCCAAAATTTCGGCAGCTATCGCGAGACTACGCAGCCACAGATGGGATTTCGACTTCCCTCGAAATCCTGTCTGTGGCTGGCATAGTCTCGCGATGCTTGCCTAAACCCGGAAGTAGGTTTTTTTTTTAAAAAAAAATTATTTTTAATTTGTATTTTATTAAAACAAGTTAGGGGGCCACAGGGAAGGGGCTCGGGGGCCGTGTACGGCCCCAGGGCCGCCTGTTGGACAGCCCTGTACTAAGCTATCAAAGAACTAACTGTCTATGCCAACCCTCTCTCTGCTTTCTTGTGATGGGGGTCAGGTCAAAATAGCAGCAAAGTTTGGGACCTAAAACCTTGTTTGCCCATCTGAAAATCAACAGGAGCTGTTGAGGTGCATTGATAGAGTCAAGATGAACATGGTTATTTGTTGTAATATGGCCACTTATACAATCCAAAAAATTGCAGGTGTAGGGAAGGAGTAAGGAAAAACAAAGAGGGCAAGACCAGAGGAGGAGAAAAAATAAAATAAAGCATTCATGTTAACGGAAAACAGAATAGTCAACTTGGTGTGCCAGAAGGGAGTATCAGCCTAACCAATGAAGCTGGGTGTTTAGTTCTTAGATCATGGATGGATAAAGGGCAATCTAGACTGAGTTAAGCTAGTTGGAGTTCAGAAAGGGGGCCCCTTTTTCTGCAGCTATACTTAATTTTGGAAATGTAAGCTAAAAATGTAATTACAAGGGTTATCCGGAAAGTAAGGTTACAAGGCTCATCGCTCTCATGGGGAATTTTCATGGGGAAAGTTGGCATCACTGTTGTATAGTGGGAAGCCAGCAGAAGTGAACAACATTGCCTGTCATCAGTAGCTCATCGACTTGCATTGTAGTGAAGGTTAAAGATGAGCATCCTCATTTCGTTTCTCTTCTGTCTGTCTCCTTCATGACAATGCACACTGCTCATGCAACACAAGAGGTGTTGTCTTCAAGGCAGGATTAGACAGATTCATGGATACCAAGGGAATCAGTAGCTACTGAAATGGACATCCAAGTGCCACCTCTGTGTAGAAGGAGGCAGGCAGGATTTCCCCGGGTACTGGTTGTGGGGGGTCGGGAGCAGGTGAGGGTTTTGCCCTCCTTTCTGCTAGAGATCCCTGTGTACAACTAGTGGGCCACTGTGTGACACAGAATGCTGGACTAGATGGGCTGAGGCCCGATTCAGCATGGCTCTTCTTATGTTCTTATGTTCTTATGTCTTCATTTGGTTGGGATATTTTAAGCCACCCCTCTCACAGCCCTGATCTTGCACCCAGTTGCTATAATCTGTTCACAGGGTGGAAAACATTTTTCCAACGTGGAGGAGGTGAAAATCAAAGTGACGAACTGCTGAAAAAGGTGGCAGGAGACTTCTATGACACAGGCATAAAAAACCTCGCTGCATGGATGACAAAATGTATTGAACTGAATGGTAATTATGTGGAAAATTAATGCGATACCTATACTATAATCCATGTAAGTTTTATTAAAATATATTCATTATTTGTATTTTTTTTAAAAAAATCTTGTAACTTTACTTTCTGGTTATCCCTTTTACTTCAATCAATCAATCACTATCAGCAACATGTATAACCTCATTTTCAGCCCTGAGACTTCAGTGAGACAAATTGCCTGACTAACACCTGCAGAAGAAAGGCCCCATCTCCATCACCACATAATGTGTAATAGGAAATAGATTAGCATGGGGCATCCAAACGATGCACCAGGCTAATTTGTTTCAACATGGATCTTTGAAGGTATGACGTCTGTGGGGACAGACACCTGGGATCACCATCCACAGTCACAGCTGTCTGTCCCCACAGCCATCCTGCCTTCTTGGGCTCAGTTAGCCCAGAGGGGTGGGAGAGCACTGTCAGACTCCACTTCAGGCCCTCCCTTTTACCCTATACTTATATGGAGGGAACTGGAAATGATATCCTACTGTATGCTGATTGCCACCTGAACAGAACTGCATTGAGCTCTGAGAATATTGGCTGTTAAAGTGGGTTGGGGATATTAAAAATTGGGCAGTAGTGTCATGATCATGACTGTCTTTTGGATTTATAATTAGATATTGGTTTAACAGGATTTAATAAAGTTTTTATTATTATGATGTTTATTTATATCCCACTGTATCTCCCCAAAGGGGACTCAAAGCTGATAGCAGCATGGTGTTATCTGAAGATCTCAGCTTGGTCATAAATACAGACTAGGTGACTTTGAGTAAAAATCTCCCTCTCTCAGTTTCATAAGGAGGCAACAGCAAACCCTCCCTGGATAAATCTTGAAGAGATAGATTCATTGGAAACTACTTGTAGGCACATAACAACACAAAAACCATACATGATTATGTAGCTCAATTGTCTTAAACAGAAATGGGAGATTAGATGGATTTCAAGCTCTTGAAAAGTTATTATTTTGATCCATAGCTTTCAGAATTCTTCTTCACTGCTGGTGGAAGTGTGGAAATCATTTTCTCTTCCCCACCCCTTAAGGAAACTTCTCCAAAGTCTGGGACTTCTTCATGACACCAATACAGATATGGGGTAAAGGAAAATAAACAAGAGAGCAGTCAAATCCCTTCACACTGGTTCCACATTTCTGGAACTTGCTTGCTTTTTCTTCTTTTTCATTACCCCCCCCCCCCCCCAAGTTCAGCTAGCCATTTTCTTAGAAATTTGAAAGGCCAATTACACAAGTAGTTTTGCATGCACCATACAATGATTGGAAGTAAAGTTGTTTTGTGATATAAAGTCATCACAGACAAGATGCATGCTCATATCATTCAGTATTATGTGTGCCATGGAAATGAAGAAAACAGCTTCCCAGCAGAGAAAGCAATTAAAAATTAATGTGCTGAGAACTTAAAATTTGCACTGTATGAGACATCTCCTTCAGGCTGCCTCCTGGGGAGAATGCTAACGAATGCCCGCCAGTCTTTGAGACATGGGCTCTCCAGCAAGAGTTGGTTTTAAGGAATTATGAGAGTCATTGAGAGGCATGGATTGGCTTTGTCTGGCATCAGTCAGAAACAATATGCTGAGTAAACTGAAATGTGAGGAAAGAATTACATACTAAGGAAGTGGTCACTGCTGTCTTCAGATGGGTAAGAGAGATGCAGGATTTGGAAAGGTTACTTGTTGGCCTTTAGCTCTCAGACTCCCCCAGCAAAAATACTTTGGGATGTGTTAGAGGAACTATCCAGAGTGCTGAACCTATTTAACTTCTGGACTTTGGGTCTCCTTTAAAGTTCAGACTCAAATGCAGAGCCGATTCATCACCCCATCGACAGCTGCTATTGGCAATTTCCCTTCCAACGTATTCACATGATACATATGCAAATATGCAAAAACTGAAGTAGTGCATAAATTAAGTGAACTGATAAATTCGCACAGGAGTCAATTTTACTGAATGCCAGCTGAGATGTAAGGGCATGTGTGTCTGCTTTATGAGGCTATTTTAGTCCCGCTGTGCACTGTAATAAGAAAGAAAAAAAGGGGAAATATTAAAGTTGGCCTTTTTCTTTATTGAATTGTAACTTATCTTGTACTCATTTCAGTACCTCAATAAGGCATGCATTTTTGAGGCATTGTAATAAAGACCCCGAATTGAAGGGAGATGGTAAATTCAAACTGGTTTCAAGGAGGTTTTGTTTCAGCAACCATCCTTAGAGAAAGTGACCTGTGGGTGTTTTGAAGTGCGGTGAAATCTTTTTTAATACCATTTTTATTAAGTATTTGTGCGGTGAAATCTTCTGAACCAACTTTACCATGTGTAAAAATGTGTTCTTACCCACCCTCATACTTTCCTTGCCAGGTTTTTTATTATTTACCAAATGTAAATGTACATCAGTAACTGCTTTATCATTTTGACAGGAAGACATTTCTTTAGAAATAAGTTGCTCGGTGCCACTTACAATAGCGACTCAAATGCATTGCCACTTAATTTATTTTAGAGTTAGCTGTATAGCTGAGAAAGACTCGGCTGTTTCATTTTAGATGAACGCATCAAGATAAATCCTCCCTGATGCAATCATCACACCTCAAGGTGCTGCTAAGGGGTGAGCTGAGGATTTGATGCTGTGATATGAAAAAGGGGATTAAGAATAAACCTTACAGTTTGTGGAATAGATGGGGAAGGGGTTAAAAAGCAGCCTGAGATTTCACTAGGATAATGTATAATTCATGCAGAATGATTTTTAGATAGATGTTGAAGATAAAGTGGGAACTTTGGTTGCTTTAGATGTTATCCTGCTGAGAATGGCAAGTATTCTGTTAGTGAAGTACTGCCACGTTATGGTCTATAATGCTTACCGAGTCACTCTTGGATATCTCATTCCAGAATTTTTGCTTGTAGACTAATTCTGAGAGTTAGAGAGTAACCAAGATTGAAACCATCTATGTTGGTCCTCAAGATCAGCTAACACAATCTGAAAGTTAGCAGTAGAAAGTCTAGCATTCTTGGCAGCTGTAGATGGCTTTGGGAGTCCAGTAATGTTGGATAACCTATCAGGGAAGTTTTCTCACTATTAATTACTACCTTATTTAAACCTCCCTTCATTTCTATCTACCTGTTGATAGAAATGTAAGCAATCATAAAAGGCATGACAGTAAATGGATGATAATATCATATAAAATATAATTCTTGCCTAATGAGGACCAATTCCATTCCTTTTGCAGGAAAACTTTACTTGCGGTCTCATCATTTTGGTGCATTTTGTACAAAGTGCCCGCAGCTTATAGCATACTGTTATTTTTATGGAAAGAACCTAGAATTAACTAATTCAGTAATTTTTGAACAACAAGAATTGACTGAATAATTTAAAAATATTTATTTATTTACTCTTTTTATAATCCGCCTTTTTCTACCTTGAAGGGTCTCAAGGCGGCATACATTTAGGCAATTACTCAACACTTTAAAACACCTACAAATTCCAATACCATTAAAAATAAATTAAATTAAAAATACATATTAAGCATTTAAAACATTACATTCAATATAAACCATGGCGCAATCATATTCCAGACCAGTTCCATGATCATTGCACATATAAAGCTACTATTGCACTTCCCTATTCTCCGGAAGCCTGATCCCGGAGCCAGGTTTTAACTTTCCTTCTGAAGGCTAGGAGGGAGGAGGTTGATCTAATGTCACTGGGGAGGGAGTTCCACAGCCAAGGGATCACACCACAGCCAAGGGGTCACATCCTGTCTCTCATCCTCACCAATCGCACTTGTGAAGAAGATGGGACCGAGAGCAGGGCCTCTCCAGATGAACTTAATCTCCAAGGTGGTTCATAGGGGGAGATACATTCAGACAAGAAAGCTGGGCTGAGACCATCTAGGGCTTTATAGGCTAAAGCCAGCACTTTGAATTATGCTTGGTAGCAGCCAGGCAGACAGTGGAGCTTGCGCAACAGGAGGAATGTCCTCTCTCTGTACAACACTCCAGTGATCAACCTGGCTGCTGCCCTGTTGGACCAATTGAAGCTTCCAAACAGTCTTCAAAGGCAACCCCATGTACAGCACATTGTAGTAGTCTATACGGGATGTAACAAGAGCATGTACCACTGTGGCCAAGTCTGACTCCCCAAGGTGCGAACACAGCTGGCACACAAGTTTTAATTGCGGAAAGGCTCTCCTGGCCACTGCCAAAACCTGGGGTTCCAGGCTCAGAGATGAGTCAGGGATCACTCCCAAACTGCGAAATATCATCATAATGCCTATGTAACTACGTTCGGAGGAGGTTTCAGAGCAGACAGTAGTAACATTCCCAAATCTAGTTGAAAGAAAAATAATAGTCTTCCTTTACCTTTTCATGTCTCTTGAAGAATGCTGAATCCTTTGTCAGCACATAATGCATGTGTTTAGTATCATGAATGTACATAGTGCTGTGGCTCTAAAAATTCAATCAAAATTTAATGACGACATACGATTCCCCAAAATTTCTGAAGTAGATCTGTACGGATATGGTTGGCAATTTAATAGTGGATTCCCACTCTGCTACACTGAATTGCAAATGAATCCTGATGGGCGTGTAATTATCCCTTTGATGGAAATGCATGAAGTATTGAGGCTTTTCTGAGCAGTGTATTAAGCCCCTCTCCTCTAGCACACAGAGCCTTTCATTAACCTTTCCACATGGGTGGTAGGATTTATCTTAATTATCAGAAGCACTTCTCCCTTCCTCCCTCTCTGTAGGAAGGAAAGAGGTGACTGCCCACAAATTCTCTCAGATGTGTTTTGTGCTGGCAAAATAGCAAAGGGCAAGCTGAGCCAGTTAGCTTGGGACCTGCCAGAGAAAACCACCAATTTTAGGTTTCATTCAAATCTAGTAATGCCAAGTATAAATTATTTTGAGATTATCACAGTTACAAAGTAAAATAAACCAAAACCCTAATGTTCATGTCTTTCAAAGATAACAATTATTACTTCACCTTGGAAGAAGGATGATAAATCCTCAGAGTAAGTAACAGCCACAGAAAAACAGAACTCTCCCTTTTTCTGGTTCTACCTCCACAGGAGAGTGTTGTATGTTCTGTCTGCAACCCAACTGCTGGCCCTGTTTCAGCTCAGCTTGCTCCTTGTGCTGGCAAGGAATGCAGTTTGGCTAAAGCGTAGCAGGAACACAGCAGAAGACAAAACACTTGTGATTTCTTTATTTGGTGGAGGGCAGCCTTCTGTTTGCTACTAACTCGCTCCACAGTTGGCAGCCCCAATAAATCACTCAACAGGATTCTTTGTCAACCTTCCTGCTTACAATCAGAATTTGGAAGAGTGCCTTTTCTGAACTGCAATGAGCATGTTGCTTTGAGAATTTCAGTACCTACAGTCCAAAATTTGGGCTCCCTGGTGGTGCAGTAGGTTAAACCGCTAAGCTGCTGAACTTGCTGATCCAAAGGTTGGTGGTTCAAAGCAGGGGAGCAGGGTGAGCTCCTGCTGTCAGGCCCAGCTTCTACCAACCTAGCAGTTCAAAAACATGCCAATGTAAGTAAATCAATAGGTACTGCTTCTGTGGGAAGGTAATGGTGTTCCATGCAGGCATGCTGGCCACATGACCTTGGAGGCATCTACGGACAACACCGGCTCTTTGGTTTAGAAGTGGAGATGAACACCAACCCCCAGAGTTGGACACGACTAGACTGCATGTCAAGGGGAAACCTTTACCTTATGCCCTTGATATCTACCAGGATTTGGTTGGAAAGGATTCAGGAGCTACAACATGCCGTATCTGGGAGCCACACTAGTCATTCTTATTAGGATTGTCTGGTAGTTCAAGCTCTTTGGCTCAGAAATTGAGATGAGCACCACCCCCAGAGTTGGACATGACTAGACTTAATTTCAGGGGAAATCTTTACCTTTACCTTACAGTTAAAAAAACCCCTTTCTCAGCCCTTTGAATAGTAGAACTATGGATTTTTTATAGAAAGGGAATGGGCTGTGGAAGACGTGGCATGATCAATCGAGTCTGGTGGTTCCATTGCATCTGGTAATGAAGGCAGGTTGAATTTCACAAAGAGTACATAATAGGAGCTATCCGTGGTGCTGAACCAACAGATATCTGTTGCTACACTCATGTGCAGTTGGATAAACATTGAACAAATGTTGAATTATTTGACATTTGGGTCTGATTCAGTATGCTCTTTTTGTTCACTCATTGAAAGTTATGGATTTCATTGTGTTGCCCACTTGTCCTCTGGAAGAAACAATTCAATTCATTTAGCAACATGAGCTGGTGGCGCAATGGTTGTGCCGGCAGGACTGAAGAGCAACATGTTGCAGTTTCAAATCTGGGGAGAGCACGGATGAGCTCCCTCTGTCAGCTCCAACTCCCCATTGGGGACATGAGAGAAGCCTGTTGAAAGTATTGTAAAGTTGCAAAGTTATATAGGTACCTTTAAGTGTAACTCAGCATTTCACTGATGTTAATATGTTTGTAATATGGTATAGTTAAGTCTCCTACCAATCGGATTCTTAGAGAAAGGTGGAGCTTAATCCTTCTGTTCTGAAATCCTCCATTTTGCCTGTGTTCTTCCCTCTGTGTGGGTGTTTTATTTTTTCCTACAATAAAGTAAGTTGACTTTATGATTCTGCTGCAATGGAGTTTCTCAATGACCACATTACTTTTGGGCTGAGCTGAAGCTGCTGCATTCTTATGATACTCTGCAACATGAGGTTTGGGTTTTTAAGTTGCTTTGTACTTGAAAATCTACAATTCTGATCAAACCTCCCACAGGGATGGTTAAACATCAGAACCTCCGGGGGTCCCCTGAGCAATGTTTTTGCAGATGGCCAATTCTCTCACACAAGGAGCGACTTGTAGTTTCTCAAGTCACTCCTGACACACACACAGAAAAGCCAACATGTGAAAGCACTTAGGGAGCATTCATACAGCTCCAGCCCTCATGCAAGAACAGAAAGGAAAGGTGCCGTTTATTGAGTAGTTTTGTCCCACAATTTATGGTAGGCAGCATCCTTATATTTCCTGAGCCAATAAATTGCTTCTATCTGAAGAAAAAAATGTTGTAGTAAATTTTTGCTCAAACCCTGATGTAAACATGAGATGCCGGTGCAGTTTATTGTCTAAAGAAGGCAATAAACCTGGCTGGTGGAAATGCCACCCAATGCAGGGATTATAGCAAAGAATGTATCACACGCCGCAATCGTGTAGCTGTGTCTGAAGGAGCTGTTCTGAGGTTTTTCTCTGTAATAGCTTGTTTCAACTTAATTAGTAATCAGTAGGCTTCTCTGTGCAATTATCAAATAAAGCAGTGTGTCTTTTGACGGGTACTTCGAGATGGAAGGATTTTAACAGCTGAGTGGATAATTAATACAAATGGAGAACTGTGTGTGAAGATCACAAAGCAGCAAATGTCTGTTGGAACTCTCTTGGATGATAGTAATGAACATCTTGTTTCAATCTGGGGTGGGGTAGTGGGGCATTTTTTCCTATGGAAGGTCGGAAAGGGTAAATCTGTCAATTTTAGTTTCCATCCATTTATCCCAACTTCAGTTAATTCCCTCCTGTTTCTGTCTCAGTTTCAATTAAAATGTACATGGAAATTTGTAGGCATTTCCATGCATATATTCTTGTGATCTCCTTCTTTACATATATGAATGGCAGCTATACATTCCAAAGGAGAACGTCAGAAGTACTGTCCAGAATCTGTATACCTAACTACTTAACTAAGTAAATGTATATGTTATTCTGTTCAGAACACCAACAAACCTCTTTTACCAGACATCAAGTGTACGAGGAGATCAATTTTCCTGTGATTGGAGTATACATGATTAGGTTTCAGATTGGTTTTAGGGTGTTAGGTCAACTTAGGTAAGTATACTTAATTAAAGTAGCAGAAGCAAGGATTCTGGCCTATATTGCAGTGAATCAGGCAAGCTGAATCTTATTCTAACCTTGATGGTAGGTTAGCAATCTCCATTACACCAGCAGCAGCCACAGTAGCACAGCAGTTAAAGCCACTAGCTTCAGGAAAAGCTGCTGACCAGAGAGTCAGCAGTTCGAAGCTGTGAGTCGGGCGGAGCTCCCAACTGTTCAGTCCTAGCTTCTGCCAACCTATCAATTTGAAAGCATGCAAAATGAGATCAATAGGTACCGCCTCTGTGGGAAGATAAAAGGGCGCCCCATGCAGAAATGCTGGCAAAATCATCAGATGTCTATGGATAACAGGCTACTTCTGCATGGAAAATGGAACAAGAGCACCTCCCCATGGTCGGAGTTGAGCATTGCCTCCAGATGCCAGAAATGGAAAAGGGGAAGGCCTTTACCTTTTATGTATATTGTATGTCATTATTGGTGTAAAAGGCATTGAATGTTTGCCTTATATGTGTACTGTAATCTGCTCTGAGTCCCTCCAGGGAGATAAAGCAGAATATAAATAAAGTGTATTATTATTATTATTATTATTATTAGAGGTGGGAGGAACTACAACAGGCATTGTGGGCTCCGCAACTCTGTCCTTCAATAGAGAGAAATGTTGTTGGGTTTTTGCATGTTTTTTGGGCTGTATGGCCATGTTCCAGAAGCATTCTCTCCTGATGTTTTGCCAGCATCTGTAGCAAGCATCCTCAGAGGATGCCTACCATAGATGGAGGTGAAACATCAAGAGAGAATGCTTCTGGAACATGGCCATACAGCCCCCAAACAGTGATTCCAGCCATGAAAGCCTTTGACAATACAGGAATTTTGTTTCTGACCTCCCCTCAGCATCTGCTGCCTGAGATGGTCCCCTCACTTTGTTTAATGGTTGGGCTGGCCCTCTTGCATCTATTTCCACAATTTACAACTTCTATCTCTTTGAGCAGCAAGAAATAATGTTTGAAGCCGACTTCTTGAAGGATTGCTCAATATATTTCTGTATTCCCTGCTTAGGTTCCCTTGGCCCTTTCATCTTGTGATTTAGCACTGTGACATTATGAAATGTAAGCTGGGCCTCCTTGGCCACCACCTGTCCTTTTTCACTGACCTTTAAACTGTCTTCCAGAAAAAGAGTCTTTCATTGTAAACATCCACTGACATTTAAACCCCACCGTCTACTACGTAATGGTCCATAAAACAAAACACAAAGCAAGCTCCCAACTGCATCACAACAGGTACAGATAGCTTTTGAGAGCTGCTTTCTTCTGAACAATGACATTCAAAAGGATGGCTGTAAAAAGCTGGCTGTTCTTTAAATTATAGGTATTCTTTTATCACATTTTTGTGTAATGTTCAACAAAGGAATTCTGTCTTGTCTACAGCTTTTATTCTAGGTCAAGGTGACTGTGAGGAAAGAGTTGGGGGCCATTACCTTCCAACCCCCGAAATAATGAGACAGACAACAGTAATTGGATCAAATTTGGGCAACCTTTATTTTAAAGTTACCTATTTAAGTTTAACCTCACTAAACTCAGGTGTCAAGGGAACAAGGTGTGGCCTAGCCGAGGTAGCGTCCGCGAGCGAACAACCCCTTGGCTGCACTGGGAAACTCTCCTGAGTCCCTTATAACACAAAACTGGGCAACCTCTCAAGGAAAACACAAGAAGACCTCTCTGGAAATACTTAACCAGACTCTCAAAATTTCTGGACCAATGGTATCCCCCTCACCCTTGAACAGCCGTCCAGGTGAGTGTGTTTGTGCACTGGCCCAACCAACTTTGAAGAGTGCATGAGTGAATATGGGTCAATGGGTTACCCTAAACTATTTACACTGTCCTATTTATAGAACCGCCATCCCAAAAAGTCCCAGTAACAGTACAGGGTAGGCAACCCCCCCCCCTAGTTTTTTTGGTTTTTTTATGTAGAAGGGGAAAAAATTCCTACCCGGCCCTTAAGGCGACCACTATACTGTCACAGGGCGGGAGTGGTGGGTCAACACCTCAAATGGGAATGAAGGAGGAGGCTGCCCCAACTCCATAGGCAGCCTCCGCCCACTCCCCAGAAGGTTCCATCCAAGGAACCAATCGTCTCCCTTCGTGGGAGGAGGTAATTACCTTTCCCTGCCCACTGCGCAGGCAGGGAAAGGGCCTTCCCTTCACAATCCCCGTAATCCCAGGACAACCAAATTTGATGTTCTATCACTTCCAGTTCTGGGATAGGCTTAAACATGGCTAATAATGATGATATTTGTCTGTATCCTGCTTTTTCTCCAAAATTGGAACTAAAAGCAGCTCGCAATTTAAAAAAGGATAGTTTAAACCCAACTTTTTGATGTGAAAAGCAGCTGAAGCTCCATCAGACTTGTATATTTTTATTTTCCCCCTTTCCTAAGGATGGTCTACAGCTCAGACGTAGAGCACAGGCTTTGTTTGCAAAAGGTCACAGATGCCTCCAGGGAGGAATGGAAATGTTTCTGTCTGTAATGCAGGGGAATTGCTACCAGTCAGTGTCTAAAGAGTTTTTACAGCCAACTGCATTGGCCTCTGCTCCCACCATGAAAGGTCAGTGGTGGTTTCTTTTCACCTGATTTGTAATTGAGATGCCCCGGAGGATTCGGGGCTGCAAAACTTGGTCAGCCACAATTTCCCTACCTTTATTCTGGGCTAGACAGATCAAAGATCTGATTCAGTGTCAGACAGGTTCATAGCAATGAGACAACTACATGCAAATTGGTTGAGGCACTTCAATAATAGGAACACTTTTGCCATTCTTTGCATGGAGGGAGGAAATGTGCCTCCAGTCATTCAAGAGGCATCTATACTGTAGAGTTAATGCAGTCTGACACCCCTTTAACTGTCATGGGCTAGATATGCATCATGGGAATAATAATTTTATAAGGTCTTTAGCCTTCTTTGCCATAGGGTGTTGGTACCTACAACCTACCTACAGGCCCACTAAGAAAACCAATGCTATGTTAAGCAAAGTACAAGAGGGATCCTCTCACCTCTGCAGGAGTCTAACATATACCATGCAGTTGTGGACAAGTCTACATAAATACCACCAAACACAGCATTCCTCAAACACAAATCAAGGAGCTAATTCAACTAACGCAACCAGATAAGTCAGCCATAGCAGAGCACCTGATGAACCAACCTGGACACAGCATATTATTTGAGAACACAGAAATGCTAGACCACTCTAACAACCACCATGTCAGACTACACTGAAATTCACAAGCATGTGGACAATTCCAACAGAAAGGAATAAACCATGAAAATGAACAAAATCTGGCAACCAGTATTTTTTTAAAAAACTCTAAAATCATAATAGTAAATAAGAATCAACACTAAAAAAATAGAGGAATTTCGGATAAGAAACAATCAGGACCAGTTAATCATCTCCCAACAAAGGATTCTCTCAGGCAGTAAGAAGCCAGACTTTGAAACTGCTAGGTCATTAAATGCTAATCAGGGTGGGCATTTGCAACATTCATACCTACAGACAAGAGTTCTTTCTTCCACCCTGGACATTCCACAGATATATAAACCCCATTTTTCTAGTTTCTAACAGACCTCACAATCTCTGAGGATGCCTGCCATAGATGCAGGTGAAATGCTTCTGGAACATGGTCATATAGACTGGAAAACTCATAGCAACCCAGTGTTGGCACCACACCAAACTACAAATCCCAGTATGTAAAGGTAATTTTTTGTTTTTTAACTCTTATTTATTTATTTACAGTATTTATATTCAGCCTTTCTCACCCCGCAGGGGACTCAGGGTGGATTGCAATGTACATATACTTGGCAAACATTCAATGCCATAGACACACAACATATAAAGACAGACACTTCAGAGGCTATTTAACATTCCAGCTTCTGGCCACCAGGGGAGCTGCCACATTCCTTCATTCTTCACATACTTCCTGGAGATATTTATGGCCTCATAAATCAGTTAAATTAGCCTCACCACAAAGTGGTACCTAAATTTCCTACTTGACAGATGCAAATCTCAAGATTAGACTACTGTAACGCCTTCTACATTGGCCTACCTCTGTTGGTGATCCGGAAACTTAAGCTCGTGCAAAATGCTGCTGCCCGACTTCTTGCTGGGGAGCCAGCGAGATGTCACATTACTCCAACCTTGCAGCAGTTGCACTGGCTGCCGATTAAGCACAGGATCACATTCAAAGTGTTGGCTATCACCTTCAAGGCCTAATATGGTCCGGGGCCGGCGTACCTGAGGAACCACCTCACCCCCTGCCGACCCCAGAGATCACTTCGTTCAGAAGATCAGAAGTTACTTGAAGTTCCCAACTTTAAGACCTTCCACAGGACGGCCACTAGACGCAGAGCCTTCAGGATAGTGGCATCTTGCTTACGGAATGCCTTGTCCGCTGAAACATGAGCTCTTCAAAATTTATCTTCTTTCCGAAGGGCGTGTAAAACGTATTTGTTCCGGCTGGCATTCGAATCCTGTTAATTGGGGATTTTTGTGTTTTAATTATTGCATATTGCTTTGCTTGCATTGTAAACAGCTCCGCTCCGAGCTATGGGAGTGGCGGTATACAAGTTGGAATAAATAAATAAATAAAATAAACTGTCTTTCAGGCTGCAAAGGTCGAAAGCAAGCTACACAAATTGGTCAGACACTCACCCGGGCTGTCTTCGAACTCATGACCTTTTTGGTCAGTAGTGATCTTAATGCAGTAGTGATTGTAATGCAGCTGCGCCACAGTCCCGGTGCTTATCACTTCAGAGATACAGACTGAATTCTGGCATTCTGACATTTTTAAAAGTGGGTTAAAAATCCAATGTTTTGAAAGTTGAAAATATTTGTAAAAGTAGAGCAAGCTCATTTAAATCTCTTCCAGGACAGGAAATGACAAATGTCCCTAAACCCAAAGTTTTGCATTATATGGCATCGAATTGTGCCTTTATGTGTGCTGTTCTGAGCCCCATTTGGGTTGAGAAGGGCAGGATATAAATATGGCAAATAATAAAATAATAAAAATAGTTGTGGGGCAAGAATTAGGCCATCCCTTTCCTAATAAGTATTCTGCTCTACCAAATGACATGTTCCTTTGCTCCTCAAATTTCTAGCACTGCAGTAATTCAAAAGTTGACTTAAATGTGCAAAAAGAAAGAAAGGAAAAGAAACATGCAAAGTTCCCAAAGAAATGCAAACACAGCAAATACAAGAATCTCAGAATCAAATGAAAGGCATCCTGCAAATCTAACTATCTGAAAAGTTAAACATTTTAGAACTGAACAAAGCTTTCATTTGGAGGATAAAAATTCTTATGATGGGGTAAATGCCTCATTTTCCTTGTAGCTATGCCCTAGACCAGTGTTTCCCAACCAGTGTGCCGGGGCACACTAGTGTGCTGTGAGCGATCATCAGGTGTGCCGTGGGAAATTGGAACCTCCAGGAGGGGAGGGGGGAGAGTGTAGTGTGTTGAAGTATAAAAACCCTAAGAAACCTACCTCGATAAAGGCACAAAATTACAAACACCCCCCTCCCCACTCGTTGTCTACTTGGTCTCTCCCTCTCCATGCATTGGGAAGGCCCGCCTCCTTTTCCCCAAGTAGAGACCTCCTCTTGCCTCCCCCCCCGGGCCTAATGCTGGATGGTTCAGTTCAGCACTGGCCCCGCCCCTCCCTCCTTCTCCTCCCCGGTGCGTGCGGAACCACTCTCGTCCTCCCTCTGTCTTCCTGCCCACCACTGCCTTCTTTCCTGCCTGCTTTGCCAGCCCCGAGATGCCCACCCGGGCCGCCCTGCTGACCCCTGAGGAGCTGTGCAGGTGGTGAGTGAGGCTCCTGCTCCCCACGACCCCAATTCAAGCCTGGCAGGGAGGGAGGGGGCAACCTAAGTGAGAGGAAGACTGCTGGTCTTTCGAGGGCACCCCCCTCCAGAAACTGTAACTCTCAAATGTCAAGGTCTATTTTCCACAAACTCCATCTGTGTTCACATTTAGGCATATTGAGTATTCATGCCAAGTTTGGTCCTGATCCAACATTGTTTGAGTCCACAGTGCTCTCTGGATATAGGTGAACTACAACTCCAAAACCCAAGGTCAATGCCCACCAAACTCTTATAGCATTTTCTCTTGGTTATGGGAGTTCTGTGTGGGAAGTTTGTGTCTTTCTGCCATTCCTGCCAGGATATCTACGTTGTGTTCATCGAAACAGGCCCAGGTTTCACACTGAGTGTATAAATACATTTAAAAAAATATTAACTATATGTATTACTGTGTTAGAGTGTCATTTTGGTTGGTGGTGTGCTCCAGGATTTTGCAAATGTAAAAAGTGTGCCGTGGCTCAAAAAAGGTTGGGAAACACTGCCCTAGACCAGGCATGGGCAAACTTTGGCTCTCCAGATGTTTTGGAATACAACTCCCACAATTCCTAACAGCTTCAGGCCCCTTCCTTTTCCCCTTCAACTGCTTAAGTAACTGAGGGGGGAAAGGAAAGGGCGTGAGGCTGTTAGGAATTGTGGGAGTTGTAGTTCAAAACACCTGGAGAGCCAAACTTTGTTCATGCCTGGTCCAGACAACCTTCATAAAATAAAATCTTCTTAAACATTAAAATATATTGGTTGGCTTCCTATTAGGGACATGTGCAATTGTACATTTCCCCTTTGAATGCGTATATGCTTTTTTGGGTGCTGTGTTCTCTTATTACACAAAACAATAAACATTACTGTGCAAAATTGAGACATTCCTGATGGTTGGGGAAAGGTGAATTCAGCACAGTATACCTACAGAGGATCAAGATTTTTGAATCAATAGAAATATAGACCAATATAATGATCGAACAATGATTATAAGTTGTTTCTAAAGAGCTGAAAGGCCAAAGATAATTTTGCAGGACTTTATCCATGGGGCCAGGCTTAGCACGGTGGGTTGAACAGCTAAGATGCAGAAAATCCTGCCGACCGAAAGGTTGGCAGTTCACGCTCAGGTCAGGGTGAGCTCCTGTCATCAGCTCTACCTTCTGCTCACCTAACATATTTAAAACAGCAGATAAATAGTAGATAAATAGGTACCACTTTAAGTGAGGAGGTAATAAAAGGCCCCCATAAGGACATGCCCGCAATTCGATCAGGAGGACGTCAACAGACAAAAAAGCTCCTCGGCATGGAAGATGGGGTGACAGCGCTTCCTTGTGGCCAAAGTCAAGCACAGCCTCCGGATGTTGGAAATGGAAAAAGATAGGAAAGCCTTTACCTCTGTTTATATATTGTCTGTCCTTGTTAATTATATAACAGCATTGCATGTTTGCCATATGTATGTTCTGTAATCCGCCCTGAGTCCCCTCGGGAAGATAGAGTGGAATAAAAATGAAATATATTATTATTTTACTGATACAAAAACACAGTATGACACAACAAATGAGATATATATTCTGGATTTCCTATCACAAAATCACTTCTTAAGCATTTAGGACTCTGCAATATAATAATAATAATAATAATAATTGATTTTTTAAACCCGCAAATCATTAAGATATAATATTAGAAATGTGTGAGTTATTACAGTGTTTACAGCCACATAGTGAGAAGCAAGTTCACCCCAAAATCCCTTGACATGTATGTATGCATTATCAATTTTAATTATTACCAACAACATCAGAAACACAGCAAATCCTACACAACAAATGAAAAATACATTTCCTTTTCATTTGAAAAGGTTGTACAGCAAAGCTCTAATTATTTGCCAGTAGCACACTTGAGTTTTCGACTCAGAGATAAGGAGGTAAAGGCAGCCTATTTTCTCACACAACTGAAAACATTATCTATGACTAATGACCACTTGGTTTTCTGTAAGGCATTTTTTCTTTGAAGCAATATATGTAAAATGGAAGGAATTATTAGGTCATTGCCCTCATTTATGTACTTTATTATTGCCATTTCTTGGAAACAAGGTTGTATAATCACTTAATAGGAAAAACAGATCACATCTTTACAAACTGCAGAAACTGCTATTTGGCAGTTTAGCAAATTAAGGCAATACACAGAAGGCAAAACAAATGTTCCCTCTTATGTTTATATCTGAACTGTACTTCCAGGGAGACTAAGCCAGAGCAGCTATGTATGTTAAAAATTAATGCTCTTTCATTATTAGGGTTTTAAGGCAGTTAATAAATGGGCCACCATGTCATCTCTTTGTAGTAAATAAAAACAATGAGCAATATATTCTTTTCCTTGGTGTCTCATAATTGCCAGCATAATTTTTGACCAGTCATTGACAGCCTTTTTCAAACACATATAAATAGCATTTTTAGTAAATCTTCTGAGCTGCTCTTCTGCCCCATTAGAAAACCTCACAGGTTCATGGAAGGCTATTTTAGGCTACAATGGTGGTTCCTAACCTTTTTTTAAAACCAGGGACCACTTGACCAGGGACCACTCTCCAAGATTAATACCAAAAGGGTTACAAATCAGTTTTTGATCAACTTTAGATTCAGTTTGGTTATTTGGGGTGCTGATTCAGAAAACTGCATTGGATAGACCACATCAGCTCTAGTTTCTGATACAGAACATATGCCACTCAATAGTCATCATCTGCTTGCCCACAGAAAACTATATTTAATAATCTAGACTAGAGTTGATGTGGTCTATTCAAGGGGGCAGGGCTGGTCAGCGACAGGGAAGGAGTGGCAGGCAGCGCAAAAGGAGCAGAAATAAAATACATAAAATAAATAAATAAATAGGAAGGAGGCTCGCAGACCACATTTTCGTCCGCATGGCCCACAGGTTAAGAACAACTAGGCTACAAAGATATTTCGGCTACCACTTGGACTACAATCCTGTGGTGAGGGATGATGGAACCCATAGTCCTATACATCTGAAAAGTACTTGGTTGGGGAAACACAATCCATAGGGAGAGCCATCCAAATTAGGCAAATTAAATAATTTTTAAACATGTTTTAATTGTTTTTAGATGTTATCTGATTTTAAAAGTTTAATTGTGTTATGTATTGTGGTTTTTTGCCTGTTTCATTTGTCACAATTGAAAAATTGTTCAGGAAAGAAATTTAAATTGTCCCAATCTCAATGTCAGATGTGTTGGAATTCAACTTCCATAATCTGGAATCATGGGACAATGCTGATTAGGAGTTATAATTCAGTCCATATAGGAGCCAGAAGGTTGTGAAAGGCTGGAGCTGTCCTTTTATAAATTGAGTTAGTTCTGTTGTACCACTCTGATGACTGTTCTTTTGCTTGAATGACTCACAGGCATCATTTAGCCGCAGTGAGAGTCAGCTTAGTTATAGTGACTTTTTAAAATATAATTTTTATTGAGAATTTCCCATAAAAATAATTAAAAGCAATTAAGAAAAGATAGAAAAAGTAAGAGAAATAGAGATATAGAGTTATATAAGCATATATATATATATGATTTTGATTAAGTAAAAGTAATTAATTGGTCTGAAACCTGTATTTAAAATAGTATGCATGTGCTGCTACTTCTTTTGCTCTGGTCTTGCATTTGCAGGATTTTCTCCATGCTACTGTTGGTACAGATGTCACTGTTATATAAGCAAAGAAAAATAAACATCATTTCATGTCACCTGTAAATAAAATAGTAAATGCTACAGAATGTATTATTTTCAAATGCTGTCAAGTGCTCAATCTTAACTACTTAAGCACCGGAAAAATACATGCTACTGCATGTCAACTATCATATGCACAACACAGTGCTAAAATCACATATTGCTTGATATCAGATATAGACATCATGTTTTAGAAATCACTCATGTCTATGAACTGGAAATCTCACAAACTAAACCTAGGATCCTATAGACCAGTGGTTCCCAAACTTTTTTGGCCTACCGCCCCTTTTCCAGAATTTTTTTTACTCACCACCCCCCTAGAAATTAATTTTTAACATTTTAATAGCAATTAAACAGAAAGATATATGTATTAATATTTCTACCTTTTTCGTAAAATATAATAAAGAAAGTTGTAAATTAGAAACATTGAAGTTTGAAATTATGAAACTTTTTATTGAACTTAGAATAGAAAGGTAATACAAAAAAAGTTAAAACATTCGAAATCATCTTAATGAGAAGGATGAACCTGGTATGCTGCTACCAATCTAGTAATCCTCGGTTCTATTTTCGTCAGCAGTAATCCCAAATCATCGCGATTGACTATTTTGCAATCGGTTTCTTTTTTGTTAATAAATTGGTCACCGCACTGAATCCATGTTCCACTAAATATGTTGAAGGACATTATTGTTGTTGTTGTAAGACTCAACCAGTTGGAAGGGAACCCCAAATGTATTATTATTATCCCTTGCTTGGCGAGAGGAGGAGGAGGGAGCAGGAGGAGGGAAGAAGAGAGACACACACACACAGAGATGGATGGTAGTCTGTCACCTGGCTCATGCCACTGCTCCCACCACCCCCTTACAGGGGTTCAGCACTCCCCAAATTCTCCTGGGCCTTCCAGCGTCCCCTTAGATCGCCCACTGCCGACCAGGGGGGTGGTACCACCCACTTTGGGAACCACTGCTATAGACAAACCATTATATTTCCGTTCTGTGTCCTTTTTGCACATGGGCATTCAGAAATCCTTTCTGTTGTATTTTAAAATAGAACCTTTAAAATGATGTGTTTTTGTATGCATTTATGCTAAAATACGTATATTGCCTCACTTTTTGTAATGAGAAACTATTGCAAAATTGGAGGAAGCATGAAAAACCAAATTATAATTTTGTCTTTCAATGAGTATATCAATTTGGGAAGTGCAAATCAGGTCAGTTTGCTTAAAAATGCCCGCAGATTGAGCCTAGGAGCCTGCCAACTCAAGCTGGGGCCAAAACGTTTAGCACTTCAAACACATTTCATGCCTTGACCAGGAGGAGGTTGCAGGGACAATCCTAATGCTCTGAAAATTCACAGTGAGAGGATCCCCTGTGCCAGGGATGAAAACAAAAAGGCATCTGGCTCTCTTTGTTATCCCAGAATGATGGCTGACAGGTGGGTGGGAGATGATGCCACATTTTTCTAACTTGTACTTGATTTGCCAGAAGGCTCCTTCTATATCCCCTGCAGTAATACATCCTGACAGCACCAGCTGTCAATCACACACACAAAACAAGATTTCTGAGGGCTTTGGTCACTATCCTCTCTGGTGTAGAAGAATGACACAAACACCAGATGATGGAAGGAGGCTTTGGCTGAACCACACTGGCTGTCATATCCTCCAATTCTCTTGATTTGGCAGAGATAATCCTGATTAATCCTTTGTCCTCCTGTTTTTAGCAGCTTTTAAAACGTCCCAGTCTCCCAGTTTCTTTCATTGTCCTTAGATTGGGGCAAACTGAGTCCAAAGTGCAAAAGTAGTTTGCACTCAATTGGCTCATTAGAGGGGAGAAAAGAGGAGGAGTGGAATTCTGCCCTTCCCAACTGGGCTCAGGGAAAAGCAAACTGCTGCACTCACTTCTAGTTTGTGGGATCCTTCTTACTAATAGGGTGAGCACACTCTCAGTTGCTGGGCAAGGTGTGTCCTGATTTCCATCTGTGAAATGTTGGAGTGCATGGAGCATATATTTCAACAATGGTGCTATGTAGTGACTCTAGCCCCAGTTCGTCCAATCCTCAAACATCAACTGCTAAGATTGCTGGAGGTCCATTTCTCTGTCAATTGGAAATCAGATGACTAACATTCCCAACTTAGCTCATGAGCAATCTCCATTGCAGCAATCAGAAGCAGGCTCCTTGACACAATTCACCAAAGCCAGTACACTCAAAAGGGTGAGACTGTCAGCAAGCAGCTTTGACAAGGGAATAGACCCCCCCCTCAAGTGCATCACAGTGGCTGCTGCCCATTAAGTGGGGATTGAGAGACTTTCACAGTCACCATGTATTCTCTAAACTAGGGGGTTTCTAAGGATCATGAATATGATCCTTAGAAACTCTTTGGAAGCTGACGACTTCCAAAGACACTTCATTGGAAAAATCGCGGCCCTTCGGAAGGACTTACCATCGATCCCCGAGGAAGACGGCCTGAGGTCCCAGCTCCCCATCCGGGCAACCGGACAGCGTCTCTCAGAGTTCAGCCCCCTAACAACGGAGGAGGTGAGAAAGCTGGTGACCGGGCGGAGCGACGACCTGCCCAACGGATCCCTGCCCATCACATCTAATCAAGTCCAATACTGACATCTTGTCCGGTGCTCTGAGGGACCTGGTGAATCTCTCTCTTGAAACAAGTGCCTTTCCGGACTCCCTGAAAGAGGCGAGAGTCACCCCCCTCTTGAAAAAGACATCGCTTGACCCCGAGGTTCCTGCTAACTACCGCCCGGTTGCCAACTTACCCTTCCTGGGCAAGCTCCGTGAACGAGCAGTAGAAAGCCAAATTCGGTCTTCTTGGATCAATCCGGGGCTTGGACCCGTCCCAGTCGGGCTTCCGCGGGCCACGGAGGGGAGTCCGTTCTCGTGGCAATCACTGATGACCTCCGTCGACAACTGGATCGGGGAGGCTCGGCAATCCTAGTCCTCTTGGACCTTACGGCGGCCTTTGATACCGTCGACCACGACCTGCTTCTCCATCACCTGGCGGCCTCCGGGATCCAAGACAGAGCTCTGGCCTGGCTGGAATCGTTCCTGCGAGGCCGCTCGCAGCGGGTCGAGTGGCAGGGTCAAGTCTCTTTGAAAAACGAATTGGAGTGTGGAGTCCCTCAGGGTGCCATTCTATCTCCCACCCTCTTTAATATCTACATCCAGCCCCTGGCTAATATTGCTAGGAGCCATGGGTTCTCCTGCTACCAATACGCAGACGACACGCAGCTGCTCTTGAAGCTTGACCCAGGGTCATCATCAGTACCGGACAGTTTCAGCCTTGGATTGAGGGCGGTGACGAGCTGGCTCAGGGCATATAGACTCAAGATCAACCCGGCTAAAACGGAGATCCTCTGGCCGGGTCGTCCCGACCCCCGCCCACCACTTCCACTCTTCGAGGGCGAGTCCCTGGCTCCAGCCCCGGCGGTGAAAAGCCTGGGAGTGATCCTAGACGAAAATCTCACGATGGAGGCCCAGATCCAGGCTGCAGCTAAGGGCGCCTTTTTCCATCTCCGTAGGGCCCGTCGGCTGGCTCCCTACCTTCCACCAGAGGCCTTGAGAACAGTGGTCCATGCCACTGTCGTCTCACGCCTCGACTACTGCAACGCCCTATATGTGGGACTCCCAGACAACAACTAAGAGGCTGAAACGTATCCATAACGCCGCAGCCAGACTCATTACTGGGTCATCAGTGAGGGATCACATTTCCCCCATTCTTAAAGAACTTCACTGGCTGCCCCTAGAGTTCAGAGCCCTTTACAAACTCCTGGTGCTCACCTTTAAAGCCCGGCACAACATTGGGCCTTCCTATCTGAGTGACCGGCTGACGGCCCAATGCAGCGAGAGGCCAGCACGCTCCATCAACGGTGACCGCCTGACTACCCCTGGAGTGCGGGAGGCTAGACTGGCGGAAACTCGGCGGAGAGCCTTCTCCGTCGCGGCCCCTTCGACTTGGAACTCACTGCCGCCCACCCTCAGAGCCTCTCCGACTCTATCTGGATTCCGGCCAGCCTTGAAGACCTGGCTCTTCCGCCTAGCGTTCGGGACTGGCTCGGTACCCTGGACTACCTGAGCCACCCCTCCTGTTCATATTCCATGTTTTTAAACTGTTGTACATTGTTCACCCTAGGGTTTTAACTGTTGTAAGTCGCCCGGAGCACCGCCGGTGGAGGGCGACTCACAAATATTAAAGTATTATTATTATTATTATTATTAATATGAAACCGTCACAGGTGCATAACTTTAGGTTATGCATTCATAACTACCCAACAGGATTCCAGCCAATGCATTTGCCTCATGTCGCAACATTTCCAAACCAGAGCCAGACTCAAGGGACAGAAGCCATCTTTAAATATCAGAAGGATTGAAATGTAAAATATGAGGTATGCTTGTCTTTTTCAGCATTCGAAGCTACAGCACAAAGCAATATATCCAAATTAAAAGAAAATTTTTTTCACTCAAATCTAAACTGATCAAGGGTCTGGAGAACAAGCTCTATAAGGAGCAGCCTAAAGAACTGGGCCTGTTTAGCCTGCAGAGGAGAAGGCTGAGAGGAGACATGATGTATAAATATGTGAGGGTAAGTCATAGGAAGGAGGGGGCAAGCTTGTTTTGTGCTGCCCTGGAGACTAGGACACGGAACAATGGCTTCAAACTACAGGGAAGGAGATTCCACCTGAACATGAGGAAGAAATTCCTAACTGTGAAAGATGTTCAGTAGTGGAACTCTCTGCCCCAGAGTGTGATTGAGGCCCCTTCTTTGGAGGCTTTTATACAGAGGCTGGATGGCCATCTGTCAGGGTGTGCTTTGAATGTGATTTTCCTGCTTCTTGGCAGGGGGTTGGACTGGATGGACCACAAGATCTCTGATTCTATGGCACTATGCCCAGGAACAGCATGCTTCAGAATTCCTCATGTTGCTGCTCCAGAGATTGTGTGTGTGTGTGTGCGCGTCTGCATGCGTGTAGCATTCTGACCAGCAGGAGATCAGATCCTCATCACTTGCATTGGCTGCTGCCCAGTAAATCAGAATTACTGGGAATGGCCAAGAAATTCTATTTAAGTTAACTAACTGATCTAGGATTGCAACCAGCCATTCCAGGCATTATACACCACTGCCTACATTGGCTCATACTGCTGGGATTGATGGTCCAACAACATCTGGAGGGCCATATGATTCTTGTCACTTGTAGAACAATATTCACTCAGAATGTAGAATTGGTGACTTGGTCCAAGTACCAGGTGCCCAGGCGACAGTCATGCTTCACAATCCAACACACAATCAGTGGGATTTAGACCCTTACACCCAGTAGAGTTCACTTGTGATTAAATTTATGCTGTGGGCTGCTCTATGAATGTCTGCCCCATGTACGAACTCAGTTCTGGCCCACTGCCTTACCTTCTTTCTCCCATCCATTGATCGTATTGCAGCTAAGCCCTCCTTCTTACCCAGATCTCCTTGTCTTTAGCTCTAGTAATTCCCACTGAGCCAAATCCCAGCCTTATTATAATGTGTGTTGGCAACTGCTCCATAAAGATTTATGCTGAGTCTGTGGCTGCTGCAAAGGCTCTTATTATAGGACTTTCTTGTTAGCTGTGTGATGCTTTTTTGTCCATTTGTGCCATTGTCCTGTTACATATTTCATGCAGGGTGCTGAAAGGGTATTATCTATCTACCAGGGGACTAGATTATTTCCTGCAATTGTCACAGAAGTCCAATTACAGAGGTTATTATGGGGGAACTATTGCTTTTTCCATAATATATGTTTGTTGTTTCATTATTTTCTTTGCACTCTTCTGCCTTTTTCTCTTGTTTGCACATTATATTCTGCTATTGTCATCATTGTTGTGTGCCTTCAAATTGCTTCTGATTAATGTAGATCCTTAAGTCAAACCTATCACAGGGGTTTCTTGGGAAATTTTATTCTCATTTCCTATTGCCTTCTTCAGAGGCTAAAAAAGTGTTTGCTTCCTAAAGTCACCCAGTGGGTTCCTCTGACTGAGTAGGGATTCAAACTTGGTCTATCAGTCCTAGTCCAACACTCAAATCATTATGCTGATTCTTTATACCTTGCTATGCAGTGTTGAAGGAGAGAAGATTCCAGTATTTTTTGCAAGGAGAGGAAGCTCTGAAAAGAAAAAAAAGGGAGATGCTGGATCTCAGGGTGCAACCTTATACTGGTACAGGGCAAAAGGTGAGAGTAATGGAACATCCTACAGAGAGCATGGTTGGCTGGTTGGAAGGTCCAGTTAGGAGCTGTCAATCAAGAACTCTTTAAATAATGTCTTCCAGAACAAGCCTTTGGCATATTCTGTGTATGTCTGGTGGTAAGTATGTTTACATACACTCTTAGAATGCCAATCAACAATTTAAAAAAAGTTCAAAATATCTTTCACTTAGCTATCGTTATTTCGTGCTAAAAGCATTGCACAAATAAGTAAAACTGATAAAATAAAGGAAGCACAAGTGGTTAAATAATTTTACACCAAAATCAGCTACTGCATTGTCTGCTGCTTTAAACCATTCTTCCTCTGTGCACGAGGCAATGCATTGTGGGCAAGCATACAGATGCTGCGTTGTTTGTTCTGCTCCACAGTCACACAAGGTGGAGGAGTCTTCTAGGTAGTGCCATTTTGCCAGGTTGCCTTTCAATCTGCCCACTCCACTTCTGAGTCTGTTCATGGACTTCCAAGTTGCCCATTCTTGGTTTGCCTCTGGAGGAAAACCCTCGTGGGGGGCCATCCAGTTGGAATTTCCTGGTTTAGCTGCCCAGAAGGATGCTCTTGCTGTTGCTGAGGGAACATGAAGAGAAGTGGTGGTTCTCATGAAACTTTTACTGGATTTGTGTCTACTGGGAGGAGGCAGATAGCCATGAAGTGGATGGCTTTCACAGTGTTCAATCTTATTTCTCTCAGTTAGCAGCAACTTCCTGTGTCACATCGGGGGTGGGGGTGGGTGGGGTGCCAGCTACTTTATAGAGTCTAATCTATCAAGAGGTGTAGGTTTGAGACATCCTGTGATTATTCTGCATGTTTTGTTCAGTGCTATATTCACCTGTTTCACGTGGGCAGACTAGTGCCAAACAGGGCAGGCATACTCAGCAGTTGAGTAAGACAAGGCCAGGGCTCATGTTATTATTAATTTTGGACCTGCACCCCATGAGTTGGCAGTACTTTTCTGCAGGGTGTTATTGCATGCAGCTAATTTGTACATTGCTTTACAATATTTTTTTAATTTAGCTACTAGTTGTACCCACCACATGTTGCTGTGGCCAACCTTCTCTCCCTCTTTCTCTTCTTTCTTTCTCTCACTCTTCTTCCTTCCTTCCTTTTGTCTTTTTCTCTCCTTCCTTCTCTTCTTCTTCCCTTCCATCCTCCCACCTTTTCTTTCTCTTCCATTTTCTCCCCTTTCTTTTCTATCTACTCTTGGACTGCAGCTCCCAGCAATCCTCTTGATCAATCAATCCATCCTTCCATCCATCCATCCATCAATCTGCCTATCTATCTCGATCTATCTTATCTATCTGGAGGATTTCTGGGAGTTGCAGTCCAGGAATAGGAAACTGGAAATATGCAGGGATTGCATGTTCTCAAAGAAAGCCAAGGAGAAGAACACTTGCATCTTGGAAGCAGGCCCGGATTACCCATAAGGCCACCCTAGGCCATGGCATAGGGCGGCAGCCATGGGGGGGGCAGCAGATCCGGACCCCCCCAAATTAAAATAATATTTTTTTTAAAAAAAGGTTTTCAGGTGTTCCTGCGCCTGCGTGGAGCGCCATAGGTCCTACGGCCTCTGATGTGGCTTCCTCGCTCATGCTGTTGGCCCTGCCCCTCAGTCCTTCACTGAAGGACTGAGGGGCGGGGACGATGCGACGCGAGGGAGGAGGGGGCGGAGAGAAGCCCTGCATCCCCCTCCTCGCTTGCACCGTCGGCCCCGCCCCTCAGTCCTTCACTGAAGGACTGAGAGGCGGGGACGACGCGACTTGAGAGAGGAGGGGGCGGAGAGAAGCCCCGCCGCCCCCTCCTCGCTCGTGCCATCAGCCCCGCTCCTCAGTCCCTCCTCACTCGCATTGTTGGCGTTGGGCCCTCCTTCAGTGAGGAGGAAGGAGGGCCCCCTAGGAAGCTGCCCCACCCCCGGAAGCGCCTCCACCCTCCGGAAGCGGCCCCCCTGCCCCCGGAAGCGGTGCTTCCAGAGTGTGGCCTAGGGCACCACAATAAGGTAATCCGGGCCTGCTTGGAAGGAGTGCATTTGGATCATCCTCCTCTCCTAAAGGGCCTGGTCTAGGGGATGCTGGAACCTGTAGTCCAGATGAGAGTGTGGATATGCTATTGTGTGTTTTGTTTGTCAGGGGGGTCGTTTTTGTGCATGTGCTGTATCCTCTTTTTGCTTTTGGGGGGATTTTTAAGTCCCTTCTGCTGTGTTTTTCAGTGTTTTTATGAGCGATGGTCACTTGTTGGCCTGATAGGTGTTTTGTGTCCAAATTTGGTGTCAATTTGTCTAGTGGTTTTTGAGTTATGTTAATCCCACAAACGAACGTTATATTTTTATTTATATAGATATAGAATAGTTATAGATTGTGCATAATCTATGTATTACTCTATGTAGCTTACTTGTCTGAACGCATCCCCCCCTACGTCCCACCTTGAAATCTAAGATCATCCGGGGAGGCCTTGCTCTCGCTTCCGCCAATGGCTTGGATGTGCCTGGCGGGAGCGAGGGACAGGGCCTTCTCGGCAGTGGCTCCCTGACTATGGAATGCTCTTCCAACTGAATTAAGATCGGTCCCCTCCCTCCTGGCTTTCCATAAGAAATTAAAGGCATGATTTTGGGACCAGGCTTTTGAGCAATAGATATAGCAGCACTTTAAGTGACAAATTGCAGTGGCGATATGACTGTCGAGACTGGTTTTTATTGTTCAATTTTTGTATGGTTTTTAACTATGTATTGTTTTTATGATGTGATGTTTTAGTATGTAATTTTATTATTGAAATTTTGTAAATAGCCTCTAATTGGGCTTAATTGTAATGCCGTCCTAAGTCCCCCTTCAGGGGTTGAGAAGTGACGGGATATAAATGCGATAAATAAATAAGTAAATAATTGTGGGCCAGTCTATATAGTGTTTATTTTAAAAAGCATGCTTAAAGTGGCCAGTTAAAAAGAAAAGGTGCCTCCTGTGGAACATGCTCTTAATCTGGTTCTAAAGTTACAATTTCTAACACGCAGCACTTTCCAAAACAGTTCTTTGGTTGGCTGCTCCCTTAGATTTGCTAGACATTTTTGGGAGTTGTAGTCCAAAAAAAGGCAATGGCTCATGTTCTGTTTGGGATGTACACCTTCATAAATGGCCTTACGTGAGTGCAAAATGGAATTAAGTAGTTTTGTAACATCCATATTCACCTAGGGGACCACCATGATGTTGTGATGTTTGAGCAACTGTTGCACTATGGTAGAGTGATTGATATACAAAGGGGCACAGCACACAATAAGGCATTCCCTGATGCACATCAGAGTACCATATATGTATCTTCTGAATTCACTGGCAAAGTTCCTTTGTGTTTCTATGTCGTAGTTTAAGAACTTATAGCTAAAGCAATGTAAAGTAACTAAAGCAATGTAAAGTAAATAGGTGATAACAATACAATACATTTTAAAAAAAAGTAGTTTAAGAACCTATAACTATGTCATAGAAACACAAAGGAACTCTCTTATGAAGTATACATTCTGATGTAAGATCTCAGCCAGTTATTTTCAGGTTCAGCAAGTAGCTGTGTGTTTGTATTTCAGCAGGAAAATTGCATAGGGTCCTTCTGCAATTCAGGGTGATTCTGTCATCCTCCTAGTATCATTTTCCTTGGTCCTAAAAAGCCTCTAAAGGTATAAATTGCAAATTACAAATGTCCCTTTTTATCTCGGGGAAATGAAGGCAATCCTACACCCAACATGGGCACTTACTGGGTTGTTTTCAAGGATCCATTATTCTTAATCACATTCTCACTTCCGCAGATATAGTCTCAAACATCTCTTTTCAAGCACTGAAAGAGATAAGTTGGTCTGCTGAAGTGTGAAACATTGTGTGAATGGGTGAACAGCCGCTTATGATTAGCAGCCTGTCAGAAAGAATCACCATGAAAAATACTGGTGTTTCCAGCCAATGGAAAGCCCAGCTTTAAAAACGGAGAGAAATGAAGGGTTGTAGTGAATATCTTAAGAGACATATGCCAAATCCATTCATTGGGTTACAAATGACTGTGTTGAGGAAATTGTTCAAGTCTGGCTGTTGTTGAATCCACACCTGTTTGCCTCTAAGATCCTTTCTACACTATATGGCAATGTAGAAGGGGCCAGAGATGGGATTCATCCTGCTTTCCAGAAAGTGTGGGACCATATATTACAGCAGACTTAGTCAGCATTTCCAAGTATGCCCTCCAAATAAAAAGCAAGTCTAAGTAAGGTGAAAGACACACATTTCAGGGCAAAGGTCTTATTTTGGGATTCCTCTTCCTCATCCAGGAATTGAGGATTAAGGACAGGACTCTGAGATTAGGGACTCCCAGGGATGAATACTGGGAATTCCAGTTTAACTTCTGGGAAGACCAACATGATTCTTGTGCCTGATCTGAGGATACAATTGATGCTAGTCAGGTTCATGAACTCCACATCTATGTCTTCATAAAGACTTCAAATACTCCCAAACCCCCCAAGATATTAAAATGAATCATTTTCAAATGAATGAATGAATGAATGAATAAATAAATAGTTTATTTATTTATTTACTTTGCTTCTAGACCGCCTCTCTCAGCCCGAAGGCAATTCAAGGCGGTGTACAATGGTAAGAACTGCCCAAGACAAACATATCAACAATTATCAATACAATTCCATCATATACAAATTAGCACTTAATGTTAAAAACACAATATCAGCGTCTCATTATTAAATTGGTATCCAATTGCATCGTCGTTGTTCCGTAGGTCTCAATTTGGTAATCATACTACACCTGCAAATGCCTGGTCAAATAGCCAGGTCTTGACCTTCTTGCGAAATGTCAAGAGGGAGGGGGCTGATCTGATGTCATAAGGAAGGTCGTTCCAAAGCCGAGGAGCCACCACTGAAAAGGCCCTGTCTCTTGTCCCTGCCAATCGCGCCTGCAAAGCAGGTGGGACCGAGACCAGGGCCTCTCCGGATGATCTTAAGCATCTTGAAGGTTCGTAGGGGGAGATGCGTTCGGACATGTAAGTTGGACCAGAACCGTTAAGGGCTTTACAGGCTAAAGCCAGCACTTTGAATTGTGCCCGGTAGCAAACTGGTAGCCAGTGAAGCTGGCGCAACAGAGGTGTTGTGCACTCCCTGAGTGCTCCTGTTATCAATCTGGCTGCTGTCCGTTGGACCAGTTGAAACTTCCAAACAGTCTTCAAAGGCAGTCCCACGTAGAGGGCGTTGCAGTAATCTATACGGGATGTAACCAGAGCGTGGACCACCGTGGCCAAGTCAGACTTCCCAAGGTTGTCAAAATCAGATTTATATTATAGTTGTGATGTATACTTAATCATATATGTGCTATGTTATTGCACCTCAGCTGAAACACTGGCTCCTTTGGTCTTCTTCTCCAACTGGGAAACAATGAAGCCAATTTAAGCAGCTGGTGGCCAGTTATCTCTTTCTCCTCCTTTGTCCTTCCCCTTCTTCTGTCCTGCCAATAGTACTAACTGATCACTCCACCTCCTAAAAAAATTAAAATTCAGTGTCTGCTGCTGCTGCTGATGATGATGATGACAGGACAGATGAGCATAGGTTGCTGTGAGTTTTCCAAGCTTCATGACCATGTTTCAGAAGTAGTGATTCTGAAAGTTTCTTGCTGTGCCTCTTTCTCCCACCCATTACCAGGTGAAGAGGGGGGGGGGGGGTATCAGATTTGAACAAATGAAATAGTTTTAAAAGAAGATAAAAATAGGAAAATTTCAGAGAAGCCATTTTTCATTCTGTTGGAGAATTAGAGAGGTCTTTCCCCCTCTCATTGCATAATGAAATGATACATTTTTCATAAAGTCAGTCATGCTTGAGGATAATTAATGGTTCATTAGAAGGGGCTTTAATGATTTTTCAACTTCTCCTTCTCACCCCCACAACCTAAGAAATGCCACCAATGTACTTCTCAGTATTGCCTGTCATAATAAGAGATGTATGCCAGCTAAACAATGAGATAGGCTCAGTGTCATGTCCCACAAGCTTCAGAGTTCATGAAGTACTTTTTGGTAGGATGGGAAAGAAACCCTGCATAGATTCAAAATAGAGCTTGGAAAAATGTTTTCCCTTCTGTTTGGATTACAGCTCCTCTGGTTATTCTGGTTGGGGGAATCTGGGACTCTTCCCCCTAAAAAGGAAATTTTCTAAGCTTTGGGTCAGGTTATTATTTGCATGTTCTAGGAAGGTCAGCAGTACAGTACATTCTTCACATGCTAGGTAGCTGAATTTCTGCTGTGGCTCACAACCTCTGACATTAAGTCCTAGAAAAACGTAGGCTAGAGATTTTAAATAGCTTTTGGTAGTTGTAGTAGATAGCAGTGAGCTACTTCCATTAAACTATTAACTAACTAGGCATATTTTAAAATCTGGGCTTCATATCTTTAAATCTGAAAATCCAAGCTCTGAAAATAAATACAGCAATGATTCAATTTTCAGAGTAAACTTGAGTGCATCTACACTGTAGAATGGATGCAGTTTGATACCACTTCAACTGCCTTAGCTCACTGGTATGGGAGTTGTAATGTTACAAGGCCTTTAGCCTTCTCTGCCGAAGAGTGCTGGTGCCTCACCAAACTACAGTGGAGCCCCCGATAGTGCAATGGGTTAAACCCTTTTGCTGGCAGGACTGCTTACCAATAGCTCAGCGGTTTGAATTCAGGGAGAGTGGGTTGAGCTCCCTGTGTCAGCTCCAGCTCCCCATGCGGGGACATGAGAGAAGCCTCCCACAAGGATGGTAAAAACAAGAAAAACATTAGGGTGCCCCCTGGGCAACGTCCTTGCAGAAGGCCAATTCTCTCACACTAGAAGTGACCAGTTTCTCAAGTCACTCCTGACAAGAAAAAAAACACACAAAAACAAACAACAACCCCCAGGATTCCACAGCATTGAGCCATGGAAGCTAAAGTGGTGTCAAACTGCACTCATTCTGCAATGTAGATCAGTTTTCTCAATCTGGGGGTTGGGGACCCTGGGTGGGTCTTGAAGGGATGTCAGAGGCGTCAGCAAAGACCATCAGAAAACACAGTATTTTCTGTTGATCATGGTGGTTATGTGTGGGAAGTTTGGCCAAATTCTATTGTTGGTGGGGTTCAGAATACTCTTTGATTGTAGGTGAACTATAAATCCCAGAAACTACAATTCCCAAATGTCAAGGTCTATTTTCCTGAAACTCCATCAGAGTTCACATTTGGGCATACTGAGTATCTGTGCCAAGTTTGGTCCAGATCCACTATTGTTTGAGGTCATAGTGCTCTATGGATGTAGGTGAACTGCAACTCCAAAACTCAAGGTCAAAGACCACCAAACCCTTCCAGCATTTTCTGTTGGTCATGGGAATTCTATATGCCACGTTTGGTTCAATTCCATTGTTGGTGGAGTTCAGAATGCTCTTTGATTGTAGGTGAACTATAAATCCCAGCAACTACATCTCCCAAAGGACAAAACCAATCACCTCCCCCAACCCTGCCAGTATTCAAATTTGGGCATATTGGGTATTTATGCCAAATTTGGTCAAGTGAATGGAAATACATCCTGCATATCAGATATTTACATTACGATTAATAACAGTATCAAAATTTCAGTTGTGAAAATAATTATATGTTTGGGGGGTCACCACAACATGAGGAACTGTATTAAGGGATCACAGCATTAGGAAGGTGGAAAACCACTGGTCTTTAGCTTTTTCTGCCAAGGAGTGCTGGTGCCTCGCCAAACTACAACCCCAGGATTCCACAGCATTGAGCCATGGAAGCTAAAGTGGTGTCAAACTGTACTCATTCTGCAATGTAGATCAGTTTTCTCGATCTGGGGGGTTGGGGCCCCTGGGTAGGTCTTGAGGGGATGTCGGAGGCATCACCAAAGACCATCAGAAAACGCAGTATTTTCTGTTGATCATGGCGGTTATGTGTGGGAAGTCCCTGAGAAGTAGGAGGCAGGCAACCAAACTGCAATTGGAGTTTGGCAGTTGGAGCAAAATTTTGTTTATGGAGCTGTCCAGACCAGTTATATTATTAAAGCCCTCTGTGTGAGAGACAACTCTCTGGCCAATGCATGAACATTATCTGATATGGGCACTGAAGATATTAATGAGCTGATCTTTGTTCTACCCTAGGAAAAAAAAGAAGAAAAAAACTCTTGCTGTTTCATTTCCTATTATGGGTAACCTTTAGCTACAGTTAATTACAGCTGTAATTTCATATTGCAAACCTGTTAGAAGCTTTGAGCTGATTAATTATCTCCCTCTCCACCCAGACAAGCAGAAAGAGTTTTGAGATAGAGAAAATGCTAGGGGGCAATTGGGGCTGCAATAGAGGAGACACATTATTCAAAGAGGGAAGAAGAAGAGGAGGAGGAGGAAGCAGCCACCATTTACTTGGTTATCTGTGTAACTTCAGAAATAGAGGAACCAATTCTTCTGTCTCGGTGACTCTAATTAAGAAAACTGTATGCAATTATAGTTAATTAAGTTAAGATAGTTTGAGAAGATCAGCCAGCAGTCCATACTATCCTGACACAGCCATAAGTGAAATCCTAAGTTCTGTACTGTGATACTAAAACACATAACAAGGCACAATACTTGTTTCCCTTAATTTAGAAAGTCATGGGCTTCTTCCTCAGCAAAATATGGTGAGAAAAGCATATCTTTCAACATTTCACAGGTGAAAATGGGATACATGGTACCAAGCAACATTGGATTGTGGTCGAGATGGCAAAATGTATTACTAAGGAAAAACAGAAAAGCCAGAAGATGGTGAAGGAGTTTGTTTTGAATGGCTTTGCATTGGAAGCTAAAGTTTTTTGGAGTATTTCCTTACAGCAGGGGGAGTCTGTTGCCTAAAAATGCCTTCCCCTCTTGGATCATGCCATTTTGGAGAAAAACAGTCAACATGCCCAGGATCCTTGTTCCTGCAAGAGTTAGACATTTGACAGAGAGATATTTGAAATAAAAGGTAAACATCTGAAGTACAGGTGCCAGAAGATGGCAATCTTTTCAGACTCTGCAGTTCACAGGTGGAAGAGCATTACTATTATTGTTGTGTTAGGTTATTAAGCTTAATAAAAATAACTGCCCATCTGATTATATCCCTATTTTCTGATATGTGCTTTCGGCCCAGCTTACTTGTCCGAACGCATCAGCCGCTATGTCCCACCTCGTAACTTAAGATCATCGGGGGAGGCCCTGCTCTTGCAAATGCGGTTGGTGGGGACAAGAGATAGGGCCTTTTCGGTGGTGGCTCCCCATCTGTGGAACTCACTCTTTATTGATATACAATCAGCTCCATCCCTCCTGGCATTCAGAAAAAAAGTGAAATCCTGGTTATGGGACCAAGCGTTTGCACATTAGCACGATACGGCACTTTAGATTGGATTGAAATGGCAAACCGGTGGACAAGACCTAATGTTTTTATTATGGACAGAATACTGTTTTTAACTTATGTGAATGTGTATGATGTATTTTAATGCGAATTGTATTTTAATGTATTTTAATGCTATCTGTATTTTAATGTATTTTAATTTTAACTGCTTTTGGATTTATTGTATGTATACTGTGTGGCATCGAATTGTTGCCGTTGTTAGGCCGCTCTGAGTCCCCCCTCGGGGGTTGAGAAGAAGCGGGGTAGAAATGGTGGAAATAAATAAATAAATAAATACATTTCCATGAGATCTATAATCCACAATGTTATATAACCAAACTATAATTTTGGGAACTTTATTTTTTCCCCAAAATCTGATTTTAACCATCCTAGCTATTAAGTGCAAGTAGCCAATTATGTTATTTTTTTTCATTTCATTTCATTTCACTTTATTTCTTGGTTAGTCGCTCTCCACCAAAGGTGCTCCGAGTGACTTACAAATTAAAATTGCATTGCACAGTATAAAAACATTTAAAACCAAGCAGTGAGTATTGACAGTTAGGTCTGATTACAAATTGAATGCACAACCAAAAAGCCAGATCTTGAGCGTTTGTGCGAAGGATCGTAGCTCCAACATTGCTCTAACATATGGTGGCAACAAGTTCCACAGAAATGGAGCATAGATTGAAAAAGTTCTTCGCCTTATCACTTCCAGGTGCGCCTCCCTGGGGCCCAGTATGTATAAAAGATTCTCCGGAGCAGGCCGAGGCGACCGCTGGTGGAGAAAAGGAATGAGGCGGTCCCTAAGATATAAAGGCCCTTGGCTGTTTTGAGCTCTAAATGTCAGGATCAGTGTCTTATACGAGATCCGCTGTTCTATTGGTAACCAATGCAGATGGTGTAGAATCGGTGTAATATGGGACCTCATCGGTGATCTCTATAGGAGCCTGGCCGCCACATTTTGGACCATCCGAATCTTCTGTGTCGTTGACTTTGGGAGGCCAGCATATAAGACGTTACAATAGTCCAACCTTGGGGTGACTGTTGCATGGACTTCCGTTGCCAGTGCTTCTACCGGGAGGTAGGATGCCAATTTCCTTGCCTGGCAAAGATGGAAAAAGGCCTGCTTACTTATAGCAGTAGTCTGGGCCTCCATTGTGAACGCCGAGTCCAACACAACCCCCAGGCTTTAAACAGTGGTAGACAGAACCAAAGCTTCCTCATCAAAGTCAGGCAGAGACTGGATTAATTCTAATGGCTGGCCGGGCCAGAGGATCTCCGTTTTTGCAGGATTCACTTTTAATCTACTCGCTCATAGCCAGCTCATCACTGCTTCCAAGCAAAGCTTAAAGTTCTCAGGTATCGCGCTGTTCAAGGTTCAAGACGCAAGAGTAGCTGGGTATCATCTGGTAGCACTCCAGGCCAAAGCTCCGCACCAGTCCAGTAAGTGGTTGAACATAGATGTTAAACAACATGTTTTCATTTTCTCCCATTAAAAAAAATCAGCAGTGCTGACCTAGGCTGTGAAATTACTTCTTGATCTCTAATTCTAGACATACTATGCTCCAGTATTGAGTGGTACAGGGCAAAGCCACCATATAAAGGCTTTGCATGCTTTGCACAGTGCCACACCATGGTCATTGTGCCTCTGGGAGATATAGGAATGGGCAGCTGGTAGTTGGGTATGCTTCAGCATCTAGACTAGTGGTTCTCAACCTGTGGGTCCCCAGATGTTTTGACCTTCAACTCCCAGAAATCCTAAGAGATGGTAAACTGGGACCCACAGGCTGAGAACCGCTGATCTAGGCATAGATAGATGGCTTGGATTCAAACTACAAGAAAAGAGATTCCATTTGAATATTAGGAAGAATGTCCTGACAATAGGAGCTTTCATCCATGGAATATGTTGTCCAAGAATATGGTGAAGTCCACCTCTTTGGAGGTTTCTAAACAGAGACTAGTTGGTTGTCTGTTGGAAGTGCCCGGATTGTTTTTTCCTGATTAGCAGGAATTGGGTGGCCCTTGGGGTTTCTTCCAATTTTATGATTCCATGATTCCTCCTGAACCTTCAAGGGGACCCTGACAAGATATGAGAAGTAGGCTTGTGCATGTCGGGTGAATTATTATTATATCAGTTTTCAGATGCCTCCGAAATAGGTGTCTTTTTGTTCCTCAGCCAAAAAAGTGGCTATTTTCAGTCCATTGGCAGCAATGGGGGAAATTTTCCCCCTTCCCATTATTTTTGGAAATTGCATAGTTTGTCCTTATATCCTTCATTAAGACCTGGACTAAAAGCATAAGAATTACTTAAGATACCACTCTTCCTGCAATGCTTTCCCCTTGATCTGTAGAAGAGACCTGGGTTTTAATAAAGGGCTTAAGATACCACTCTTCCTGCAGTGCTTTCTCCTTGGTCAGCAGAAGAGACCTGGGTTTCAATAATGGGCTTAAGATTCTCAGGCAGGGCTCACGCAAGCGGAGGGAGAGCTGGTGATTGGCTCCTGCTTGCTTTCGTATTGAGTGGGCTTTTGTGCCGCCCCCTCCTGTTATGAGCTCCCGAAGGTGCCAGAGGTGCCACAGGTACCGAAGGAAACGGTATCCACATACAACTCTAATGAGAAGACACCCTTTTCATCCTGTGGCCATCTGCTGAAGCATAGCCAGCTGTCACTGGCTGCCCCCCATTGTCCCTCTGCCTCTAAATGACCATAGAAGGGATGATCTGGCATCAGAAGAGCAAGGTAAGTGTATAGAGAAGGTCAGAATGGACAGATATGCTGAATTCTGCCTTTAACTTGGATTTGAATTGAATACGACCTTTACAGAACTTTGTCTTTTATTTTTATCATTTTATGATATTGTTTAGACTACTTTTTAGATCACAACTCCCAGAATCCCTAGGAATTAAGTTGTGCTATATTATAAAAAGTAACATTTCCAAACTCCAACCTTCTGCTTACAATGTGGATAATTACCAGATGCCGCATTTCATGATGCATTTTTGTGGCTTAGGGAGACAAATTCGCTCGGAATCTTTGGGCACTCAAAAAGTAGTAGAGAAATGCCAAGATATTTGAATCTGTAAAACCAAACAAAAAAGAAAGGCTGCAGTTATAGGATTAGTAAAGAGATTGTTCCCACCAGCAGGAAAAGAAGAAGGGAAAGGATTTCCTCTTCTTTCCCTTTTTGGCTACATCAGCAAAAACACCATGGCCCAAGTGTTTTGCACCTGCAGCATGAAGAAGGCAGTTTGTTTTCACAGCTAATTAGGCAGGTTGCCTCCTCTATATGTGACATTAGCCTTCCTGAAACTCCCAGTGTTTCCTGGCATCGTCTAAGCGAACTGCAAAACAAACACAAGAGCGCAATGCAGATAGATAGATATAAAAACAAAACATAATGGGCCATCGTGTGTTGCTGTTAGGCTTCATCCACTTGGTTGGGTCAGTTTTTGAGGAAAGGTTGAAGCAAGGAGGATAAATGATGCTTGTTTTGCAACAACTTATATATTGCTTAATGGGCAATTGCAATGTAAGCCACCTTTCAGTGAAGACAAATGACTTCCTTGGCTGGAAGGAAACCACCTCTTGATTGCTGCCTTCCTTTCTCTGCAGAATCTGATTTACAGCTGTCTTTCAGGGTCATTGGGACTGTGAGTTTGTCATCTTGGTATGAGTGAATTTTTAGACCCTGGCCCTTCAGAGAGCATCTTCCATGACATCTGTTAAATTCCAGCTGGGCTCCATATGGATGTGATGGAACTTTCTGTGCAAATAATTATGTGGACCGTGCATTTCACAGAGGAAGGAAAAAATATCAGGAAGATGGGGGAAGAACACAGAGTACAAAGGAAGTAGAGGCACAGAGATGCAAAGTCTGTAGAGTGAGGCACGTCAAACAGCCAAGAAAAAAAATCCACTAGGCAAAACACAGTAAAATCAAGAATTTGCCAGATCCCATCCATAATTCTTCACTTGCTCTCCCTTGTAATGTCTCTGACAGTTTTGTTCTAAGGCTTTTGTTGTTACTTATCAGTGTCTTCAGTACGTTGTGTCTTCAGTGTCTTTGTATGTTGTCAAAGGCTTCCATAGCCGGAATCACTGGGTTGCTGTAAGTTTTTTGGGCTGTATGGCCATGTTCTAGAAGCATTCTCTCCTGACATTTCACCTGCATCTATGGCAGGCATCCTCACAGGTTGTGAGGTCTATAACAACCTCTGAGGATGACTGCCATAGATGCAGGTGAAACATCAGGAGAGAATGCTTCTGGAACATGGCCATACAGCCCGAAAAACTTACAGCAACCCAGTGTCTTCAGTGTCCCTCTCTACTCACTGCACACTGGCAGGTCTACAACCTGTTGTACAAGGTTGGTATTCTTCAATAGGACAGTGTATTACAATCACCAGTTACTGCATGAGTGTCAATTTCCACTCTGCAAGTACAATGTCAAATCTCAATTATGCATATAAACACAATATGCAACATTGCTGTATATGCTATCCCATTTCAATTGCTGTCAACAGAATGCTATGGTGAATAATATGCCCCACACGTGCAGTGCAACTTATTCATATGTATCTCACTAACAGAAAGTTTACTTCCGACTGTAATAATAACTCGGTTGCCTTTTTTCACTAGTTGTTAAAGATGACAGAACATCTGGCTTATTAAAAAGAGGAAATGTGATTATTTTGTATATAATAACCATTATTGGGAGGAAATATTGGATAGTTATTAAGCAAAGGAAGTGGCCATGAAGAAGAAATAGCTGGAAGCTGATGTGGGAATGTTCAAATTAAAGATTATTTCAGTGAGGTGGGTGATATAGACTCTGTTTCATGCAGCACAGACTGTGACGAATAATCCAGCTCAGTGAATCAGACAGCTGAAGATGGACTTTTGGCTATGACAGACAGAGCAATTGTTTAAGTCAATTGTCATATTTAGTTTTTTAATTAAATGTTACAGGCAAACAGTTGTAGGGCATGCATTCACAAATTCTGAGAGCACACATCACTTTACATGACCATATCGGTTATATTTTCCTCCAATTTTGTAGGGTTTCATCCCTGAACTGTACAAGTCTTTTGTGTCATCAATTTTTCAGACCTCAATGAGTAGCTACTCTAGAGATCAGATTAAACAGTGGTTCCCAACATTTATTTGACCAGAGACCACTTTGACCAGGGACCACTCTCCAACATTAGGCCAAAAGGGTTACAAATCAGTTTTTGGTCAACTTTAGATTTGGTTTGGGGTGCTGATTCAGAAAATTGCATTGGATAGACCACATCAGCTCTAGTTTCGGATACAGAACATATGCCATGGTCAGCAGCAGGGAAAGAGTGGCAGGCGGCAGAAAATAAGTAAATAAAGATGAAGGAGGTTCGCAGACCAGATTTTTGTCCTCGCAGCCCACTGGAGGTCCACAACCCACAGGTTAAGAACCACTGGATTAGAGTGAGGGATTCCTCCCCCCACAATCCTATGCACACTTTCCCATAAAGGGTTTTGGCTTTACTCTTCCTTCTTGCCACTATCTCATCTCCCTTTGAAGATGTAGCAGTGGAATATTTCTGAGGTTACTTGCATTTTAAAGGCAGTTTTTATTGCCCTGGTCTTGGCCATGTGGCCATTTGCCATTTGTTCTTCTGCCCTTTCTTCCTTCCAGTGAGGATGCACATTTTTGCCTCTCTCTTTAGGCAAAATGTAGCTGCATGGATTTTAAAAAACCTTTTCCCCTTTTAACGCTTTATAAAATGAGATTGAGTAAGCTAGTTAGCTCCAAGACCTTTAAAAAAATCTAGAATGTGTTTCTTTTACTTCAATAAATACTTGTGAACCTAAAGGTCTGACTCTGCAATCCTGTGCCATCCTAAGAAATAGAAGCTTATCCCAGCGCATCACATGCAAGTTTCTGCTGGTTATGAAGTTTGCTTCTGATACTTGCTATACTTATGGTGGAATCGCCGCAACTGAGGATTATTTTTGAGCCTTACAGTTCAGATTCCCCAACCTTATAGTTTCCCCAAATTGTTCCCCAGATGGGACAAGGAAAGTATGAGTAAGGAAGAGGCAGAAAGAGTTCAGCCAACTGGAGGACTAGGGATCTACACCTAGTAGTCATTGTGGTGCCAAGCCACATTTTGACATAATTGGCCTTGTGTCTGTACCTCTTAAGAGGCCCTTGTTTCAGAACAGAATTTTATGTCTCTTGTAACAATTATCCCATTGAGCTGGATATCAACTCACAGCTTGCTAAACAGGGTTAAGATTTTGTTTTTAATAGCCGCATTTATAATGGCCTCACCTACCTTACATTTTAAAAAGCAAATAAAAATAATGCTGTTTTTAAAAGACCCAAGCTTGCCCTCATTAAATGTTCACGGTTTAATTTGAAGGAAGGAGGTTTCTGGTAGTTAGTGAAATTATAGGGTTGTGAGAAAACAGGGTTTTCTATTAAGTGTCCTTCACAGCACTTTCTTGTAGCTGAAAACACATACATTATTTTCCGTGTATTATTGCTTAGCTTTTCTGTTTATTATTTAAATATGCATATTGTGCTTTATTTTGCTGGCCTTGTGCATAGTTTGCTCTGTTCATTAAAGTGTTTGTTATACTTGCTGGAATCTCAGATGAAATAATTAAAGTGAAATAAAGAAGTAATGCCTCCTAGCTTGTTTTCCCCAACAGTTGCTGGATTGAGCAAAGGAGGTCTGTTCAGCTGGTGGTCAGAGATAACTTTTCCATCTTCCTTCCACCAGCAAGTAAGACGGTGATAGGGACTTACAATAAGCGTTCTGCTTCTCTTGGTCTCAGTTGCAGTTGCTAGCGATTGTGCTCATGGAAATGCCATCCTCCTTGCACCTGGGCTGGCCATGTGGTCTGTCTCCATTTTCTGAGTCTCTTCTTCCTTTGTTCTGCTGAAGTGAGGAGGCATCTTGCCATTGTCCAGGCAAGATGTAGTAGATATGGCTATTTTGTTATTTTTCCTTTTTCTTTTCCTTAGAAGATAGCACAGAGAAGCTAGTCAGCTTCAAGAACCTTTCCTATCCAGAATGGATTTATTTTGACTTTAATAAACATATTATATTTTGATCCTATGAAGTTGTGGATCTGCAATCCTCTTCCATCATGTTTTTACACATAAGCTTCTGCTGGTTATGAACTGTGTTTCTGGCACTCTGCTATATTTTTGTGGATTCACCCCCAAGTGAGGGCTATTTTTGAGCCTAACATCTCCTAATTCCCAACAGCCAGTTGAATTGATTTCCTTTACTCAATTGGGCAGTTAGCTTTTAAGGTGGCCTGGCATATAATTTGTGTAGGTCAACAATAGCTCTGCTTGATACAGATCCAGGGCCATAGCCAGGATTTTGTTTCGGGGGGGGGGGGGGTGAGTTTGTTTTGGGGGAGGGGGCTGAGACTGGGTGGAAGAGGGTCTACCCTAGCAAACCTTTTGTATTGTTATCCCAATAACCCCACTAATGTGGGATATGAGCATGGTGATCAGATCATGATATGAATAAACATAACAGTTTAAATAATGTACCAGTAAGGCCTTTTCGCGGACCACCCTGAGAATTTCGGGGGGGGGGGGGGCTGAAGCCCCCTTAGCCCCCCCTGGCTACATGCCTGTACAGATCAGTTCTAGATCTATAACTCTAGGGGCTTGTCTACACAGACTAAATAAAAATAATGCTCACCTTGTAAGCACTGTGATCTGGACACACAATGTTCTTGATTATTCTCTTGGAATGCAGTTATTTAGACTTTAATCTGATTCAAACAGGCTTGCCTTTTGCCCAACAGCTTTCCAGAAAATATGGATTTTTGGTATGAGGTTGGTTCTCCATCACATCACTGTAGAATTGGATGAGAAGCAACTGGTTGTTATGAAGTGACCTGGGCCAGGCAGTAACCTGATCATTCCTGCCAGGAACTAGTTCTTTCCCAGTATGATACTTTTAATGCTAAGGTTTATGTATGGATATTCCCATACACTCCCATATTAGTATATTAGCATTAACAGAAATATGCATATTCATATTAGCATTAACAGGAAATACATACAGTCACATGTGTGATGGGGAGGGGTGGAGGAGAAAAGCCACCAAAGAGTATGTGGTCAAAAATATGCAAAATAATTTGCATATTTTTAGCTTTTCCCTTTCACTGATATGAGTTCACTGGGGAATTGTGCCACTGGTTATGGTGATCTTACCACAATGTTTGTGGTGTGTATGGCATTGATAAAGTCACTTTGGGGGTCAGGGCAGGAAAACTCAGCGTGGAACAGATTTTTTCACCATTATAGACCAATGGTTCCCAATCGGTTGTCTATGAACCACCAGCGGTCCACTAGAACGAAAATATGGTCAGTGGCCTAGTCATTACTACACTATTGCTTCAAAACCATGCAGCAACAAGCGCGACTGGTCTTGGGAAACCCTCTTATAGTGTCTAGGCAATGGGGATGTCGGGAGGGGAGAGGCTGACTATTCATGAAAGATTACTACTACCACATCAGCTCTAGATTATTAAATATGGTTTTCTGTGTGAGAGCAGATGGCAACTACTGGATGGCATATGTTCTGAATCAGAAACAAGAGCTGATGTGGTTTATCCAATGCAATTTTCTGAATCAGCATACCAATTGACCAAACCAAATCTAAAGTTGACCAAAAACTGATTCGTAACCCTTTTGGCCTAATGTTGCAGAGTGGTCCCTGGTTAAAACCACTGTTATAGACAAATCCTAAGTTTGACTCCATAAGTGCAATACTGAATACCAGTCACAGTTACCACACACATAAATTTTATCTTAATGAGTTGATTCAAATGAAAAATAGAACCTATCCCAATTTTGTCATGAACCTGAATTCAGTTGGGCTGCTCACATGCCGCCAGATTATGGTGTCAGGATGCCCTATAAAATCCAGGATCTGACTGCACTATCTGGGCCTGTACCACACACCATGTCCGTATGCCCTGTTGCCAAATGACATTGGGTGGGTCATCTCTTCCCACCAAAGGAATTATTTGGATATATATTTCCTCCTGTCCAGCCCAGAATGGAAGGAATGAGGAGGATGTTGACCAATTTTTAAATGTCACAAGTAGAGTTGGAAATTATATAAAAGCAGTATCTGATGAAATGTGATGTCGTTGTAGCCCATTACACCATGGCATCTTGTCCCAAGAGAATAGGCGGAAACTTTGTTGCTTCAGTCCTTTGAATATGTAGCAGCAGCTCTGCCCTGGCAGAAAGTTGGCCTGCCTTGTTCTGTATTCCAGCACTGCAGACTGCATATTTGTCAGAAGAGAAGGCATGTTGATGCCAGAATTGGGAAATTGAAGAAAATCATATTTTGGCACAATGATAAGGGAATATAAAAGAGGAGGCGAAGCTGCTGGCACTAGCAATGTTAAAAAGGTCACAAACATAGCACTTGGGAGGGAAGTAAGGCATTGGAGAAAGTGGTATAATTTACCTGCCTTTCCTCACCACTGGTGCAAAATCATGGAAGAAATACAAGCATTAGCATTAAACATCCAGTCATAAGATGACCCTTGGACACTCTTGAGATTTATGTTTTTGTTGTTGTTCTGCATAAGGAAAGTGTGTTCTAGGTATCTGAAGACAGGACCTGGAAGTAAGATTGGCAGATTGGATCTGGGACAGAATTACTTTAACTGTATTCCTTAACAGGAGCATAATGAGTTCTGTAAACTGTAAACTGGTATCTCCTGTGGTTAGGTTTCAGACCCCCAGAGATACCAAAATCCATTGATTCTCAAATCCCATTATATACAATGGTATAGTGTGCGTTATATCAAATGGCAAATTCAAAGTTTGCTTTGGGAATTTTTACGAGATTTTCAAGCTCTGGATGGTTGAATTTGTGGATACAGATTAAACTGAAGTTTAACTTACTTCACTGTTGTGCTAGGGTTTAGAATAAAATGTCATGGAGGGAGGGAAAATTAATATTTCTGGAAGCCAAGGCTCTCATTCCTTCCCATCCCAGCTATATTCCTGCATTTTCCCCATGGTGACACTACTTCCTTCATTCAGTATGGAAGGTCTGAGTGAGTTAGCTCCACATCCTCAGACCAGATGCTGCAAGAAGATATAAAAGTCATCCAGGGGCTACAGAAATTTTTTTTGTTTATTCCAATTACAATCCATAGGAAGAGGCTGGTAAGAAAATGTGACTCAATGCGGGAAGCTGATCCCTGAGGTGCCTGTAAAAGGGAAAAGACATCTGCTCTGCTGGCTCTCTCTCTCTCTCTTTCTAACCACTGCCACAAAATATGCATTAAGATAACAATTGGATTTTTCATGGAGAATCAGCTACAGAGCAACGTCCCATATAATAAGGTTGTTGACATCTTTGCTTGTGCAAACCCTTTGGTCCAATTGGTGCCTTCCAGATATGTGCAACCACAACCCCATCACCTCTGCTCAGTAGAGAGATAAAAACAACACGAGTTGTAGCCGCTTTGAGTGTCCTGGTGGAAAGAAAAGTGGGGCATAAATAAACATAAATATAAAAATAAAAATAAGAATAAGAATAATTTAAGATATTATTGTTGTTGTCTGCTATAGCATTGCACCTAATTTCCCAGTCCCTCTACAAATTGCACTAGCCTCAACCCGGCCTTTAAAAATTGCCTTGAATAGGCAGGAATATATATACAGTGTGTGTGTGTGTGTGTGTGTGTGTGTGTATATATATATATATGTGTGTGTGTGTGTGTGCTATTGTGATTTTTTATGCTTATATTGTCTTGTTAATTTTATGTTTATATTGTTACTTTCTATGTATTGATGGTGTTACTTGGAATCCACTCTGAGTCCCCTCAGGGAGATAGAGCGGTATATAAATAAAGTTTTGTTTGTTTGTTGTTGTATACTTGGAAGCTGCCAAGTTAGTAATGGCTGCTTTCATCCTGAGGAGATATATATATTTGGCCTTCCACATTTGCATGTTTGACTTTTACAAATTTTATTCTTCTTCTTGCTTTTGTTCTTTCTGTTGGGGAATCTGAGCTATTAGGCTAAAAAATAACCCTCAGTTGGGGTGATTCCACCATAAATATAGCAGAGTACCAGAAGTAAACTTCATAACCAGCAGAAACGTACATGTGATGAGCTGGGGTAGCACCTATTCCAGACCTGGGCAATTGCCGGCCCTCCAGGTATTTTGGACTTCAACTCCCAGAAATCCTAGCCAGTTTACCTCCTGGAGGGCCGGCAATTGCCCACGCCTGGCCTATTCCTTAGGATGGCACAGGATTGCAGAGTCAGAACTTTAGGTTCAAAAATATTAAAAGAAATACATTCTTGATAGAAAAGGTCTTGGATCTAACTAGCTTACTCAATCTCATCTTCTAAAGTGGTAAAATGGTAAAAAGTCCATGCAGCTACATTTTACCTAGAGAGAGGCAAAATGTGCATCCTCATAGGTAGAAAGAAAAATCAGAAAAGACTGGAAAAATGGGAAAAGGCCACTTGGCCAGCCCAGGGCAATAAAAATACCTTACAAAGGAAGTTCCGTCACATAATTCTATTGGTACATCATCAAAGGAGGAAGAGTAAAATGCATAAGTATGTGTGTGTGGGGAGAAATCCCTCAGCCTAATCCTATCTCTAGTCTAGCTACTCATTCAGGTCTGGAAACCTGATGACACAAGAGACTTATGCAGGCCAGGGATGAAACCTGACACTTTCTTTCTTGGCCTTCTATAGTATTCCTGAAATAGAGAGTTGACCCCATTGGTATAGTGGTACAACTTTTGCATTTCTTTTCTTTCTAAACAATACATGATTATAACCACACTGTTAGCAGAAGACCAATGCTCATTGTTAAGACATGTTGCTCAGTGTTTAAACTTTTCAATATCTTTATAACTTCAATGAACTGCTCTAAAAATAGAAACAACCATTACTACGTCATCAGCACAGACCAGTAGGCAACATGGGACTGTAGTTGTTTTTAAATGTATAAAGTTTAAAGCTATTCTAAAATTGAAAAAGGGGTTTCAAACACTGCAAAATCAGTGTAGATCAGCAGTTCCTTAAGCGAGGCTAGGAGCTGGGAGGCTTCTGCATGAAATCCATGGAAAATATCTCCTCTCTTTCCCTGAAAGAACTTCAGACTATTTTATATGTCTGCTCCCCGCTTGCCTAACCCCCACCCCCAACTAAATTGGCCTCCCATTTCCACCATTTCCCCATTTCCATGGTTTTCACCAGCTGCTTCAAAACAACTCCCAAACATGTTTCATCCTAACTATTCCAAAAATTTTGTCACAATTTTTTTTATTGTTGGAATCCTATCACAAGCAGGGCTATAACTACCAGCTTGCCTATTTGCCTGTGTCAAGTGACAATTGCCTACTAGTTTATTTATTTAAATTGTTGTTTTTTATTTGTTCAGTCGGCTCCAACTCTTTGTGACCTCATGGATCAGCCCACGCAAGAGCTCCCTGTCCACCATTGCCACCTCCTGCTCATTCAAGGTCAAGCCAGTCACTTCAAGGATGCCATCCACCCATCCATCTTGCCCTTGGTCGGCCCCTCTTCTGTTTTCCTTCCATTTTCCCCAGCATCGTTATCTTCTCCAAGCTTTCCTGCCTTCTCATTATGTGGCCAAAAGGATGTCATCTTTGCCTCTAATACCCATCAATCCAGTGAGCAGCTGGGCTTTATTTCCTGGAGTATTGATTAGTTTGATCTTCTTGAGGTCCAAGGCACTCTCAGAATTTTCCTCCAACACCACAGTTCAAAAGCATCTATCTTCCTTAGCTCAGCCTTCCTCATGGTCCAGCTCCCACATCCATAGGTTGTGAACAATGGGAATACCATCATTCTTAACTGTGTGGATCTTTGTTGCCAGTCTGATGTCTCTATTTTATTGAGATTGGTCATTGCTCTCCTCCCAAGAAGTAAACATCTTCTGATTTCCTTCTTCATGCCTAGAAATACAAAGTCTGTCACTGTCTCCACTTTTTCCTCTCTGTATTTGCCAGTTATCAATCAGTCTGGTTGCCATAATCTTGTTTTCTTTATGGTAATGGCAACCCAGCATTTGCACTTTCTTCTTTCACATTGATTAGAAGGCTCTTCGGCATCTCTTCTCTTTCAGCCATCAAAGTGGTATCATCTGCATATTTAAGGTTGTCGATGTTTCATCCAGCAATGTTAACTCCAGCTTTGGATTTGTCAAGCCCTGCACATTGTATGATGTGTTCTCCATATAAGTTGCATAGATAGAGTGAGAGTATACCACCCTGCCGTACGCCTTTCCTAGTCTTGAATCAGTCTGTTGTTCCATAGTCAGTTCTTACTGTTGCTACTTCGTTGTTATACAGCAGGGGTGCCCACACTTTTTCAGCATGCAAGCTACTTTTAAAAGAACCAAGTCAACATGATCTACCTGTTGCTGTGTGTGGTTGTGCCTCCTGCTGCTGCCGGCTCCTCCTGTGGGGCATTGCAGGAATGAGGGAGCATGAGGCGGGGCCTTTGGAGGCCCTGCCTCGTGCTCACTCATTCCCGCTACCGGCTCCTCCCGCGGGCATTGCGAGAATGAGGGAGCGCGAGGTGGGGCCTTTGGAGGCACTGCCTCACGCTCCCTTGTTCCCACTGCTGGCTCCTCCAACGGGGCACTGCAGCCTCTGCTTCCGGATGAGAGAGAGGCAGGCCGGAGCGCTCCCTCGTTCCCGTAATGCCCCGCGGGTGGAAGGTGCAGAAGTGCCCCATCTGCCTGCGATTGACCTCATTTGGACTCGCGATCAATTGACTTCGTGGGCGGCCCTGTTATACAGATTCCTCAGGACACAGACAAGGTGGCTTGGTATCCCCATACCACCAAGAACTTGCCACAATTTATTATGATCCACACAGTCAAAGGCTTAGAATAATCAATAAAACAGAAATAGATGTTATTTAAGTTATCCCCCACCTTTCTCCTGCCCTGGGATTCAGTCAGTCAGTTGGTAGCCTTTATTTCGGTCAACAAACAATTGGCTAGGATGAGATTCAAAGGAACTCTCCTTAAAGATGTATTTTGGGATACAGCTAGCAAATAGCTGGCATCCTATTTTAAGATATTGATATCTCCTGGAACAAAGATTGCTCACTTGTATGCTTTCTTCATCACATACAGTTCAATGATTGCTCATCCTGTATGTATACAAATAAACACTGCTGACATTAGTTTCCATTGCTATCTTCTCCAAAGAAAACATGTTCTGTAAATCTAGTCTGATGTTCCCAATCCATGTGGGGGCAGAGAGGAGAACACGGAACATTATGTTACAGTTAAATAAGGAAACAAACAGCCTTTTGCTTTTCTAAGCAGACGTTCTTTTAGAACCATGTGAATTTTGAGTGTGACGTAGTTTAAATGTTACAGCTTGTATCAGTCCTTAGGGAGAATCACATTTTATAAATATTTTTACCAGCAATCCAGGATTTTATTTATAGAAAAAGTATGCTCTCAGTTTGTAAAGGCTATTAAATGGCAGCCAGCCACTTCTTACAAACAGGAGGAATACATTGCTACATCTAAGGACAACCACGGTCTCACATGTGGTCATAGCATTGGTAGTAATGGTTCCATAGATCCGAACGCACTATCCCGATTTGGCAAAGACAGTCCCAATTAATCTTCTGTCATTCTGTTTTTGAACTACAGGCAGTCCCCAAGTTATGAGCAAGATAGGTTCTGTAGGTTTGTTTCTAAGTTGAATTTTTATGTAAGTTGGAACAGGTACATTTTAAAGAGTAACTTCAGCCATATTCTAGGCAGCTACATTGGATTTTGAAAAATGTGGGTTGTCATGAAAACAAGGATTGGAAACAAAGCATCAGTGGAGATTCCTTTTCCTCATGATAACAATTCTTCCAGGAGATGATTTCCCTTTTAACTAGGAGTCATTTCGTTTGTAAGTCAGATATTTGTAACTCGGGGGACTGCTTGTATTTTTAAAGTGTCTCCAAGTGTCTCTTCTCCTCCCACTTATCCCATTGCCATCAATTTAATTCAGTGGCTGTAAATGAAGTACAAAATGCAAAAGTAGTTTGGAAATTGTCCCTCAGCAAATACTGTGTATGTGATGGGGGGAGGGAATTGGTGAGGGGAAAAAGGATGAGTCTTTCTCATTCCAGAAAAATTACACAAAAGCAAAGCACTGCAGTTTCTCCTAATTTGGCCCTCTGTCTACATTGATAACTTTGTAATCTTGGCCACTCTTTGTTTCTTGGTCACATCAATTTTGATCTGTGAAATGTTGGAGAGTATGGAAATGCGGTGGCGCAGCAGGTTAAATTGGTGAGCTGCTGAACTTACAGGCTGAAAGGTCAGCGGTTCAAATCCAGGGAGCAGGATGAGCTCCTGCTATTAGCCCTAGCTTCTGCCAACTTAGCAGTTTGAACAAATGCAAATGTGAGTAGATCAATAAGTACCACTTTGTCAGGAAGGTAAGGCACTCCATGCAGTCATGCCAGCCACATTATGTAGGAGGTGTCTACGGACAACGCTGGCTCTTTAGCTTAGAAATGGAGATGAGCACCACCTCCCAGAGCCAGACACGACTAAACTTAATGTCATGGGGAAACCTTTCCCTTTAACTTTTTATGGAATGTTAGCAAAGTGGAACTTATGTGTCACACCTGAAGCTCTCTACCTGTTGGCCAAGTCCATCCATTCCTGCCCCCACCCAACATCATTTTAGGCAGATGTTGATCCAATCATACACAAAAAGCCCCCCACAACAAATGAAAACAGAAAGACACCTGTCTGCAACCCATAAAGACAAACGCAAACACCTCATTGTTCAGAAGCACTCCAGGACTCCACAATACTTTGCAATCTCTCTCAAAAGAGATGACATGGCATTACTTTTAGACACCATTTTGAAAGGGATTGTTGAGGAAAATAGAGTTTGCTGTGAGAGTTATTGCCTGGGCCGCAGAGATATAGGCGCTTCATGCTATATTCAGCCCAATAACATAAAACTTGCAGCCAGGCCGATGGTGGTGTATTTGTTTTCAGCATTTTGAAGGTGCCATCGACAGAGCTGCATCCTTCAAATAGTTTCAGCACCTTGGATGGTCCCTTCAAAATTTGGATGAAAACCATTGCACCATTAACATGGGAGCCCCTAGCTTAGTGGTTCTGAACCTGGGATCCCCAGATGTTTTTGGTCGACAATTCCCAGAAATCCCAACCAGTTTACCAGCTGTTAGGATTTCTGGGAGTTGAAGGCCAAAAACATCTGGGGACCCCAGGTTGAGAACCCCTAGCTGATACTGGGAAGTTTTTCAGTAGCCCTGTGGAGCCAAGAGTTAAGATTGTGACCCCAAAGCTTCAGATGGGTTGGACTGATTCTGTTTGTTTTCCTTTGGTGGTGCTACTGTTTTTCTAGACAGCTTAATTGCTGCCTAGCCTTGAAGGATAAATAGCCTCTCTCCTCCTCTTGTGTGGTTTGGCAATGGTACACAAGTTGCTCAGAGTTCAAGCACTTGTTCCCAGGCTTGTGCTTTGGGCTGTTTTCTGTTTTTGTTCTCCCTGCACGTCTTAAAAAACTAGAAGAGAAAGGGCCTATAAAAAGGCTACTCTGGAATATATATCAGATTTAACAACTGTTTACAGCAGATGTTGTCAACAAAAAACAGTGTCATGCTAGTCATTATTTTAGTCCATGTGCAGAAGAAGACAACAACAGCAGCAGTTAATATGGGACCTCCTCTTTCCCTGTATCCCACAAAACCAACCAGTCAAAACAAAGTCCCACCAAAAACAGAACCCATGAAAATATTTTTGTATGGCTCCCATTAAAGATCAGCTGGGAACATATAAACAGGAAAGCTAATAGCACAACGGGTTAAACTGCTGAGCTGCCAAACTTGCTGACCGAAAGGTTGGCGGGTTGAATCTGGGGGGTGGGGTGAGCTCCTGTTGTTTGCCCTAGCTTCTGCCAACCTAGCAGTTCAAAAACATGCAAATGTGAGTAGATCAATAGGTATTTATTTATTTCCACCATTTCTACCCCGCATCTTCTCAACCCCCGAGGGGGGACTCAGAGCGGCCTCACAATGGCAACAATTCAATGCCCAGAACACAGTAAACATATAATAGAAACCACAACAGTCAAATTTAAAATACATTAAATACAGTTAACATTAAAATATAATTAGCATTAAAATATATCAAAATATAAAATGTATCTTTGACTTGGAAATGGAGATGAGCACCACCCCCCAGAGTCAGATATGACTAGACTTAATGTCAGGGGAAACCTTTACTATTTAGCAAGGGTATTTTTGGCGGCAGTTGCCAATGAAGATGAGGTCCTGTGATGTGTCTCAACACCCTGTGGAGTTAGATTGATAATGTAATACATAACAGAGCTTTATCAGTTGCAGTGTCTTGGTTGTGGAACTCCTTACCTATCCAAGGAGGTTATGCTGGATTCATCTCTTTTAAACTTCCAACAGGCAGCTAATGCAGAGCTGTCCTGCTCTTTTATGTTTTTTAAAACTAGATCGAAATGCTGCTTTTAGATCCCTTTTCGCTCTAAAAACTTTAATGTGGTTTTAAAATGTTTTTATTTGTTCATTTCCTCAGGAGCCCTTATGGGCTGGAAGGGAATGCAAAAAGTACTTCGAATAAATAATAAATAATAAACATAAAAGATTAGGAAAAATTAAATGTTAGAAAAAGCTTCCTGATGGAAAGAGCTCTTCAACAGTGGAATATGCTTTCTGGGAATGTGATTGAAACAACTTCTCTGGAAGTTTTTTAACAGATGCTGAATAGTTATCTCTCAGGAGGGCTTTGATGTCAGAATGGGTTTGGATTCTACGTTCCCTTTGGTCTCTGTTGGGTTTCATCCCTAGACTGCACAAGTCTCCAATCCTCAAGATAGGACTAGATAGGATTAGAGTGAAGGATTTCTCCCCTCACATTCCTATGCAAGGGGTTTTGTCTTACTCTTCTTCCTTGCCACTATCTTCTCCCCCGTTTGAAGATGAAGCAATGGAATCTCTGTGAGGGATGAGGTAACTTAATCTTTACAGGTATTTGTATTGCCCTGGCTTTTGACCATGTGGTCATTCTCCATTGCCCTTCTCTTCTGCCTTTGTCTTCCTTCCAGTGAGGACACATTTTGCCATTCTCCAGGCAAAATGTAGCTGCAGGAATAGCAAGTGCAACTACTATTTTTTAATGACAGGTAAGGGGGTGGTGTAATTATACTAACCATCCAACAACAGATGAAAATCAAACACATTTGACCAAGCAATAACAGAATGGTCACGATGACATACATAATGAAAAACAAACTACTGCAACCTCCCAGGCCAGGATTACCCATAAGGCCAACCTAGGCCATGGCCTAGGGGTGCAAGCCAAGGGGGGGGGGGGGGCAGATCACGGACCAAAATAAAATAAAATGTTGAAACAAATAAAAATGCAATGCGCATGGAGATGAGGAAGGAAGGATATCAGAGGTCCTCCTTTTCAGCACCGCCCCTGCCCCTTCCTGAATACCAGCTCCTGCCTCTGCTATTGTTGCGCAAATGGCGTATGCGCAGGGGCTCTCAACACTGGTGTCGATGTTGACAGGAGCAACAATTAACTCTCTCGATGCCGACAGCATCCCCTTGCTGACTTCTTCAGCGCAAGTACAGGAAACTCCATTGCGCAGTCTGCGCATGCCCTAACACCATGAAAGCTGGTATTCCTCCTCCAACACAAGGAGGAGACTCCTCCTTATTGGAGAGAGAAGCACAACTGCTGGCTACAGCACATGCACAAACCCCAGTACAGGAGAGAAGCCCAACGTGACAAGCCCCGAAGCGCGGCATTGGTACAGCTGCTGATTACAACGCATGCACAATCCCCAATACCGGGTAGGAGCCAAGTGCCTCAAGCCCTGGCATCAGGGAGGAGGCTCCTCCCCCCATGCATGCATCCATAGTGCCTGCCGAGAGGGAAACTCCTGTGGTAGACCTAGTGGGGCCACACTGGGAGAGCTGGATGCGGGGCCCTAAGGGGGACGAGCGGATGAAAGGATGTGGGGGTGCAGTAGAGGTTGGCTTAAAGGGGGCGTAATTCCAAAGTGTGGCCTAGGGCGCAAAAAGGTTTTAATACGGGCCTGCAACCTCCCCAAGCTTTTCTGTTACTCCCAATAATGTATGATACATTATTGGGAGTAACAGAAAAGCTTGGGGAGGTTGCAGTAGTTTGTTTTTTCCTTGTCCTGGTCCCTCAGTCTCAGAGGAAGGCAATGGCAAACCTTTTTTTGAATACATCTGGCTCCATCTACACTGCCAAATAAAATTCAAGTTATCTGCTTTGTCCTGGATTGTATTAGTCTGCACTGCTATATAATCCAGTTCAAAGCAAATAATCTGGATTTTATCTGGCAGTGTAGATGGGGCCCTAGGTTCACCATAAGCTGAAGGCACACAAGAGTAACAACAAAGAGGAAGATTCTGCCCCCTCCTCTCCTCTGCTCCTCTACTTTTGTCCTTTCAACTCAGTTTGCATCAAATGAAGTAAGTTGAAGACAAAGGGTGACATGAGAAGAGAGAAACAGGGACATTTAAAAATCCGTGGAAAAGTGGGATGGCAAAGACTTTATTCGATCCATCACTGCCTTGGTCAGAAAAATATCCCGGTTTATTTATTTGTGCTGTTCTCTCCACATCCAAGTTGATGCAGTAGTTTCCTTTGAGCATAAGACAGGCCTGGGAGGACAGACATCATTCACTCTTTTGCCTTCTGGTATAATGCAGGCTTTGCCATTATCTTTGACCCCCCAACATATGGCTCTATTTGCTACTGCATTCTCTAGTGGCTTCCTCTTGTCATTCACTCTTGACCCAGAACAACTCCCACTCCCAGCCTTCTAGCCAGCCAAACCTAAGGAAAGCCTCTGCCTTTTCCTTCCTCCCATATACAGTCATCCTTCCTGAGTGAATGAATGCATTGGTCTCTTCTGGCCTTCCTTTAACCCTTTGCCTTAATCCCTTGTTTCCCACCAAAATTGACCATTCTTGAACAAGAACCACCAATTTGTTGACCATGTGCTACGTTTTAGAGCTGTTTTCACTAACTTACCCAGGAGTCTAGAAGAAGACATTACAAATGGATGCATGTGGTGCTAGCGTGGCCTGCCCAGGATCAGTTGTTTCTTTCTTTCCTGGGAACTTGTGAGGGATCTGCAGCCTATGATTCATAGTCCAGAGCTGGGCCCAGGACCACCACTTTCAGTAGCCATGCTTAAGCCATAAAAACTACCTCTGAAATGCTCTGTGTCCAGATGCTTCGAATTCAAAGTGACAGTAATCAGCTTTAACAAAGAGGTATTTATTGCAATACAACTAACAGACGACCCTAATAAGAATGACTAGTGTGGCTCCCAGATAGTCCATGTTGCAGCTCCTGAATCCTTTCCAACCAAATCCTGGTAGATATCAAGGGCATAAGGTAAAGGTAAAGGTTTCCCCTTGACATGAAGTCTAGTGGTGTCTGACTCTGGGGGTTGGTGCTCATCCCCATTGGTAAGCTGAAGAGCCAGTATGATCCGTAGACATCTCCTAGGTCATGTGGCCAGCATGACTGCATGGATGGAGCGCTATTACCTTTCTGCAGAAGCGGTACCTATTGATCTACTCACATTTGCATGTTTTTGAACTGCTAGGTTGGCAGAAGCTGGGGCTAACAGTAAGAGCTCGCCCTGCTCCCAGGACTTGAACTGCCAACTTTTCGGTCAACAAGTTCAGCAGCTCAGTGGTTTAACCCACTGGGTCACCGGGGGCTCCTGTTGGAGTACTGTTGTGTAAATTCGCTCTAGATCTCTGTGACTGAAGTTCAGTATGCTAACTACTTCACCAAACTAGAATACCAGTTGCAGAGCAGACAGTATAGAATAATACATTTTAAAGTGTAACACCTCTGAGAAGATTCTAAAAATGCATAATGCTGTGGATCCACATATCAGTGAACTAATTCTAGTGATTTTCACTCCTACAGAGGGATGTCTTTTGTAGGGAGAATGCCTTGAGCCATCTCAACTGGCTCCATTCCTTACAGGTGTGGCTGCTGACATTATGGTCCCTTCTCATCTAAAAGCTCCAGGACATTGACTCTGCCTCCAACTACATCACTAATGGAAAGGAGGAGGCAAGCATCAAGGAGTAGTTTGGAACTATTATGTGTTTTATATCATGCTTGACAGTGAATTGTTACCTGTTTGGAAACCATTCTGAGTCCCTTTTGGAGGTCGAGAAGGACGAGGTATAAATGCCTGGAATAAATCTTTCTGGCATTACTTCCGAATGAAGATTCTTAGGAAGGACTCATCCCACGCTTTTTACAAGCACGTTGATGACTAAGGTTGGATGTGTCCTTTGAGCCTGTGCAATTGATTTTTCTGGTGGAGCGCAGTGTGCACAGAACTGGCCTCACCCTTTAAACCAAAGGTTCATCTGCCGGGGCCTAGAAAGCTTAGGATGGTGGCAGCAAGGTCCTCCGGTCATAGGTTTGATTTGAGTTTCATTCTCTAGATCAGTGATTTTCAACTTTTTTGAGCCGTAGCACAATTTTTACATTTACAAAATCCTCGGGCACACCAACAACCAAAATGACAACAAATGACACTCAACTGTCATTTTACTAACTGTCACCTCCCCCTCCCCCTTGTGACGCCGCTGCTTCTGCCAAACCCCCCTCCCCCCCCAGGAGGCCCACACACAGGAGGCCCATCACCGCCCCACAGGGGAGGGCTGGGCTGAGTGGCCGAAGCACATGCAGGCTCGTCTGAGCAGGACGAATAGGAATTGAGCACATGGGGTGGCTCCAAGCCTCGGAACAAACTGCGGCAGAGGCTTGCAGCTGTCGCCACCCCCAGCTCTCCTTCCCGAAGGGGTTCAGCCCCCCCCCAGGAGTGCCTCCCCCCCCCGGCGTCCCTTCAGCTTCCCTGCTGTCACCTTGGAGCCAGATCGGGAAGGAACCAAGGGCTGTGGAGCTGCGCATCCCGGCCTCTACTCTGCAGCAAACCTGGAGCCCAGCCAGGATAGGCCAGGAGATGAGGGGTTGCTCCCCTTCCCTGGCGCGGAGGGGCTAGATGGCAGAAAGCCTTGCCTCGAGCCTCTGGGAGCAGGGTCAGATGGGGGCAGCTCCCATGGACTCCTCCTCCCTTTCCTCCTCCTTACTGCTGGAGGGGAGGAAGGCAGAAGAGCACCCAGGAGCCAGGAAACAGGAGGAGCTGCAGCCTGACCAGGCAGCCCTTGGTGCACAGAGGGAGGGAAGGAAGGAAGGGAAGGAGAGAGAGAGGAGGGAGGGAGGAAAGTTCTGGACGCCGAGGGCTCTCCCTGGCTGCAGGCAGGCTGGCATTGCTGCTTCAGCCAGGAAAGCCTCATTTCTGCTGCCTGAAGTTTCCTGCTAGTCGCTCTTTCTCTCTCTCTCCACTGTAAATTTCCCACGGCACACCTGTTGATCTCTCACGACACATTAGTGTTCCGCGGCACACTGGTTGAAAATCACTGCTCTAGATGGTTGATCTTACAGGGTTAGACAAGCACCATCTGTCCAGGTTTGAAATTAGAGTTTTCCTTCTCTTAGGATGGTTGCCAAAAGGCTAGAGAGCCCATCCTGCCCATTGACGCTCTTTGTCAGACCCTTCGGTTGTGACCTGTCTGGCATGAAAGGGCCTACCAGTGGTTAATATGCCACAGCCAGCATAGCTCACAACTTCATTAGGGTACACTAGCCTCTCCCCCGCGACAAGGGGGCACCAATAGAGAGCCCTGAAATAAATAAATAAATAAATAAACTATATGCACACTTACAACAGCTCTTCTTGCTGGAAACAGAATGCCTAACTACATTGAGTTTACTTTGCTATAGCAAAATAATTCTTGTTTTCTTACTTCTGCTCCTTGATGCTAGCTCCTTTACCTGTTCAAACAAAGGAGGAGGAACAAAGCGACTTTGATGCAGCCCATGCAGGCCTGTGACAGTTCCCCAGACAGCAGGTGCTTGTTGATTTATGTTCTGCCTCTGATATTTCTCTCCCATCCCGAGGGCAGGTTAGGTTTTAAGAGCAATCTTGGTTTGCCCAGGAATTCCCCCTTCTCTGCCTGCTCTTCTTTCACTCTGATTCATTCTACTTTGGCTGTTCTCTGATCGCCTCTGATCTTCTTTTCCTTTGACAGCTGCTGGCTTCCCACAGTTTGGCTTGGAGTTTGGTGGGTTGGTGCCTCCAGCTGTCCAGGCTCCTGGTGGAATGGGGAAAGGAGAGGTGGAAAAGAAGCGAGCCTTTCAGGCTGAATTGACAAGAAAGCCAAACAGACATTTTGCCTTTCATGCAAAATCTGGGCAAGAGAAGTGGTGGGATTGTGTCTTTTCATGGGGCCATCTGGAGCCACAAAGCTATCTTTGTAACTCACTCCTGGCAAAGAGAGCACACATATGCAGAGTGCAGCCTTTCCAGTCACATGGTCCCAAGTTGCTCATTCTTGTCAGATTATTGCATTTTGAATGGCAATTCATGAGTCAGCACAAGATGTATTTTTTGCACTGTTACATGTTTGACACCAGATGGCGCTGTCTCAAGACTGATGAATGGAATCTTGAGGAATGACAGTTGGGATCTGACAGTTGGGAATTGTCCGTTGAAGAGGACAGTTAGGATTAAATATTTGTGAGGAAAGGATGTTTAGGAAGGTAGCTGTAATTGCTGTTGTTTTTCCATGCTTAGCTTGTTATTGTTAAATTCAATTCAATACAAAGTTATATTTTTACCTTGTGAATTGAATGAGAGTGTCATTATTCACACGAACAGAGACTGGAGTTTATTGGGCCGATGGGGAATTAAACTTCTATATTTCTGTTGCCTATTCCGCTGTGGCATAAATACTCGACGCCGAAGAGGTTATGGGCCCAGATCCCAGAACCCAGAACACAGAATCCAGAATTGCAGAGGCACAGAGATACTACATAACCCATAATTCATAGAAAAAGTTTTTGAATAACACTAGAAATTGCAGCAGAAGTCGCTGTTTACCTCAGTGTTAGAGAAAAAAAGCTGAAGTGAATTTTTGCCAGGAGCATCTGTAGTGTGAAGAGAGATGGCATTATTTGGAGCACAGCATCATTTAGAAAAACTCAGAGGCAGCTCAAATTATTTAATATGGGCTACCAAAGTGAGAGCAGTTTTGGCAAAGGAAGAGCTGTTATCCTGCTTAACACATCTACCTATTTCTGATGCAGAAAGGTTGAAAGATGGCAAGGCAAGGGCTACCATCATCCTGTCAGTTGACGATAGGAACCTCACATATTTAGCTCTGGAAGAAACAGCCGCTGACTGTTGGAAAAGGCTTGAAAAGCTGTATCAGCAGGCTACTGGAGGCTCAAAAGTTTTATTGAGCAGAGAACTGTTTTCACTGAAGCTTCTGTCAATGGAAGATTGTGCCAGAGAGACTCATTTGAGTAAAATGCTGAGCATATTTAATGATTTAGCAGCAAGGGGCACCAATTTTACAGAAGATCAGAGAGGCTTAATTCTACTAAGCAGTTTGGGGCAGAGCTACAACTCATTCATTGACTCCATGCAATCTGTGAAAGAAGAGGACATCAACTTCGACTTAGTTTCGACTAGATTGGAGAACTGGGCTTGTTACAGAAGAAATGCCCAGCAACTTTCAACGGAGAAGAAGATCAACAAAGGCTTCAATATGAAGAGGAAAGAGACAATCCAGTGTGACATCATCTGTTACATTTGTAATAAAAGAGGACACAAAGCTAGACAATGTCATCAGAACAAGTTTAAGAAGAGTGAATCAGCACAGAGCAAGAAAGAACAGATCAACAATTCAAGAAAAGACTCTGATTCAGGCTGTCTGTTGATGAGTTTACAATGTAACAATGATTTTATTCCTCAGGTACCCTGGATTATTGACTCTGGGAGTGCAAAGAGTTTTGTTAAGGATAGTAAATTGTTAGCAGAGAAGGAACCTTTATCTGGTTCTATGCAAAGTTGTGTGAGTCTAGCCAATGGTCAAAGGTGCAAGGTTTTAACAAAGGGAGAAGTTGAAATTGGTCAACTTAGTCTAAAGTTAGACAATGTTTATTTAGTTCCTGAGCTAGAACACAATGTTCTAGGGGTGAAACAACTTGCAGACCATGGTTTATCCATTGTGTTTGAAGGGGAGTTATGTAAAATGAGTAATAAAAATACAGGTATGTATAAGGAAGTAAAATTTCAAAATGGTTTCTATAGAATGAATGCTAGTAATAAAATGTCTACAAATAGTATTCAGAGTTTGGAAGGGAAACCTCTGCATGGTGACAGATGTCTGCACATGCTACACAGGAAGTTTGGCCACATGAACTATAATATGATTAGAAAGACTGCACAGCTAGTAGGCATTCAAATACCAGAATGCAGAAATTATTTAGAGTGTGCTGTCTGTAACAAAACAAAGTTAAAGGCTTATCCTGTTGCCAAAAGGAGTGATAGAGTAACAACTAAGTTACAGTTAGTGCACATGGATCTAGCTGGACCTTTTCCAAAGAGTATTGGAGGGAATGTATTTCTACTAGTAATAGTAGATGATAGGTCTCGATTTGGTTTCGTTTATCCTCTGAAAGGTAAATTTCAGGTGTATGAAAAATTTATTGAATGGTACAATTTTGTGAAGAACCAATTTCCTGATTTGACTGTTAAACAAGTTCAATCTGATAGAGGAGGTGAATTTGTGAATGAAAGACTTAAGAATTTTTTTAAGGATAAAGGAATTTGGCATAGGAAAACAAATCCGTGTGTATCAAAAGAAAATGGAATTGCGGAGCGTCGCTTAGGTGTAATTCAAACCATGGTAAAATCAATGCTTGAGGATGCACAAATGTCCAAAGGTTTTTGGGCAGAAGCAGCTAACACTGCCAATTACGTGCTGAATAGGTTATGGACCTCAAGTGTAAATGAAATCCCATTCTATTTGTTTTATGGAAGACATCCAAAGGTGGATCATTTTCAAGTATTTGGTGCACATGCAAATGTTTTAATTCCTATACAGCAAAGAGACAAAAGAGATCAGCATTGGGTAAAGATGCAATTTATTGGATATGAAGGTGGAACGAAAGGCTATAGATTCTGGAATGGCTCTTCTCCAGGGAAGAAGATCACAGTCTCCAGATCTGTAAAGTTCGAAAATAATACTCATTGGGATAGAATTCATGCGAACACTGAAGTGTTCATAACCCCAAGTGTTTCTAGAGTAAAGAATGAATCTGAAGTTGTAGAGGTATTAGATGAGGCAAATGTGGAAGAAAGCAAGGAACAATCTGAAGAAAGTAATTTTCATGATTTTTGCGCCACAAACTCTGACTTAGTGTCCAAATCTGTAACAGAGGTTGATGGACATTGTCAAGAGGAGATTAGGGATGTGGAGGAGACTAAGGATGAGATTCCTAGGAGATCCACACGTATCACTAAAGGAATTCCACCAGCCAAGTACCAAGTCACGCAAATAGGAAGTATAGAGTGGAAAGATCCTAATTCTTACGCTGAAGCATTGCGTAGACCGAAAAATGAACGTGATTGTTGGGTAAAAGCAATGAAGAAGGAATTTGATTCACTTCATTCTTTAAATGTTTTAGAACAAGCAAATGTAACCAAAGATGTAAAGGTAATTGGTTGCAAGTGGGTATTTAAAAGGAAAACACAAGTTGATGGTTCATTATTGTACAAAGCAAGATTGGTTGCACAAGGTTTTGGTCAAATTTACAATCAAAATTATGATGAGGTATATGCTCCAACGATTAGACCTGAAACAATTAGGACTGCTTTAGGCATCGGTGTGCAAAGAAAGTATGTTATAAGGCACTTTGACATTGCCACAGCTTATTTAAACGCAGAGCTGACTGACAATGTATATATGAGAGCAATACCTGGTTTTGAAAAAGATACTCCAACTGGTGTGTATCGACTACAGAAAGCATTATACGGGCTAAAGCAAGCAGCGAGATGCTGGAACCAGTGTATAGACGAAAAGTTAAAGGGTCTTGGCTTCGAAAGAAGCAGTGTAGATACATGTCTATATAAGAAAGGAAAAGAGTCTAAAAAGCAAACATTTGTTTTGGTGTTTGTCGATGATCTCTTAGTACTAGCACCATCCGAAAGGGATGTGGAACAAGTTTTTAAGGGACTAAACTCAAGTATGACTGTAAAAGATCTTGGAGAAGTCCGGAAATACTTAGGCGTAAATGTAACTAGAACTGAAAAAGATATTTGTCTAGATCAAAAGACAAAATTTTTGAGTTACTTGAGAGAACAAGATTGACTCTGTGTAAAACAGTAGCAACTCCAATGGTACCAGATTTTTTAAAGCTTGATAGAGGTGAAATGTTTGACAATCAAACATTGTATAGATCAGTGGTTGGGAGCCTCTTGTATTTGGCAAATGGACTAGGCCTGACATCGCCTATGCCACTAATGTACTAAGCAGGAGAGTGAATGAACCAACGTTGACTGATTGGCAAGCTGTAAAACGAGTGTTAAGATATTTGAAAGGAACATGTGACAAAAAGCTAAAAATTTGTCCAAAAGAAAGCGGTATGAAGGGGTTTGCAGACACAAGTTTTGGTGACAACGAACAAAACTTGTCATGTTCTGGGTATCTAATTAGTTTTAATGGGATACAAGTGACATGGAAATCTCGTAAACAGTCACACGTTTGTTTATCCACGGCAGAAGCTGAATTTTCTGCTTTGTCTGACTGTTGTACAGAACTAGAGTGGATAAAGGCTCTAGTAAACGAGTTCCAAAGTTTTGAAGATAAGATATCTTTATTTACTGATTCTCAATCTTGTATAGCAATATCAAATGCTGAAGGATTAAAGCAGAGAACAAAATATATTGGGGTAAGGTACCAAAATGTTAGAAAGTTAGTACAGGATGGTTTTATTAATCCTGTGTATGTCCAGTCAGATGATAATATGGCTGATATGTTTACAAAATCATTGACTAATTGTAAATTAAATGTATTTTGTAAGAAGATATTGTTATTATAAGTAATGTGTGTACTTGTGTTGCTCATGAAGGAGGAGTGTCAGATTATTGCATTTTGAATGGCAATTCATGAGTCAGCACAAGATGTATTTTAGCAGTGTGACATGTTTGACACACAGATGGCGCTGTCTCAAGACTGATGAATGGAATCTTGAGGAATGACAGTTGGGATCTGACAGTTGGAATTGTCCATTGAAGAGGACAGTTGGGATTAAATATTTGTGAGGAAAGGATGTTTAGGAAGGTAGCTGTGATTGCTGTTGTTTTTCCATGCTTTGCTTGTTATTGTTAAATTCAATTCAATACAAAGTTATATTTTTACCTTGTGAATTGAATGAGAGTGTCATTATTCACACGAACAGAGACTGGAGTTTTTTGGGCCGATGGGGAATTAAATTCTATATTTCTGTTGCCTATTCCGCTGTGGCATAAATACTCGGCGCCGAAGAATTACATGACAGGAGGTTGGACTAGATGGCCCTTGTGGTCCTTTCGCTTCTATAATTCTATGACCCAAATTCAAACCCTGGCATTTTCTAGATCAAAGGAATCTAAGGTAAAAGCATTGCAGAAAACACTTGGACTGTAAAAGGGTTTTTGGAAGTACAGTGCCAAGAATCTTCTAGACAGGGTTTATGCCTGATGGGGAATGTTATGTTGTGTAGTCATAAAAAATTATTTGAGGCGCAGGAGGACTGCTGTTCATCTGAGTAAACATATTGGACCACTGGCACAGTGCTTCCTGGGCTCTCTCTAATGTCTTTCCATTGTGTCAGGGACTGAATGCAATGGGATTATTTTTCTCAACAGAACCACATGGCAATGGCTTAGGGAGAAACAATGGCTCATGGATTACCACATTGAGTAGCACTGAGAAACATGATGGAGTGGTTTGGGCATTGGACAATGACTCTGGAGGCCAGAGTCCAAATCCTGACTGATCATGAAACCTTAGTCAAGATTTGTTTCTCTCTGAACAAATCTTCACAAAAAGCAGTGGCTCCCAACCTTTTTTTGACCAGGGACCACTCTCAACATTAGTACCAAAAGGGTTACAAATCAGTTTTTGGTCAACTCGGTTTGATTATTTGGGGTGCTGATCCAGAAAATTGCATTGGATAGACCACATCAGCTCTAGTCTCTGATACAGAACATATGCCATCCAGTAGTTGCCATCTGCTTGTCCACAAAAAAAACCATATTTAATAAGCCTTGGCACTATAAGAGGGTTTCTTGCGACCAGACACTCGTTGCAATGGTGTAGTAACAGTGAGGCCACGAACCATATTTAACTTCTTGTGGACCACAGGTTGGAAACCACTGCCTTAGAGTTACCATAAGTTGGAAATGACATATATAGATATCCACATATCTGTATAGTTGAAGGTAGTGCATCATACCTTTCCAAATCCTCATTCAAATTCCCATATGGCTTCACTTTATATAGAATGGCAGATGCATTTTGACCCAAGGACAATTAGAGAGAGCAACGTCTCATGGAGCAGGAAAGGAACTAGGGAGATGATCAGTGATCACCATTAGAGTGGACAGTGAATGTGTGTGAAGATTATTAGAAAGTTAAGATAACTGACTAAGTATGGTCTTGGTTTTTTTGTGTGTGTCAGGAGTGACTTGAGAAACTGCAAGTTGCCTTCGGTGTAAGAGAATTGGTGGTCTGAAAGGACATTGTCCAGGGGACACCCGGATGTTTTTGATGTTTGCCATCCTTATGAGAGGCTTCTCATGGTCTTGGTAACGTCCCAGGTATACATTCTATCTAGGCAGGTAGTAAGAGTGACAGGACAACAAGTATGCCAATTGGTTTAGATGGATATGTGGAAAAGTGTGTATTCTCATGCATGGTGGGGGAAGGAGATGCAGCCATTGCTGCCGTGTGACCCAAAATAATCTGAACATGCAAATAAGGTAAAAATGCTCTTTTTGTACTGTGGTGTCTTTAGGGTGGGGGAAATGTGCGGGCTGAAGCAAGCAGCGAGATGCTGGAACCAGTGTATAGACGAAAAGTTAAAGGGTCTTGGCTTCGAAAGAAGCAGTGTAGATATATGTCTATATAAGAAAGGAAAAGAGTCTAAAAAGCAAACATTTGTTTTGGTGTTTGTCGATGATCTCTTAGTACTAGCACCATCCGAAAGGAATGTGGAACAAGTTTTTAAGGGACTAAACTCAAGTATGACTATAAAAGATCTTGGAGAAGTCCGGAAATACTTAGGTGTAAATGTAACTAGAACTGAAAAAGATATTTGTCTAGATCAAAAAGACAAAATTTTTGAGTTACTTGAGAGAACAAGATGGACTCTGTGTAAAACAGTAGCAACTCAATGGTACCAGATTTTTAAAGCTTGATAGAGGTGAAATGTTTGACAATCAAACATTGTATAGATCAGTGGTTGGGAGCCTCTTGTATTTGGCAAATTGGACTAGGCCTGACATCGCCTATGCCACTAATGTACTAAGCAGGAGAGTGAATGAACCAACGTTGACTGATTGGCAAGCTGTAAAACGAGTGTTAAGATATTTGAAAGGAACATGTGACAAAAAGCTAAAAATTTGTCCAAAAGAAAGCAGTATGAAGGGGTTTGCAGACGCAAGTTTTGGTGACAACGAACAAAACTTGTCATGTTCTGGGTATCTAATTAGTTTTAATGGGATACAAGTGACATGGAAATCTCGTAAACAGTCACACGTTTGTTTATCCACGGCAGAAGCTGAATTTTCTGCTTTGTCTGACTGTTGTACAGAACTAGAGTGGATAAAGGCTCTAGTAAACGAGTTCCAAAGTTTTGAAGATAAGATATCTTTATTTACTGATTCTCAATCTTGTATAGCAATATCAAATGCTGAAGGATTAAAGCAGAGAACAAAATATATTGGGGTAAGGTAACAAAATGTTAGGAAGTTAGTACAGGATGGTTTTATTAATCCTGTGTATGTCCAGTCAGATGATAATATGGCTGATATGTTTACAAAATCATTGACTAATTGTAAATTAAATGTATTTTGTAAGAAGATATTGTTATTATAAGTAATGTGTGTACTTGTGTTGCTCATGAAGGAGGAGTGTCAGATTATTGCATTTTGAATGGCAATTCATGAGTCAGCACAAGATGTATTTTTTGCAGTGTGACATGTTTGACACCAGATGGCGCTGTCTCAAGACTGATGAATGGAATCTTGAGGAATGACAGTTGGGATCTGACAGTTGGGAATTGTCCATTGAAGAGGACAGTTAGGATTAAATATTTGTGAGGAAAGGATGTTTAGGAAGGTAGCTGTAATTGCTGTTGTTTTTCCATGCTTAGCTTGTTATTGTTAAATTCAATTCAATACAAAGTTATATTTTTACCTTGTGAATTGAATGAGAGTGTCATTATTCACACGAACAGAGACTGGAGTTTATTGGGCCGATGGGGAATTAAACTTCTATATTTCTGTTGCCTATTCCGCTGTGGCATAAATACTCGACGCCGAAGAATTCTTTGGAGGCTTTTAAACAGAGGCTGGATGGCCATTTGTCAGGGGTACTTTGTGCTTTTTCTACATGACAGGAGGTTGGACTAGATGGCCCTTGTGGTCCTTTCGCTTCTATAATTCTATGACCCAAATTCAAACCCTGGCATTTTCTAGATCAAAGGAATCTAAGGTAAAAGCATTGCAGAAAACACTTGGACTGTAAAAGGGTTTTTTTGGAAGTACAGTGCCAAGAATCTTCTAGACAGGGTTTATGCCTGATGGGGAATGTTATGTTGTGTAGTCATAAAAAATTATTTGAGGCGCAGGAGGACTGCTGTTCATCTGAGTAAACATATTGGACCACTGGCACAGTGCTTCCTGGGCTCTCTCTAATGTCTTTCCATTGTGTCAGGGACTGAATGCAATGGGATTATTTTTCTCAACAGAACCACATGGCAATGGCTTAGGGAGAAACAATGGCTCATGGATTACCACATTGAGTAGCACTGAGAAACATGATGGAGTGGTTTGGGCATTGGACAATGACTCTGGAGGCCAGAGTCCAAATCCCTGACTGATCATGAAACCTTAGTCAAGATTTGTTTCTCTCTGAACAAATCTTCACAAAAAAGCAGTGGCTCCCAACCTTTTTTTGACCAGGGACCACTCTCCAACATTAGTACCAAAAGGGTTACAAATCAGTTTTTGGTCAACTTCGGTTTGATTATTTGGGGTGCTGATCCAGAAAATTGCATTGGATAGACCACATCAGCTCTAGTCTCTGATACAGAACATATGCCATCCAGTAGTTGCCATCTGCTTGTCCACAAAAAAAACCATATTTAATAAGCCTTGGCACTATAAGAGGGTTTCTTGCGACCAGACACTCTCGTTGCAATGGTGTAGTAACAGTGAGGCCACGAACCATATTTAACTTCTTGTGGACCACAGGTTGGAAACCACTGCCTTAGAGTTACCATAAGTTGGAAATGACATATATAGATATCCACATATCTGTATAGTTGAAGGTAGTGCATCATACCTTTCCAAATCCTCATTCAAATTCCCATATGGCTTCACTTTATATAGAATGGCAGATGCATTTTGACCCAAGGACAATTAGAGAGAGCAACGTCTCATGGAGCAGGAAAGGAACTAGGGAGATGATCAGTGATCACCATTAGAGTGGACAGTGAATGTGTGTGAAGATTATTAGAAAGTTAAGATAACTGACTAAGTATGGTCTTGGTTTTTTTGTGTGTGTCAGGAGTGACTTGAGAAACTGCAAGTTGCCTTCGGTGTAAGAGAATTGGTGGTCTGAAAGGACATTGTCCAGGGGACACCCGGATGTTTTTGATGTTTGCCATCCTTATGAGAGGCTTCTCTCATGGTCTTGGTAACGTCCCAGGTATACATTCTATCTAGGCAGGTAGTAAGAGTGACAGGACAACAAGTATGCCAATTGGTTTAGATGGATATGTGGAAAAGTGTGTATTCTCATGCATGGTGGGGGAAGGAGATGCAGCCATTGCTGCCGTGTGACCCAAAATAATCTGAACATGCAAATAAGGTAAAAATGCTCTTTTTGTACTGTGGTGTCTTTAGGGTGGGGGAAATGTGTAGCTTTCAAGACCAATTTGAGTTTGGATTAAAATGGGCAGTAAGTGTGATGTTAATGGGAACAAACCAGGACATTATGCACTGGAGCTGGGATACAGCTCTCTTGTGAAATCAGCCTTAGTCATATCAAACAATAACTCCACTATTTAATTTCTGTGACTATTTTGGCATTACCCTGCCCATGAATTTTTTCCAGAAGTTGCTCCCCACTACACCCCTGATTTGAGAACACCATGTTTATTTATTGCATTCCTTTGTGTGCCTTCTTAATACTTCCTTTCAATAGTTAACCAGCCTGAGACATTGCTGCACAAATAGTAAAGAATGTTTGCAGTCACACCTCTATATTTAGTGACTAGGAGAGCCCACGTGTTCTACTTTTTGAGGACATTCTGTATTGAAATGCATACCAATCCAAATTCAACTTGAAGATAAAGAGTCATAACAAGTGAGACCCGAGACCCTCAAATTTTCCATCAACACTTAACAACTGGACAACAGACTCAGTAGAAACACAAGTTACCTTTTCACAAGCTCCCCTGTTATGGTGAGATAGGATGCATTTGCCTTGAAATTACAGTCGTTATTTCTAAATTTGAGTTTTTCCATAATAATTGGTTGATAATTTTTTATGTAATCTCATTTTCTTTCTCCTCCCTTTTTGAGATGCACTTCCATTTTTTCCAACAATTATGGTGAACATGATAATTCCAATTTGGGATTTAAGGCATCTTATAACAGTTAAAGGAGAAGTAGTTAAAAAATTACAGCACTCAAAAATGCAACCATCATTAAAGTTCAACAGTTTTAATGGATTATGTTTTTTTTAAAAAAAACCCAGAAGCCATTAAAATAACAAAACAACAGTAACAAATAAAAGTCCAGTACAAGACTTGTTTCCCCATAAAACTCAAGCCTGAAAGCCAGATGGAATAAAAATGGTCTCACCTCCTTTCAGCAAGATAACAAGGAGGCAGAAGTGAACTTCGGTCAGCAGACATAAGTAGCACTTTAGATGGACATTGACTGGAACTGCGACATGGCTAATGAGACTGTTTTCACTGCTTTGTTACTGTTTTAATTATTGCTTATGTACTGTTTTAATTATGACTTATGTTCAATTGTGGTTGTATTACGGTGATTGTCATGTATCCGCATCATTTCGGTGCATATTGTAAGCCATTCTGAGTCCCCTCTCGGGGGCAGAGAAGTGACGGGGTAGAAATACCGGAAATAAATAAATAAATAAACTTCCTAAGTGACAAATAGACACACTCAGGGTACCATACTCAACCTGGTGTGTGTGTAGAATACACTGGCGTGAGTGCTATAACATAGGAATTTAAATTATCCCTGCAAACTGAACTATGCATGTCCTGAATTTATGGCATGTTATTCCATAATACAACATGATATTTAGATCTATCCTGGGAGCCATGTCTAACCCATGCACTCAGTCTGGGGGCCTTTGTCATCTCTGATTATTTCACACTGTGCCCTATGTTGCCCCGTTGGATTTTCTACTGGCGCTCTAAAACCAACCACAGGGAAATGGCTATAAAATCTGCATTGCTTCCAGTGAGATTAGCACTTCTGTTTCCAGCACAAGCTCCGTCCTTGCTTTTAATACTTCCCACAGTCTTGCCCCATGGTCTTATTTCCCACTATGTTTCTGTCTGTTGATTCCTACAATTCTACTGTAGGGAACTCCTCACTTCTCTTTGTGACTGTGTAACCTGTTTATTTTAATTGTGTTAGTCGCCCAGAGCACCTTTTGTGGAGGGCGACTCATAAGAAATAAAGTTAGTTAGTTAGTTTGTAAAATATCTCCCTGCATTTTTGCCTCCTTATTCTCTTCTTTCAGATCTCTCCACTAAACAGTGTTGTTAGAATTCTTTTTTAAAAGTGAAGTGTGGGGGCATCTGTATATAAACTTTTGCACTGGTGTCATGAAGAAGATAATTGGAAACAGTGGGACAAGGCATTAGGGCAGTGTTTCTCAACTTGGGGGTCGGTATCCCTGGGGGTTCATGAGGGGGTGTCAGAGGGGTCATCAAAGACCATCAGAAAGCACAGTATTTTCTGTTGGTCATGGGTGTTCTGTGTGGGAAGTTTGGCCCAATTCTATCCTTGGTGGGGTTCAGAACATTCTTTGATTGTAGATGAACTACTAATCCCAGCAACTACAATTCCCAAATGCCAAGGTCTATTTTCCCCAAACTCCACCAGTGTTCAGATTTAGTCATATTGAGTATTATTGCCAAGTTTGGTCCAGATCCATCATTGTTTGAGTCCACAGTGCTCTATGGATGCAAATGAGCTACAACTCCAAAACCCAAGATCAATGCCCACCAAACTTTTACAGTATTTACTGTTGGTCATGGGAGTTCTGTATGCCAAGTTTGGTTCAACTCCATTGTTGGTGGAATTCGGAATGCTCTTTGATTTTAGGTTAACTATAAATCCCAGCAACTACAACTCCCAAATGACAAAATCAATCACCTCCCAACCCCACCAATATTCAAATTTGGGTGTATTGTGTATTTGTGTCAAATTTGGTCCAGTGAATGAAATTTCATCTGGCATATCGGATATTTACATTACAATTCATAACAGTAGCAAATTTACAGTTATGAAGTAGCACAACAACATGTATTAAGGGGTCGCGGCATTCGGAAGGTTTAGAAATACTGCATTAGGGAGAATTCATCATGACTAATTTTGCCCAATAGTATTGCGAATACGCAGGCTGGTCCTGCTATGAGACTGAATGAGGCCACTGCTACAGATGGGATGAGAGAAGAGGGGGATATTCAAGGAAAAAAATGTGTCTCTGCCCTTCCCTCCTAAGTTTGCCTGCTGCCCTCCGGAAGAGTATGAATATATGTGTGTGTGAGAGGGAATAGGGGGAGAGATGTCGCAGATCTGTTGTTTGGAATTAAATTCCATTGCCATTGTGATCACCTCCTGCATATGAAATGAATAGCTAACTTGTCATAGAAGCACAGAATCAGAATTACCAACGGTGATATGGATTTTGAAGAGTCACAAATAGAAAGCAAAAGGGAGAAATGTGCCAAGAGGAAGGTGCATTAAGCAAACCCTTGTTGGAACCACCTTCCATCTGGAAACCTATGTCCTCATTCTGAAAGAACACAAAGATCCAAAATAGGTCTCTAGAGTCACGTACAGACCTACCACCTAGACTCTACCCTTGGAAGACAACCAGTTTATTACTACAGGACTCCTGAAAATGTTTAGGTGGAATCTCTTCTCTCTATGTCGTTCTCTTGGAGAATATCTCTCTTTGAATCTCCAGGTCTTCCAATGCAACTGAATGGTCAGCTACCAGCAGAAGTTGAACAGAATTGTGTTGGAGGATCTAAAGATTCCTAGAAAGGTGTTATCTTAAGTAAAATAGGGTAGTTCTTTTATGCATTGTTTTTAACTTTTTGGGGGGTCATGTGTCCCCCAACTCCACTGAATGTGAAGAGCTGACTGTACCTTCATTTTACTATTAATTCCCCCAGTCTATACTCCAGGAAATAAAACCCGACTGTTCACTGGAGGGAAGGATATAAGAGGCAAAGATGAAGTACTATGGCCACATCATCAGAAGTCAGGAAAGCTTGGAGAAGATGATGATGTTGGGGAAAAAGGAAGGAAAAAGGAAGAGGGGCTGACCAAGGGCAAGACGGATGGATGGTGTCCTTGAAGTGACTGGCTTGACCTTGAAGGAGCTGGAGGTGGCCACGGCTGACAGGGAGCTCTGGTGTAGGCTGGCCCTTGAAGTCACGAAGAGTTAAAAGTGACTGACCGAATAAACAACAACCATTTGTTCCACTAATAATTTTCATTATAATTATTACTCCTGCACTTCCTTTTAGTGGATTTATATAGATAGAAATCCTGCACATGAGCAAGGACATTATTGCCTCATCTATGTCGTGTTAAGTTTTCCACTTGCACTGAGGTTTGTAGTATTTGGTAAGTGTTCAAATATATGATTTCCCCCTACATGCTGAATAAGCCGTTCTCATCAATATAACCTGGACTTTAAAGTAGATGGACACATTAAACAGTCATATTTTTATAAAACTCATTTGAAGATAGAGTCACTCCTGATATCATTTTAAGAATTTTTCCTCAGGAATTATTCAAGCTTCATTACAGTTTATTGCAGTGTCAGCAGAATACTGTGGGTGGAATTAAGCAGACATCACCGCTTTAGCATTTAGTCTCATTATAATATTGTCACAATTTTGTGAGTGCAGAGGGACTGGAGGAGGAAAAAAGGGGGAGGAAGCAATCTCGAGATTAAAAACACTCAGTCCATCACCTTTTTATAGTTTGAGCCAGGCTTCCATTTTTTATTTGGAGCTGTTCAATTAACTTCTTATATACTTGTAAAAACAGAAGATTTCTCCAGAGAGATATTGGTGGAAGGATTGATTCTTTATGCATGGAATTTTGACTCATCAGTGACTTTGATGCTGATGAGTTTCTCATTTTTATTATCTGGACCCGGAAAAATACGTGCATGTGTGTGCATAGCATTATGAGTGTGTGAGTGTGTTATGGGGTTGCAGCACACACACACACACACACACAATGCAATTTGCTTTCTAATTGTAAGCATGTTTCATTGCCTCCAAGCCATAAGAAATGAAACTTTCCTTCTGAAATCTAGTGCCATGGGGGAATTTATTAAGGTCCCAAGCCTTGAAACATTCTGTCTGCTCATCACTAACCCTTGACATTAACTAATCCAAGAAACAGGATGGGATATTTGCTTGCCGTTTTGTAGAATTAGAGCTGGAGGGGCTCACAAGGGCCATCCAGCACTGCTTTGCAGGAATCAAAGCCAACCCTCCCCTGTTTAAAATCCCCCAACTTACTCTAGTTCACAATTGGACATGGTATTCTCTAGAAACTGATTGGCTCAAGGTCACCTATTAAGGATGAATTTTAACCCACTTTTTCCTAGCAGAAAGGTTTGCTTGTTGGAATTCCACTAGTCTTGTGCATTTCTGTTACCTGTTTTGGCTTGTCGGACACTGGAAGCCCCCATATCTGGTTTCATGCACCTCCCGAAAATTGGCATGGTACTGAATGGACATTTTCATTTCACATCCAAAAAAAGCGGCTCTTTACAGGGCATTGGTGGCAATGGGGAATTTACGAGGTTTCCCTTTCTCCTGGGAGCCTTTCCTTTATTTTTTCTTCCCTTTCTTCAAATGAGCCTGGGTGTCAGCAACAGGTTAAGAAAGCACCCTATCCAGCCCATTTGTTTTAGGTGGGGGAACTTCCCACAGGCTCCCTTTCATATCCTCCATTAAGACCTGGATTTTTTTTAAAGCATCAGTGTTAAGATACCACTCTTTCTGGATGCTTTCTCTTCTATTTGTTGAGGAGACTGGGTTTAATGCTTCTTAAAGCTGTTTCTACTCTAGAGGAGAGGCAGGCACAGACACTTTATCTCCCAGAACCAGCAGCATGCCATGCAGCTTTCCAAGGCATTTTAAGGAGGCCTAAGGAAGGAAGAGCAATGATGACCTGGAGCTCAGTGGAGCTATCCTCCCTGGACTACCTTAAAAATCTCTTTTCTCTAATGCCTGCAATCTTTTTTCTGCTTGGGGTTTTGCTTCCTTAAAACTGTTTCTACTTTCTATTCTAGAGGAGAGGTAGACTTCTCTTTTTGTTGCTGAGATCACTATTAATAATAATAACAATCTTTTAGAAGTATTTTCTGAAGGAGAGGAAGGGAAGGAGAAATAGAAGCTAAAAGGATGACTCGCATCTGAAACGCATGTGTGCGCATGCACTCCACCCACCATCCCTTAGGTTCCCCACTCCCAGTGAGCCCCACTAAAAAAAGATTCAGGAAAATAAAGAAAATTTAAAGATTCAACTGCGATGCCAAATATATATTTATTATTACTTTATTTATATTCCGCTCTTCTCACCCCGAAGGGGACTCAGAGCAGATTGCAGGTACACATACTTAGCAGACAATCCCTGCCGTTTCCACATACCCACATATAGACGAACAGAGGCAAACTCTGGCCACCAGGGGGAGCTGACACACTCCTCATCTCTCAGCTCCCAGCGTCCCTTGTTATTCCTTCCGTATTCCTCAGCATTCCTGGAGTTCTTTAATGGCCTCATAATTCAGTCAAAATTTGCCTCCCCACTTAATGTGGTATCTTTATCTCCTACTTGACAGTTGCAACTGTCTTTCGGGTTGCAAAGGTCAACAGCAGGCTACACTTAAAGGTCGAGCACACACCTCGACCTGGGCAGGCCTCAAACTCATGACCTACTGGTCAGAGAGATCTTATGCAGCTGACACTTAGCCAGCTGCGCCACATTCCCAGTGCTCATAGAAGAGAAGGAGCTATGATCAGCTGCCACATGGTCCCATTATGAATGGGAATCTGTGACGGCTGGGCCCTTGCCATTATGGATACTAGATCAAACCGAATAAACTGGATTAGCTGAAGGAATGGAAAAAACCGATCCGGGCTCAAGTCTAGTTTCCACGATAAAGCCTGACACATTCCCCTTACTGCCTCCCATTCCTCATTTTATGCATTCATGTGGATGCAACTCACAGAGAAACACCCCTACACATTTTCATCTAAGCAAAATCACAGCTGTTGTGAACCTTGGGCTGCTGTAGTCCAGCCCACCCGGGATTTTACGAAGCGTGAAAATTGCCTTTCAAGTCAACAGCACTTTATGCAGTCAAGAAACACATAGAAAATATGCCTGAGAAGTTCAGCTTTATTTGAGCTTGAATAATCCATTCTTCAGCAACATGTAAATCCTTTTTTTATCGATCATCAGCATGAGTCCCTGCAAATGATATGTGAAGCATTAGCACTGAGGCTGCCTTTGTGCTTAATTTCCCCAGGACATTATCATGCTGTCCTTTCATTCTGTTTCATTTGATGAGAAGTGCACTGGTGTGGGGAGAAAGGCAGAGCTGTACATAAACTGGAAAAGCAAGCTAAACATGAGTTGTTGCCATATAGTATATTTGTGGTTTGAGCCAGGCTTCAGCTGCCCATGATTTTCATTGTCTGGTGATGTTCAAATAATATCTCTAATATTTTTTTATTTATTGTGTCAGAAGTAGAATGAGGGTATAGTCATAATATATTTAAAAAACACAAAGTTAAAAACTTGGCATTATACTGTATTTCCTTTAACCGGAAGCTGGCCATCAGCCTCTGGTGTTGCTGTAAGGAGGTCCTCCATTGTGTATGTAGTAGATGGCTCGTGGTTTGCTCTTCTCCACACTCGCATGTCATGGACTCCACTTTGTAGCCCCATTTCTGAAGACTGGCTCTGCACCTCGTGGTTCCAAGCACAGTCTATTCAGCACCTTCCAAGTTGCCCAGTCTTCTGTGTGCCCAGGGGGGAGTCTCTTACCCGGTATCAGCTATGGATTGAGGTTCCGGGTTTTAGCCCGCCACATTTGGAGTCTCACTTGCTGAGGTATTCCTGTGAGTATCTCTGTAGATCTTAGAAAGCTATTTCTTGATTTAAGGCATTGGCGTGCTAGCTGATTTCCAAACAGAGGATGGGCCGAAGATGTCACTGCTTTGGTCATTTCATTACTGGCTTCTACTTTCCGACGGATGTAAGGTGGTGCAATATTAGCTAAACAGTATAATTTCTCCAGCAGTGTTGGACAGACATTTAGTGGTAATGTGACATGTCTCATTAAGAGTCACATCCAGTGTTTTAATGTGGTGAGATGTGTTCTACACTGGGCATGCATATTCAGCAGCGGAGTAGCAAAGCACAAGGGCAGATATCTTCACTGTTTCTGGTTGTGATCCCCAGGTTGTGCCAGTCTGCTTTTGTATGATATTATTTCTAGCACCCACTTTTTGCTTGAAAGTCAAGCAGTGCTTCTTGCAAGTCAGAGCAAGATCCAGGGTAACTTCCAGGTATTTTGGTGTGCTGCAGTGCTCCAGTGGGATTCCTTCCCAGGTAATCCTCAGAGCTCGAGATGCTTGTGTATTCTTAAGATGAAAAGCACACGCCTGTGTTTTAGATGGATTAAGAATCAGCTGGTTTCCCCTGTAATAGGCAGTAAGAGCACCTAAAGCTTCTGAGAGCTTCTGTTCAACTATTTCAGAGCTTCTTGCTTGAGCGGTGATGGCACAATCATCTGCATAGATGAAACTCGCTGTCCCTTCTGGCAGTGGTTGATCATTTGTGTAAATGTTAAATATTGATCAATCAAGCATGCTCCCCTGAGAAATGCAACCAAAGAAACATATCTTCTTGGTGTGTAGAGTTTATAGTATATGGAGACAGATCTTTGCATTCTTCCTTCGTTCTCACATGCCAGAATGAATCCTTTCCCTAGTTTTCTCCTTGCTATGTAAAATCAATAATTTCTGCAGTTTTAGAAAAAAAATTGCATCTCCGGAAGTCTTAGTTTAGAAATACATGCCCTTTTTCCGTGGGGAAAATACTTTTTCTCCCACAGAAAATGTGTTTTTATACACATGTCAGGATTTTCTGTACAAATACACTGTTTTGTCCAGAGAAATCACATCTTTTTGTGAAGAAATAAACAAGTATTTCTTCCAAAAGTACAAAGAATCTAGAACTTCCTATGTTCTTATCAATGCAGTTTCCAGACTGTTGGGAACACTGATTTTGGCCAGGAAAAGTAAACAGATGTGATGCTCTGGTGGAGTCAGTGCTTCATAGTTTCCCCAGGATTAGCTAAGTTCTTGCCTTTTGAGTCTTTTTACAATAAAAGTTAAAGTACGGTACTCACATTGATCCATGGATTAGTCCACAAAGGTTTTTTGAGTTGCTTTTTGACTAAATTTCTAGACTTATACATAAGTATATGTAGTACTTTAATGAGCATAATCTACAAGTAGAAAAAAAGATCTGTTCTACTGATGATTGAAATGGGAAAATCACAGTTCTGTGAAGATTATTATTATTTACCTATTGTAATCTTTGGAGCCCCCCAGTAGTGCAATAGATTAAACCCTTGTACCAGCAGAACTGCTGACCTAAAGGTCAGCAATTTGAATCCAGGAAGTGGAGTGAGCTCCCGTCTGCCAGCTCCAGCTTCCCACATGAGAGAAGCCTCCCACAGGATGGTAAAACATCTGGGCAATGTCCTTGCAGTTGGCCAATTTTCTCACACCAGAAATGACTTGCGGTTTCTCAAGTTGCTCCTGATATGGAGAAAAAAAAGTCCCGCCTTTCTTCCAATATAGGGACAAGGGGGCTAACATCAAACATGACTCAATACAATTAAAACAGAGCAAACACATCAAATTATTAATGTAAAAATAAAAAAAAACATGTCATCAAATTTTAGAGGGCTTCAGGCTGGGACAAGTTACTAATGATGATGATAATGATAAAAATGAAGAAGATAATACAGCTCAGTAATAATAAAGACCATTAAAGACAGTTCATAGCTTTGGTTTATAATAAAGGGAATAAACCTGCAAGCAAGCTGTTGGAGCAATCTGAGGAAGTTGCTGATTTGCTCCAGGACCTCCCTGTGTGCTTTGACCTGGGTAGACTTTTCCCCTCCAAAGTCTCTCCTGAAAGTTCAGTTTTAATGGCTCTTTGAAATCCCCTCCTGCTAGTTCTCCACCTGGCAAAAGGCATTGTGTTGACAGGAAGAAAAACAGTGTATTCCTTCCAAGAAAGGTCTGCAAAACCATGGGGAGAAGACGGTTGGTGCTTACACAAATGCTGAGATGGCACATTTTTTTAATTCTGAAAAGCAGTGGCACATTTTAGAAATAAGACAGGGCTGGAGAATCAAGATCTGCCTGACGTCAAGATATATTTGCTTTTTGTTTAAGAGTTGCTAAACCGAAAACTGGAGAGAGAACTATCTAGTCACCTACCTATCTAATATACAGTGTTACAGCTGTTTCAAAGCGATCCAATACAAACTATTACTACAGAAGTCAAAACAGTTGTATTAAAGTGCTCTGTCTGCTGCAATGAATCAAAAATCAAAAGTTTGCCCTTTTTTTCCATGTCAAGAGCGACTTGAGAAACTGCAAGTCGCTTCTGGTGTAAGAGAATTGGCTGATTGCAAGGACGTTGCCCAGGGATGCCCCAATGTTTTACTATCCTGTGGGAGGCTTCTCTCATGTCCCCACATGGGAAGCTGGAGCTGACAGAGGGAGCTCACCCCTCTCCCCGGATTTGTACTGCTGACCTTTTGGTCAGCAGTTCAACTGGCACAAGGGTTTACCCCATCTGCTGCAATGAGTCAAAAATCAAAAGCTTTCCTATTTTTTTTCGTTTCAGGACAACTTGAGAAACTGCAAGTCGCTTCTGGTGTAAGAGAATTGGCTGTCTGCAAGGATGTTGTCCAGGGGACACCCCAATATTTCAGCATCCTGTGGGAGGCTTCTCTCATGTCATCGCATAGGAAGCTGGAGCTGACAGAGGGAGCTCACCCCTCTCCCTGGATTCGAACTGCTGGCCTTTTGGTCAGCAATTCAGCCAGCACAAGGTTGTAACCCATTGTGCCACTGGGGCCTAAATAAAAAGGAATAAAAAGAAAGTGCCCCCACCCCCAATTTAATCTCAACCTATGCACAGATGGGCAATATTTCTAGAAAACCAACACCAGTATTTTTGGGTGTTCTCCCATTTTAAAGGTGTCTTTGACTGCCAGATTAGTTAGATTTTTGGAGGGTGGGGTGGAATTAAAAAAAAACCAAACCACAAACCATTACTCCCAACTTGGTATTCCCCAGAAATGTTGGGCAACCTTCCCATCATTCATAGTCACGATGGCCAAAGTAATGAATCTTGAGAAATGTGATACAAAAACAGCCAGAGCACCCCAAGCTGTAGAATACTAGTTGGATTGAGCCCATAAGTGCTCTATTTTGGGGCTTTCTGTTACATCGTTTTCCTAGAAACTCAGAGAAACTAATGCATTTTTCCCAGATGGTCTCCCACCCAGATCCCACTGAAGGCCAGATCCTTTCATAGTCAGAAGCATCATGTGCTTCAAATGATTCACTGTACCTTTTCTGTGGAAAGCACTTCCATGTACTTTGCTGCAGGCATCACTTAAGATAAATATATGAAACTCCCTTATCCCATTCTTTTTCAGATGTCCTTTGAATGCATGAAGGATGTTTTACTGGGTTCTGGGCTACATGTGTAGAGTTTTGAATGCAGGGGGTTCTTTCCCCTAAGTAATATAAATCAGGAAGTGGTAAAATTGCCAGGTGTCCTTTGTTACAAAGGATGTCTTTTATTTGAGGTCTGGAAATCCCTATGAGACTGGCATGTGCCCCTTATTATAAACTTAGTATGGATTTTTTTTGAGGGCTGGGAAACTTCTCCTCTTTATATCAACGGGATAAGATATAAAACATTCACAATTTTGGGATGTGGGACCTTTATAAACAAAGGCATATGTTTGTTGTGTAATTTATAAATGTGGGCAATATGACTTTTTTCTCCAGAGAAATACAAGGCCATGTTAAATGAAATCAACACTGGGTGGATTCCTATTGAAGACCAACGTCTTTGCAAATGTCCTTACATCTGTAAGAATTGTAATTAGAGCCATTCTATAACAGCTGTGTCCAGTAAAGGGCTGCTATTGCATGTCTATGTAGAGCAGTGTTTCTCAACTTGAGGGTTGGGACCCCTGGGGGGGGGGTCACAAGGGGATGTCAGAGGAGTCACCAAAGACGATCAGAAAACAGTATTTTCTGCTGGTCATGGGGGTTCTGTGTGGGACGTTTGGCCGAATTCTATCATTGGTGGGGTTCAGAATGCTCTTTGATTGAAGGTGAACTATAGATCCCAGTAACTACATCTCCCAAAATGTCAAGGTCTATTTTCCCCAAACTCTACCAGTGTTCACATTTAGGCATATTGAATATTTGTGCCAAGTTTGGTCCAGATCCATCATTGTTTGAGTTCACAGTGCTAACCGGACGTAGGTGAACTACAACTCCAAAACTCAAGGTCAATGCCCACCAAACCCTTCCAGTATTTTCTGTTGGTCATGGAAGTTCTGTGTGCCAAGTTTGGTTCAATTCCATCATTGGTGGAGTTCAGAATGCTCTTTGATTGTAGGTGAACTAGAAATCCCAGCAACTACAACTCCCAAAAGTCAAAATCAATCCTCCCAACCCCACCTGTATTAAAATTTGGGCGTATTGGGTATTTGTGCCAAATTTGGTCCAGTGAATAAAAATACATCCTGCCTATCAGATATTTAGATTAGGATTCATAACAGTAGCAAAATTACAGTTATGAAGTAGCAACAAAAATAATTTTATGGTTGGGGGTCACCACAACATGAGGAACTGCATTAAGGAGCCACGGCATTAGGAAGATTGAGAACTACTGATGTAGAGGAACCAGCTGAGTGACAGATACACATTGGATCAATGTATAACTGGATCAAATTGCCCATGTTGGGGAATCTGAGCTGTTAGGCTCAAAAATAACCCTCAGTTGCAGTGATTCCACCATAAATTTAGCAGAGTACTAGAAGTAAACTTCATAAGCAGCAGAAACGTACATGTGATGAGCTGGGATAAGCTCCTATTCTTTAGGAAGGCACAGGATTGCAGAGTCAGAACTTTAGGTTCAAATGTATTTATTGAAGCAAAAGAAATACATTCTTGATAGAAACGATCTTGGAGCTAACTAACTCAATTTCATCTTCTAAAGAGGTAAATGGGTGGAACGTCCTTGCAGCTACATTTTGCCCAGAGAGAGGCAAAATGTGCATCCTCATTGGTAGAAAGAAAAGCAGAAGAGACTGAAAATGGTGAATGGCCACGTGGCCAAGACCAAGGCAATAAAAACACCTTTAAAGAGAAGTTCCCTCACAGAACTCCAATGCTACATCATCAAAATGGAGGAGATAGTGGCAAGGAGGAAGAGTAAAGACAAAGACTTCTTGGAAGACCTGCATAGAAATGTGTGTGTGCCCACGCGTATGCCTTGGAAATCCCTCAGCCTAATCCTATCTCTAGTCTAGCTACTCATTGAGGTCTGTAAACGTGATGACACAAGATACTTGTGCCGTCCAGGGATGAAACCCAACAGGACCCAATGTACATTTGCCTGGTGGTGCATTGGCCTTATTGCACATTTGGATACGAGGTACAGAGTGTATCAAGTGTTCTGTTACACATCTTCACAATTCATTTACAGGGTTTCTTAGTCTCTCGATTACCTAGCTGGGTATAAAGTTACATAGCATACATTGTAATAGAGGATTCCACCCATTTTCATTTGGTATTTCGGTAGAAGATAAACTTGCTAATAGCTACTACATAATTGTAAGCCTTTGATATCATGAATTTTGACGGACTCTTTTTATTATTTTACATGCTCGAATAAAACCTGGAGAGCAATCATTGTCCTTAAGTGAGGACAATAGTACTGTATCTCTGAATTTATTTACTCCTGCAGTGATGTTAGACCTCTCTCTCCCTCTCTCTCTCACACATACAATTGGGAAAAATTGATACTCCAAACTACCCTGGCATGTATGGCCACTTTTTAAAGCAAGTGTCTTCTTGAATTCTTTTGGAATTTTCAATCTCTAGGTACAGGTACGAGGGCTTCTGAGTTTTGAATTTCTAACAATAGTTGCAAATGCAATTTGCCCAGAGAAAATAGAGAAAGGGGATGAAAGGGCTGTATGTGACCTGCTAGCAATGCCAATTTTAATCACACTATGTTCAAGTGAACCTGAAGATAATCCATTTTTAATTGTCAAGGTGATGTAGTGGAGGCATCCTTGACAATGATGTGCATACTGATCAGCCTATTGTCTTTGATAAGCAGGTTTTGTATAAAGTATGTGTGTGTGTGTGTGTCAAAAACAACCTGAATTTTAATACAGTAATACAACAACAGAAGTGGGCTGTTGTAGGTTTTTCGGGCTGTATGTATGGCCATGTTTGAGAAGCACGCTCCCCTGACTTTTCATCTGCATCTATGGCAGGAATCCTCAGAGATTGTGAGGTCTGTTGGAAACTAGGAAAATTGAGTTTATATATTTGTGGAAGGTCCAGGCTGGGAGAAAGAACTCTTGTCTGTTTGAGGTCAGTGTGAATGTTGCAAGTGGCCACCTTGATTAGCATTTAATGGCCTAGTCGTTTTCAAGGTCTGGCTGCTTCCTGCCTGGGGGAATCCTTTGTTGAGAGATGATTAGCTGATCCTGATTGTTTCTTCTCTAGAATTCTCCTGGTTTTGAGTGTTGTTCTTTATTTACTGTTATGATTTTAGAGTTTTTAAATTCAGGAAGCAGCCAGATCTTGAAAACTGCTAGGCCATTAAATGCTAATCAAGGTGGCCAATAGCTACACATTCACACCAACCTCAAACAGACAAGAGTTCTTTCTCCCACCCTGGACATTTCACAGATATATAAACCCCATTTTCCTAATTTCCAACAGAACTCGCAACCTCTGAGGATACCTGCCATAGATGCAGGCCAAACGTCAGAAGATAATGCTTCTGGTACATGGCCATACAGCCTGGAAAACACACAACAACCCAGTGATTCCGGCCATGAAAGCCTTCGACAAAACAAACAACAGAAGTGTTTGTCTGTGTGTACATACAGAAAATTGATAGCCATCATTTATTGTGCCATCTTTAGCCTTTTAAAATTAACTACAGAGTATCTTTGGCCTTCGGCTTTCAGCCTCTTCCCAGCATTTTCCAGGCAGAGCTGAAACATATCTATTCCTCTTGTTCCATAAATCTTCTCAGCAAGTCATCCTTCTTGCTGACCTCTTTTTAGGATACAAGGACTTGACCTCTTTCAAGAACCTTAGCAGAAATGATCAGGAAGAGCGACCTGGGATGTCTGCTTAGGAAAACAATGCAACTCCTCCATTTTCAACTCATTACCAGGATGGTTCCAATTGAACTCATCCAATTTACCGCCCTTCTTGTCGTCAATACATGAGCTGCACATCATCCTCTCCATAAACGTGGGAACTTCTTCTTGGTTTTTTTTCTTTATATTTTCTAAGACCCCCTTGAAAAAGACTGTTGTGGGAAGAGAAGACACTATTATTTTTATTTCCCTTTGCTGACAACCCATCTATCGCACCTCCCACTTGGTTTCACTTGAAGAAGTGTAGTGTCAATTACAGCATAAATTAGCCAGCAGGGCGATTTAGCCGATTAAGTAATGAGAGAACGGAGCCTGCCCTTAAAAGCACTGTGAGAGAGAGATGGGAGCCTAGCCAGGCTCAGTCTGTAAGCAAAGCCTGCCCCAAATAAGGGGATTGTCTAGCAAACTGTGTTTATTGTGCCATGGTTTCATAGGCAACAGACTACTTCCTCAAAAGCTGCTGCCTATGAAAGTTGGGTTTTTTGCAACTTCAGGGTTTCTTCTAATTTTAGCATAAGAGAAAGGCACAGTTCCTATCAATGTACGTGATGGTAGCATGTGAATATTCTTTTCTTGGGAGCAATGGTTTTTCTGCAAGGATAATCAGCATATGACTATAGCATTTAACTTTTTTTTGTGTCAGGAGCAACTTGAGAAACTGCAAGTCACTTCTGGCCTGAGAGAATTGGCTGTCTGCAAGGACGTTGCCCAGAGGACGCCTGGATATTTGATGTTTTACCATCCTGTGGGGGGCTTCTCTCATGTCTCTGCATGGGAAGCTAGAGTTGAGATGGGAGCTCACACTGCTCCCCGGATTCGAACCGCCAACCTGTCGGTTAGCAGTCCTGCCAGCACAAGGATTTAACTCATTGTGCCATCGGGGGCTCTAGCATTTAACTGATTCTTTAGTAAATACTATGCATGTTTCCTAGTAAGCCAGGGCATAATTGATTTCTTTCTTTCTGGGAGATAACTCAACATTTAAGGTGACATCCAAGTTAACTTACTAAAATGTAAAAAAACAGATGGAGGAGGGTTAGTAAACATATCCAAAATGTTATTGTTAAAATATAATCAAATTACCCAATTAAAATGCAAGAAATAAAAATAGTATAAAAATCTGAATGACTGCTTTCTCTCATATGTTGTTGTTGTTCTGTGCATCAAAGTCAATTCCAGCAAGCTTTTGGAAATGGATGAACTGTAGTTCTTGCTGCAAGCCGCTATTTGTACTTCACTGCTCTTTCCTGTTTTATATTGTGTCCAGTATGTAGTATACTGTGTTTTTGCTATGTTTTAACCGTGGTTTTAATGTTGTTGCCCATTGTTTTATTAATGTGTTGTTAGCCGCCCTGAGCCTTTTGGGAAGGGCGGTGAACAAGAATGAATGAATAAATAAATACATTTCCGACCTATGGTGGCCCAAGGGCAAATCTATTCAGGCTTCTATGTATTGTCGAAGGCTTCCATGGCTGGAATCACTGGGTTGTTGTAGGTTTTTCAGGCTATATGGCCATGTTCTAGAAGCATTCTCTCCTGACGTTTCGCCTGCATCTATGGCAGGCATCCTCAGAGGTTGTGAGGTTCTATTCAGGCTTCTCTTTGTTAGATTTGTTCAGACAAGGTATGCCATTGCCTTCCTATTTGCTTTTTCCTACCTAAATGTAGAGTTCTGGAAATTCATTTAATTTTTAGCTCAGCTTTTAAAACTTTCTGGAGAGTTTTCTTTATTTTAATAGCAACTCTTCATAATATGTGTATTCCCTTTATTTTCATTCTGCTCCTTCACCTGTTCTCTGTGAAAACATTTGTTTGGGGTTTATCTTAATGCTGTATTCATGCTTAGTCCCCCTTGGCCATTCCTAACATAATACAATACAATACAGGAACAGCTCTAGCGTCTCTAGATGGTATTAAGAGCAGAGGCAGGAGCAGCTGCAAACTGGCATGGAGTGGCCTAGATTTTGCATTAAGAGACTCAGTAGTAAAATACACATTTCAGGGTGTGTATAAAACAGAGAGTAAGCCATGCCCAACATAAACATTACTCATGACTACTAAACGTATAAACAAGCTCTTTAACTAAAGCATTTGGCGAATGTTCAAAGAGAGTAATTTGGAAAAGAAAATTGCTGCAATCTCTTATTCAACCGAGATGGCAGAGGATGCTATACTGAATAACACCAAGTAGAAAACGTTCTATGATTTTCATCCCAATTTTTGTTAGCTCAAAAAACAAAACAAAATCAAACAAAACACCAACCACATAATACTGACTTCACATACAATTTCACTCCCAAGCTTACTGCTTATGCCGTATCATTTACAACCTTACACTCTCCTTTTTGGACAAGGTTCTAGAACAGGTTTAGGCCTGGCTACAGAACTCAGGCAGCTTTGGTCGACTAGGTGGGTGACCTTTGCAGAGAACTATACAGGGGGAGTGTGTCCCAGTTGGTTCTCCTGAACCTCTCAGTGGCTTTTGATAACTTTGACCATGGTATCCTTCTGGGTCGACTCTCTGGTATGACTCTTGGAGGCACTATTCTACAGTGGCTCTGCTCATTCCAGGAGGGCTAGACCCAGAAAGTGATGCTGGCGAATGCCTGCTTGGACCCCTGGCCATTGTGGACACAAGGCTTGATTTTATCCCCCATGCTATTTAACATCTACATGCAACCACTGGGGGAGGTCATCCAGAGTTTTAGAGTTTGGTGTCATCTGTATGCAGACGACACACAATTCTATTACTCATTTCCATCTAAAGCCAAGGAAGCTGCCCGGATCCTGAACCAGTGCCTGGCAGCTGTGATGGTCTGGCTGAGAGCTAACAAACTGAAGCTCAATCCAGACAAGACAGAGGTCTTCCTGGTCCGGGTATAGGATGGCAACCTGTGCTGCACAGGGTAACACTCCCCCTAAGGACACAGGCCCACAGCTTGGGTGGTCCTCCTGGAGCTGACCCTTGAAGCTCAGGTGTTGCTGGTGGCAGGAAGGGCCTACTCACAATTAAAGCTTGTGCATCCGCTGCGCCTGTACCTCAAAAACCAGCTCTGGCCACAGTGGTCCATGCCTTGGTTACATCTCGGATGGATTGTTGCAATGCACTCTACACAGGGCTGCTTCTGAAGACGGCTCAAAAACTACAATTAGTTCAAAGAGTAGTGGCCAGGTTATTAACAGGAGCTGATTACAGGGAGCCCATCACCCTCCAGTTAAAACAGCTCCATTGGCTGCCTATGTGTTTCCGGGCCCAATTCAAAGTGCAGATTATTACCTACAAAGCCCTACATAGTTTGAGTCCAATCTTTTTGCACAACCATGTCTCCCCTATGAACCTGTCTTGGTCTTCAGTCCACCAGGGAGGCCCTTCTCATGGTCCCACCTCTGTCACAAGCACGCTTGGTGGAGACGAGGGAGAGGGCCTTCTCAGTAGTGGCCATCCAGCTCTGGAATGCCTTCCTCAAGGAGATTAGGCAAGCTCCCATATTGATGACTTTTAGAAGGAACTAAAAGCGTGGCTCTGGAAACAAACTTTATGATTACTTATGATTATTGTTTTTTATTTGTAACTAACATGTTAATTTTTTTGCTTTGCTTTATGTATTATGATTTGTTCTTTTTGATTTGTTGTTTTGATTTAATTTTTCCTGATTTTGTGTGATTATTATTATTATTAATAATAATTTATTCTGTTTTTCCTTGTTGTAAGGCTTTTCAAGTCCCCACCAAAGTACAACTAGCATGATTCCACAGCATTGAGCCATGGGTAGGTAAAGTTGCATCAAACCACATTAATTTTACAGGTGCAGTTTTTCACCCAGCAGTGAGGAATGTGTGGCTATGCAGAGGCTGTTGGATTGGCACTCCCATCAGCCACAGCCAACACAGCCAAAGTTTCCAAGCTCTGCATATGCCTCTTGCATTACAAGATCCAGTTGATGATTTCTAACTCAGTGAATCTGACATTCCTAATTTACCACCAGTAATATTTCTTATTTCTGGCCTGAAGTTACAAATGCTATGAGTTAGAAATGAACTTGGCAGCCTGGAGGAGAACAGAAAGTTCCAGGGTAGTAGAGCAGACCTGGTAGTGATAGATGGTGACTGAAATGTGATGAATCAGCAAGAGATAGCATTTCATGTCAGAAAACAGAGAAGGCAAGTCCTGGCAATGCCACAGAAGCTTGCCGAGTGATCCTTGCCCCAAATTTCATTAGTTGGAAGAAATGAGCTGAGACAGGGGGTGGGGAGTTTCCATCTTCCTTTTTTCTACCCAAATGTTTTACTTACCAGGAAAAAGAAGAAGGAACTTGCTCTAAAATTTTGCCTTTTGGGCCTTATGGTGGAGTTTCTAACATAAGCCTTCCTGCACAATGGGTTCTGTTCTCAGGCCATGTAGACATATATAGGACAACAACTATCTGTGGCAACCGGTATTAGTAAGGTACTGAATCTAGGTGGTAGATTGATCTGGTTTAACGTTGTACATTAAAGGAGCTCTCCGGTGTGCTGAATATATTTGTGGTTTAAGTTTCAACACTTTGGATAGCTGCTTTAACCTGGAACAGATTTACTTTTTCACTGACAGCCTCTGTGATCCCTTTCAATTTAATGCAGACTTTCTTCAGTTTCCAAAATATGTATTTATCTCTGTAACAATTTATACTTTCCCCCTACTTTCCATTACTAGATTATATTTCATTCACAGACCTTACGCTTACCTGGAATTAATCTTGTTTCTCAAATGTTGCATTATCTACACTCAGGAGATTGCCTCCTCCATTCTTAATTTAAATCTACAATAGTACATTTTAAGGAAAATATATTGTCTATCTTTCATATAGTCTGTTGACATATTCAATAAACTTTTTACTTACTTGTGCATTGACACCAGAACTGTATAAACTGATGACAATTGTCTTTTTATTCAGAAAACACAGAGGGTCCTGGAATTAAGCCCAGTGGATATTGAGGGCCCACTGAATAAATAATTGCGTGTGCAAGGGTGACACACCTCGCGCCAAGAACAATACGCAGACACAAGTGGTTGGATGCAAATGGCCACAACTCATTTATTGTAAACAGGAACAAAGGATTGGCGGCCACGCATGGGTCCTGGATCAGGGTAGAACAGCCCCCACAAAAGTCCAAAGGCGTTTGCAAGGCTGGGGTGCGAGCGGCCCAATGCCTGTCCACGGAAACTCAGCACCCCAGGGGGCCTGGGCGTTATCCCCTCTAACAACCAAGGGGGGCGATAAGCCAGCCTGATCCAGGGGCCATGCCACACGCCAAACACTGAGTTGCGACAAAGAACACAAAACGCATAACCAAAAACAGAGCAACAATGAAGTGCAGTGAAACAAAGAGACACCAACAAGCAATGTGAACAGTAGGGAGGGTGGGAGGAAAAATGGACTGGCTCCGCATGTAGGCTTGCATCCCTGGGCAGCCTTAAGTAAGCTGCCCGGGCAGAAGTGCAGGCTGACCGGAAACAAGGAGGGGGCAGGGTGAAGCAAGCCCCCTCATTAGCCGGCTGGTGTTGGTGGCGGGAAGCCACCCCGCCACTCCAAGGGGCTTCTGGGGGGAAGAAGCCCCTGACAAAGCCAAGATGGTGCGAGGGCAACGATGCCCCACAACCCACTTGGCCGGTAAGTCGGCCAAGCCCATAAGAAAATGTTGGGGGAACTGCTGCCTGCAAAATACTGTATGTACTTTGCTACTGAGCTGTTGGTGTTCCCTTTGTAGCAATTACAGGATAGTTTGCCTTCCTAACTCTGTGGAGAAATGTATCTGCAAAGTCCATGTATATAAGATTCAGAAACACTCATTTATTTTATTACTTACATTTCTATTCTGCTTTTCTTTAGTGAGCTCAAGGTAGCATAGATGGCTTTCCTCCTCATTACTTTAGACCAGTTGTTCCCAACCCTTTTTTGACCAGGGACCACTCTCCGACATTAGTACCAAAAGGGTTACAAATCAGTTTATGGTCAACTTTAGATTCGGTTTGGTTATTTGGGGTTCTGATTCATAAAATTGCATTGGATTGACCATATCAGCTCTAGCTTCTAAACATATGCCATCCAGTAGTCGCTATCTGCTCACCCACAGAAAACCATATTTAATAACCCTCGGCACAATAAGAGGGGTTCACAAGACCAGTCACTCTTGTTGCAAAGATGTAGTAATGGTGAGACCAAGGATGATATTTTAGTTGTTGTGCACCATTGTTGGTGCATGAACCACAGGTTGGGAACCACTGCTTTAGATTAACAGTAACAATGTGAACCTGAAAATGAGAGACTCAACATGAATTCCATGGTTCAGTGAAGATATGAACCTAGGTCTCTCAAGTCAAGTCCAACACCACAATCACTACACTTAGCTGCACTCAGGTTGACCACTGAGGCTTTAATTAAGTGTCTTTATCGGAATGTAAATGCAGCAAACAGTTTGGAAATAATCTGTCCTATCCTTTTTGCATAGGTTAGAGCACATTCCAAAAGTAAATGATCCAGAATAAAATTAGTTTTCTGCTAGGGAAATCTAAAGTCTGTTACGGGAGGGTTGCCCACAGCAGAGCGGCAGCCAAATAATCCAGTCTGCATTGGAGTGTTTACTCCCCTCGCCAATCTCAGCTGGCATCTGAACTACATTGCCTATATTCTACTGAAAATTGAAACAGTAAATCAAAGAGGGTGTGTTTGAAATGCAACGCAAGTTATTATGACTGTTTATTTTTATAGAGTAGTGTCGCCACCACCCTTGAAAGCTTATGATCCAAATTTATAAGTAAGGAGAAGTTTTGGGAATGCTCAATAACTTAATCCAGGTTGTTTAGTTTACAAGCTAAATTGGTGTTACTTAAAGTTGTAAGATTGTGTTACTAGTATAAACAGAAGCCAGACTTTTAGGCAACTGTTTTTCCTCTCCAACAAACAGATATGATGTCTATTCTGGAGAAAACATCCCTTTGCCTATGTGAGTTAAAAAAACAAGAGAGCCAAAAATCCCTGTTTTGTGGACATTTCAGCATTTCATAAGCACATCAGCAGATCTGTTGCTTTTTGTACTCTCCTTGGGATCTGTTTTTTTTACTGTCTGCAGCCTTGTACTTTCCAGTGTTTACATAGAGATGTTCTAAAAGGAATGTCATCTGCAGTTGATCTGGATCATAAAACTGGCCTCACCAAGGCCACTAATGGAGGCCGAATCATTCCCAAAGGATTGTGTTTACATTAAGAGTATATTTTCAGCAGCCTTGGCAGTATATGATTCATCAAACTATAAGAAAGGGGGAAATTTGTTGGAACACTTGATAGGCAAGATTCTTTCCCTAGTGCATCTTGGGGTGGTCAACCCATCTTTCAATGGAATTTGTTTGGAATTCTGCCACTTGTGATACCTCTTTTTTCTCACACTCTTCACAATAACTAAAATAGTTCATATACTATAGCGCAGGCATGGGAACACTTCAGGCCTCCAGGTGTTTTGGACTTCAACTCCCACAAAACAGCCCATTGGCTGTTAGGCATTGTGGAAACTGAAGTCCAAAACATTGGAGACCTGAAGTTTGCTCATGCCTGCTATTGCGAGACAAGGCATTAACAAGCAAGTATGGCATATGATTTCCTTGCCTTTCAGCTCTTGACTGTAACTGTTTTCTATCCATTTGTTTCACATACATAGTATGGAAAGTTACTTGTTTAAAGTAATCAATTAAACTAGTTGCATCTCAATTGTAACTGAAATACACTTCAAACGAAAGAATGTGTTCTCTCGACCTGGACCAAATCAAAGATATTGTGCTGCTTGAGATTTGCCTTTGTAAACTACAGTTAGAAACGAATTGAGGACTACAAATGTAATTCTGATGGTGTTTGAACTCAGGAAATTTTAGTAATAAATCTATCTAGGAGTGAATTCTAAGTACCTCACCAAACTATAAATCCCAAGATTCCTTTGGATAGTTGCTATTGTTGTTACTGCATGCCTTCATATAATTTCTGACTTCTGAAACTCTTAAGGCAAACCTATAATGGAGTTTTCTTGGCAAGATTAGTTCAGAGGGAATTCACTTTTGTCTTCATAAATAGGTTTTTGGCCTGCATAAATAGGAGTCTAGTATCCAGATACAGGGAAGTCATGCTACTCCTCTATTCTGCCTTGGTCAGACCACACCTGGAATCACACTGTGTCCAATTCTAGGCACTGCAATTGAAAGGAGATGCTGACAAGCTGGAATGTGTCTAGAGGAGGGTGACTAAAATGATCAAGGGTCTGGAGAACAAGCCCTATGAGGAGTGGCTTAAAGAGCTGGGCATGTTTAGCCTGCAGAAGAGAAGGCTGAGAGGATGGCCGAGTATAAATATGAGAAAGGAAGTCATAGGAAGGAGGGAGCAAGCTTGTTTTCTGCTGCCCTGGAGACTAGGATACAGAACAATGGCTTCAAATTACAGGAAGGGAGATTTCACCTGAACATTAGGAAGAACTGTGAGAGATGTTCAGCAGTGGAACTCTCTGCCCTGGAGTGTGGTGGAAGCTCTTTCTTTGGAGGATTTTAAATAGAGGCTGGTTGGCCATCTGTCAGGGGTGCTTTGAAGGTGATTTTCCTGCTTCTTGGCAGGAGGTTGGACTTGATGGTCCTTATGGCCTCTTCCAACTTGCCCAGTGGATTTCCATGGCTGAGTGAAGATTTAAACCCTGGTCTCCAAAGGTGTTGTCCAACATTCAAAGCCCTACACCACACTGGTTCCATGTACCTGAGGATGGAGCTATGACAATTAAAGATGTATGAAATTTAATCACTCTGTCTATTGAAAGGTGATTGCCACACATTCACACTATTCTGTCATAGTACTGTACTTTCATTGTATCTGCTATGGTTTCATCCTATGGAATCCTGGGATTTGTAGGTTGGTAAGACACTGGAGTCCTTTGGGTAAGAAATCTAAATATCCATCCCTACACCACCAATCCTAGGATTCCATGGGATGAAACTGTAGTAGTAAAAGTGGAATCATAGTGGTATAATTCTGCTGAATGAATGGACTCAATGATATAGTATGATGTTTAGGACAATTATGGAAAAATAATTGATGCATTTTGCACCAGTTTAAATTTCCAAGTGATTTTTTAAAAGCATCATATATTCCCCATGTAGAATTTAGTCCTAACTAAGTTACCAGAGATAAAAGAAAGTACCATACACCGCGTCTCTTCCCAATGGGAAAAAGGCCTCTGTGTCCAGACCAAACTAATCACATTCTTTTTTTCTTCCTGCAGACTAGCAGTGTTGTCATTAGCAAAAGGAAAGACGACGAGGTGGGGGAACACAGAGGGAAATATCTGGATAAATAGAAGATATCAGTGGGGAATTGCTAAGTGGGGAGAAGCAAATGATAAGGTCTAAAGGGAAATGGGCAAATACTGATTAAAACTCAGGAGAGGTTCTTTCTGTTTGCTTTCTTTTAAAGATATGAAGCATGAAATGGACAGGAGAGTGGCTTTATTCTCTCAAGAGTGCATAGTTGTGGCATGAGGAATGGGAATAACAACATTGCTCAAGTTTGTTTAGGTAAGATCCCAACTGATGTGGAGGAAGACTGGCTCCTAGAGGGTCAACCAGACAGACATAACTATAAAATGGCCAAAGCTGGCAGCAGTGGGTTAGAGAAATGCCATGACTAGAATAGAGTCATAGAATCCTAGAATCAGAGAACTTTACGCACAATCCTTCTATTGCATTGCAGCCATGCTATCATTGATAATACATACTCATAACATACCTATCATGGATAATACATGCTAATTCGAGCACCTTTGATATCTCCCTCTTCAATCATGCAGTTAAAGTGATTTGGCAGTTAGTTGTTCAATCTACCAAACAGAACACAGAAAACTAAATCAGGTGTCATCAAAATACTTGCCCATGAAATAGTCTGGGGATGGCTTTGAAGGCTCTTGGGGCAGAATTGGGAATAATTTCATTTTTGGACAAAACCTTGTTGTTGCCTGGATACTCCCATATAGGACTGGACCAATTTTTTGGCAGATTGGAGCAACTTCCTCAGGTGGCAGATGCTAAAGGCGAAGGAGTAGTGGTGAGATACTGGAGAGCAAAGCAATTGTGTCAAGTAGCCAGCTCTGTGGTCCTTACCCTCAGGGAAAGTGGCCATGGCCAGAACTGAATTCAGAATAATTTGCACCTCTTTATAAAATGGAATATGCATCTATGCTGTAGAATTGATACCACTTTAACTACCATAGCTCAATCCTATGGAATCCTGGGAGTTGTAGTTTGGAGTGGCACCATTATTCATTTGGAAAAGAAGGCTAAAGACCTTGTATTTATTTATTTTATTTATTTATTGATTTAGAGAATGTATATCTCATCCCTCTCACCTCAGAAGAGGGACTTACAACAGGCAATTATTAGATGCCAACATAATACATTAAAAACCACAGTTAAAATTAACAACAATTAAAACAATTATAAACAATTCAATTTAAAACCAGTTCGCCAGTTCAAAATCATAGTCCAGGTCCATCCATTGTGGTCACTTAAAATATTATCTTTCCAGTTATTCCATCTATTGTTCAAATGCTTCATCTCACAGCCAGGTTTTGAGGGGGGGGGGTTACAAAAGGGGAGGAGGGAGGGGGCAGTTAGGTTACCAGCAACAAACTCCCACAAAAGTACACAAAAGCACGCAAAAAAGGCCTTCATGTGTGTTGGTGCTCAGTGGTTCCAGGATTTCCTATGTAATCCTCCATACATTGAATCCACTTTCTTCAATAACTGTTGGAAACTACATGAAGCAATCAGTACAGATGGGGCCTGAGAGTGTTTTTATTGGCCATTTTATAAATACTTTCAATTATTCTCCACATCCTTAGTTGTGTTATGTCTCCTCTTGAAGAAGCCCCTCATTATTGTTATGGAGTTGCTCTTGAAAACACTTATCAGTTTCAGTCGCATCCTCGCTATTGTACAGGTAGTCCCCAACATTCACAGGGTTTAGGGATACAGGAACTCCTATGGAAGTCGAAAAAAACACAAATAAAAAGTCAATTTATATCTAGGAGTGAACAGATCCATTCCTCATTAAGTGTTTTGAACTTGATGTGATTTTCAGAGTTGCTCTGTTTTATGATCTCCATGGAAGTTTGTTGAAGCAAACTGTCAATCTCAGCATGCTTTTGTGCATCTGCAAAACGTTATTCTCTTACTACCCAATGCTAATCAACCTCCACCACTTCTATGGGGAAGAGGAGCGATTTCCAGAGATGTTTGTATGTGTTCCAGATGGACCAGTGACCTGATGCTTCTCATTTTGTTTCGGAATTAATCACTGATTGTCATCTCAGCATCTGCTCTAGACAAATTGACTTTTTTTATTTTTTAAAAATGGGTATGTTGATTTGTGTGATATGTGCAGCCTATTTAAGTCTGACTGGCTGCATAACCGTGGGAGGAAAATCCTCGGGTGGTATCCATTAATGAGGAAATTAAAACAACCTCTTTTCATTTGATGAATAATGCCTGTGATTATACCTTGACAGATTCTTTAGATGCATAGGAGATTTTTTTTATCACTTTACAGAATGTGGCGATAAGGTCATCGAGCCCTTCTGTATTCTACCCTTTGGCTAATCATGCGAGAGATCAGTATACGAGTAGAGGTTTTGTAACTGTTTTTTAAAAATCCATGCACCATAATTGCATTTTCTTGCTACATGAAGCTGATACAGGCACCATTAATAATGCCAGCCTTGTTATCCTCCATGCTTAATGGATATATGACTGCAACGATCTTCAAATTATGAGTTTGAATAAACCATCAGTAAGGTAGATGAATCAAAAGCTGGATAACAAAAGTGGTAGTATCAGACATAAGAGATGTACTTAAAATCACAAGTCTGGCTTTCTTCTCAGGTCCTTAGGGCAAAAACTAAGTGTATTTGTGTTAGTCTTTGCCCACTTTCAAGATAGCCACAGAAGCCAACAAAATGCATAATTTGTAGTATTGACAGTCAGGAAGCAGCCTGTAATTTTGTGTTCTACTGAAATACCCTATGAAAAGTGTGGTCTGATTTCTCTTAACCATATATTTTCCTTTAACATTTTCATACTGTCCACATTCATGAATCATATGACACATTACTTGTGCCTCGACAAAGGGTTGCATGCACAGTACAAAATACAGGGAGATCTTGATCAGGTTATGTAAAGGAAAAGATTTCCAACCTTCAAATTGGGAACATCCCTTCCAATATTATAAAGGACAAGCTTTCTAGACTCCAAAGAAGAGATATCGCTTATAATAAACTAATTTACTGTATATTTTAATTGTTCATATGATTTGGTGGTTTTTAGTTGAATGGCATGTTCTGTACATCTCTGTTATTATTGTACTTTTATTATTATTATTATTGTTGACACAAAACACAGCATGACACTGCAAATGAGAGATATATGCTGGATTTTGTATCACAAAATCACAAATCAAGTACTTCCCAAGCATTTAGGACGTGTGATGTATTTTCAAATGATGCGTGCAGATCCAAGTAAGGTGGCCTTTTGCAGTTCACAGATTGTGATTTTGTCAATGTTTATTGTTTTCAAATGCTGGCTGAGATCTTATTGCACCACACTCAGTGTGCCAATTACTACTGGGACCATTATTATTATTATCTCTCGGCATTACTTCGCGAAGATTCTTAGGAAGGACTCATCCCACGCTTTTTACAAGTGCGTTGATGACTAAAAAGGCCAATCTGAGATAGGCAAGTTTGATTGCAGAAAACACAGCAGAAAGTCTCCTTGGATGATGTTGTTTCCAAGTTGCGGTTCTTTCTGCGTTGTTGTTTCTCTTCGAGACCCATTTGGCGTGTCTTCTCGAAAGAGGCCACAGCATTGTGGATAGTGCATCTCCATGCCTCCCGATGTGAGGCCAGGGTGGACCATTGTTGGTGATCAATCTGGCCGAGCCTGAGATGTTGTTTGAGGGAGTCCTTATATCTCTTTTTGGGGGCACTTTTCTTGTGCTGACCCATATCGAGTTCACCATAGAGTACTATCTTAATAATATTATTAATAATATTATTATATGGCATACAACCAGTTGTGAGTTGCAGCTGCAGTGGAACAAATGAATCATGAACTGGATCAGTGTTTGATTCAGCAGATAGACCTTAGCAATTGGATTTAGAACGAAGGCGCTCTATACTGGTGGACCCCAGGTGTGTTGTATCACAATCACCATATAAATAGACATCTGGTCTCTATTGGTGTCTTAGTGCCCAGACCATACTCAAATCACATTTTGGACTAATTAGTAATTATGTAACAAACAACTGTCCTCTGATGTAGATTTACCCCTCTTGGGAGACCTGAGCTCAAATCCCAACTCAACTTTGAAGTTCCCTGGGTGCCCTTGTCACACACCCCAACTATCCCAATTTGGCAAGGATAGTCCCAACAAATCTTGTCATCCCATATTTCCAGCTGCTTTTAAAATGTTACAATCTCTGCCTCCTCACTTTATTTTCTCATCTTACTTCAATTGCTGCATATGGCATTCAGAGTATAAATGGAGTTAATCTTTATATTTGATTTGATTTATTCGGCTTTTATGCCGCCACTCCCAAACAGGCCTAGGCGGCTCACAACCAAAGGCAAAAATATAAAAACAGATACAGCATAGAACACAAAAAATAAAAACATCGTTAAAAATACAGAGTGCAGCATTTAAAACAATTAGAAACAGTTTAACACATATTGTTGATGTAATGTAGTTTGACACTACTTTAAATGCCAGGACTCAGTAGCATTGAGCCATGGCAGTTAAAGTGGTGTTAAAATGTAAAGGTTTTCCTTGACATTAAGTATAGTTGTGTCTGACACTCCATTTCTAAGACAAAGAGCTGGTATTGTCTGTAGACACCTCCAAGGTCATGTGGCTGGCATGACTGCATGGAGTGCTGTTACCTGCCCACCAGAGTGGTACCTATTGATCTACTCACATTGGCATGTGCTAGGTTGGCAGAAGCTGGGCCTAACAGCGGGAGCTTACTCCACTCCCCGGATTCAGTCAACTTTTTGGTCAGCAAGTTCAGCAGCTCAGTGGTTTAACCTGCTTCACAACCAGGGGGCCCATAGAGGTGTTAAACTGCATTATATTGACAGTGTTCAGGATGGAAGAGAAGAGAGGAGTTGGCAGAATCTTGTCCTTTCCTGTAGACTTAGCCAAAAGTCAATTGCTGCAGTTTCTCTGAGTCTGTCTGCCTTTTCTTTATCTTTAGCATGCTCTGATGCTGCTTGTCAACATGGTCGTGTGTTTTTAATTATTTTTGAAGTTGTTGGAGGGTCAGATGCTTTCCTGAGACTATTTCTCCCACTTTTTGGTACTCTTTTCTGGCTGATTATCTGAAACACCAGGGTATATAAACTGGAAAACATCACAATGCCTGCACTGTTTTGCTGCTGGGTTTTTCAAACCTTGAAATCAATTGAAAAATATATGTGCCACTATATTGAGGGAAAAGGTCTTCATTGGGAAAGTAATGACCCAGATTTCAAAGAAAGGCTCTTGCATAACAAGACTTCCTATTTGTTGCACATTTTTGTTCTTGCAAACCTGGTTTATTTTTCTCAGAGTGAACATTTTCCTTTCTATTGCAAATAATTTATTCATATGGAGACAAAAAGCTGTCACAAAGCCAAAGCAGGTGACTTCGAGAGCATTGTGTGGCAACTGTAATTGAAAAACATGTCATCTTGAGTCATATTTAAGTTTTCAAGCGTACATATAAGGTTTTCCTGCAGTGTGCCATTATGTTGCTAAATGGTTGTATCACTAAATTAAGGTTGTTTGATTCAACAAGTAAACAAGGAATATAATTCAATGCAATAGAAATGATTGAACATGTTAGTTGAAATACAGCACTAGAATTAAATGTAAAGTTATATAGTTCTGTCTTTATCTAAGAGCACTTTTTAAAACAATGATTTTATAATTCATAACATATCCTCCAACATTTCACAAGTGAAATGGACACATGTGACCAAACAACATCAGAGTATGATGTTGCCAGAAGTTATTAATGCAGCAGTTTGCTTTTGCCTTTGCCTACAGCAGTGTATCTCAACCTTTCTAATGCCGTGACCCCTTAATACAGTCCCTCATGTTGTGGTGACCCCCAAGCATCAAATTATTTTCTTTGCTACTTCATAACTGTAATGTTGCTACTGTTACAAATCGTAATGTAAATAATATCTGATATGCAGGATGTATTTTCATTCACTGGACCAAATGTAGCACAAATACCCGATACACCCAAATTTGAATGTTTGTAGGATTTGGGGGGTGGGGGTGAGGGTGAATTTGTCATTTGGGAGTTGTAGTGCTGGGATTTATAGTTCACCTACAATCAAAGAGCATTCTAAACTTCACCAACAATGGAATTGAACCAAACTTGGCACACAGAACTCCCATGGCCAATGGAAAATGCTGGAAGGGTTTGGTGGGCATTGAGTTTTGGAGTTGTAGTTCACCTACATCCAGAGAGCACTGTTGACTGAAACAATAATAGATCTGTACCAAACTTGGCATGAATACTCAATATGCCCAAATGTGAACTCTGGGGGAATTTGGGGAAAATAACCTTGATATTTGGGAGTTGTAGTTGCTGGGATTTATAGTTCACCTACAATCAAAGAGCAGTCTGAACCCCACCAACAATAGAATTGGGCCAAACTTCCCACACAGACATCCCATGACCAACAGAAAATACTGTGTTTTCGGATGGTTTTTGGTGACCCCTTTGACATCCTCTTGTGACCCCCAGATTGAGAAGCGTTGGCCTACAGGGAAGAGCCAGATTCTCATTTCTTCTGTTCCCCACTTCTGAGTTAATTGAGTACAAACTACACCTGCAATTTGAACTCAGTGGAAATGAAATGAGGGCAAAGGCAGAATAAAGGAGGCGGGCAGAGAAAATGGGACATTTAGAAAGCAGCTGAAAAAGCAAGATGGCAGAGGATTAATAGCAACTGTCCCTGTCGACCGGCACAGTTGGATGATATGTACACAAGAAGAAGCCGTTTCCCTTCTGCAAGCCTGGGCTGATATTTTTGCAAAGTTTCCAGACTATAATCACTCAATTACATATAGGGCTGTCAAATGATCAGAAGATAACAGGTCTGGATGGCTCTTGTGCCATTAAGAGAACCTTGAATTACAGAAAGGAAATTAATCTTGTTGTGATATGAAAGTAAACAATGCCACCTATTAATGCCTGTAGATCGAACTGTTTTGAAAGGTGCAAGGACCAGAAGACCTTCAAAATAAAGAAAGCCACTCTGGTGTTGTTAAAGAGCCAGTCTACACATTCGTTTATTGCACATTCTTTGGTAGGCAGACCATACATCAAAGTGAGTTTTAGGTTTGAATCTAGTCACTTTCTAAATTGTGGCAAATTATTTTTCTTAGATTTAAACTGCTAGAAGTATGGGTTTCCATTTATTCACATTTTGCAACTCGCAATAGAAGGTTGTGAGAATAATATCGGCCACAGCATGTGTAAAGAACCAGTGGCTTCTCTAGAAATGTCCCATAGCCAACATGTTGGCTTTTGTATTGACTGCTGTTTTCTAGGAAAGCCAATTGATGGTGGGCTCCAGTATATGTGTATTGTGAATGCATTTCATAGCATATTTTTCTTGGGAGTAATCAATCAGGGAACCAACCATACACAAGTATAGCACTATATTCCATTTTAATTGCCAATGGTGTATCCCATGAGATGCGCAGTTTGGTGAAGCACTAGATCTCTCTGTTTGAGAACTGAAAATCCCATTCCCTAAACTATCAATCACAGAATTCCATGGGAAGTTGCCATGACAGTTAAATGTGAAAACATAGCATAATGAGTGTGTAGCATGAATAGACCACAACGTTTTTGATACTGGTACACAGATTATCCGTTCATTGTTTCTTCATTAGGTCAGTCCATCCTACTTGACTAAATGGAGATTGCTTGTTGGAAATAGCAGCCTTCTTCAGGCCTCCTATACTAGTTATTTGTTATGTACTGTATATAATTCAGATTGATTACTGTATTGTATATGTGTGTATTGGTATGCAGTTTTTATTAACTCTATGTTGTGGGAGGGTTTGCAGACTATGTGTTCAGATCTGGGACTATTCAGGCTGAGACTCCATTTTAGAAGTCAGTGTGTTAAGTCTGTATTATATTGTATAGTCAGTGTTTGATATGAATTAGACATAAGACAGAGAAGATACTCCAATGCCTTAAATTTACTGTTTAAGCTTTCAACTGACAAGCAATGTACCAGTATGCTGAATACATTACTCTCTCTCTCTCTCTCTCTCTCTCTCTCTCTCTCTCTCTCGGCATTACTTCGTGAATGAAGATTCTTAGGAAGGACTCATCCCACGCTTTTTACAAGCACGTCGATGACTAAAAAGGCCAATCTGAGATAGGCAAGTCTGGTTGCAGAAAGCACAGCAGAAAGTCTCCTTGGGTGATGTTGTTTCCAAGTTGCAGTTCTTTCTGCATTGTCGTTTCTCTTCGAGACCCATTCGGCGTGTCTTCTCAAAAGAGGCTGCAGCATTGTGGATAGTGCATCTCCATGCCTCTCAATGTGAGGCCAGGGTGGACCATTGTTGGCGATCAATCTGGCCAAGGCTGAGGTGTTGTTTCGGGGAGTCCTTATATCTCTTTTTTGGAGTGCCTCTCTTGCGCTGACCCGTGGTGAGTTCACCATAGAGTAGTATCTTTGGGAGGCAGTGATCCTCCATCCTACAGACGTGCCCTGCCCAGCGCCAGGGCCGTAGCCAGGATTTTGATTCGGGGGGCTGAGTTTGGTTCGGGGTGAGACTGGGCGGAAGAGGGTCTACCCTAGCAAACCTTTTGTATTGTTATCCCAATAACCCCATTAATGTGGGATATAATGAGCATGGTGATCAGATCATGATATGAATAAACATAACAGTTTAAATAATGTACCAGTAAGGCCTTTTCGCGGACCACCCTGAGAATTTCGGGGGGGGGGCTGAAGCTCCCTTAGCCCCCCCTGGCTACATGCCTGCCCAGCGCAGTTGTGTTCTCAATAGCATGGCCTCAATGCTGGTGATCCCTGCTTGCTCAAGGGCAGCAACATTCGTCACATAGTCGGTCCAGTGTATATTTAGGATTGTGCAAAGACAGCGCTGATGAAAGCGTTCGAGGAGTTGTAGGTGCTGGCGATAGGTGACCCATGTTTCAGACCCATAGAGGAGAATAGACAGTATGATAGCTCTGTACACACTGATTTTGGTGCTTTGTCTCAGGTGTTTGTTACTCCAGACTCTTTTGTGAAGCCTTCCAAATGCACGATATGCCTTTGCTAATCTGTGATCTATCTCTTTATCAATCTTGGCGTCTGAAGAGATGATGCTTCCCAGGTAGGTGAACTGCTGAAGCACAGATTTGCCTATGCTGATGTGAGGATGATGGTGTTCTGAATACATTAAGTTTGTATTAATACATTAAGTTTGTGAGTAAACAAACTATGTTATTTTTAATGAAGACTACTTATTTTTGTCTATTGAGAGCATAATTTAAAACCAAATATATTTTATGGCCGAGAAGATGTTTTTGGGCAACTGAAATAACACTTCTGAAGATCTGCTATATATTTTGTGCATTAGCATAATCTTTGTTCCTAACAGTAGAAAGAGATAACCAGGTATATCAGTCTAACAGCTGAGAAACCTAATTTGTCTTGCATGAATACTAGTGGATATTTACCACTAAAGAGAAGGTTGACTCAAATGAGTGTTTAACTCATCTCAGGAAGTTCATACTTTACAAAAGGTTATGATTATTCCAAATGGTAGTGAATGCCAATTAATCTACAAAAGATCTCACACATTTATTTATTTATTTCCGCCCTTCTCACCCCGCAGGGGACTCAGGGCAAATTACAATGTACACATACATGGCAAACATTCAATGCCATAGACATACAACACATATAGACAGACAGTCAGAGGCTATTTAACTTTTTTCTGGCCACCAGGAGAGCTGTCACTTCACTGTCCATCTGCAACACTAATGAAGTACTTTCTGCATTCCCTGCATGCTTTATGGCCTCATAAATGTGTTAAGTTAGCCTACCCACACATAGGTGGTACCTAAATTTCCTACTTGACAGATGCAACTGTCTTTTGGGTTGCTAAGGTCAACAACAAGCTACACAAAATTGGCTGGAATCTCACTCTGACCCGGGCTGGCTTCGAACTCATGACCTTTTGGTCAGTAGTGATCTTAATGCAGCTGACGCCCAGCCAGCTGCGCCACAGTTCCTGCTTCCAAAAGGCTTTGGAGTTTCTGGTTTTCCAAAAGGTTATGATCTCAAAGGTCATCCTTTCCCAAAAGGTCATGCCTTTTCGAAAAGTTTATGTCTTTCCAGAAGATTATGGATGCCTTTTCCAAAATTGCTGGAACATTTATGTACGAATACAGAAGCACAGTATATTGGAAGCAAACATACTCCTAAAAGGAAGGAGCACAGTTGCCAATCCAGTACTGGATTTCCAAACAGCAATACATGAAGCTTCCATTCATCTTGCTTGGTGAAACCTACATCTTATTTAGCAAATTCAACCAGCTAGATCTTGCTAAGATCCCAGCTCTCTGTTTGAGCATTACATCCCTAAAATATCTGCTTTCCTTACATCTGCATTTAGCTACTGACAGTAGCTAAGTAAAATCCTACCTTAGAAATGGATAGTTCATTTCTATAAAAGATTTCCTACAAAGGAGCTTCCACTCTCATTGAGAAAACCTCAACCAAGTTTCCATAAACATCCACCAGTTGACAAGGAAGCCCCCGGTGACGGAATGGGTTAAACCCTTGTGCTGTCAGGACTGCTGACTGATAGATCAGTGGTTCGAATCCAGGGAGAGCGGGTTGAGCTCCTTCATGTCAGCTCCAGCTCCCCATGCGAGGACATGAGAGAAGTCTCCCACAAAGATGATAAAACATCAAACATCTGGGTGTCCCTGCTGGGCAAGGTCCTTGCAGACAGCCAATTCTCTCACACCAGAAGCGACTTTCAGTTTCTCAAGTCACTCCTGATGTGAAAAAAAGCCTGTCAAAGATCATCACTAACTTGCAGTATGCTACCCAATTTGCCTTGGGAAAACACCCAGAAGGAAATGGGTTTATAAGTTAAATGTACCAACAAAATTACTCACTCTACAGGTGGTAGCATGCCTTGATAGAAAAGGAGAACAGCTGGCTTTCTATGTTAATATGTCCATCTGTCAGATTTTATTTGTCAAATCAAACCTGGACATTAGGAAATTAATTGCATACAATCCATGTATGTTGTTATGAACTTGCACAAATGTATTTATACACTGTAATCTAAACTCATCTCTTCTCCAGCTTGCAGTTGGCTTTTAGAAGTACTGATGTTGAAAGGGAGAAAGAGTTTCTAGTTTTCCTTTCCTGTCATTTGAATCTAGTGATGCGGAGATATATAAAACTTTCCAAAGCTGTACATAAAACACACATGCGGCTTGTGAGGTGGTTGGCATTTTAGTTCATTCCCTCTACCCTGTGTTTATAGGTGTGTGTGTGTGTGTGTGTGTGTGTGTATATGGTCTCTATTCCTGGAACCTGTCCCATCAAAACCCAGTTTTGTCCCATTTTCAAATCATTGTTATTGTTTTGTTTGAGGTGCTATAGTTTCGCACAGATGCCAGGTTGAATCTTGTATTGTGAGAAACATGGAGAACAAAGCAGGGAGGGCAAGTTGAGCTCCCTCTGTCAGCTCCAGCTCCCCATGCGGGGACATGAGAGAAACCTCCCACAAGGATGGCAAAACGTCAAACATCTGGGCGTTCCCTGGGCGACATCCCTGCAGACGTCCAATTCTCTCACACCAGAAGTGACTTGCAGTTTCTCAAGTCGCTCCTGACACACACGAAAAAATTAGTCAAAAACATTTTGTATTCAAACAGGATTTTAGAAATGAAGGCTTTTAACAAAATGACTATAGGTGTTTTATTATTTTAAGAATAACTGCTCATATTTCTGGTTTTTACCAAGTAGAACTAAAAATAGCACATTTGAATTTGAGATGCATGCCCATTTCTGAATTATGGGGAGCCAAAGACAAGTTAAAGCATCTGTTTAGCTGGAACTTCCCTTTTAATTTCGATGTGATTCATAGAAGAGCAGGTGTTAAGGAGAAGAAGGGATGACTTGGTGAAGAACTCAACTGGGAGAAACAAGAGGAGACATGCTGAAACACATTATTTATTTATTTATTTATTTACAGTACTTCTACCCCAGGGGGCGGGGACGGGACTCAGAGCGGCTAACAAGGCAGCAATTTGATGCCAGAGCATACAATAACCATAAAATGTACAGGATTAAACAGTTAAAAACAGACAACTAATCAAAATTCAATTAAGTTAAAAACAATGTTCCGTCCGCAAGTCTAGGTTAAAGACAGTAAGCCATATTCTCATCTGTCAGCTAGCCAATCCTATTTCAGTCCAAAGTCCAAAGATTCATTGAAAATGGTAGAAATCATTGACAGTCACAGCTGAGCTTGGAAGAAATCCTAATCAAGAAGGCTGTTGAATGCCAATCAAGATGGCCAATTGCAACATTCACGCTTGACTAAGCAGACAAGAGTTCTTTCTCCCACTCTGGACATTCCACAGATATATAAACCCCACTTGCCTAGTTTCAACAGACCTCGCAACCTCTGAGGATGCCTGCCATAGATGTGAGCAAAACTTCAGGAGAGAATGCTTCTGGAACATGGCCATACAGCCCGGAAAACTCACAACAACCAAATAGTAGTGGACTTTCCCTCTTTGGCAATCTTAACAGAAAACCCAGGGGCTCTTTCAGAAGTGCTGTAATTATGTATTTCTGCATGACTAAGAGGTTAAACTATATGATCCTTGTGGGACTCTTCATCTCTTGATTCTAGCAAGGCAGCCATCATGTTGTTGCATAGAGATTATCCTTTTCTCCATTTGCATCTTTATGTTACCCAGTAAGACCATGGCCATAGTTTCCTTGGGCATGAGTGGAAATCAAAGCTGTATTAACTGTATTGTGTAGATGCATTCACACATGTTTTATCATGATGGAAATAATATCCTGGTTCATTTATTCACCATGAGAGCCAAATTGTCAATGGTTCAATGGTTGTAATTGTTCTTGTTCTCTCATTGGCAGGGGGCCCATTACTGAAAGAATTGGCCCCCTCCCTCTTCTTCTTCTCCATTTACTGTTTCTGTTATCAGCGTTCTGTGTATGGCTTGACTAATTAAAATACGACTGCTGGAAGATTGACAATGGGTTCATATAGGAGATGTACATTCCTAAGACATACATACTTTATATGTTATTTATTATTAATTTTATATTCATTTGATTTCTATGCCACGAGCATGAGATCCACCTGAGCTTTGGATCATGCTCTTTGGATCCGACTCCTTGTTTACTTTCTATTCTGGCTGCTCTTTGTTACCTCAGAGGTAAAGGCAATGACAGATGAGACACTGGGGATGTCTTTCCGCCAGTGTCAGGACCAAGGCATGATGGAGTTATGTCTGGCCGCTCTTCTTCAAAAGCCAAGTCAATGGCAGTTGAGACATTGGGAGTGTCTTCACACCAGTGGTTGGGCCAGGACAAGATTTTTATTAGTCAAACTTCAAACTTGTATGCTGCCACTCCCCGAGGGCTCGGAGCGGCTCACAACATGCAGTAAAACACATCATAATACAGAAAATTTAGCAATTTGTTAAAAACAAAGTTAAGATTCAAAGGCCAGCTGGGTACTTCCAATAAATTTAGGTCTTCAGAGCGAAGTGATCTCTGGGTTGGTAGGGGGAGATACACTTCAGATACACTGGCCCTGGACCATGCAAGGCCTTGAAGGTTAACACCATCACCTTGAAGGTGATCTGGTGCTTGATCGGCAACCAGTGAAGCTGCTGCAAAATAGGTGTTATGTGACACCTCACTGAGGTCCCAGTGAGAGTCGAGCAGCAGCGTTCTGGACGAGCTTAAGTTTCCAGGTCACGGACAAGGGTAGGCCAATGTAAAGGGCATTACAGTAGTCTAGTCTTAAGATGACTGTGGCTTGGATCACAGTGGCTAGGTCGTCTCTGGACAAGTAGGGGGTCAACTGCCTAGCCTGCCACAGATGGAAAAAAAGCCGTTTTGCTAACAGTGGAGACCTGAGCCTCCATTGTCAGCAGCAAGTCTAAAATGACTCCCAGGCTCTTTATTGAAGGTGATGGGCGTAGTGCCTCGCCATCCAGGGTAGGAAGCCGGCCACAAATCCTGGAGATGTTAATTCTTGTAATAGGACTTCACCGCCCTCTTGAAGCCAGGTTTTGGTGATGCACACAAGGTCAGCTCCCTGATCAGTGAGAAAATCCCTGACGGTTGCAGTTATGTTTCCAATAGACCTAGCGTTTATTAACACCAGAGTTGGAGGGGAGGAAGCTGGAAGCCTGTCACAGGTGTATCTTGGGATAGGACGCAGATCAGAGGGGGGGGGGGGTCGAGTTGTGCCTGGCTGTTCTTCTTTCCCTCAGTGGCAGTTGAGACATTGGGGGGTGTCTTCTCACCAGCGGCTGAGTTCTGCTTGGCTGCTCTTCTCTTCCTCAGTGGCGAGGTCAGTGGTGGTTGGGTATTCTCACCAGTAGCTTGGCCAAGACATGATGGAGTTGTGCCTGGCTGTTTTTCCCGCTATCAGAGGCCAGGACAATGGCAGTTGAGACATTGGGGATGACTTCTCATCAGTGGCTGGACTAAGACATGATGGAGTTCCGCTTGGCTGATCTTCTCTTCCTAAGTGGTTAGGTCAATGTTGGTTAGGACACTGGGGGTGTATTCTCACCAGTAGCTGAGACAAGGCATAATTTAGTTGTGCCTGGCTGCTCTTCTCTCCTTCAGAGGCCAGGGAGGTTTGAACATGGAAGCCAAGTGGGAATGATGAAGCCATGTGCATCAAATTATAGTAAATCAAACTGTAGAAATATTCTGTTTTACTGCCATACATAACCTGTACTCTGCCAACACCTTTCTCTTTGATCAAATGATGCAATTGAAATGACAACGAAAAGTAAGTAGCTTAAACTTTTCTTGAGAACATAGTGGAAAGAAACAAATCATAATAATTCCTCCCATGTTATGCTAGACTCAACATTACATATTCCTCAAATGTGCCTGGACTGCATGTATCACTAAATTATCTCTCAAAACAGTTTGTAGGGTTTTTGTTGCTTGTTCCCCCCGTGTTTAGGGGAAGTGTATATATTTGAGCAGCTTTCATTCAGAAAAAATACTAGATAATTAGGAGTTTCTTTGATCGCAATGCCCTCTAGGTACGTCTGGGAGAAGATAAAAAGCTGTGTCAAAGGGAAGGATAAAAAAACAGTTGAATGTATGACAAGCAGGTTACATAGGATATTAAAAGGGGGCTCCTGCTTAATACCCTGGCTTTTTGTTAGAAGTAGTACAAAAGCATAAGCACCAACAAAGGCAGCATTCCCTCCTTAATTGTTGAACATGCTGTTAGGCTGTGGGATTCTGTGATGGCACCAAAGAGGCAAAGACACCCATCATTAAGCGTGCAGTCAGTCTGTGACAGAAAGTGCACACTGCCACTTTAAAACATCAGCATAATTGTAGGAGTCAGGTAGGTAATAGGTATCTGTGCAGCTGCCTTTGATCCTGCTTGAAGATTTATGACAGCATGCCCCACTAAATATAAGATAACCTTTATAATGAAGGATGGCTTGATGGGAAGCATTAATTCTCTGCAGCCTCCCACCTCCTCTTCTGATTCCTGGGAAGTTTTTTCACCAGTCAAGACCTGACCTGAGCTATCTTGTCTGGAAAGTTAAGTGCAAAGGAAGCATTGTTGGGACAGAAATCGTAATTGTTATGTATTTTAATCAAAATGCACATTCTAATCAGTAGATTAGTTAGCTAAAGATACGTATTGTTACTTATACTGATACATTAAGGGCTGTTTTGAGGGCCAAAATCATGGATTCTAATATGAGCCATGGATGAGTCAAGGCTCATTCTGTGGAGAGGGGAAAGTACCAATGCTGTTTCAGTGGGCAACTCTCTCTGGCTGCAACATGGGCCTGATCTGTACCCTTTCCCCTACATAGATGAACACAGGGAAAGGAGATGGCAGTGGAGTCCTGTCAAGATGCATGAATAGAGAAACAGAAAGAGAAAGGAAGAGCAGAGAAGACAATTTCCCCATGCAGGCATTAAAAAAAAAATTCCCCATGCTACCCCGAGAAGAGGATGATTCCTTTCTTTTGTTAAGATACAGCAGAACAGAAAGAGAAAGGGAGGGAAAGGGAGAGCATTCAAGTATTTCTCCTACCCAGGCATTCAAAAATGACTTTCATACACGACTTGGAGTATTGAATAGGATTGTGCTGTCGGGGTAAACCCTGACCCATTTGTGTCCCGACTTTCAGTATGGGCCCTGATTCATTTTTTTGGGAGTCTTCTGAAATCAGGAGGGCGGTTTTCACTCTGGGGTGCCGAAATATCCATCCCATTATGAGGGGGCGGGCTGCCCAGGCTCCCCTTCCTGTCCTTTTAGGCATTGAGGCTGTTTTACTCTAGAGGAGAGATGCTCTGCTGCAAGCAGCTGTGCGCTTTAAGGGGGCTTCTTACTGTTTCTACCCTAGAGTAGAGGCACTCATCTGCACTCCCTGGGCCTGCATTCCACACATGCACACACTTTCTTTGCAAGGCAAGTAGGCAAGTTCTTCTTACTCTAGAGGAGTCACTCAGCTGCAGGCAGGCATAAGCACTTTCTGGGCCTGCATGCCATACACACATGCGCTCTTTCTAAGGCAAGGAGGCATGGAGCGCCACAAGAAGCCGGGATTGGTTTCTACTTGCTTTTGTATCAAACTGTTTCTTGTACTAGGAAGACACTGCCTGTTAAATGCTCACAATGGTACCGAAAATAATGAAAGAACGGATGAAATGAAGGAAAACGGCTCTTCACAGAACTCTAGTAGAAAATGGTTTTTCCTTCTTTTTAAAAATAAACTTAAAATACAGTATTAATTCTTTTAATGTGTAGGCAGGAGTGACTTTTACTGGGCATGTTTTATATACGGTATATCTTTTAACTTTTGTATATTTTAAATTGTTTTTAAAATGTATTTTTTTTCATTGTGCAATACATGCCTTATTGTTTTTGGAAGCTGCCTTGGGTCCCATTCTGGGAAAAAGTGGCATATAGTAAATACAATAAATAAAAATAAATGAAATAAATCCCAGGGTATCATGACATTAGAGCACTCTGGCCGAGAATTCAAAATGCCTTTCCTTAAAGTGCCAATTCCAGGAATTCATAGGAAAGAACAACGACAGTTTAAAAAGAAATAACTGTGCTATACTTCTGTATTATATATGGGCTTTTTCTTCCTTAGTGGTAAGGAGGGATGGACTTCATAGTCCAATGGATGATATTGTAGACGCAACCTATCATATGTGGAGAAAATGTCATTGTGAATTGTTGTAAATTGACTTCAACTGATGGTAATCCTATGAAAGAGAGCTTCCAAATCCTCCTGTTATCGACATCCCTACTCAAGCACAGCTCAGGGCTGTGGCTTCCTTGGTTGAGTCAATCCACCTGTAATGTGGTCTTCTTCTCTATAGTGTGGGTTGACAAATATTTATTCTGCAAGGCTATTAAGGATACAGATAAAGAAGCTTGCCTCTCTCTTCAAAAGGAGCTCAAGCAGAGAGGATAACATCCTGGTGGTGTAAGCAAATGACATGACTCACAATCAGGTCATGGAACATCCCATGGGATAGGGCAAGGTTATATTCCTTTGAATTGTGACTAGTCAAGGCAAAGGCAAAGAGTGGGTGGGTTGGCTTATGAGCCACTGACATTAAATGAAGCCTTCCGGTGACCTCTTGCCTCTGCTTGTCATCATTTCAGGGAACTGCTCAGTCTAGATTGTCACTGAGGATCCTAATTTGGTCATAAAGATTGACCCCGGCACACATATTTTTTGTGTAGGAAGGCAGGGTTTCCTAAAACTAGGAAAGTTGAATCTGCAGCAAATAGCTTTTTATAGAGGATGCAATGACCCTGACTTTTGGCACTGATAGCAAAGTAGATACAAAAGAAAAAGTCTTGTGACAAGAAGTATCAGAAGTAAGAAATTCCAGTGTTTAAAGGGGGTGTTTTACAGCCAGAGATTGGAAATAATTTGTCCCAAAGTAATTTGCTTCATTACTCATTGCAGTGCTTAACCTGTTTTTGTTACTTGTAACAGTACAGTATTAAGCAGTTGTTATGGCCAATTTATTTTCAAGCCTTTTGCTAACTTATGCAAACAGATGTATTTGTTTGATTTTATTACTACTTTGCACCGAGTTGATACTTTCCACATTTGGAAAACAGGGTTGGCAGCAGAGGAGACTATTTTCGGCAATGCTTGGGAAAATTATGTTTTTGGATGACAACTCCAAGAATCCCCAATCTGTGTAACTGGCTAGGTTCTGAAAGTTCTACTCCAAAACAGCGAAAAAATCAAAACAAACAACAACAACAACAAAACATTGTTTTCCAAGGTTCTGGTTAAATTGCAGGGCATCACTGAATTCATATGCACTTCACCACTAGACACCCACAATGGCCTTTATGCAACCACATTCCAAACCACACAAGTAATTTCAAGGGAAGTGAGTGAGGGAAAACCATCCCAATTTTACATCAAGTTGTAAACAGAGTAGGAAAATGCAGTTCCCAAGAAGGAATCTGCTGGTTAGGAAGAAATAATTTTTAGTGCTGGGGTAACCAAACTAAGGCCTGCAAGCCTAATGCCCCTCTCCAATGTCATTTATCTGGCCCCAGCCCTAAACTTTAGACTTAGGATCACCCTAAGTCTGAAATGACTTGAAGGCACACAACAATAGTCCTAATTAATTTGACTATCTCAGCAGCCAAAAGGAGGCCCACACTTCCCACTGAAATACTAGTAAGTTTGTTGGTTAAAATTGTTCTCAATTTTAAATATTGTATTGTTCTTTTATTTTTTGTGTGTGCACAGGAATTTGTTTATGTGTTTTTCAAACTATAGCCCCCCCCCCTGCCTCCAAAACAGTCTGAGAATGCCATCAATAAGTCCTCTGCTTAAAATGTTTGAGGACCTGTACTTTAGTGTTTCATCTTTCTGAAAGTTGTTTGCTAATGAGCACATGTTTACTATACAATCCCACTGAGTACTCACGGTTTTTAAGAAGTGACTTTAATGGGGATCAGATGTATTCTGTTAATTGCACAGGAGTGGATTGAGATGAGTGTTTGGCAGGTTTATTGCCCACATATCATATTGAAGAAAATCAAGGCAGAAAGTACAAAGGCAGGTTTACAATTGGATATTAAGCTACCAAAACAATGACCACAGCCAATTTACTTAACTTGAAAGTAGCTAATGAAGGCATTGAAATAGTTCATCATTTCCCATGCCTTTGTTCAATCATTAATCAAAATGGAGACTGCAGTTAAGAAATCAGATGATGAAGGGCAGAAATGCAGGAACTAGATCCTGAAGTGTGAAGATATATCACTGGATGGTTTATATGTCATCATATTATTCCTCTATTCAAGTGGTTCCCAACCTTTTTTTGACCAATTGACTCCAGGGACCACATTGATCAGGGACCACTCTCCAACATTAGTGCCAAAAAAGTTATGAATAAGTATTCGGTCTACTTCAGATCTGGTTTGCTTATTTGGGGTGCTGATTCAAAAAATTGTTTTGGATAGATCACATCAGCTCTAGTTTCTGATACAGAACCTAATGCCATCCAGTAGTCACCTTCTGCTCGCCCACAGAAAACTCAAGAGGGTTTTGCAAGACCGGTCACTCTCATCGTAACAGTGTAGTAATTGTGAGGCCGTGGACCATATTTTAGTTTTTGTGCACCACAAGTTGGGAACTGCTTCCAGAAGTTGATTTAAATGGAGTTAACAACACCTAACCACATTGGAGTTGGTGGCTGATTATGATGATTGGCTGAAATCCTGCAATACAGGCCTAGTTACAAATGTACAACTATGTATTAGCTCCTGAACAAACTCCCCAAACCTTCCTTAGCTGAGTAATAAAGATATGTTGTGCGGGTGATCAGGGTGTTGCAGGATGATATTTCCATTCCCCCTTCTGCCAGCAATTTGCAAAGTAACAAGATGTTGTAACATGGATCTTGCTTCTCATTGTCACATTGCTGTTGACTGGAACATCATCCTACTTATTGTGCCAAGCAGCTGCTGGCTATTAAGGTAGAGTGTTTCTTGTTTTTTTGGGTTGGAGGGGGGAGTTTGAACTTTTTAAAAAAAAACACACAATAGTTGTAAATATAAATACCAAACAATTGTAAATGTGCAAGTCTAGCTGTACACATCAGAACCGTCCAAAAGGATGCCAGTCATTTGATGCTGATGATGCCATGTTCATATCTCACATTTTATGCAGCCAGGTATGAGATAAATGGCTCCCCTCCTTATTTTATCTTCATGTCACATCTTGAGCAGAGTACTCTGTCATGCTAAGAGACCTAGATCATTTAGTAAGATTAAAGAGTCAGTGGTAATGTGAACCTAGATCTCCTTTCACATCATTTCAGTTATAGTCCTCTTATTCCACTTTGCAATGGTTTCATCCTATGGAACTTGGAGTTTGTAGTTTGGAAGGATGTGTGTGCGTGTGTATGTATGTGCCTTCAAGTCACCTGACTGGTCAACTACTTATAGCAACTCCATGAATCCAATAGGGTTTCCTTAGGTAAGGAACATGTTGAAATAGTCTTGCCAGCTTCTTTTTCTAAAATATAGCCTACAGAAACTGGTATTTGTTCCTGACCTTCCATCCAATTACTAAGCAGGGTCACGTGGTTGCCATAAGTTAACAAGAAACTTGAAGGTGCACACAGAGAATTATCAGCCAGAGAATTATATTACCTCATCACACTGCGATTCCACAGGACTTTGCTATGGGAGTTATACTGCAATTGTCATGCTATAACTGACTACCATGAAAAGGCAGCAGCACTCTAACCCCTATTCCACACAGACTTTTTGCTGTGATAGGGCCTGGAAAACCTTGTATTAGGAGAAAACTATTCTGCTTTCTTATTATTACAGCTGCAGGCCTCATCGCTGTATCAGATGCTGCTCACAGGATGCACCCCCACCCTTTTCGGTGTGGAGAACCCTTGAAATGTGAGCCAAAGATACAAGTAAGAAGCTGCATTCAGGAAAACAGGAAGTGCAAAGTGGACAGAAGGGACTGTGCTTCTAGCTGCTAATTCTGTTGGTGATGGAAAGGAAAGGTACTTAATGGCCAAAGTTTCCTCTTCCTCAGAACACCCAGTGAATGCCTTCCTAGCAAGGAATGGAAAGCAGCAGCTTGCAAAGAATTCACTGACTCAGCAGAAGCAAGGGCTCTTTTCTGCAGCCTAACAACCTCATCGATGGGGTTTCCCCCTTATCCTAGTACACTGCACCTTAGCATGTTGCTAGGACAGAGTCCGCCGGAGCCCATCATATGATCCAAGGCTACTTCTGGCAGGGCTACATTGGGTTCTGAGCTGGCAGTGTACTAAGAGGGAGCCCAGAGAGTATGGATGACTATACTGGAGAAAACCAGGGACAGTGGGGAAACTTCATGGGATGGCAGCTCATGACCAACCATGTTAAGGGAATGAAGCTGGGTGCTGCCCCACCATTTCCCACACTATCCCCCAGCTTCTGGACTTCCATGTGATGAGGTCCTTAGTGTCACTTTCATAATGGATGATTGCTATGCCAAGCAGTGGTCTATTGACCAGTTGGCCAGTGAGCATCCTAACTTTGGAGTACTAGAATCTGTAATCTGAAAAAGTAACTTTCCCAACTTCTGCAAATGTGTCATCAATCATAAGCAGGAGCTGCAGTTTCTACTGGTGCATTACGTAACAGTGACAACTAGGGACAGGATTTTCTTGGCTGAGGCACCTGAAATGTGCAACATCCTGTCCATGCAGATGTGACTAGGCAAGTATTACTTTTGATGCCAAGTCAAAATCTACTGCAATGTGGACTATTAAACTAAAGAAATTGGCTCTTTTTGTGACACTATAACTCTCAGAATCCCTCAGCTGGAACCCCCACAGTATAGCCAAAGGGGATTCCAGTTGCAGGAACCCAAAAGGTAATGTTTACAAATTGTTTTTGTTGTGACACCTTCACGTTGTTTGTAACTTATTTATTTATTTACAGTATTTATATTTCGCCCTTCTCACCCTGCAGGGGACTCAGGGTGGATTACAATGTACATATACATGGCAAACATTCAATGCCATAGACACACAGAGTCTATTTAACATTTCAGCTTCATGGGAGTATTCTGGCCACCAGGGGAGCTGTCGCTTCACCATCCATTTGTGACACTGGTGAAGGACTTTCCTCATTCTTTGCATGTTTGCTGGAAATTTTTTGGGCGTTGTAAATTAGTTAAATTAGCATCTCTGCATAAGCGGTACCTAAATTTCCTACTTGACAGATGCAACTGTCTTTTGGGCTACAAAGGTAGACGGCGAGCTACACAATAGTCAAAAGCTCACTCCGACTCAGGCTGGCTTTGAACTCATGACCTTTCGGTCAGTGGTGATCTAATGCAGCTGACTCCCAGCCAGCTGCGTCACAGTCCCGATGACATAGCCGCTTATGACATAGCTTCTAAAAAAACCCCAAACAACCCAATCAAACAAAACAAAACAAACAAACCCACAATAGGTGAGAGAGTGTGATTTTCACAAGCCTTCTCAATGGGTTTCCATAGCTGAGTAGGAAATCAAACCCTGTCCTCGATGTTCAGTGCTCAAACTATGTTATTGGGATTTTATTGGCCTTTTGTGTTTTGCCTTGTATAGCGAAATACAACATGTGGCATCACACTCTCAATAAATAAATAATAAAACAAATGCTCTCCATGTAAAGAAAGGCTCTTTATCAGTTGAAAGCAGTATTGCTTGCTTGCTTGGCTGACCTTCATTCTCCTTCATTTCCTAGCAGCAGTGTTAGGAAAGATGTTTCGGCAAACTCTTTAGCAACATTTCAGGTAAAGCCACCCGGCACTGACATGCTCAAAGACAAGGTAAGCTCCCCCCCCCCCTTCTTCAGCATAAGTCATAACTGGGGAATTCCTCCAGGATTTTTGTTTCCAGAATGTGAGCTTTCCTTGCACTTTGTGTATACTTACAAATCTTTGAGAAGAATGGCTGACCTGGTCACCCATGATAGCTTTTAATTCACCCCATTCTTTGACTTGAGCCCTCTTGCTTAGCATCGTAGGTGTGTGGCCCAGAGCACAAAGGGAGCAGGAGGAAAGCTTATGATTGGCGTCCCTCTCTCTGAGCCACTCAAGACTTATAATAGTGGGTGGCATGTCAGACTACGCATTTGGCTCCATCAACCATAAAACAATGTATAATCAGCTGTTTCCTCATTTTAGGACCTGTTTTGTACAATGTAATTTCTACATTTAAAGTAGTATGGATGAGGAATAAACACAAGGAGAGTTGTATAGAAAGAAGTCTCTGTACCCAACAAAACTGGGGCTTCTGTTTTGCAAACTCTACATCTCACCAAACTAGGCACCATGACGATTTCCTTTTTTGAACTTGAGGGGGGTGTCAAGCAAAAGCACTAGATGTAGTTTGGGAATATGGTTCAAAAATGAAGAATCTCAAGCAGCAGTTTATATCTTGGCCTACTTAAATCTAAGGAGGAATTTTTTTTAATGTCAAAAATGGCCCTCATCAGAGTCACTTCAGAGCAATGTTGAGTTTTCATGTTGCTCATCTTTTATAACCTGAATTTTAAATTAAAATATTTTATTTCTACTGTTGAATTTATTTTCCTGCTAAGAGTCACGTCCCTTTAAAGGTAATTGTGGCTGACACAAGAAAGGCTGGGAGGTAATCCTTGGGATATCTTGTTTGGCAAGAGAGTGGCTATAATGACTGCTGCTGAACCTCAGCATATCCAACACAGAAGGGATAAAACTCATACATTTATTTATTTTCATGTGGGTTTGTGAATGTTGTTTTTCAATAAGGCTGGAAATCTGCTAGAAAGGGACACATGGATAAGTTAAGTTCCCTTGTATCTTTTTGATTATCGTTATGGAAGTTGGTGTTTCTTTCTTCCATCTGCAGTGCCCAAGCCATACCACATCCCTGGGCTTGTGGCACAACCTCTGAAGTTGCACTACATGGCCATCTTGTTCTTTGTGAACAGCAGGACAGTTTGGAAACTCATCTGACTGTGTTCTTGTAGCTAGATGCAAAATGACTACAACAGCATCAAGACCTGTGAAACTATTGGCTATCTCAGTAGGTGATGCTATAATTTTGCATTTCTCTTCAGGAACATAGCCAGATGTTTCTCTAATCCCACTCAAGTTCCACAAGGGGACAAAGTTGGCAATCCACAATTATGGTAAAATAATTATACATTTAATTTTTCACAGATTTGTAGTCACAGCCATACTATGCTGTTTTTAACACTGATGACACAAAGTGATGGTGACTGGGCCCAGTAGCATGCATGTTTCATTGCTTACTTGTGTAAATCAAGGGGGAAGATGGGATGGGAGGAGAACATGTGCAGATTCATGTAATTGGATGGATGAGATATGGGTCCCTTTCTTCTCTGTTGCCATCCTTCACAAGGGAGTGATCAAACAAGGGTATTTAGGCACGTATACAGCAAACCTACATCCCAGTAATCTCACTGTTTTTGAATCTGGGCCTTCCTTCATAAGATTCTCTATTCCCTCACTACCAGGCTAATATGCTATTCACTAATTATGTACCATAAAATTATGGAAATGTAGATATGTTGCAAAATTCTTTATGCTACAGAGTTAGTAAATAGGATATTAGCCTGGGATATGTGTGGGGAAAGTAGCTGTGATTCATGGACATAGAGAAAGTTATGAAGGAAGGACCTCCTTCAAGAACAGCGAAAAATGCTATACTATTGAGAAACAAAAACAGCTGTAAAGGCTCCAAAGGGAGATGAGTGTGTCCGTCTGCAATTTTTACAAACTCCTCAAAGGCTGATGAATAAATGACAGAGACAAAATGAGCTTGAAGGCTTTCTAAGTGCTCTTTTAAAAAAAGAAAAGAAAATACTGTGTTTGGGAAAGCGCTTTCTATTAGATTTTGGTAATTGCCTTTAAAGTGACTTGAGGCATCTGTCTCTCATCCAACCTAAAAGCGTTTTCTGTAAATCTAGCTTGGAAACCTGAAATATCAAACATGTCTTTGAATAAATCTGGAAAAGATGTAGGAGCCCTGGGTTCTGTCATCAGGATGTTCAGGGTTTTTTTCCCCTCTGAAAGTGGGTGTTTGGCTGAATTCAAAACAGATTTAACTAGGGAAGCTCACAATTTGCTTCTGCTTGGCAGTGTTTTTCCATCCCTGGTATCAAAATGTTCCAAGGGCTCATCAGTAAACTTTTACATACTTTGCAGACAGCTTAATGTTTATTGGCCAAGGGTTACTACTGGTCACTCAAGCAATGAAGCAGGCAGAGTCGCACACATTACAAAAGAAGACGGTGGCATCCTATGGCATAGCATTCAACATTTCACAAATGAAAATTGGAATACAAGTAGATGATGGCCAAAGTTGGTCAGGAAAAAGGGCAAAAAAATATTTACTCCGAAGAGTCAGTCAATATATTTTACAACAAAATACAATTATATATTAAAAACAGAACACATCAGTAGTAATGAGCATTCAAATAGACAGATGTGGTATAGTAATTTGAGCATTAGATTACAACCCTGGAAATCAGGCTTTGATTCCCCACTTGACATTGGGGAAGTCACATACTGTCGCTCACAGAAAACCTCATGATAGGTTCATTGTTACAAGTCAGAAATAATGTGAAGGCACATAACATTAACAAATAAGCATTTATAATGACTCCACATAGACTATACACAAGGCTGCGGGGAGCAAAATAAATAAATATGTCAGCAGCCTTTTCCAAAACTGTACAGAGGGGAAAGATCTAACGTTACTCAAGAGGGAGGTGACTACAATGTGGTACCACTGCAAAGTATGTCCTGTTTTATGCAACCAATTTTACATATCTATAAATGGAACACAGTATGCCAAGTGTAACAATTTTTACCCCATAAATATTTTGTGTGAGGGAGGGCTACTACAGATCCCATGGGTTATGATATGAAAATAACTGTCTCAGCCAGTAGTTTCCAACCTGTGCTCTATGGACCACAGGTGGTCTCCAAGAACGAAAATATGGTCCATGGCCTCACCGTTGCCTCAAAACCACGTAGCCAAAAAACCCGCTTGTAGTGCCAAGGCAACGAGATGTTGGGAGGCAAGAGGCTAATTACCCATGAAAGATTACTACTATCACATCAGCTCTAGATTATTAAATATGGTTTTCTGTGGGCAAGCAGATGACAACTACTGGTTGGCATATGTATCAGAAACATATGTGGTCTATCCAGTTCAGTTCTCTGAATCAGTGCCCAAAATAACCAAACCGAATCTAAAATTGACAAAAAACTGATTCATAACCCTTTTGCTACTAATGTTGGAGAGTGGTCAAAAAAAGGTTGGGAACCATTGGTCTAAATCAATCCAAGTCTTGTTTAGTGACATATTATTACACTGGGGAGTCATCAAAGTGTTGTGAGTTGCATATTGGATTAGGACACCCCAAGGCCAGGGTTCAAACCCAAGCTTGGCCATGGAAACCCATTGGGTGGTGCTGGATAAGTCGCACTCTCTCCTAATCAAAAATAAAGGAGAAACCACAACTGTGCACAAACCTTGACCAGAAAACCCATGATTGCATCATTTTAGGACTGCTATAAATCAGAAATGCCTTAATGACACACAGTAAGAATTGTTATTGAGCTATTAGGTCACTCAGTCAATAACATCCTGGTGGTAGTTAAGTGAACAGGTCTGTTAGCAATTCAACCATTGCCAGAATGGTATTGATTGTTCGATGGAAAGGCTCATTAATAGCACATGCCACCATGGGATGCCAAAGAACTGACCTTCAGTCGTAGAAGTTGTGCTCTAGGATAGGGCTATTGGGAAGTGAGGAATGGGCAGATGGACTCTCCCAAGGATCTTTTGTTACTCTATTTCCTGTGTAAGTGGAGATAATGGGAGTGTATGGACACTGAATGATGGCTTTCACTCCTTCCCATGCTTCTGTTCCTTTTGACCTCAGATGTCAACCTCTGTGGCAGAGCTGTGATTGAGGCCAGGAAATGAGGACCAACCTCTTACTGGCAGCCATATGTTACATCTCTTAATTACTTCTGAATGAGGTGAACTAACTGTTTATAAAATTCAGTTATCCATGTGCTTCTTCAGGGGACAAGAAAAAAAGAGTAGGAACAAAATAATACGACACTGCTCCAGCTCAGTTTCCTCTTGCAATCAGGAAAGAATGAATATGCCACAACTCTAAACACAAGGTGCTCTGTTGGCACATTAAAAAATTGCTACCCAAGAATAATTTTTATACAGCATTCTGTTCCTATTTACCCTTGTGGTGTTTAAAAATATTATTCAATGCCATCAGTTTTAATGGTGAATATTATGGGGTTTTGCCTTTTTTATATACTGGATTGATATTTTTCCATTACCTTTATTATAAGTGGGTAGGGGGAGAATTGCTTTTAGAAAGGATCAGAGAAAAGTATAGAGCCATTCCTGTCAAAATACCCCCAAATGCTCTTAAATGTAACTTTAACCCAGTGATGTCGTGAGTTAAACTGCTGATCTTGCTGACCTAAAGGTCGCCGGTTCAAATCCAGGGAGCCAGATGAGCTTTCGCTGTTAGCCCAAGTTTCTGCCAACCTAGCAGTTTGAAAACATGCAAATGTGAGTAGATCCATAGGGAAGGTAATGGCACTCCATGCAGTTATGCCGGCAACATGATATTGGAGGTGTCTACGAACAATGCTGGGTCTTCATCTTAGAAATGGAGCACCAATCTCCAGAGTTAGGCACGACTGGAATTAATGTCAGGGGAAAACCTTTACCTTTATCAATATGATGTGTTATATAATTCAAGGGACCTCATATACAGTTGTTCCATTCAATATTGTGTTACCTTGGGGAAACCGTGAATTATGTACACTGTGCTTTGGGGGTATCTATGCTGCAGTTCGAGGCCACTTTAATTGCCATGGCCTGTAGGCTTGTGCAATCTGGGTAAACCTTGACCCCCTTTGTGTCCTGATTTTCTCCTGAAATCAGGAGGGCAGATATCTGTTTTCGCTCTGGGTTTCTGAAAGATCTGTTTTCTATTTGGGAGGATCCTAGGCTCCTCTTCCTGTCATTTTAAGCATTTAAGCTGCTACTTAATCTAGAAGAGAGGTGCTCAGCTGCAGGAAGGTGCACACTTTAAGGAGGCTTCTTACCTGTTTCTACTCTAGAGCAGAAGTGCTTGGCTGCAGGCAGGTGCACGCACTTTCTCTCCTGGGCCTGCATGCCACACGCACTCTTTCCAAGACAAGGAGGCAAGTTCTTTTTCTTACTCTAGAGGAGATGGAGAGGTACTCGGCTGTAGGTAAGCGTGTGCTTTCTCTTCCAGTCTGCACCATGCTAGCAGCCATGTCTCCTTTCAAAGGCATTTTAAGGAGGCTTCCACTTCCAGGTAAGGAAGAGTGATGACCACCCAGAAGAGGAGGAGTGAGGGTTTTATTTTTGTTTGCTGGGGGGGGGGGTTAATAAAAATAAAACTGCGGTGTTGAAAAGTAGAGGAGGAGCTGAGACCGGCTCCCGCTTGCTTTTGTGTTGCGTAGGTTTTCATACCAGAAGGGCCCTTACCGTTACGAGCTCCCAAAGACTGAAGGTACCGAAAGAAATGGAGGAAAAGGAAGAAATGAATTCCTCACACAACTCTTACACCCAATGCTATCAAATCCTGGGAGTTGTAGTTATACAAGGTCTTCAGCCTTTCCTGCCAAAGAGAACTACACATCCCAGGATTCCATAGCATTGGGCCAACCATTAAAATGCCATCAAACTGCATTCATTCTACAGCGTAGATGCACCCTTTGTTTCTCACTCTGAGAAACATATCCGGCAGTGTAACATTCAGAAATGGGAGGAAATGCCTTTTTGGACTATAACTCCCAGCATGGACTGATACCTCAAATCCATACACTATGCCTGGTCAGTATGGCACTAAGTCTTATTGTTTGTTTATCAAGAGACTCAAAATAGATAGAATAGGATCTTCTATTGGATCCATGACCATGGTTTAAGAACTATGCATGTTTATATATTCAACAAAATGTTTCATTTGGCCTCAGGTAGGGTACTATGTGACTTGAAAGTGTCTCTCATTTACAGCAAAAGAAACTGATCTAATAAAAGTTAGCAAATAATGACATGGTTATTATTCCCCCTCCTTCCCCTTAGGGACCAGAGACACCACCAGCTGTCTGCACCAAAGACCTCTAATTGCTATCAGAGTGCAAGTAAAATTTCCATTTTATCATTCTAAATTCATTTTGCTGCTCCCACCTGTTGTGATATTTGCAATGGGAGGGTTAGTAAGAGGCTATGATTAGAATTGGCCATTAGAGCACGCACATTTGCATTATGAAGGCTCATTTGGAGAATGGAGGAGGGCGAGGAAATGCTCTCAAGCAGATGCTTTCTGCAACAGGGAGCAGAAAATGACTTCACTGTAGATCCTTTGACCTTGAGCACAGCAAAGACCATTTGGCCACCTGCCTTTTGACTTTATTTGACAGCCTTGCAGGTGAAGAAAAGTGGGGGAAAGAGCCCCACAAATTCAATGCGGACACAAAAATGTATATTTTTGAATTAGGCTTCTTAGTACATATATGTAGGAAATGTTGCGTGAGAAGTGTACATTTTAGAAATTGCTCCATTGACACTAATTCTGCGCCAAGCTGAATACATCTAACAAATTATATCTTTATGATGTGCCAGATGCTTGAACAACCCTCTTGTTCTAGGCGGGCAGCTAAAATGAGAAGTTTATCGAGCCCTTGAGAGGCTGTTACATATGGCTAGCAGGCTGCATTTAACTGGGCAGGTCCCACATTTTGCACAGTTATCACAATACAAAGTTCCTGCCAGGTTCTGTTCATATCTTTAATTGAAAATCAGTCCCCATGTAAAATCGTCAAGGATATGTGATTGGGGCATCAGATATACCTGGATCTCTTGATAGATTTATGTGTAATTTACAATAGGTGAATTAGAATTTCTGACTCAAGTGTTTAACAATACTTATGCCACTGTTTCTCAACCTTCCTTATGCCGTGACCCTTTATACAGTTCCCCATGTTGTGGTGACTCCCAACCCAGGCATGTAGCCAGGGGGGGGGCTAAGGGGGCTTCAGCCCCCCCCCCCAAATTCTCAGGGTGGTCCGCGAGAAGGCCTTACTGGTACATTATTTAAACTGTTATGTTTATTCATATCATGATCTGATCACCATGCTCATTATATCCCACATTAATGGGGTTATTGGGATAACAATACAAAAGGTTTGCTAGGGTAGACCCTCTTCCACCCAGTCTCAGCCCCGAACCAAACTCAGCCCCCCCAAATCAAAATCCTGGCTACGGCCCTGTACCCAACCCTAAAATTATTTTGTTGCTACTTCATAACTCTCCAGCACAGGAAATCAGAAGACGTTTACTTCTTGGGAGGAGAGCAATGACCAATCTCAATAAAATAGTGAAGAGTAGAGAAATCACACTGGCAATGAAGATCTGCATAGTTAAAGCAATGGTATTAATCGTAGTACCCTATGGATGTGAGAGCTGGACCATAAGGAAGGCTGAGCGAAGGAAGATAGACGCTTCTGAACTGTGATGTTGGAGGAAAATTCTGAGAGTGCCTTGGACCGCAAGAAGATCCAGCCAGTCCATACTCCAGGAAATAAAGCCCGACTGCTTATTGGAGGGAAGGATATAAGAGGCAAAGATGAAGTACTTTGGCCACATAATGAGAAGTCTAGAAAGCTTAGATAAGACAATGGTGCTGGGGAAAAATGGAAGGAAAAAGGAAGAGGGGCCAACCAAGGGCAAGATTGATGGATGGTATCCTTGAAGTGACTGGCTTGACTCTGAAGGAGCTGGGGGAGGTGACGGCTGACAGGGAGCTCTGGTGTGGGCTGGTCCATGAGGTCACAGAGAGTAGGAAGTGACTGAACGAATAAACAACAACAAAATTTCATAACTATAATTTTGCTACTGTTATGAATCTAAATGTAAATATCTGATATGCAGGACATATTTTCATTCACTGGACCAAATTTGGCACTTATACCCAATATGCCCAAATTTGAGTACTGGTGGGGTTGGGGGGGATTGATTTTGTCATTTGGGAGTCGTAGTTGCTGGGATTTATAGTTCACCTACAATCGAAGAGCATTGAGACCCCACCAATGATAGAATTGGGCCAAACCTCCCACACAGAACCCCCATGACCAACAGGAAATAAAATACTGTATTTTCTGATGGTCTTTGGTGACCCCTCTGACACCCCACAGGGATCCCGACCCCCAGGTTAAGAAATGCTGTTATATGCTGTCATGTTGCCTCCAATTTATGGCTGCCCTATCATTTCATTCAGAGGAGATTTACTATTGCCTTCTTGTAAGCTGAGATAATGTAGTTTCCACAAGGTCTTCTACAGGAAAATAATTCCTCTCCCCATGAGTTGAATCCTAAAGATTAAATCAACGGGATTTACCTATATGTAGAAGCACTAGATATATTAACTCATTTATCTAATGGTGCATTTGGGGCACATGGATCATGTACTCTGTTTAGATTTGATCATAGAATTTAGGCCAGCATTTAGGAAGTTGATGGGGACTTGGGATAAGGAAGAGAAGGTTTTTACATAGAAGGGCTATAAGTTATGTTCTTATGTTCCACATAAATTCAGTGGGCTCTGATTTTATCTATATTGCACTTGGCTGTGGTCAGTGGAACCCAGATTTCTAGTAAAAAAGAAAGCAAGCAGATTCCACCTAAACATTAGTGAAAACTTCCTGACAGTGAAAAGTGTTTGACAGTGGAACAATCTGTTTCATAATGTAGTAGTGGAGTCACCCTCTCTGGAGTTTTTCAAACAGGCTAGACGACATCTGTTGGGAGGGCTTTGATTGTGTGTTCCTGTATGACAGAAAGGGATTGGACTGAATGGCCTTTGGAGTCCCTTGCAGCTTTATTATTCTATACCACAAGCCTGAATTGTCCGCCAGAAATAAGATGGATAACGTGACAATCTGCATGAGTAACCTAGAAGTTGTGACTCAATTGTTCTATACAAACTTTCCTAAAAATAACTCTTCTGTTATGGTGAAATATATTTCCCCCCCACCCAACACTAAACAGTTTTGTTTCTGGGGAAGTGTTAATCTCCTTTCCACCCAAGCTAAGCAACACATACAGTTTGTGGCTTGTGGTTGCTTGAGTGATGCAGAAACCTCTTGAGTGATGACCATAACTCCCATAATTTTCGCACAAAATATTAAAAATAGAAAGCCTTATCAGTTTCAGCTACTGACTAGTGAAATCAGCAGACAAATGTTTCCCCCCAGATTTTGCTTTCCAGTCTGTAGATACTGGATATAGGACTATGTAAAGGCCTGAAGAACCTCATCAAACTAGAGAATGAATCCACTTTAAATCCAGTTGCTGCCTCCTGCAGAATGCTAGGGTTTGTAGTTTAGAGAGGAGCCTTTAACAGCCTAACTAAACTACAAACACCAGAATTCTGCAGAGGCAGAAACTGGATTTAAAGTGGATTCATTCTCTAGTGCGATGAAGTAGTACGTCATGTATTTTCATAGTACTAAATCACTAAGCATACATTCAACAAATACATTCTATTTGATTAAGACCTTCTGAGAAGGCCCTGCGCTCGGTTCCACAGGTGCAGCTGGCGGGGATGAGAGACAGGGCCTTCGCAGTGGTGGCTTATTAGTCGCCCTTTCCGTCAGGCTCGGGACGACTTACATGTGCTAAAAAACATAAAAACACTATAAAAACAATGGACCAACATCCACACATTAAAATTGTACAGTACACATACACACCAAGATAACTCCTATGGCCTGCATTACATAGTGGATGGCCTAGAGTTATTTATGTCGGATAAGCAGGGCTCTACCTTATTATGCTTTTGTTTGTATGTATGTTGGCATTGAATCTTGCCATTATTTGATGAAGACTACTTGGAGTCCCCCCAGGGGTGAGAAAAGTGGTATATAAATGCAGTAAATAAGCAAATAAATAACTATGTATTACAATGTGGTGTAATATTGAAGTATTAGGCTAGAAGGGCCACTTTCTCAGTCTGACTGAGACAGGTCAGTGTGAGAATAAGATATAGGGAAGGAGAGTAATGTATGCCACTTCTAGTTAAGGTTTGGAAGCCATGTACTAAGAGGAGTGGTTTAGGGAGCTTACTATGTTTACATTGTAAAAGAAAAGGGAAAGAAAGGAAATGATAGCCATGTTTAAATATTTGAAACGATATTGTATTGGAGGTGGAGCAAGCTTGGTTTCTGCTGTTCCAGAGACTACAGCTTGGAGCAATGGATTCCAAATACAGGAGGAGAGACTTCGTTGAAACATTAGAAAGAATGCCCTGATGGGAAGAGATGTTTAAAAGTGGAATACGGTGCCTCAGAGTGCGGTGAAGTCCTTCTCTGGGTTGTTTCAGGAATGGCTTTGTTAATACGTGATATGTCTCTTGTCCCTGCCTGTTTGAACTCGTATTGCAGAGAGGACAGGACATGGACTATCAGTCACAGTCCAGGCCATTTACAAAAGGACATATGATGACAACTAGTCATACTTGAAAGACTGTGAATTTCTGATGAGCATGAATTGTTCCTCCTTTACCAACGGGAGTGTGACCGTTGCATCTATCAGAGTCATTCATACAAAAGGCAATGGAAAAAGACTTGATGGTTTGACAAAAGTTTCTGAAAAGTATCTCTTTTCATTTACTTCACTTCTCATAACTGTACTTTACACTCCATGAACACTCTTGAACTCTTTGGTCCTTTTCCTCCACTGATTCTTCTAGGTAAAGGTAAAGGTTTTCTCATTACATTAAGTCCAGTCATGTCCGACTCTGGGGATTGGTGCTCATCTCAATTTCTAAGCTGAAGAATCGGCATTGTCTGTAGACACCTCCAAGGTCATGTGGCCAGCATGACTGCATGGAGCGCCATTACCTTGCTGCCAGAGCAGTACCTATTGATCTATTCACATTTGCATGTTTTCGAACTGTTAGGTTGGCAGAAGCTGGGGCTAACAGTCGGAGCTCACCCCGTTCTCCGAATTTGAACCTGTGACCTTTCGGTAAGCAAGTTCAGTATGTTGTAATATCCAGACCATGTGCATAAAGACACTGGCTGGTATTCACTACTGCAGTAACAGATTTGTAACCTAAAAATATGGATCTGCCACAACTCTGCATTAAGTAAGTTTGTATAGCTTTACTGAAGATCTGTGTAAATGCCACCCCAGTCCACATTTAGAGCCAGCTGTATTGGACTAAAGAGATACATTCAGCTTCCATTCAGTCCTTGACACATCTTCTCTCACAGGTAGGAGGAGGAGGTGGAAACATCCTCTTCCTTGTTTCTTAATCGGAAGCTAAACTGCTCTTCATATCTAAGGGTGACTGAGAAGGCAGGGTGTGCATCAGGCCAGAACATATTACTTAGCTACACTAGTCCTCAGGCTCCATTATGGAATGAGTAGAGGTTCATTATGGATTTGACACATATTCACATGTGTTCTGCATGTAAATTTCGACTTTCATCAGCTAGATACGTACAATAATTTATTTATTTACCACATTTCTAACCCGCCCTTCTCAACCCCAGAAGGGGGACTCAGGGTGGCTTACATTCACCTCATCAAGAGGATATTTCAGCAATACTATAAAAACACGGCATAAACATCACATGGTAAAATAACATAATTAAAACCATACAAAATCATCATTAAAACCTTAAAACCAGCCTCATCAGTCTTGCCGCCAATCCCATTCGTTCCTAAGGTGGTGTTTGCATTTATTGATCAAACACCTGGTCCCACATCCATGCCTTTACTTTCTTTCGGAAAGCTAGGAAGGAAGAGATCGATCTTATCTCGGTTGGGAGTGTGTTCCATAGGCAGGGAGCCACCACTGAGAAGGCCCTGTCCCTTGTCCCTGCCAGGCACATTTGTGCTGTAGACAGGAGCGAGAGCAGGGCCTCCCCAGAAGATCTTAATTTTTGAGGTGGGACATAGGGACAGATGCGTTCGGACAGGTAAGCTGGGCCAGAACTGTTTAGAGCTTTAAAGGTTTGAACCAGCACTTTGAATTGGGCTCAGAGATGGACTGGCAGCCAGTGGAGCTGGCATAACGGGGATGGTATGCTCTCTGTATGTCTCCACCTGGCTGCCAATCGTTGTACTAGTTGGAGTTTCTGAACTGTCTTCAAAGGCAGCCCCACATAGAGTGCGTTGCAGTAATCTATTTGGGATGTAACAAGAGTGTGGACTACCATGGCCAAGTCAGCTTTCCCAAGGTACAGGCACAGCTGGCGTACAAGTCTTAATTGTGCAAAAGCTCTCTGGCCACCGCCGAAACCTGGGGTTCCAAGCTCAGCGATGAATCCAGGATCACTCCCAAGCTGCGAACCTGCATCTTCAGGGGGAGTGTAACCCCATCCAACACAGGCTGCCACCTATAATAAAAACACTCTGCATATTTATTTATTTATTATTCAGACTTGTAGGCCGCCACTCCCCGAGGGCTCGGAGCGGCACAACAGAGATAAGAACAACATATTAAACTAGACTAAAAGAGGGTTTTCCAGCTTAGCAATCAAAGGCTAGCCAGAAAAGGTGGGTCTTGCAGGCCTTGTGGAAAGAGAGTAGGTCCTGCAAGGCCCACACATCACTTGGAAGGGTATTCCAGATTGAAGGCGCTAATACAGAGAAGGCTCTGCGCTGGGTCGATGTGAGACAGATTGCTTTGAAGGTCGGTACTTCAAGGAGGTTCAGTTGTTCGGAATGAAGTGACTTCTGGGGTTGATAGGGGAAAAGACGGTCCCTCAGATACAGTGGCCCCAGACCATGCAAGGCCTTGAAGGTTAACACCATCACCTTGAAGGTGATCCGGTGCTCGAGCGGAAGCCAGTGGAGCTGCTGGAGAATGGGTGTTATGTGACATCTCACTGGAGCCGCTGTGAGAAGTGGCACAGCGGCATTCGGGACGAGCTTAAGTTTCCAGATCACTGACAAGGGTAGGCCAATGTAAAGGGCGTTACAGTAGTCCAGTCTCGAGATGACCGTGGCTTGGAGCACCGTGGCCAGGTCGTCTCTGGATAGGTAGGGGGCCAAATTGAAATTCGTCCTACAACTGTGTATGTTTCCAACATGGTACACAAACTTGTTGGCCATGCTGGACTGGATAGATCCGTGAACTGATCAGGTATGTCTCTTCTGATAACTTTCTGTTCAGAGAAATCCAGCATCATTCCCCTGATTCTGGCATGCCCTTGAGACCTCCAGGAAGGATGCAAGATAGATACAGAGAATATATTTACACAAATCATGGATCTAATAAGGATCTGTTAGGTTGAGCCCCACGATACTTTGAGGAAGGCAGCATCTCAGCCGATAGATGTTATCGAAACCAATTTGATATATGTAATGAAAGCCTAATATCCTTTACAAGAGCTGTTAACGACTAATAAGATTAATCTGTTCCTGACTGTGGTTACAGAATAGCTCTGAAAAGCTTTGCCATAAAAAGCCCTTTGTTAGATTTCCTACTATTATCTCTAGAAGAACAAAGTAGCTGTATCCTTTTATAATATTAAATGAAAGAAATTCCTCCCACCCGCACTCCCAACTCCCTCAGCACTAGTTGTGATGTCAATTCAAATGACATCCTTTCGCAGTTGCTTCACTCAAGACAGTTTCATATGTGGATGGTGCCATGTAGAGTGTGGGATGAAAGATCAGAAGAGGCACTCTGCTGGATCCAAAGAAGAAGAAGAAAAGGGAAAAGGAACCTTGCACCCTGTTGGTAATAATGGCAACCAGATGATTTTGGAAAACCCAGGAATGGGGCAAGAAAGGAATTACTAGGTTGCGGTGACTTTTCTGGGCTGTATGGCCATGTTCCAGAAGCATTCTCTCCTTCGACAAGACAAAGGAATTATCCTTTTCCACTTATTTGTTCCAATCATTGGACATTGGAGGGAATATTTAAGGTGCATTTACTCCATGGAATTAGTGGAGTTTAACAGCAGTTTAACTACCATGGCTCCATGATATGTAATCTTGGGAACTGTAGTTTCCTGAGTCCCTTTTACACTTTGGCAGAGAACATCAAAGACCTTGTAAAACTACAACTCCCAAGATTCCATAGCACTGAGCCATAGGCAATTAAAGTGGTGTTAAAGTGCATTGAGTCTACAGTGCAGGTGCATCCTTACTAGCACCCAGCACAGAGTGTAGCAATTGCCTCAGATGGCAGAAACTGGAAGACAGGTATTTCTCAATGTTGCAGGCCATTATGTGCTCACTTAACATTATCTAGGAGCCCCCAGTGGTGCAGTGAGTTAAACTACTGAGTTTGCTGGCTGAAAGGTTGGCAGTTCAAATCTGGGGAGCAGGGTGAGCTCCCCCTCTTAGCCCCAGCTTCTGCCAACCTAGCAGTTTGAAAACATGCCAATGTGAGTATATCAGTAGTTACTGCTTCTGTGGGAAGGTAATGGCACTCCATGCAGTCATGGTGGCCACATGATCTTGGAGGCATCTACAGACAATGCCGGCTCTTCGCGGCTTAGAAATGGAGATGAGCACCATCCCCCAGAGTCGGACACAACTAGACTTAATGTGAAGGGGAAAGCTTTACCGTTACCTTTTTAACATTCACCCCCCCCCCATATGTGTTGGAGTGAGTGAGAAACTCCAGATGATATTATATTACTAGCAGAAAATAGCAAAGACTTGAAACAGCTACTGTTGAAAGTTAAGCAAAAGCAGGGTTAAAAATGGCCACAGAAGATTTCTATCACTTAAAAGTTGATGATGGAAGCATTAAGACTGTTAAAATTTATCCCTACCTTGTCTCAATTCTAAATCAAAGTGGCAAGTGTCGTAAATGTAAATCTCGACTATTCCTCCTCATATGTGAGGATGAATAATTGCATTCATTGTCTCCCTGCTGCAGGGAAACATGAATATTCCTGTGTAGTGTTTTCTTCCTCCTGAAGTGTTGTAGAGGAATTGTTCTGCAGAGAAAAAGAACATTTTTGCATACACACACAAAATATTTTTTATTGTTTTCCTCTTTAAAATATTTTTCCATATCACTTTGGGACAAAATTCTTTTTTGGTTTCTTACGCTTCCCATTTCTATATGGGGCTCTGAAAGCTGGATAGTGAATAGAGGGAGAAAATGTCAAAATTTTCAAAAATCATTGGTGATGGAGGAGAGATCTGCAGACAGTATGAATTGCTAAAGAGACAGACAAAGGGGTTCAAGAATACGTAAATCAAAGCTGAACTTTTCCTAGAAGCTAACATGACTAAACCTTAACTATCATGCTTCAAGGGAGAGATATCTTTATTACGGAGATTTGCCATTATTGTAAGGTAAGAAGGGAAATAATTCTTGTCAACCTCGCGAGTTTCAGCATTTATGGAAGCGATACGCACCCACTGTATGGTTTAAAACAGTTCTCATTCTCTAATCTATTACTTATCCCTCTTTACTTTTCATGGTAGAAATTGTAACCAGGAGGCAGTCCCTAAAAAGTTAGAATGAATGGAAAAAACCCAAGTTTCATGTATGGAAGAGTCTTAAATTAAATGACTGTACACAGTAGGAGTGAGACAATCTAGGCTTGTTTGCTTTGGACTTTAATTTGGTTTTCCTTGGGATTTCTAATAAACTTTTCATTATGTGCTATTCTTAAGGGCTCAGACTGCTCTCAGCGTAATTCAGTGGTCTGATTCAGAGAAGTGGAAAAACAAACATCAACATTTTGCAAAAGAGACAAAAGGGGGTTTGTGAGGTTTTGTGAAAATTAGTATTACAGAGGGTCTACAGGGATGTCTAAGGCTGGCTGGGTTTCCCAAAGTGTGGATGTTTAGTCTCCTTTGGTTATATGTGGGAGGACTGTTATGAGGAGGAGTATTAAAATAAAGTACTTATATTAGTGGGCTACAAAGCAAAATGAACTGGACACAGCTCCCATTCTGGAAGAGACCCTTAAGGCCATACAGTAGATTAAAAATGGCAAGGTAGCCGGGATTGATGGAATCCCACCTAAAGCTTGGAAAGAGGGAGGTCATGTACTTCATGCTAAATTCCATGAGCTCCTTGTGAGTTGCTAGGAAAAAGGTGAACTGCCATCAGATCTTTGAGATGCAGTTATCATCACCCTGTATAAGAAAAAAGGAACAAAATCCGATGGTTCAAACTATCAAGATATAACACTGCTCTCCATTGCTGGAAAAATCCTTGCAAGGATACTCCTGAACAGATTAATTCCTGCTATTGCAGAAGAACTTCTCCCTGAAAGCCAATGGAGCTTCAGAGCTAACAGGAGCACCACAGATATGGTTTTTGCCCTTAGACAACTGCAAGAGAAATGTAGAGAGCAGAACAAAGGACTCTATGTAACATTTGTCAACCTCACCAAAGCCTTCGACACTGTGAGTAGAAAAGGTCTGTGGCAGATCCTGGCGCAACTAGGATGTCCCCCTAATTCCTCAAAATGATTATCCTTCTACATGAGGGCCAGCACGGTCAAGTCAGATACGGCGATACGGCGATGCTCTCTCAAAGCCCTTTCTAATAACTAATGGAGTGAAACAAGGTTGTGTTCTTGCACCAACCATATTTACAATCTTCTTCCGCATGATGCTCCAAAGGGCTATGGCAGATCTCGAAGAAGAAGAAGGCATATATATAGGCTATTGTACTGATGGTAGCTGGTTCAGCTTAAGCAGTCTGAGGGCTCACACGAAGACTCTAAACTATCTAGTCCGTGAGCTGGTTTTTGCTGACAATGCTGCCCTTGTCGCCCATACAGAAGCAGCTCTGCAGTGCCTAACATCCTGCTTTGCAACAGCTGCAGAGCTGTTTGGGCTGGAAGTCAGCCTGAAGAAAATGGAAGTTCTCTACCAGCCTGCACCACAGGAAGAGCACCATCATCCTCACATCAGCATAGGCAAATCTGTCCATTCAGCAGTTCACCTACCTGGGAAGCATCATCTCTTCAGATGCCAAGATTGATAAAGAGATAGATCACAGACTAGCAAAGGCATATAGTGCATTCGGAAGGCTTCACAAAAGAGTCTGGAGCAACAAACACCTGAGGCAAAGCACAAAAATCAGTGTGTATAGAGCTATTCATACTGTCTATTCTCCTATATGGGTCTGAAACATGGGCCACCTATCGCCAACACCTGCGACTCCTCAAACGCTTTCACAAGCACTATCTTTGCACAATCCTAAATACACACTGGAATGACTATGTGACGAATGTTGCTGTCCTTGAGTAGTCAGTGATCACCAGCATTGAGGCCATGCTATTGAGATAACAGCTGTCTCTAGGGCACGTCTCTAGGATGGAGGACCACCGCCTCCCAAAAATACTTCTCTATAATGAACTCACCACAGGTCAGCACAAGAGAGGTGCCCCAAAAAAGGGATATAAGGACTCTCTGAAACAACATCTCAGCCTCGGCCAGATTGGTCACTAACAGTGGTCCACCCTGGCCTCACATCGGGAGGCATGGAGATGCACTATCCACAATGCTGCGGCCTCTTTCGAGAAGTCACGCTGAACGAGTCTCGAAGAGAAATGACAATGCAGAAAGAATTGCAACTTGGAAACAACATCACCCAAGGAGACTTTCTGCTGTGCTTTCTGCAACTGGACTTGCCTATCTCGGATTGGCCTTTTTAGTCATCAACGTGTTTGTAGAAAGCGTGGGGTGAGTCCTTCCTGAATCTTCGTTCACGAAGAAAAGCCAGAGGACAGAGAGACAAAGCATTTAATGTTAGATGATTGATGCTGTGTGCCTTCAAGTTGTTTTTACTTTATGCTGACACTAAAGTGATCCTATCATGGGTTTTCCATGGTTTTTTTTTCATGTCAGGAGCAACTTGAGAATCTGCAAAGACATTGCTCAGGGGATGCCCAGATGTTTTGATGTTTTGCCATCCTTGTGGGAGACATCTCTCATGTCCCCACATAGGGAACTGGAGCTGACAGAGGGAGCTCATCCGCGTTCTCCCCGATTCGAACATCCGACCTGTTGGTCTTCAGTCCTGCTGGCACAAAGGTTTAATCCATTGCATCACCATGGCTGAAATAAACCTTGGTATTCAGCGTCATAGTCCAATGCTGACTACAGTATCATATGGTTAATTAAGAATGATACGTTGAATTACGGGACACTTTAGTCAAAGCCAAAGAAGTACAATCTGGAGCCCTTTGCTCTGTAGGCACTAGACAGCAGTCTACAATATATCTGCCCTCCATGTGTGATTCACAGAACACCAGATTGCATAGTTTTACCTATGGCAGATGTATAGAAGTACTTGGAGGTCAGTCTTTGTTTGATAAAATCAAGCATGAGAGAAATGCCATAGTTTTTCACCACTGAAGTTCCAGAAGGTGAGTGACAATGTTCCCATAAGGCCTTTAGGGGGATGGAGAAATTCAGACTACTGGGTGCAAGACAATAGATGTAGCTGACTAACAAACAGGAAATTACACAAAATGCCTGAATCTATATAAATAAAAATGTAATGTTCGTTTGTGGGATTAACATAACTCAAAAACCACTGGACGAATTACTGCTAAATTTGGCCACAAGACACCTACTAACCCAAGGAGTGATCATCACTCAAAAAATTGATTTTGTCCTTAGGGAGTTGTAGTTGCTGGGATTTACAGTTCATCGACAATCAAAGAGCATTCTGAACTCCACCAATGATTGAATTGAACCAAACATGGCATACAGGACTCCCATAAACAACAGAAAATACTGGAAGGGTTTGGTGGGCATTGATCTTGGGAGTTGTAGTTTACCTACACCCAGAGAGCACTGTGGACTCAAACAATGATGGATCTGGACTAAACTTGGCACAAATATTCCATATGCCCAAATATGAACACAGATGGAGTTTGTCAGAAAAAGACCTTGACATTTGGAAATTATAATTACTGGGATTTATAGTTCACCTACGATCAAAGAGCATTCTGAACCTCAAGGGCAGGGGACACCTCTGCCCTTGATTTCCCTTTTTCACCCTCAATAAAATAGATTTGGAAAAAAAGCATTCTGAACCCCATGAATGACAGAATTGTGGCAAACTTCCCATACAGAACCCCCATGACCAACAGAAAATACTTAAGGCCATCCAGTCCAACTCCCTTCACCAGGGCAAGAAAACGTAATCAAAACCTTCCTGACAAAGTGCCATCCAGCCATAGATATAGATAGATAGATATGATTCATACACACACACTGTTGTAAATGAGCCTCCAGTTACTACAGAGAGTAGCATGGAGGAAGGTGCTGAGGCAGTAACATCAAGCAGTAGCTCAGTTTGGGGTGGGGCTCTGGATGATCAGGCTCCTACAGCTGGGGTAAAGAGAGTGGCTAGTGCCTCAAGCCTTGACTCAGACAGAGAACAAAGGAGAAAGATTCAGCATCTACTTAGGGAACCTTCTGAGTCTGATACATTTGAAGGGTTTCCAGGGCATGCAGAATTACAGTCAGAAGAAAGTGATACAGACCTAGATTCAGCATTGGTGCAGGAAGTGAGAGACGTATGCAATGCGGACTCGGGGGACAGCACATTTCTGGGGTTCCAGACGGATCAGGACTGGCCATCTTCTCATTCAGAAACTGAGTGGGGTCCTTTAAGCCAAGAAGAGCTGTGGCTAGGTTGGAGATCTGGACATGGTACAACAGCTGCAGGGAATGGGAATGCTGCTGCTTTGGAGCAGGGCGGGTTCTCTGATGAATCTGATTGATACTGCTATATAAGAAGTGAGTATTTGGCTTGACTCTCACAGTGGTCAAGGAGTTTGTTATTCTGGTTCATGTATCCTGTGTTCCTGTATCTTGGTTCCTGGTTTCCAGATTACTCCTGCTGCCGTGTACCTCTTGACCTTCACTGTGACTGCTCTCCTGTCGACTCTGGGACGTCTCCTCCTTTTCCTGTGTGTTTGTTTCCTGCCCTATGATCTCTGGACTGTTTTGACCACGCCTTGTGGACATCCCTTTGACTGAACGCCGCAGAAGGACGTCTGCTGTTTGTTTTTGAGTTCTTTTCTTCTCAGCATTTTTGGTTTTGGGGTTCCCTGGGGTTATTGGGGTTTTTTGTACAGCCGATGATAGGCTATATTTTGTTATTCCAACACCCATTTGTTGTTCAAATAAACTTTTGTTATCTTTTAACTCCTGGACTCAGCCATGGCCATCTCTGTACCACAACACACACACACACACACATACACACACACACACACAGATATAGTATCATAGATTTGAAAAGAACCCCTAAAGGAGGACAATAATATGTTGCATGTTCCAGAGTAGGCAAACCAGACAATCTCCACATCTACACTGACAAAGAAACAGCAAGAAATACTGTTTACCCACAAGCATAAAGACATTGCATATATTAGAAATCAACACTTTCTTATTACTTTATTTTCCAGATCACCAGACTGGGCCACAGCAACGCTTGGCAGGGGACGGCTAGTCTATTTCTATATAAAGTCATAATTCCATTTGCCATTCTGTGGATTTACCTGTACTAGATAAACAGAATATTCTGGGCTAGAAACTAAGAGATGTACACCTTGGAATGGAATGACTCAACAGAGTATTGCATGCATATAGCTTGGTAAATAAGTAATAGTTCTATAACACTGAGACTGAAAGATTGATTTGATGGACTTTTTGTGTAGGGATATTCATGTATGCAGAAGCAGTTTAGCTTCATGAAGTTAGTGTTGAAAAAGGCGGAAATTGTATCAAAAAACATCTGGAAATTTGGTGGTCAACCTCAGACAGAGGAAGTAAAGGGAACAAATGACTCAGATTGTAACCATATGCAAAAGTGACAGACTAGCTCAAAATTAGACTCTGCAGAAGAAGAGAATATTGCATCTGTATTTTACTTAAAGGGTGCATCTACACTGTAGAATTAATGTAGTTTAACGCCACTTTAACTGGCATGGATCCATGCTATGGATTCATGGGGTTTGTAGTTCGGTAAGGTATCAGCACCCTATGGCAGAGAATGCTAAAGACCTGGTAAAACTACAGCTCCCGTGATTCCATAGCATTGAGCCATGACTGTTAAAGTGGTGTCAAATTGCATTAATTCTACAGTGTAAACGCACCCATACGCTCCACCATGTTAATTTGTAGTCAATGTCAGGTGGAAGACATTTACGTGCATTACATGATGAAATGTTGCCTGTACAGTGAAAGCATTTTGAAAGCCTTACTGACAAATAGAATTGGGAACTCTTTTGCAGATTTGGTTCAGGGTTGTTGCTGTTGGTTTTTTTTTAGTGATTATGTAACACATATGTGGCCCTTTTTGCTCAGAAACAGAGTGCTAGATAAAATTGGTATAAATTGCTATGGAAATTCAAAATATTAATTTGATTTTCATGTCAGAAATTTACTGGTAATTTGACATGCTTCTATTCTTTGTGTGGCATGATAATAACTTCGACTAGTGTCTCCTGTAAAAAAAATTATTTATACTGTTCTGTTCTTTATCATGGCCTTTGGTTAGCACAAAAACATATTAATTGATGGCCCATTCGAATAAGATGAAGCTGAAGACAACTCAACTTAGGTATCCTTCCATCTATTGGGAAAAGTCTAACTTCCAAATAACACACATCCAGAGAGTTGGTGGAAAGCAGAAGTGCTTGGAAAATTACTTGTTTTGAACCATAAAATGAGAGAGAGAATGAGATAATTCCACTGCTGAACAGCTCTCACAGTGCGGAAGTTCTTCCTCATGTTCAGGGTAGAATCTCCTTTCCTGTAGTTTGAAGCCATTGTTCTGCATCCTATTCTCCAGGGCAGCAGAAAGCAAGCCTGCTCCCTCCTCCCTATGACTTCCCCTCACATATTTATATGTGCCCTCATCATGTCTCCTCTCAGCCTTCTCTTCTGCGGGCGAAATATGCCCAGCTCTTTAAGCCGCTCCTCATAGGGCTTGTTCTCCAGACCCTTGATCATTTTAGTCGCCTCCTCATTCCAGCTTGTCAACAGCTCCCTTCAATTATGGTGCCCAGAATTGGACATAGTTTCCAGGTGTGGTCTAACCAAGGCGGAATAGAGGGAGAGCATGATTTCCCTGGATCCAGACACTATATTCCTATTGATGCTGGCCTAAATCCTGTTGGCTTTTCTTGCCGCTGCATCACATTGTTGGCTCATGTTTAACTTGTTCTCCATGAGGACCCCAAGATCTTTTTCACACGTACTGCTGTCGAGCCAGGCGACCCTCATTCTGTATCTTTGCATTTCATTTTTTTCTGCCTAAGTGGAGTATCTTGCATTTGTCACTGTTGAACTTTATTAGTTTTGGCCAATCATCTTTCTAATCTGTTAAGATTGTTTTGAATTCTGCTCCTGCCTTCTGGGGGTATTTGCTCTCCCTCCTAATCTGGTGTGATCTGCAAACTTGATGATCATGCCTTCTAACCCTTCATCTAAGTCATTATTAGTATTGTTACCTGCATTTCTATACTGCTTTTCTCACCCCGTGGTTTACAACAAATAAAGATGTTGAACAGAACTGTGCCCAGGACGGAAGCCTGCGGCACTCCACTTGTCACTTCTTTCCACGATTGGTTCATTCGCTTAACCAATTACAGATCCATCTAACCGTAGTTTTGCCTAGCCCACATTTGACTAGTTTGTTTGGCAGAAGGTCATGGGGGACTTTGTTGAAGGCCTTACTGAAATCCAGATACGCTTCGTCCACAGTGTTCCCTGCATCTACCCAGCTTGTTACCCTTTCAAAAAAAGAGATCAGATTAGTCTGGCATGACTTGTTTTTGAGAAATCTGTGTTGATTATTAGTGATGACTGCATTAGTTTCTAAGCGTTTGCAGACCACTTCCTTAACTATCTTTTCTAGAATCTTGCCTGGTATCGAATGGCCAAATTGACAAAACAATAAGAAAACAGTATTACATATACGATTAAAGTAGATTCTATGAACTCTCAAACTTCATTATGTAGAAATAAGAAGAAAAGTGTGCTCTCAAACAGCAAATCTCTTCTCTTGCTTCCTTCACTATCCCATATACAGTGTTATTTCACCTCCCCTCACCTCGCCATAGCATTTTGCTAAATGGTCGCATTACAACAACCAAAAGCACTTTTCATAATGGCAAATGCCCACAATAATTGCTCAGTAGCTTAATACTGGGAATAATGGCCATTGTTATAGCAGTGCCACAGACTGAAATGAGGGACAGAAATCTCATAATTATGGTTAGCCTCCCCCACTTTTCCCGCTGTCTCCCTGATGGTAGCACTAGCTATCTTATTTGAATTTTAATGCTGGCATAAAATGGAATGAATTACCCTGTGGGTTCCAATCGCACCTATTCATAAAGCATATGGGAACAAAACTGGGGAAAACTAATAACGGAGGCCCAGAGGAGTTTATGGGTAAATAGCCTTCAATTTGTTATACTCCAGTATTTATAAGAAGCACATGTCTTTCTCTCCTGGTTTAAGTCAATGTTTCTCTTTTATGAGCATCTTTTAAGAGGGCCTGTTTTTCTTGCTTTCCTGTCCCAACTTCATTGGTGGCTGCTTTGTTATTAAAACCAACAAAGGGTTTTGTGATGTCTTAAAGACAAACACATTATATTGTGGTATACACTTTTATGCAACAGACGCATCTGATCAAGAAGGCTGTAGCTCATCAAAAGCTATATCATAATTAAAAAAACAGGTTGAGCATCCCTTATCTGGAATTCCAAAATCCCAAATTCTCAAAAATGTCCACACAGGTGGCTGAGACAGTGACACCATTGTTTTCTGATGTTTCGTATACTCAAACTTTGTTCCATGCACAACATTATTAAAATATGGTTATAAAGTTGCTTTCAGGCTATGTTTATAAGGTGCATATAAACATAAATGAAGTTTGTGTTTAGATTTGGGTCCAGTAAATCTCACTATTCAACTATATGCAAATACAGATATTCTGCAAATCAAAATATTTCTGATCCTAAGCATTCCAGGTAAGGGATACTCAAACCTGCATAAAGTGCATTCTGCACTCCACAGTTATAGTACTTTAGTGTGGCCATGACTTCCATCTACTGCCCTTGGGGAAAGTCTAACCTCCAAATAGCATGTATCCAGGAGAGTTGGTGGAAGGCACCCACAGTTATAGTCATGGTTTATTCCTAGTGAATCCTAGAATGTGTGGTATGGATATCCAAAATGTTCTGTTTTTGTTATGCTATTAATCAGAGGTATAATATTAGTTTACCAACTACTCCTCCTCCGTATAAGCCAGTGAGCAAAGGTACATCTTCAGCTGTTTCTTGAAAGTGGGGAGGGGGCATTTTAACTCCTTAGAAAGGGAGTTCCAGAGGTGGGGGGGCAGCCCTTTATCTCATTCCCACTAGCCATGCTTGGGACGGGGGTAGGACTGAGAGGAGGGCCTCTTGCAATGACCGCAGTGTCTAAGTTGGTCTACAATGGGAGATGCAGTTTGTCAAATAGCCTGGACCCAAGGCATTTAAGGCTTTAAAGATAAGAGCCATGCAAAACCAGGTGAAATCACCCCTCTTCCCAGCTATCCAAAGGGTCCCCACATCCCCCATGACAGACCAATAGCAGCAAATCCCCAAAGGCAAATCCTCCTTCACTCCTTTTTAAAATTAACAACCCACAGATACGCGCTGATTCGGACTAGCACACAAGAGAGCGAGGTCCACAGAGTGGAACTCTCACTCAGGAGCCCTGATTTCTCCCTTGATGAAACATACTCCTTCTGTATCAAGTATAATCCTTCTATATAAGATGTATTCCTTCTGTTTGTTACAAGTGTGTCTTCTTCAACAGACTTCCTAATGTCATTTCTTTGATATATCCCTCTGCATATCCCTTTCAATTAAAATGCATCTACACAATATTATTTCCACCAAAGTCGGTTATCACTCCCGATGACCTCCTGACTGAACAACACAAACCCCCAAAGGGACAATTAGAATCCATAGACAAAGGAGGCTATTATAATTTAATTTGATCACAAACATATCTGATGATTGTGAGATGTGCACATACACAGGGATTAACAGTCAGTAAATGAAACAATATGACAACTTCATAAATTGAGTGTATTCAGTTTGATTTGTTCTGAACATATATCCCTCTCCGCCCCCCTCTAGCTCGTGCTATAAAATATACTTTATCTCTGAAAACTTGCTATTAAAACTGTTTTATTTTCTGAGACAAGCAGCATTGGCCTCTTCACCTCTGCCTGACCTGGGCCAGAGGTTGCATCCTCCGAGAATGCCATGCTGTGGCCCTAAGCAGTGGGCACAGCCTAGACAGATTGTCCCATTTTTGTGGACAGACACCTCAAGCTGATAAACTTCCTGCTTGCCATCTGGGACTGCCCTTATGTATGACCTGGATATCAGTGGATAAAGCTCAAGAACTAAGGGACATTGATCATTCCAACACATCTATGGACATATCCTATTATTTACCCAGCCTGGGACTGAACTCAGAAATCATCAGCCATTGTCCCCAGCATCCTAGACTCTATATTTACATAATTCTGTCATCTCCGTGCCTGAACATCAATTGTCTTTAAAACTACAACTCATGCCCTCAAATTTAGATTGTGTTTCCGTTTCCCGGGGACTTCCTCGCCCGAAAAGACACCCCTAGCCAGCTGATTGGCCACTCCAGGGTTTCCTCGCCCGGCAGGATTGGAATCCCCAGCTATGTCACTGCAGTCTGCACCAACCAGGAGGCAAGCTGGCGTGGTCCCACCTCCTGAGCAATCAGGGGCAAGGGGAGAGGCTAATAGCTGACCGGGAGGAGAAAATTAAGCATAGACAATGTTAGTGAATGCGTTTTTACTGTATAAAAATAGTTACACATTCCAATATGGTTCTGCTTGTACATTTTGGCGTTCTTTGCTGTACATTGCATCCTTTCTGCACTTCTTAAATAATGCCTCTGTCACTTGTCTTCATCCTGGTGAATCTCTCTATTCCGAAAACATTGGCAGTTAGCATAGCTTACCAGGCAGGGCCCTCCCTAACCGAGATCCATAGTTTAAAACAGAACAACCGGGATCAGCTTAAAAGTACATAACAAGTACTACTGAGTAGAGCTGTCTGTCAGAAAACTGTAAATCCCAGGAGCCTCTCAGAAAGAAATAGTACGAACATGACTGAATACACCAGATCCCATAACACTTATTACATGGTTAAAAACCAGGACACTTGCGGCCAAGCAGCATTGGTGTGTGGTCAAATGTCAAATTAATGAAAGCAAATACACATGTAAGGAGAGGCTACAGAAGTTACTTTTGCTTCAGTCTATAGGGAAGGGTGCAATTCTGCCTCGTCTACTACTCTCCTCTTTGCTGAGTTGAGTTCCAACTACTTTTGCCCTTTGCAGAATGCCTTTCTGTGTGCTTGGCATCTTCCCATGCCCAGCTTCATCAGCTAGAGCCATTCGAGATCTCTTGTGTAAATAATATTGAGAAGAAGGAAGGGAACCAGGGAAGGAAGAATAATTCCCTGCAAAATTGTGAAAGAAAGAGCAGCGTTGATAATATATGTAGTTATCTCATGACCTTGTCCTTGTTTGGCAGTGATTTAGAGAAACTCAATTTGAAAATTCTTCCTGTATGGCATCTTTGCAACAGAAACAATGCGTGGGCTGAGTTGGTTTTTCTATGCCAAACCACAAACAAAAAGAGAACAAAAAGAACCCCTATTAGGGAACCCCTTTCTGTTAGAGATCAGACACATTCTTGCCTTGAATTTAAAATACATCTATTTGTATCCACTTTTTAGGGAATAAGGAAGTGTTTGAATTGTCTTCTGCTCACATTGCATTTATTGTGTTTTTGCACACATTAGAAGTTTATTACACCTCAGCTGATGAAGTAGATAATTATGTCCCTGAACATTACCTCTGAAATTGAAAACTTGGTATTAGAGATAGAGATAGAATGGAAAGAATGGCTAAAATAGGTTCCTATGTCACAAAAAATGGAGTGAAGTTCAATATGTTTAATCAAACCTTTTTGATGTTTCGTCAACCATGTGGAGAAAAAACCCCCAACCAGATCAGTTGAGCCTTGCATAAGGGAACCAAACATTTTGGGACTTCTGCAAATCATTTGAAAGCTTCTTCCAAAATTTCAGAGATTACTTTTTCTTTCAGCAGCCTCCATTCTTCTTATGATTTTTGTTTTGATTACCAAATTAATAGCACACTTCCATTTTGCTAGCCAGATTCATATATCCCTTGTATTTTGGTAGCCAGATGCATAGATCCTGTCCATTTTGGTGACCAGACTCTTCTATATTGGTGATAAGACCGTCTCATAGATCTTTTCCATTCTGGTGACTAAATTCATAGAACCTTTCCATCTTGGTGACCAGATTCATAGATCTCTTCCATTTTGACAAGCAGACTCCTAGAACTCTTCCATTTTGGTGACCAGATTCATAGACCTCTTCCCTTTCAATGACCAGACACATAGATTCGTTCCATTTTGGTTCACAGATCTCTTCCATTTTGATGCTCAGACTAATAGAGATCTGCTTTTTAACAAGCTGGGGTACAACTGGCAAGGCAGGCTGTTTAATTTCCCCTTTTCTTAGCAATTTGCCATTCACACACACTCATGGATTCTAGAGGCAGCTGCTGTTACTTCACCGGTTGTAGTCAAGCAGAGACAAGGATGGCTGAGAGGTATCCCATTCTTCCCCAGCTCAAAGTGTATTGCACTGTTTATTGCACACGTGTTGCTGTGACCTCACAATGGAGTTTCTGAGTTCATCTAGTCCTTTGCTGTACTCTCCCAATTCTGATGTTCTTTAGCAAAAATTTCCAGCTAGATAGGGGACAAGGAGAAAAATGGGAGGGACTGGAAGGGGAGGAAAAAAAACTTTGTAAAAAGGAGGCTTTATCAAAGGGTTTGTTAACTGAAGTATGCCTTTACATTTCAAATAATTGCAGTCTTGCTTTTGTAATTTTATCTCTTGTGTTTCATGGAGAAGATGGTTAGCCATCTTTAAGTGCTATGATGCAGGGGTGGGTATGGATATAATATAGTAAGATAATGCAATCAACGCATAAATGAAAAGCAAGAAATCTTGCTATCATTCAGATCTTCAACGACAGTGGCATTACCCTCAATGGGGCAATAATATATGTGAGCAGCCATGTTCTCCAGAAAAGAATAATGCCCCATCCTAATGTACAAAGACGAAGAGCATTACGCACATGTCATGCCAAATAGTACGCACAGTTCTTTGTCATATTTTACCGCTTATGGGTGGTTTGCCTATGTATGTGTTTCCCCCTGTTCTATAATCCGAATTGCTCATTGACTTTCAGTTGTTGGCATTGTGGGGCTCGCCATGCAGAGCTCCTTTCTGCTTTGCATTAGTTGTTGTTTTAAAGGAATGTAAAGCTGGTAAAATAAATGCTCGTCAATTGCACAGCTTCCTGCCTTTATGCTGAGCTCGTGTGCTATAAAATCAGCAAGAGTCTGGTGCTGGGAAAGAACAAATAAATATTCTTCTAACCTTCAGAAACTGGTGCAAGTGGGTGGATAGTTTTTAGTAGAGCATCAAACCTTCCATGCAAATAATTAGAAAATTGTTTTGGCTGTATAGATCACCTCACAGTGGGGGCAGCGTCCACTAAGCCATTTTTCACAGTAGAAGTCAGCTGTGGTAGGGAGGGAAAGCTATATATCCACAGATTTTATTTATTCATATATGAATAATTCAGATCTAGACACATCATGGCTTTGCATTTTTTGCAAGTGAAAATAAAGAAGGGGAGGGAGCAAGTAAGAAGCATTCCCTTCTCAGTCCAAGATAGTTGTTGACTTACATTGATAGCATAGCCGGATAAATTCAAATATCTCAAAAAAGACTGCTTAAAATTCTGTGGAAAAAGAGGGAGGTATGTAATCCTTAAAAGCTTTTCTTGTTATGGAATAAAACACTATTCAAGGTACCACATTCAATCCTTTAGAATTTTTGGTTGCATCTATACTAGGCTTGTGCATTTTGGCTGAACGTCGATCCGTTTCTGCTGGCCGGATTCCAGTAGACCCCGTATCCATTTTTGCGTACCTTCTGAAAATGGGTGGATAGCCAGATAGTATTTTTAAGTCCTCATCCTAAAAATATGGCCAGATCTGGCCCATTGTTGGCAATGGGGAACTTTCCCCTTTCCAATCCTGGGACTTTTTCCTAGGTTTCAGCAACGGTTTTAAGGAAGCACCCTATCTGGCTCCCCAGGCTCCCCTTCCCGTCATTTTAGGCGTTTCTCCTTATATCCTGGATTAAAAGCATCAGAGTTGAGATACCACTCTTTCTGTGATCCTTTCCTTTCTGTCTGTAGAGGGGACGGAGTTTAATGCTTTGTTAAAGCTGTTTCTTTCTACTGTAGAGGAGACAGTTGCTACAGGTGCTGCAGGTGTGGCACTCTCTTCTTGCACACAGCTTTCCAAGACATGTTAAGGAGGCTTCCCAGTTCTCAGGGAAGAAAGAGCAGTTGACGTGGAGCTATCTCCCTGGCTTCCTTTTTAAAAAAACCCTCTCTTTTCTCTTGATTTGCACTGCTGGCCCTGCCTGGAATGCTGCCTTTCTGAGAATGAAGCTTTTCTTTTTGTTTTCTGGGATTACTATTACTATCATTATTTATATTTTAGAAGCATTTTCTGAAGTAAAGGAGGGGAGGAGATAAAGAAGCTAAAAGGGTGACTCTCCAAGCCCCAAAATGCATGCGCGCACATCCCACCCAATTGTCCTGCACATTACCAACTCCCAGTCAATCCCATTAAATAAAAATAATCAATAAAATAAAGGAAAAGCAAAAAGATTAAAGAGAGAGGCCAAGTCAGAAGCCAAGCCAAAAAAATACACTGAAGCCAGGATGCAACTGTGATGTCGAATAGGGGAGGAGAAGCCGTGATCGGCTACCACATAGTCCTGTTATAGACGGGAATCTGTGATGGCCGTGCCCTGGCTGTTATGATCAAAAAGCCAAGCCAAACAAGCCAGATTGGCCAAAGGAAAATGGCTGAAATAGATCTGCGCAAAAGCCAAATCTACACTGTGGAATGAATGCATAACTTTAACTGCAATAACTGCAACAGCTCAGTGGTATGGAATCCAGGGATTTATAGTTTGGTCAAGCACCAGCAATGTTTGGCAGAGAAGACCTTACAAAACTACAACACGCATGATTTCATAGCATTGAATCATGTCAGCTAGTGGTATCAAACTACATAAATTCTGTAATGTATGTATAAGAAGCATAGAATGAAACATAAAACGTCACTTTGTGCAATTATTTGCACATCTTTTCTTCAGCTTTCAGAGGAAATATATCATCTTGCTGAATATAGGTGGAGTTCAATCTAGTCTTTGAACATAACTTGAAACAGAGACTTCAGCTCTAAATATGTCTACCGGATTCCATTTGATTGTTATAGTTGCCAGTGTTGTTTTATGATATTGCAATATGAGTAAAACAGACTTTCCCAAACATTTTCCCTCCCAGATGTGTTGGATGAATACTCTCATCCTTTCCAACTCAATTGGCGAGATCATGTGCTGGCAAGTAATGATTGCCACTGCAGTCCAGCACATTTAAAGGCTCCAGACTCGGAAAGTAGTGGTAAGCCTTCAATAAAAGCAATGTGTCCAGAGCTACGCACCAAACAAGGGGAGAGGCAGTCAAAACTAGTATCTGAAGAAATGTTTGTAGTCCAGGAAGCTACTTAAAGCACCAGCAGAAAAAAAATGGTGAAGAGAATCAAAGTAGCTGTACATGTGAGAAGCTTCTCTTTTGCATTTGCTTTATTGAAAAGTGGTTTGCAAAATCAGGGATTTTGAATGAAACATTGCTTAAGTTGTGATCATAACATACCTACTAGGTAGTAAGCCTCTCTGAACATAATGGGATTAACACCTATGTGAATCAGCATGAGAATTGTGGAGATTATGTAGTCCCCAGGACATTGGGGGAAAGCTTTTCCTAAAACCCATCCATTAAAGCTCCAAAACCACACACAATTCTATTTATTTTTAATTTTTTTTAAAAAAAATCAGACTTTGTTTTCATCCTCAAATGCATACATGGGTAATGCAGCTTCATGGAAAAGAGTGAATACATGTAAAAGAGTGCTTCTCAGAAGAAAAGGCTGAGAGGAGACATGACGAGGGCCATGTATAAATATGTGAGGGGAAGCCATTGGGAGGAGGGAGCAAGTTTTCTACTGCCCTGGAGACTAGGACGCAGAAAAATGGCTTCAAACTACAGGAAAGGTGATTCTGCCTGAACATTAGGAAGAACTTCCTGACTGTGAGAGCTGTTCAGCAGTGGAACACTCTGCCCCAGAGTGTGGTGGAAGCTCCTTCTTTGGGGGCTTTTATGCAGAGGCTGGATGGCTATCTGTCAAGGGTGCTTTGAATGAGAGTTTCCTGCTTCTTGGCAGGAGGTTGGACTGGATGGCCCACGAGGTCCCTTCCAACTCTATGATTCTCCAATTCTATCCAGTGGCACACTGCTTTCAAAAGGCAGGCTGACCAGCTCTGGCATAAAGTAAAAGGACCTATCTAATATGTAATAGTTGGTAATGGCAAAATAGTCAATCCATTCTCAAATGAACAACATATATAAGTGATACATGAATAAGTCAACAGGCACACATGGAAGGGAGGAACACATAAACATACAGAACAATGTAGTTAAACAGACAATAGAAGCGCATAAAATCCCTTGTGTTTCTTCCAGAATAAAGATAGTAAGAGTGTGTAATTACAGAGCCTACAAAATTGGAAACAAGACAAGTGAACAGCCTGAATGATATAAAGAGGATGCCACAGTATTGTCTATTACAAAATGTAAGCGAACAACAGAATGACATTCCAAAACAAATGTGAGAGAGAGTGATTACAAGAGGAATAAAATCCTGGCACCACCGTTCATCCCTTTCTGGGTAGTATGTTGTTGGATTTAACTATTGGGCATAAAGACCCAGTGAAGAATAATAGTCTGAGCATTGGATTATGACAATGGAGACCAGGGTTCAAATTCCGACTCAGACATTGAAATCCATTGGATGACATTGGGTAAGTCACACTCTCTTCCTCAAAGGAAGGCAACAGAAACCTCCCTCTAAACCAGTGTTTCTCAATCTTTCCGATGCCGTGGCCCCTAATACAGTTCCTCATGTTGTGGTGAACCCCAACCATAAAATTATTTCCATTGCTCCTTCCCAACTGTAATTTTGCTACTGCTGTGAATTATAATGTAAATATCTGATATACAGGATGCATTCATTAGACAAATTTTGGTACAAATCCCCAATACTCCCAAATTTGAATACTGGTGGGATGCAGGGTTGGGGGAGGGGACTGATTTTGTAATTTGGGAGTTGTCGTTGCTGGGATTTATAGTTCACCTACAATCAAAGAGCACGCTGAACACCAATTATTTATTTATTTATTTATTTATTGTTCAATCTTATATTCCGCTCCTCCCTGCAGGCTCGGGGCGGATGACAGCAGTACAAATGGGCGACATGTCGCAGACATGTAGCCCTACAATAAAAGCTTAAAAACACATTAAAACACATTATATCACATCACAGGATGTAAGAAGACATCCAGGCACATTTAGACCAATGTGCCTAATTAAAGGCTAGTCCAAAGAGGGCGGTTTTGCAGGCCCTTCGGAAAGGGGCAAGCTCTGAGATGGCTCGGGTGCTATCTGGGAGGGAGTTCCATAGCACCGGAGCTGCCACAGAGAAAGCTCGTTGTCTGGTCGCGGACAGATAGCAGGAGCGGATTGATGGTACTAACAACAGATTCTGTTCATCTGAAAGCAGTGATCTTGGGGGAAAGTACGGGGTAAGGCGGTCCCTCAGGTACGCAGGCCCTAGGCCGTGTAAGGCCTTAAAGGTCAATACCAACACCTTGAAGGCAATTCGGTACTCAATAGGAAGCCAGTGCAGTTGCCGGAGGATGGGCGTAATGTGCTCCCTCACTGGCGATCCCGCCAGCAAGCGAGCAGCGGCATTCTGCACTAGCTTGAGTTTCCGGATTGTCGACAAGGGAAGGCCAACGTAGAGGGTGTTACAGTAGTCTAGCCTCGAGATGACCGTCGCTTGGATTACCGTGGCCAGGTCGTTCCTGGACAGGTAGGGGGCCAGTCGCCTAGCCTGTCGTAGGTGGAAAAACGACGTCCTGCTGACCACGGAGACCTGAGCCTCCATGGTCAGCGAGGAGTCCAATTGCACACCCAAGCTCTTAACCAAGGGTGACGGGCTAAGCTGCCCGCCATCCAGGGTAGGCAACCGGCACCCACCCAGCCCAGGCCGACCGGGCCACAGGATCTCCGTCTTCGACGGATTCACCTTCAACCGGCTGGCACGCAGCCAACCAGTCACGGCTTCAAGGCATAGATGGAAACAATCGGGTACGGTGTCCGGCCTGCCGTCCATTCTCAGCAGAAGCTGGATGTCATCAGCGTACTGATAACACTCCAGACCAAAGTCGCGAGCCAGCTGGGCCAGGGGGCACATATAGATGTTGAATAATAAGGGGTAGAGGATGGCCCCCTGGGGGACCCCACAGTTAAGTGGGAGTCTCCCGGAAACCTCCCCGCCCCCCTCCACACGTTGTCCCCAGTCCTGGAGGAAGGAGGCCACCCATTTAAGGGCAGTCCCCCCGACCCCAGAACCGGCTAAACGGTGGGTCAACAGTGCGTGATCTACCGTATCAAACGCTGCTGTCAGATCTAACAAGACAAACAGTGCTGATCCACCCCGGTCCAGCTGGCGGCGAAGTTGGTCTGTAATGGCGACAAGCACGGTCTCCGTCCCATGCCCAATGGAATTGAACCAAACTTGGCATATAGAACTCCCCTGACCAAGAGAAAATACTGGAAGGGTTTGGTGGGCATTGACCTTGAGTTTTGGAGTTGTAATTCACCTAAACTGTGGACTCAAACCATGATGGATCTGGACCAAGCTTGGCACGAATGCCCAAATTTGAACATCGGTGGAGTTTGGGGAAAATAGTCCTTGACATTTGGCAGTTGTAGTTGCTGGGATTTATAGTTCACCTACAATCAAAGAGTCCATTGAACCTCACCAACAACAGAATTTGGCCAAACTTTCCACCTAGAACCCCATGACCAGAAAATACTCGAAGGTTTTGGTGGGAATTGACCTTGAGTTTTGGAGTTGTACTTCACCTACATCCAGAGAGAACTGTAAACTCAAACAATGATGGATCTGTATTTAAGAGGAATTGAGAGCGATTTTGGGGAGAGCACGCCTGCTTGGAGTCTCAGAAACTGATTTCCCCTTGGCTGAGAGGCCAGCTGAAAGGCCGGCCAATCACAGTAGGAGGAGGGCTTTTGATGGGAGGATTTGCAGTGTTTCCAAAAAGGAAGAGAAGGAGAGGTGGAGAGATCTTCGGCCTTCGCTGCCAAACGGGTTCCTAAGACCATCAGAAACATATTTGTCTTTGACAACCTCTCTGGAACCCTCCCCCTTGCAATCTCCCAGGGGTCCCGACCCCCAAGTTGAGAAACACTGCTCTAAACAGATCTTGCCTGGAAAACTGTGTGATGCATTTGCCTTAGTGTTCCCATAAGTCAGACTTGAAGGCTCACAAGAACAACAATGTGCCATTACCTTCTTTTTTATTAAAAAACATTTTCCTCCTGTGAAACCTTTCTCTCTTCCCTTTCAAAGCTATGCTGTACAAGAAGAATGGGGATTGTGTGGCTTTCCAGAAACTCCCAACATTTATAACAATAGCCGCCACTGCTTAGGGCTGCTGGGAATTGCAATCCAAGCTGTCCCTGAAAGGTGTTGGCTTCACTATGTCTTTGTGCCGGGAATGTGGTGTGCAGCTGGCTGGGTGTCAGCGGTATAAGATCTCTACTGACCAGAAGGCCATGAGTTCAAGGCCTGCCTGGGTAAGGGTGAGCTCTCGACCAATTTTTGTAGCTCGTTGTCAACCTTTGCAACCCGAAAGACAGTTGCATCTGTCAAGTAGGAAACTTAGGTACCACTTTGTGGGGCGGCTAAATTTAACTGATTTCTGGAATGTTAAATTGCTTCTATGTCTGTCTATATATGTTGTCTGTCAATGGCATTGAATGTTTGCCTGTATATGTGCATTGTGATCTGCCCTGAGTCCCCTGTGGGGTGAGAAGGGCGGAATATAAATGACGTAAATAAATAAATTCATACTGAAATTGTTCCCCCATTTTTACTGTTTATGGAAAAACCCTAATAAATATATTTCCATTTTTTTAAAAAAAATACATAAATACATAAAATATATTTGTTCGTATCCAGTCCCAGATTCATCAACAACAACCCTGTACACTGTACCATCCAATTTCAGCTTAAACGGAGGATCCTATGATTTGTGGAGAGCTTGCTGGATCAGCATCCTTCTCGCTTCATTGCAGCGCAGATGTACAGACCTTAAATGCAATAAAAGTGGATGAGTGAAAACTACCCATAACGGCCTTTGAATTTCCCTCTAGGCTTTGATATTCCTCTTAATTACCTGCTCGTGCCCTAGAAGAACTGTGCCAGGGCAGCCTTTTTTACCTTCTTTGAAAGTGCCTACGCGGCATGGTTTTATTAAAGGAATTACTTCCAGAATATAAGCACCAAGTCTGGATTTTTGTGCCATAGAGGTCAATGCACAATGAGGCGGGGGGACTCTCTGATTAGCGAGAGCACAATATACCATTTCAGGAAGCAAAGCCAAATATGACAATTTTTAAAGACGACTGTGATTTTTTTAAAAAAAATCTTTGAATTGATAGTATTGGTTTTTATTTGTTCATCGCCTTGAGATGCCTTGTGGGCTGGAAGGTGATATAGAAATGCTTTAAATATATACAAATAAATAAATAAAACAACCCCATACAATGCAACCATAGAGTTAAAAGTGGAATTAGAGCATTGTAAGTGCAGAGTGTAAAAAGGCCATGCTTTCAAGAGGCAGCTGGAGTTTCAAATACTTGCTGTGCTTCTCTGTATTTCTAGATGGGGAGACAAATCATAATGTGAGAGTCACTGGTAGAGACAGAGGGTTTTGAGTATCCATCTCCACCCATTTCCAGCTGGCACCCAGACTCATGCAGATGTCTATTGCATTGATGCAGTGCTGTCCTACCAAAAGGTTGAGAACAGGAAGAGACTGGAGAGAGGTAATAGGTACACCATACTGTAGGGGCTGTGGTGGAATAGTGGGTTAAACCGCTAAGCTGCAGAACTTGCTGAATGAAAGGTTGGTGGTTTGAATCCGCAGGACGAGAGCTCTTGTTAGCCCCAGCTTCTGCCAACCTAGCAGTTCAAAAACATGCAAATGTGAGTAGATGAATAGGTACCGCTTTGGTGGGAAGGTCACAGCACTTCATGCCGTCACACTGGCCACATGACCAAGGACATGTCTACGGACAACACCAGCTCTTTGGTTTAGAAATTGAGATGAGCACCGACCCCCAGAGTCAGACTACAATAAATGTAATGTCAAGAGGAAACCATTTCCTTTACCTTACACCAGGGGTGCTCATTAGGTAGCTCGGGAGCTACTAGTAGATCTTCGGCCCTCTTCCAGGTGATCTTCGGGCCTCACCAGGCAGATGGGGTGCTCCTGTCATGCGCAGGCACACCCTGCGTGCACACACCCTGCGCGCACGTGCACTCTTGCTGCTGGCTTCCGTTCTCGCGGTGCTTTTTTCACCTGCGGGGCATTGCAGGAAGAAGGAAGCACGAGGCGGGGCCTCTGGAGGGAGCGCCCTGCCTCTCTCTCGTCCAGAAGCAGCTGTGCAGCCTCCGTTGCCGGTGAGACAGGCAGGGTGGAGCGCTCCCTCTGGATGCCCCGCCTTGTGCTTTCTCCTTCCTGCAATGCTCCGCAGACGGAAGAAGCACTGCGTGGGCAGAAAACAGCAGCAGGAGCACATACAGTGGCAAGAGCGCGTGGCGGCAGGAGTGCGCGGGAGCGCACGGCAGCGGGGGCAGGTAGATCTTTTGGACTTGGTTGCTTTAAGAGTAGCTCACATGTTGAAAAAGTGTGAGCACCCCTGCCTTACACTATTCTGTTAAGTCCTTTGCACCATTCAGAGCAGGCAAGGACATAGTACAGAATGCTGGAGTGTCAGCCCTTGAGACTTTTTGGTGCACAGGCCCTGGCAGCAACAATGCTAGATACAGTGTATACACATGTGCATGTGTATATACACACCTGTGTGTAAGCACATGCCTTAAGTCATCTGTTCAGGTACAGTGAACCAAAGTATTTCATTGAATTTTTAAGTCAAGGTATACTCAGCCATTGCTGTCCTTGGAAACAAAGCCAACAGTATTTGGTATTTCTTGGAGGTCCCCCATTCAATTACTTTCCAGGATTGACCCTGCTTCGCTTCTAAGTTTGGACATACGCCTTCAGAGTATTTAGGCAAAAGGCATATATTCTCCATGTGTCAAATTTGCCAGCAATTTGCTTTACAAAACCTCCAGAAAAAAACCTTTAGAGCATGGGTAATGCTGCATTTATTAGGAGCCCTACCAATAGGAAAGCAATAAGTTGCAAATGCCTGGGTTTACTTATCCACTAGACCAGTTCCTGGCTACCCCCAGTTCTGGACCTCTACATTATCTGGTTAACCAGTTTTATTCAAAATCTGTGTGCATTTATGTGGATGCCTCCCATGCTGGCTTCCTCCATCAGTTGGCCTAGAAACTGTTCTGGCTCTCTCCCAACCCTTTGCCTGCCCCAGATCTATGTCATTGCAGAGGAAACGATCCCAGTTGGTGGCATTAAGGAAGAGATTTCTGTTATGTATTACTTTCCAGGACATCTAATATTTCTCCCAGATGTTTCATAAATGCATCCATGCTTTCCAGAAGCCCTCTGGATGTACTCCTCTCACTGCCAGCCTCAAAGAGCACACAGCGTGTTCAAAGGCTAAGCAAACCACAATTTCAAGAACAGATATGCACAACGCAGGCCAACTTTCATGATAGCTGTGGGAAAGACAGCCCACTTCATGTATTCTTTTGAAGATTGGGATCCATGAAGATTTAACATAAAGCCAGGGAAAAGTAGACCTTTCATCAGAAGACTGAAATTACAGCCATCGAAGAAATTTTGAGAATTAAGTCAGTACGATGTACGCTTAGATTGTGCTTTCATGTTCAACCCAAATGAACATCTCCCTTTGAGTAGGTCTGTAGCTCAAGAAGTAGAGCATGTCTACAAGACAGGGTGTTTTTTTTAACTCAGGCAAAAACTCCACAACACTAAAAGGAGAGGAAAAAACAAAAAGCCAAATAAATAAATATAGAACACACCTTGTTACTTGCTCTGTATCTGCAAGAGTTTCTCCATAGAACTCAGTTGCGTCTATCTACTGTCCAGCAATAATTCATTTAATAATTCATTAGCTAATTATTTGATAGCTCATTTATTTCTTTATTTGCAGTATTTATATTCCCCCCTTCTCACACCGCAGGGGATTCAGGGCGGATTACAATGTATACATACATGGCAAGCATTTAATGCCATAGACACACAACACATATAGACAGACAATCAGCAGCTATTTAACCTTTTCTGGCCACCAGGGGAGCTGTTGCTTCACCGTCCATCTGCGACACTGATTAAGTACTTTCTGTATTCTCCGCATGCTTTTTGCTGGAGATTTTTTTATGGCCTCGTAAATTTGTTAAGTTAGCCTCCCCAAACATAGGTGGTACCTAAATTTCCTACTTGGCAGATGCAACTGTCTTTTGGGTTGCAAAGGTACACCAAATTGGCCAGAAGCTCACTCTGACCTGGGCTGGCTTCAAGCTCATGACCTTTCGGTCAGTAGTGATCTTAATGCAGCTGACACCCAGCCAGCTGCGCCACAGTCCCGGTGCTTACATTTTACCCTGTTGCATAAAAGTTAAACAATAACCAAACTGTCAATAAAATCAGGAGCAAGTAAAAGCGGGTTAAATCGCTGAGTAGATGTGAACAGACCAAAAAGTTGGCGGTTCACATCCAGGGAGCAAGGTGATCTCCTGCTGTTAGCCCCAGCTTCTGCCAACCTAGCAGTTCGAAAACATGAAAATGTGAGTAGATCAATAGGAACAGCGCTCCATGCAGTCATGCCAGCCACATGACTTTGGAGGTGTCTACGGACAACACTAGCTCTTTGGCTTAGAAATGGAGATGAGCATCACCTCCCAGAGTCAAGCACGACAAGACTTAATGTCAAGGGGAAACCTTTATCTTTTAAAACACAAACTATTAAAAAGTTGAAAGAAAAATATAAACAAACCTGTATTTGAAAGGTTCTTTCCCCTCGAGCAGTCAGTTCTCAAAGGCCAGCCAAAACAAAAATATCTCCTCTTTCCAATGAACGGATAGTGAGGAAGGCACCAATCTTACCAAGATATGGGCGTATCTACACTGTAGAATTAATGTAGTTTCGCACCACTCTTAACTGTGGCTCAATGTTATGGAAATATCGGGAGATCTAGTTTTACAAGGTTTTTAACCTCCTCTGCCTAAAACTGGTCTGGTTTTTTACACCTGAGGGGATGAAATGTATTGTGTGTGAAGAAACTGAACCCATACCCTGCAACATCCGACAGATATAAAACTGGGACATACATGGTCATATAAAATTGGGACATACTGTTCAGCAGTGGAACCCTCTGCCCTGCAGTGTGGCGGAGTCTCCTTTTTTGGAGGCTTTTAAGCAAAGGCTGGATGGCCATCTGTCAGGGGTTCTTTGAATATGATTTTCCTGCTTCTTGGCAGGGGGTTGGACTGGATGGCCCATGAGGTCTCTCCCAACTCTATGATTCTATGGTCAAGATGGCAAGACCATATTTATTATTAGTGACAAAGGGTGGACAAATTAGGAGAGGTTGCAGCAGTTTGCTTTTGCCAAACCTACATGAAGGGACAGGATTCCACCTTTCCTTTCCCCCTGCACTGTGTGCAAAATTGAGACATTTGGAAGATACGTATCTGCAAATTCAGTGTGCATTTCCTTGTTTGGGATCAAAAGAATACATTACTAGTAACAAGGCATGTGGATGCGTATCAGCTTAAAAGAGCACTTCACCTGAGCAGGTGGATGGCGAAGTCTGAGCCACTTGCTGACAGTGTTTGGTTGCATTCCTCCTTCTACCTTCCTCCTTTTTCCAGCAAACATTATTCCAGCTCTTCAACATCTGCCAGACTGTTAATGTCTTAATGCTTATTCTAGTGTCAGGGAGCGCTGGCGGACATCAGACTAAATGGGAAGCTGTCAGTGAGGAAATTACTTACCATTCATAAAGTGATTGTTGCAGTCTATCAGGTACCGTTTGAGCTGAATTGTCATGCTGAAAGGAAGAATTGCAGGGTGTGAGGTGGAGATGAAATTCAGGATTTAAAACAGAGAGACAAGGGGATGAAATGATAAGCGGCCTTTATTAACAGAAGCAACAAAAATAGGAGAGTACAGCAGACCTCCAACGAAGACCAGGTGCTGTAGGCTTTATTTAAAAGGACGAAATTTGCCTATGACGTTCATTGGTTGATAGGTGACTTGAAGGGTGTTACAGTTTTTCCAGATTGTATATTATGGACATTTCATTGTATAGGTAAAATTTTCCACTGACATTAAGTCTAGTTGTGTGTGGTGGTGCTCATATCCATTTCTAAGACAAAGTGCCTGTGTTATCCATGGACAACTCCAAGGTCACGTGGTCAACATGACTGCATGGAGTGCCGTTACCTTCCCATAGAAGCAGTACCTATTGATCTACTCAGATTTGCATTTTTTCAAACTGCTAGGTTGGCAGAAGCTGGGACTAACAGCGGGAGCTCACCCCACTCCCCAGATTCGAACAGCCAACCTTTCAGTCAGCAAGTTCAGCAGATCAGTGGTTTAACCCACTGTGCCACCAGGGAGTTAAATGTATAGTTGCATTTAAATATGAACTGGGATTAAGATAGGTCTTAAATGAAATCTAATACTATTGGCAGTGTCACCATAGCACTACATTTATGGAGGACAGACCTCTCTTAGAAAGATTGTCAGCAAACTCCTCCAATAGGATGCATCATTTATTTGAAGGACTGACCTGTTAGGATGACTAGAAGAAAAGGGGGACAACTCTCCTGTACCTTAATAAATATATAATATGGGGAAAGAAATGTCAGCAGAACCAGCTTGTATGATAAGATTCACTTGCTGGAATTCTCTTTTAGGAATAATTAAATGTGTCTGACCATTACAATATATTTCTATTTAAAGTACAGTTATCATTTCCAAATGGCAGTCTATACAGCACAACCCCCAAATTTGCGAGACCTATATCTGTGGTTTCATTTATACAGGTCTGCCAAAATATGTCCTTTTTAGGCATTTTCCATGTACTCCAGCATCACTTTATGGTATACTTGGGCCAAAAGTCTTTAATTTCAATAGGGTTGCTATTATCTGCAGTTCCACATATCCATCGAAAGTCTGGTAATGTATCCCATACAGACAGCTATGGGTGTTGTACTATATCTTAAATGTAAATATTTAATATTTAAATTAGTACTGGCAAATCTGTATATTACCTTTCTTCTTTGATGGTGCCCTTCCCGCCCGCCCGCCCGCCCGCCCGTCTTTCTTTCTTTCTTTCTTTCTTTCTTTCTTTCTTTCTTTCTTTCTTTCTTTCTTTCTTTCTCTTTCTTTCTTTCTTTCCTTCTTTCTTTCTTTCTTTCCTTCCTTATTTCCTTCTTTCTTTCTTTCCTTCCTTATTTCCTTCTTTCTTTCTTTCTTCCCTTCCTTCTTTCCTTCCCTTTTCCCCCTCCCTCCCCCCCCCCTCCCTCCCCTCCCTCCCCTCCCCCTCCCCCCCCCCTCCCTCCCTTCCTTCCTTTCCCCCCTCTCTCCAGAAATGTAGGTATGTCTAGCTTCCCTCTTGGAAATTGAAACTACCCAAGCTGCAGAGTAGAGATTTTGTCTTTAGTAGACTGTGATTGGAGAGGAGACAGAGTCAGGGCCACATAGTTCTTTTCAGTTAATATACACTTCCACTTTTGCAATAATAGTTTCATTAAAAAGGAAGTTTATTACAGTTCTTGAAAAGAACACTGCTCTTACAAAGCGATTCCAGAAATATTGTGTTTGGATGAGGAGCTCCATTTCAGGGAACTCTGCAAACTAGCATCATTTTTTTCCTGCTTTATTATTGTTTCTCCTTCAGCTGATACTGGTTTTTATTCCCTAGACTCAGCACTAATGACCAAAAAGGCCACCAAGCTGAACTCTACTTTCTCCCAGTTGTATCTGAGCTGCAAAAGAAAAACCTTCCCATTAATTCTGCTATCAAAATTGACCTGTTGGGCTCCTTTCGCCAGAGGCTTTGTCAACCCTGATAATTTATTGTGCAATTCTTTTGCATTATATCATATCATATCATAGTAATAGTCACTGTCTTCCTAACTCCTTAGTCCATCAATCATTTTGAGGGAAATAGCATGACATGTCCAAGCTCATGTAAACCTAATAACAATGTTTATGCTGAGTATTTCTGCTGAATATTAGGAGTGTGTGAGGTGTGAATGAACTTTACCAACCACATACTCAATGCTCAGGGGTTCGCACTGGGGAGAAATTCATCCCACTGTCATGTGGTGACAGCACTTTTTACTGAGATGTGAGTTGAAGAGGAAAAGCTCGTTAGAGCATGTAAATATCAGTTTGTGGGTGTGTTAACTGAAAAATGCAAAGCACAGAGCTGATTGGTTGAGCCATGCCCTGAATCTAGGCGCACCTGGGAGTTTTGGCGACAGTTACATGTTTGGGTTTTCTGTGCAGGAGCTTGCCAGAACAGTTTACAATTTCTGCCTCTTAGTTGCTGAGTCAATGCAACTGTTCTCATGAAGGTGTGTGTGTGTGTGTGTGTGTGTGTGTGTATGTGTGTGTGTGTGTGTGTGTGTGTATATATATATATATATATATATATATATATATAGCGCTCTGCAAAAAAGTAAACACCTGATTTTACTGCTCAACTGAGTGGCATATCTTATCTCTAGCAAGATAGCGTGTGGATTGTTAAAGATGTGAACTACACATGGTTTTTCATTCTTTCACAAAGCTTTACTTCCTAAGTATGGGAGCACCCCCCCCCATGCTCTATTTTTCCATTGAAATTTTTCCAAACCATCCCTGTATAACAGTACTTATCTCGGGTTGTTTTGTTACAGTTAGATGAATTAAATAAAGGATATATCAGCTAATCCCTATGATCAGAGAAACAGATGAACAAATGAATGTACTGTGAAGCTAATTTGTAAAATCTGTTGCTGCTCATTCAATCACAGGTACAAACGCTTGAGGCCGTGTCCCCACAGGCTCTGATCCATTCTTTAGTGAAATAGAATATTCAGCTAGTTGCATTGAATCAGGTCTTTATCAACTTGAAACAGAACTGATAAGTAGTACCATAAAGAGAGAAGTGAAACTGATGATACTACATCTCTCCATCAGTAAAAGAATGTTTACCTATCTTGTACTACCATATTTGGCCATGCATTACTTACTATAGTGTCATTTCAGATACAGACAGGGCAACAATTGTTTCAGGTACCCCAGTAAAATAATTTAAACATGCTAGTTTAAATCATGCTCATTTAGGAATCATTTAGACCACTGGGAAAATCAATGTCTACTCCTCCACCCACTAGAAAAACCCACACATAACATGTGATTATTCCCCTCAAAGGGACTGGCATTTACCAGTAATATAAAAAGCATAATTTCTAGGCATAATTTCTAGACACATCATCAGACTCAGGATGGAATGCATAATTATTTTTGTTTCCTTTGTTTTTACTATTTGTGTGTGTGTGTGTGTGTGTGTGTGTGTGTGTGAGAGAGAGAGAGAGTCTTCTAAGTGCCTGACAACTTAACGTAGCCCCATGAATTTCATATGGTTTTCTTAGGCCAGGAATAGCCAAAGGTGGTTTTGCCCGTTCCTTCCTCTGAAATATAATTTACAGATTCCTTGGTCACTGGCCATCCAAATACTAAGTAGAGCTGACCCTGTTTAACTTTCAAAATCAGACAAGATCTTGTTATACTATACACAATGATTACACTGTGTAACACAATTTGATAACTTTTCTGTTCCTTTTTTGAAAATGTTATTTTCCATTTAATTGTGCGGTACTTACTTTGAAAGTAGTTGTGTTACTTTAGATGCTCTGGACTGCAGCTCCCACATTCCTTTGCCATTGACAATTTTCAGAAGGGTCGGACCTTCTGGAAGCTGTAGCTCAACAACAGCTGGAATGGCAAAGGTTCCCCATTCGTGCTACTTGGAAAACAATATATTTTAATGGTATATAGACCAGGGGTGCTCATTAGGTAGCTCGGGAGCGCACAGCGGTGGGGGCAGGTAGATCTTTTGGACTTGGTTGCTTTAAGAATAGCTCGCATGCTGAAAAAATGTGAGCACCCCTGGTATAGACACTGTAGAGAATACTCTGGGGTACTAATGAAAATCTTTTGCCACCCTCTGTTATTACTTGGTCCTCTCCCTTCAGTCACTAACACATTCATTGGCTTTTGAGCAGCCTACAGCTGGAGTTGATATATGTCAGAAAGCAAAAATATCTGTCTTTGCTTCCTCAAAGGCCCATGCATGCAAGGTGGAACATGCATGCCCCTTTCCTATTCTCCACATTTCCCAATCTCTCAATGACACTACTGCTTTATCAAGCTAGGCTGATTGATCAGTTCACCCAAAACCTGGACTCAGTGGAGGAGGCATGACAGACCATGATATATTCAGACAGTGACGTAAAGGTTTGCTCCTCCTCATTCACCTCCACCACACATACTTGCACATTTGGGGCTGTAAAAACAGTCTGTCAGATTACCTCACCTCCAAGAGCCCCAGGCTGCATGAGCAAGCACTCAACACTACCTCCTGACTCACTATCCAGAGATATCTGCTTGGAGCAGAGGTGCCCAAGTGCCAAAAGCCACCATGTATGGCAAATATGCAAAAATAAATAAATAAATAAATAAAGGGGGGCTGCATAATATTTCCTAGAGGTGTTGGATTTGAGACAAATGGCTGTAGTGCCCTATAGTTGAATCTGTATTTCTTGGATTCTTGGATCACATAAAGCCTGTCTCGATTAGTGCTGATTTTTCTCTTTGATGGCTTGGAAAAATTACTGTACTATTCCATTATCTGGACAGAGGCCAGAAGAGGGTGCTAGAGAGAAAAAGAGAGTCAATTTTATGGGGGTGAAGGGTGGGTTGAAGGAGGAAAACTATTTCCCCCTGTTTTCCTGCTATTCCCCCCCCCCCCCACACACACACACCCCCATGTCCCCATCCTGGAAACACCCTCATTTATGACATGGGAAATGGGGAGGGGGAATAACCAGTGAAAATGGGCAAAATGGTCTTCCTCCTTCAACTCCCCTCCTGTACTATGAACTATCCTTCTCTCTCTAGTGCTCCCTTGTGGCCTCCACTTGGATAATGGAACAGCATCAACATTACAGATAATAGTAACCAGAGTCCACTCTGGCTAGCAGATTATCCCAAAAAAGTACTGTTTCTAAGCTCTGTCTCTTTATTAGTATGTTGGCAGAGAGAGATGAAGCAACACCATTATGGGCTGATCCAGCATATGAATGCCATGTTGAATGTGGAAGTGTCCCCACAGGGATTAATTCACCTGCCGTGAATGGAGGTCATTAAAGTGGCCTTGTTGGGTGTTACTGCAGATCGGCCTCCATGTGGTATTTGTCCACTGTGAGGCATTCAAGACCAAACTAAGTGGTCAATGTAGAGGTGGCCTCTGTCCAGCACTCAAACCACTATATCTATTGGTTCTCAAATTCTAAGTACCCTGCAAATAGGATGGAACCACAACAGTTAAATTGGAACCAAAGTGCTATCAAATGAAAAGGCCCAGGAAAGAATTTGTGGGACTAGAGGCATGTGGGATTTTCTGGAGTCACAAGGGCTGGTTATCTGGTTAAATTGCTCCCCAACACTCATGGATTTCAATCTATAGTTGACCAAATAGGGAAAGCTTGAGGACTGTTGTGGATTGGGCCAGAGCAGAGCAATGCAGGAAGGCGTTAGATTGCTCCAGAGGGCAGACGATAATGCGCCTTTTCATCAGGATGGGATTTTCTGCTGAAGCTTGAGAGGTGATGAATGAATCATATGTCATAAAACTTTCCCTCTTCCACTCAGATGAAGGAAGGAGTTCCAGGTATAAAGCTACAAGTACCGAATGCTTAGAGTTGGGGGAAAGGTTCACTGAGGGCATTGCAATGTTTTTTTTCCAAAAGAAGTACAATAAGGAAGCAAAGTGGCTTTATCTGTGTAATGAGTAAAGGTTCCTTGTTATTTTCCAAAGTATCTCGTCATGGGTATTTAAAAGCCACTTGACAGGAGCTTTCCAAGTGTTGGGTGACTCTCTTTCCAACCATCAGGATAATCCTAACTAAAGTAGTAGGCAATAACAGAAAGGGGAAAGGCAGTGTTACTTTTTCAGTATTGTTTTATCAAACTGTGCTTCTCAAACACTACAATAAGGTTCCTTCCACACAGCCATATAACCCAGAATACTAAGGCAGAAAATCCCACAATATCAGTTTTGTACCAGGTTATCCGAGGTCCACACTGCCATCAATTCTAGTTCAAAGTAGAAAATATGGGATTTTATTCAGCAATGTGGAAGGGGCCTGAGTAACAGCAGAAAGAAACTTTCCAAGCTCTGCTTCCCTCACCTTGCTGCCACCCCCTAACATCTGCTGCCTGAGGCAACCACTGGTAGCTCCATTTGCCAAATACAGGAGTGGGATGACCAGTGATCCCCAAAAACTAAAATATGGTCCACAGCCTCACCATTACTACACCGTTGCAACAAGAGAGACTGGTCTTGTGAAACCCTCTTATCTCTCCTCTCTCAGCATTACTTCACGAACGAAGATTCTTAGGAAGGACTCATCCCATGCTTTTTACAAGCATGTTGACTAAAAAGGCCAATCTGAGATAGGCAAGTTCAGTTGCAGAAAGCCCAGCAGAAAGTCTCCTTGGGTGATGTTGTTTCCAAGTTGCGGTTCTTTCTGCGTTGTCATTTCTCTTCGAGACCTGTTTGGCGTGTCTTCTTGAAAGAGGCTGAAGCACTGTGGATAGTGCATCTCCATGCCTCCCGATGTGAGGTCAGGGTGGACCATTGTTGGTGATCAATCTGGCCGAGCCTGAGATGTTGTTTCAGGGAGTCTTTATATCTCTTATAGTGCTGAGGCAATGGGGATGTTGGGAGGAAAGAGGCCAACTACCCACGAAAGATGCAACAATAACACTTTTTGTTGTAATTGGACACTTTTTGTTGTAATTGTTTACAGTCCTGAAGTTTAGAGATGACTGAAATGTTCAAGTTGGCGTTTCAGAAACTGAATGGTCGAAATTATCTTACATGGGCTGAGAAGATGAAATGCTATCTCATCACACAAAGTTTGTGGAAAGCTGTGAATGCCCTCCCAGCTGATGGTGACGATGAGGAACTGGAAATGGACCAAAAAGCCAGAGCCTTTATTCTGCTTGGGGTCGAAGACCAGCAACTTGTCCATGTGAGAAGATTAGAGCATGCCAAGGAAGTTTGGGATTGCTATAAAACTCTTTATCAGAGACCTAGTGCTGGCTCGAAAATTGTTCTTTGCAGGAAACTGTTTTCTCTTCGATTTGAGAGTGGATGCATAGAAGATCATGTGAATGCTATGCTGTCTATCTTTTCTGATTTGGAGCAACGCGGATTGCAGTTTGAAGAAGACTTGAGAGCTCTTATTTTGTTGGGGAGTTTGGGAATAGGTTTTGATATTTTTGTTGACTGTCTTGTAAATATTCAGGATAAAGATTTGAATGTTGATTATATTTCCTCAAAACTCTATGAGTGGGTGGCTCAGAAACAAGTTAGAACTTCTGTTTCTAATTATCACAACAAAATAGAGAGACAAACTAAGTCTGTTTATGAGTCTGAGGCAGCTTGCATAGCTAAAGCTCATAAAAATTTAAGTTGCTGGCGTTGTTCAGAAAAAGGACATTTTGCAAGAGATTGTAAAAGCCCCCAATGAATACTCAAAAGAAAAATGTGAAACATAGTTTTACAAAGCCCAGAGATAGAAGCTCTGATTTTTCTTTAATTGCCCATGTTGTGGATGATAGCTGTTTAGCTAGTTCTTGGGTGATTGATTCTGGAGCCACTCAAGTTTAACTAAAGATTTATCTTTGCTTCATGATTTGCACGAAGCTCCAGTGACCTCTATCACTTTGGCAAATGGTCAGAGAGCAAGTGTAAATAGGGCTGGGGCTGTTTTTATTGAAAAACTTGCTTTAAAGTTAAATGAGGTCTTGCATGTTAATAATCTGGCATATAACATCTTAAGTGTTAAAGAATTGATGAAAATGGGTTATGCTGTTATCTTTGAAAATGGTGAATGTTTAATCAGAAATTCTTATGGAGTCAGGATTGTAATCAAGGAAGAAAATGGTCTTTTTCTACTCAAAAATGTAAATGTATCTGTAGGATGTGTAGATGTTGAGAATTGCCCAGATAATGGACAGCCGATTCATAACAAATGTGTTCATCTATGGCATAGAAGGCTAGGTCATTGTGGATGGGATAGAATCATCCAAACTGTGAACAAAACAGGTTTGGATATATGCAAATGCAATAAGTACTTGGACTGTACTATATGCATGAAGACAAAGTTAAAAGCCACCCCGGTGGCTAAAACAAGTTCCAGAGAGACTAGTGAAATTCTCTCTTTGGTACATATGGATTTATGTGGCCCATTTACAAATTCTTTAGTGGGTTCTCGTTATTTTCTCATTTTGGTGGATGACTTTTCTCGTTATAATTTTGTGTTCTTTCTTCGAGAAAAATCTCAAGTTGTACAAAAAATTGACGAATGGTTAAGGCTTATGCGAACTCAATTCCCAGAACACCGTGTAAAATCTGTTCAGTCAGATAGAGGTGGAGAATTTGTTAACAAAAAGATGAATGCTTTATTTAAGAAATATGGGATAAAGCACAGATTATCTAATGCATATGTCCACCAGGAAAATGGGATTGCAGAAAGATGGATTGGTACGTTGCGCAGCATGGGAAGAAGTATGCTGGCAGATGCAGAGATGCCTAATAGGTTTTGGGCAGAGGCAGTAGCAAACGCCAGTTTTGTAACCAATAGATTATGGTCCAGACGTGTTGGACAAGTTCCTTATTTTCTGTTTTATGGAAAGAATCCAGATTTGAGTTTTTTAAGAATATTTGGAAGTACTGCTTATGTTTTAGTTCCTTCTGAACAGAGGAGGAAAAATGAACAGGCATGGAAACAAATGGTCTTTTTGGGATACTCTTCTGAATCAAAAGGTTATCGGTTCTGGAGTAGTGGTAGTCGAGTAACTATTTCCAGGAATGCTAAATTTGAAGAAAACACCCGTTGGGAGAAGATCCATGCTAATCATGAGATTTTCATGCCTTTTGAGAACAAGTTAGTTGCGGATTCTATGGAAGTAAAGGAAGAGGGTTCTCTTCAGAATGAAGAAAGTGTGACTTCTGGAGGGGAAACTGAAAGCAAAGTTGAGCAGGTTGACGTAGTTCCTCGAAGGTCTTCCAGGTCTAATATTGGTGTTCCACCGGATCGTTTGCAAGTTGGTCTGGTTATGGAGGATGCAAACTGGACAGAGCCTGTGTGCTACAAAGACATGTTAAAAAGGCCAATATCTGAACAAGATAATTGGAGGAAAGCTATGGAAAAGAGTTTAACTCTTTAATGGATCTAGGAGTTATGGAGGTTTCCGAGGTTCCATCAGAAGTTAAGCCTGTCAGTTGTAGATGGGTATATAAGCGGAAGGTATCGGAGCAGGATGGTTTTGTGTTCAAGGTGAGACTAGTCGCTCGCGGTTTCGAACAACAATATTTGGAGAGCTATGATGATGTGTTTAGCCCCACTGTGAAAACAGAAACTTTAAGACTAGCTTTATCTGTAGCCTGTCAGAGTAAATGGGTGATCCATCATTTTGATGTGGAAACAGCATATTTACATGCTGATCTTGATGATAGTGTATATATGACTGCTATTCCTGGTTTTGAAGATCACCTGCGCTCAGGTGTTTACAAATTACAAAAAATCGTTGTATGGGCTGAAGCAAAGTGCCCGAAATTGGAACATGCATCTGGACAAAGTATTGTCTGATTTAAATTTCCAGCGTAGTAAGGTGGATCCTTGTTTGTATTTGAGAGGATCGGGAGATCAACAGATGTGTGTTGTTGTTTTTGTTGACGATATTTTGTGCATGGGTAAAAATTTCAAAGTAGTGGGTCTAGTTTTTAAGAAACTGGCAGAGAAATTAAAAATTAAAGATTTAGGTTTGGTAAAAAAATACCTTGGAATAAATTTTGAAAAAAATTGAAATGGCCTGAGACTGAATCAGTCTGACAAAATTGTTGAATTGTTAAAGAGAACCAGGATGTCTGATGCTAAAGTAGCCAATACCCCTATGGCAGTAGAATTTCTTTCTAGCGTGGAGGGGAAACCTTTCCTAAATAATTATGTCTATAGATCAGTAGTGGGTAGTTTGTTGTATCTATCAAATGCTACTAGGCCTGACATAAGTTTCGCTGTGGGGGTGCTTAGTAGGAAAGTTGAGAATCCCACTGAAACGGATTGGGCTGGAGTAAAAAGAGTGTTGCAGTATTTAAAAGGTACTGTATCAAAAGTGTTGGAGATTTGTCCAAACTCATCGGAAAGTATTGAAGTTTTTTCTGATAGTAGTTTTGCATGGTTGACAAAAAGTCTGTGTCAGGTTTTTTGATTAAGTTTGCTGGAGTTCCAATTTGTTGGAAGTCTCGGAAGCAATCATTTGTGTCGCAAAGTACAACTGAATCAGAATTATCAGCTCTGAATGAGGCCTGTAATGATATGGAATTTATACAAGGAGTGATCCGAGATATGAGAATGGAACAAAATGAACCTGCAAATGTGTTTGTGGATTCACAGTCTTGCTTGGCAATAGCAAAGTCAGAGGGACTTAAGAGCCGAACTAGATATCTGGGTGCAAGATATGCAAATATGCAAGAATTGGTCCGGAATAAAAGGATTTGTTTGTATTATGTTCCCAGTGAAGAAAATGTTGCAGATGTCTTCACCAAACCACTAAGTGGTGCTGCTTTCGTTAGATTTGTCGATTCGTTATGTTTAATTTAACTCTTTAGGAGGGGTGTTGGAAATAGAGTTAAGTGAACAGTTTATACCTGTTGTAGTATCTGAGTAGATTTCCACTGTGGAGTAGTCAATTAATCAGCTGTGTGCTGAGCTGTGTTTGGGGAGTGGTTTCCTGGTTGCTATAAAATCTCTCTGCTGTGCTAAATGTGTGTGTGTGTGGGGGGGGGGATTGAAGAAGAAGAAAGTCTGGCCGAGCGTTTGGCTGATAAGGAGGAGGAGAAAGAGTTTGTTTGAAAAGACACGCTGATATCTTTGCCAAGGCTAATGACAAAGAAAACTGAAGACTCTGTTTATCCTGTTACTGTTTTGTGGTAGTTTTGTTTTTCTCTGGAGAACCACTTCATGGATGCAAACTACTGTAGCAGAAGGATCTGTGAGTCTCGGAGCGTGAGCAAACAAAACCTCCTGTATCTATGTTTGTGTTTTTGCACTGCCATGCAAGAGAATTTATCTTGTAGTGGATATATTTGCTGACTGGACTATACTTTATGAATTTTACAACATTAAAGAACTGAAGTCAACCTTTGCAACAAGAAACTTCAAGTGTCCTAAGTTCTTCCGCTTGCCGCTGTGTTTTTCCTTTTAAGGTGGAGTTGGGAATTTTATTTCCATCATTCCCAGCTTCCTACATATTTCAACAGCCTTCTGACTGCGTCTCCTCCCTCCCCCTGAGCGGAGCCATTCCACCTGGCATGTGGAAGCGGGGGCACCTTTTAGGCTTGTTCCTGGGGTTATTTGGGGTGCTGATTCAGAAAATTGCACTGCATAGACCACATCAGCTCTAGATTATTAATAAATATGGCTTTCTGTGGGCGAGCAGGTGGTGACTACTGGAGGTCATATGTTCTGCATCAGAAACTAGAGCTGATGTGGTCTATCCAATGCAATTTTCTGAATCAGCACCCCAAATAACCAAACTGAATCTAAAGTTGACACAAAACTCATTTGTAACCCTTTTGGTACTAATGTTGGGGAGTGGTCCCTGGACAAAGCAGTCCCTGATCAAAGAAAGGTTTGGAACCACTGATGTAAGGGTACACCTACACTGTAGAACAGTGATTTCCAACCTCTTTTTAAAAAAAAATCAGGGACCACTTTGTCCAGGGACTACTCTCCAACATTAGTACAAAAATGTATTTATTTATTTACGCTATTTCTATCCCGCCCAAATCAGCCCGAGGGCGACGAACCAGTTTTTGGTCAACTTTAGATTCAGTTTGGTTATTTGGGGTTATTTGAGCGCTGTGGCTAGCTGCCTCCTCCCAGTAGACTCAAATCAAGGAGAAGCTTCATAAGAACCACCCCTCCTCTTAATGTTCCCCCCTGCCTAAGTTTTGTTAACTGAAATAAATGCAATTGATTGATTAATATTCCCCTGCATCAGCAAGAGTCTCCCACTCAGAAAATCCCAACTGGATGGCCCCCTCGAAGATTGCCCACGCCTGAAGGAGACCATGCAGCAGCCTGAAGTTTGCCCATGACTAGATGTACCCTGAGCTAAGAGGGAGAGAGATCCACAGGCGACGCAAACTAACCTCGCCAAATCCACGGCGCCTTAGTGGGCTTTTGGGGGCTTTTCCACCCCCTCCGCCTCCTCCCTGGTTAGGTAGTCACGATCCGAGCCGGGATTGGTGGATCCTTCCTAGGAGGCGGAGCCAAAGGACCTGGACAGGGGAGGGGGGGGGGGCGTGGACACTCCCAGCACAGCCGCGACGCGCTTGAATCAGTTTGGTTCTGCCGCCGAAGAGGAATGTCCGCACCGGGCGAGTAGCTGCTGCTGGGCTTCCCTTTGCAACCACAGCAGCCCTTGGGCTAGTAGAGAGCCACCCCGACACGCCCCGGGGATCTGTTGCCTTTCGGGCTGCAAGTTTCACCCCAAAGAGACTCTAGTGAAGTTTGTTCCCACCGCGATCAGAAGAGGGAAGGAAACCGGGACTTTGGGGAGCCTCCTTTGCTCTCAGCCAGGTAAACAACTCGTCCGTTTCCCCGTTATCGCGCGTTGGAGCCGCTTCGGGGAATCTCCCCGCGTGGGTTTCTCATCCTCCGCGGTTGTGTTGCGCCGGGATTTCCAGGAAAGGCTGGAGGTTCACAGTTGTTTGTGTGTGTCTGTCAACAGTGGAGAATGGATGCAGTTGGTCACCGCTTGGAATTGCCACGGTTCGATGCTATGGAACCGCGGGAGATGTAGATTCACAAGGTCTTTCGCCTTCTCTGCCAAACCAAACTCCAAATCTCATGATTCCATAATATTGAGCCATGGCAGTCTTAAATAGTGTCAAAACTGCATCAATTCTACATTGAAGAGGCATCCTATGTGTCTTTAAGTTTCTTCAACTCTAATTAGGGCAATCCTACCTTTTACTTAAGTAAATAATACAGGTATTCTCGAAGGCTTTCATGGCCGGAATCACTGGGTTGCTGTGAGTTTTCCAGACGATGTGGCCATGTTCCAGAAGCATTCTCTCCTGAGGTTTCGCCTGCATCTATGGCATCTCTAGATCCAGGCGAAACATCAGGAGATAATGCTTCTGGGACATGGCCATACAGCCCAGGAAACCCACAACAATCCAATACTCCGATGTTTTTGCCAATCCCTTCCCCTGAAATAAAGCCTCCAGCACTGAACATTCCTTGGTAGTCATAGGATCCTAGTGTTGGAAGAGACCTTGTGGGTCATCCAGTCCAACCCCCTGCCAAGAAGCAGGAAAATTGCATTCAAGGCACCCCCAACAGATGGCCATCAGCCTCTATTTCAAAGCCTCCAAAGAAGCAGCCTGCGCCACACTCCGAGGCAGAGAGTTCCACTGCTGAACAGCTCTCACAGTTAGGATGTTCTTTCTCATGTTCAGGTGGAATCTCCTTTCCTGTAGTTTGAAGCCATTGTTCCACATCCTAGCCCTTCTAGCCTTGGGGAAGGATCTTATTTTTGGACTGGTGCTCCCAGAAACTTCTAGCTAGTGTATATAGATTACAGCCCTGGGATTCTTTGGCCATCCCTCTGAACTCGGGGAAGGGTATTTTTGAACTGTCAGTAGGGGATTCTGGGAGTGACAGTCTAAAAAGATACCTTCCCCAAGCTTTGGAAGCTCTAGCATTTGGGGAAGAGGGACCATAGTGAACTTCCGTACCATCAGATTTCCAGTCAAGTTGCCCACAAACATTTCGCAGGGTTTTCTTAGGCAAAGAATACTCCAAGAAAATATGAGAAAATATGAACTCATCTTCTTCTGCTGCTTCCCTCCTACCTAAATAGGAGCTGCCTGCTCCGTCTGGAGTACACCCTTGTAAGAGTCTGTAGTAGTCATGTAAAGGACTACTTCTCTAAGCTTTACAGCCCCCATCACTCCCAGGGGTGTTGTAGATGGGCATTATAGTCCAACACACCTGAAGGCAGGGCTGTAGCCAGGATTTTGTGTTTTTTCAGGGGGGGGGGGGCTAAGTCCGAGTGAGAGAGGATCTACCCTAGCAAACCTTTTGTATCATTATCCCAATACCCCCACGCATATGGGATATATTGTGGAGCTGAGATTTGTATTTTGTAGTTTCAATTGTTAATTTATATGGTTTTATATGATTGTTTTTATCTTATTATGATGTGTTGTATGTGGACACTTGCTGCCGCTTGTTCACCACCTCGAGTTGCTTTCGGGCTAAGAGAGGCGGTATAGAAGCATAGCAAATAAATAGATAAATTGAGCATAGTGATCAGATCATGATATGAATACACATGACAATTTAAATAATATACCAAGTAAGGCCTTCTCACGGACCACCCTGAGAATTGGGGGGGGGGTGAACCCCTCCAGTCCCCCCCCCCCTCAATACATGCATGCCTGGAGGGACTTGGTTGGAGAAGGTCAGGAAGTGTGCTCATTGGACAACAATGCAAATTGGGATCCGGTGTTTGCAATTGAGACTTCTTTCTCACCTGAGCCCTTGAAGCCGAATACTGCACTTGAAACCAGTTTTACCAGAGTTGCTGTAAACAAGCTTAAAGTCTTAATTTAAAATTGCTTTGGTGCTAATGTGGTGATTATATATGAATCACTGTGCTGTGTACCTTGAGTGCCTTGGTATTATTTTCTCCTTTGACAAGGCAGCTGGGGAGGGAGGTCATCAGCTTTTTCTGCATTCTCTCCTTGTCCCTTTTTTGTTCCTTTCTCAGTGGCTGGATATGTGTTTTCTCCCTTTCTAGAAAGTTTTAGTAAACACGAAAGGTATCCAAAAGTCCAGCTTTTCAGATCTAGTCTGGAGGTTTACAGATCTAGTTTGGGGAGACCCAGAGATCTAATTCTAACCCTGGGGGTGTCTGAGTTTCCTTTGAAAAAGGCAGCCTGCCTGAGCAAAACTGGATAGCTTGAAAGCCAGAGGTGATAGGAATCAAGAGTTGATGACACAGTGTGAGTCACTGGGTGATTTGAGCCCTTTAGGTCCTCTGCTCAGAGGGTTTTACAAACAGTAACACGATCCCCTTTCCTTGGTTGAAATGAACTTACTATGGTATGTGTTTTGGACATTAATCAGGGGAAAACCAGACTGGAGTAAACTTGTAATCTGATCCCTCTTCGTTTGGAAGTGAATTCTGTTCATTTGCAGGATAGACAGAGTAAATGTCCAGTTGTAGCCTAAATCTCTTACATGCATCCTGGCTTTTAAAGGTTGCTTTGTTGTTGTTCTTTTTGGAAGTTTGCCTGACATAGAACTGAATTCATGATGGGTAAGTGTACATAAATAAGTTCTATGACGGCTAAAGAGCCAGGAGGCAATATCCTTGTCAAATATCAAGAGCATACAAAGAAAGGATTGTTCCTATACTCTTTGGACTAGTCTCCTAGACCGATCTATTACAGAAGGCTGGATTACCTTTTCAGTTTACAGAGCCTTTTTAACATTTAAAATGGCACTTTTTCAAAAGCACAACTAGATTTAAGGCTATTTCAAGTCTTTTAAACACCTTTAGCCATTTGTGCAGCTCACGGAAGGTACGAAGGCACAAAAAACAACCCTTTCTAAGTTGCTCACCTTTGTTTTTAACCTTTATATTCCACCCTTCTCACCCCACAGAGGACTCAGGGCACATTACAATGCACATATACATGACAAACATTCAATGCCATTAGACATAAAACATATATAGACAGACACAGAGGCAATTTAATATTCTAGCTTTCCAGTTTTATGAGGGTATGCTCAATTTCGGCCACAGGGGGAGCTGCCGCTTCACTATCCACTTGTGACACCAAGTCATTCTTGATGGAGTACTTCCTCATTCTTATGCATGCTACTGGAGAGTTTTATGGTGTTGTAAATTAGTTAAATTAGCTTCTCCGCATAAAGCAGTACCTAAATTTCCTACTTGACAGATGCTACTGTCTTTCAGGCTGCATAGGTCAACAGCAAGCTAGACTATTAATGGTCGGGAGCTCACTCCAACCTGGGCTGGATTCAAACTCATGACCTCTTGGTCAGTAGTGATTTAATGCATCTGACTGCTAACTAGCTGTGCCACAGCCTAGTCCAAAAAGTAGATCAGATTAGGAGGAGATTGGTCTCATCCAGAGGAAATTCTTTTAAAAGTGTGTTGTTTTGTAAGCCCCCTGGTGGCACAGCAGGTTAAATCGATGAGCTGCTGAACTTGCTGACTGAAAGGTTGGTGGTTCGAATCTGGGGAGTGGGGTGGGCTCCTGCTGTTAGGCCCAGGTTCTACCAATCTATCAATTGCAAACATGCAAATGTGAGTAGATCAATAGGTATCGCTTCTGAGGGAAGGTAATGGTGCTCCACGCAGTCATGCTGGCCACATGACCTTGTAAATGTCTATGGACAATGCTCTTCAGCCTAGAAATGGAGATAAGCACCATCCCCCAGAGTAGTATCCAACTAGACTTAATGTCAGGGGAAACTTTTACCTTTACTTATGTTGTTTTGTATAGTCCAGTTAGAATAATAATTAAAAAATCCAGGATCAAATTTCTCTGTAACCTTTGTGGATTTCAGTTCTAGGTTGGTTTTAAGTTGAATTAGGATTATACAGTATTACCAGGGAATTCTAGACCGTGATGATGAGACTGGGCAGAAGAGGGCACACTTCACTCCAAAATGGTGTTGAGAAAAGACAACTCAAATTCAGAACTTGGGGGGGGGGTGGAGGGGGTGTCATTCTGTGGAATCAGACCCTGAACCTTTGCCCCAAAGATCTACTCTGATGGTCCTGTTGGAATCATTTGTTCTCATAATACAGATCTCAGAATACATTCCAGCAGATTACCAGTGCTCTCTTTCAAGTGAGAATTATGACTTTTCTCATCTACTTGTGTTCATGGGTGGTCTAAACAGTTACTGAGAATTAAAACCCGATGGCCAAGAAATGAAACTACTTAGGTGGCAGATTAGATTTTCCTTTTAGGCTGGTATCTTTCTTGCTTCTGTGGATTGAGTTTGCCCTAATTCTTTCCTGCCTCCCCTATGTGTGTTAGTGGGTTTTGTTTTGGTTCTGGTTGCCAAGCCTGAGTAGAGACAGACAGAAACATCCTCCTTTTCTGCAGCATGTGACTGTGTAGTTGTTGCTAGCTCCTCTAAATTTAGGGCTGGACAAGACACTGAATTGGAAGAGAATAGCTGGAGTTCACAGGGAGGGAAGGAGGGATGCTGACCTGGTTACTGCTTTGTTTTGATCATAGGATGGTGATCTGACAAGCGGGATTCAGCTATGACTGCTTTCTTCCTCCCAAAACACAATGCATAATGATTTATATATGGCTGTATTGCACAGTTACTGATGAGCACGAGGGAAGCAGAAGATTGCTTCAAAAAGGGAGAAACCTTAATTCAGAGCTTCCTGTTTCTGAATTTCCATTTTGTGTGGACACAACTCAGATGTTTCTAGTTTCTATGATCATTAATATTTAAGGCCACATATTATACTCAGAAGACAGCTAATAAATACCAGGTGCTATAGGTTATGTTTCAAAGGAGGAAACTTGACAAAACCTCCTCTGCCTAAGAAAACCTATGAAATTCATGGGGTTATAATAAGTCAATAGGTGACTTGATGTCATAGGACGCACACATTGTTCTGTCGGAGAGTTTCAAGAAGTCTCTTTGAAGATGGCACTTAACATAAAGATAAAATCTGCTTTCAAAAAATCAATTTCCAAATCCTATTTAAATGTACGTGCTTTGGATATTTTGGATGCTTCTCTCTGCCCATGCTGCTGAAATATTTGAACTGGGTTTCTGCAAATGCCTTGGCCATGATGGTTATTCTGCATCCAACTAGAGCAGTGGCTCTCAACCAGTGGGTCCCCAGGTGTTTTGGCCTACAACTCCCAGAAATCCCAGCCAGTTTACCAAAACATCTGGGGGAACCCACAGGTTGAGAACCACTGAATTAGAGCATCTTTTAAAAAAAGGCTTGTATAGACCCAGACTTGTGGAGTTTGTTTGGGCAAGAAGTGGGGAAGTGTGGATCTGTGTCCCGAGTGAGCTTGGACCAGCCCCCTGGAACACAGTCTTTCTCTTTTCCCATGGTAATGGTAGGCACATGGTTGGTGGCGATGAGGGAGAGGGCCTTTTTGGTGTTTGCCCCCTGACTTTGGAATGCCCACCCCGGGGAAATTAGGCAGGCTTCCACACTGTTCTTCTTCAATAGGGATTTGAAGACTTGGATATTTAAACAAGCCTTTGAGAATGTCTAGCCCCAGTGGTGCACAATTAATATCACTGCACTTTTATCCCATGCCCTTGGTCCTTAGCAACAATTTGCACTATCCCATTCCCTTGTCTTGTTTACAGTTTGGCCATGTCTAACCGCAGTTGTCATCATAGCTTATTGAGCATTGTTCTGAGTTTTGAATTGTTGCTTTATATGCTATTGGTTTTATTTTTTGTATTGTACTGTGTTTATGTGTTGCTTTTAGGCACCTTGTGTCATGTGTAAGCCACTTCGAGTCCCTTCGGGGAGATGGAGGCCACGTACAAAAAAAAGAGTTATTACCATATTACCAAGTATCATTGACAGTTTTAATCAATCATGTCATCTCATGATATGTCCTGTATAGGACTATCCCAGTTTAATCATTATGGTTTTCAGAGAGAGTTCAGGCTTGATTACTCTCTGACATTTATAACTCTAGACCAGGCATTCTTGGCCCTCGAGCTGTTTGGACTTCCAACTCCTGGAATTCCTGACCATTGAACAAGCTGGCTAGGGTTTCTGGAAGTTGGAGACCCAAACAGCTGGAGGGACAAAGTTTGAGGATGCCTGATCTAGAGTGTGGTACCAATCTCAAGACGAAAGACTCACACAGAAGCTGGCATGATGCAGTTTCTGATTATGGCAGTCCTTGGGTAACCCTATCACTGATTTTTTTTGTTTTTTGACAAGATTTTGTTCAGAATGAGTTTGCCTCGGCCCCTGATACCTAAATCCATAATTTATGGGTGCTCAAGTCCTATTATATACAAGTATTAAATGGTGCCCCTTATATAAAATGGTAAAATCAACATTTTTTTTGAAGTTTTAAAAAAACATTTTCAAGGCATGGATGATTGAATTTGTGGATGAACAGGGCCACCAGGACATTGTTTTGAGTACTTTTTGCACATTCATTCCTTATGGGCTGTATGTAATCTTAGTTGCTGTGTACATAGAAGAGTTCCTGGCTGTATTAATTGATGTGTAACAGAAAAACATTCAGCCAGTGCTGTTCTTCTAGTAAGACCTGTTGAACCATTCCTATAATGCTCTTAAGAGGGCAGTAGTCTCTTGTCAGTGAAGGAAGATACCAATCTTATTGCCTCTCCTCCCCTAATACAAACAATTAATTTGTAGAAATTAATGTAAGCTGCTCCTGGGTTTACCCTTTTGTCTCAGAACTTAAAGAACATACTTTGAAATGATTAGCTGGCTCAGAAGTAAGACATATGTAGAAGTCAGTTTAAAATGTGACAATGTATTCAGAGTGACTACCAGCTTGTTGGATGGCCAAGAGCATGTCAGTCAGACATCTGTGCTTGGCACCTTTTAGCTATTAAGTATGTAAAAAATGTGAGCAATGCTCAATCCCAGCTGAAGTTTAAGAGCTGGCAAGGTTGAAGAGTGTATCCGCTTTCTTTCCCACTGCTGTTGACGTCTTGGTTTAGTAGATAGGACAAAGCATCCTTGAGGTTCAGTGGTCAGGATTTTGTTTTGTCACTTACACTGGAATAGTGGTACTACTGACTGGCAGCACACTGCAGGAAAAAATGTTTACCATAAAAATATGTTATGACATGGATTTTGAAGACAATGTCTGCCTCCAGCTGTAAAAATGTCATCAAGATACTCCCTTTATTCAAAAACATTGATGTTTTAGTCTGGATCAATATTCAAAGGGTTTCCCATGGATCTGATAGGAGGCCCCGGTGGTGCAGTGGCTTAAACCCTTGTGCTGGCAGGACTGAAGACCGACAGGTCACAGGATCAAATCTGGGGAAAGCACAGATGAGCTCCCTCTGTCAGCTCCAGCTCCCCATGTGGGGACATGAGAGAAGCCTCCCATAGGACAGTAAAACATCAAACAGCTGGGTGTCCCCTGGGCAATGTCCTTGCAGATGGCCAATTCTCTCACACCGGAAGCAACTTGCAGTTTCTCAAGTCGCTCCTGACATGGAAAAAAATGGATCTGATGAAGTAGATTTAGTCTACAGAAGCTTATTTTATCAACATCTTTCTCCGTTCTTTCTGTCTAGCCTAACATAAAAATAGCCATTATCCCAACACACTTTGCAAGTGACTCAGACTTACTCTCTTTGGTTCAAAGAACATTGTTTCTGGCATTCCCATAAAGTGTGTGGGTGTGCAGGCCTTAGGTATGTCTGAAGAAAGAGGTGAGAAGTTTAAAAACATTTACTCATCCTAGAATCATCTTCCCATCCTCTCCGCCATCAACACATCTCTCTCAAGAGTAACCTGTGTTGGGATGAGCATTCCCTTTACCATACGCTATGCCTCTTCTGTGTCACTGAAATACTTTGTTTAATCTATTGACTTTGTAGGTGCGAATTGTTTGAAATATCACTTTGATCCAAGGGCTTAGAGAGAGGTTCCACCTTCTGTTCAACATGAGAATTGCTGGCAGCTGAAGTACTCTGGCAAGAGAAGGCTGGTAGTGTAACTAATTCTCTTCCGCTTCCTTCATAGTCCCTTTGGCTACCTTCCATTGGAAGAAATTAGCATCAGCATAATCACATTGGAGGAAAAATGTTGGTCTTTCTCTCTGTCTCTCCAGTTTTTTTTAAACTCAATGAACTTATATTTTTTTTCACTTCTGAAAATGTTGTTTATTATCTTCTGTCTTCAAGTTAGTTTGTTTATTATCTTCTGTCTTCAAGTGAGCTTGCCACAGAGTTTTCTTCGCAAGGTTTGTTTAGAGCAATTTACCTTTGCATTCATCTGGGGCTGAGAGAATGTGATTTGCCCAGCATCGCAATATGATTTGCCCAGTGGCTGGCAGAGATTTCCAGAGTCTAGCACTCCAAACACTGCATCACATTAGCTCTCTGATCGTAATACTGGGGGTAGCTAATAAATATATTTTCACACTTGGATGTAAAACATCTCAGCAGAGCAAATTGCAACCTACATACAACAAGAAACAGACATCTTCATGAATGCCTGCCTATGTATGGTGGTCTCATGAATTACATAGTCAAATAATACTTATAAGGTGGTTTTTCCTATGAAATATTATCTACAGAAACTAGTATATTTATTAGAGAACCAGAATTGTTTAGGAAAGGCCATTAGATAAACGTAGTTTCAAAAACAATCTCAGTTCAATTATTTATCTCTCTTGCTTTCCTGGCATTTTCCACCCATACATGCTTTGAACTAGAATCTCCATAATTCTTGTGCAATGGTTATTCATGGGAGTTGTTATCCAGTTCATCTGAAGAGTACCAGGTAACATAGCCTAAATTGGTTGCTTTTCATCTAGACCACGTACACGGCCCCCGAGCCCCTTCCCTATGGCCCCCTAACCCCCTGAAAGACATCAGTTTTTATTGTTTTAAATTTTTTGGGGAAAAAAATTCCAAAAATTTCGTCCTCGGGGGGGGGGGAGGGGCGGGGGCGGCGCAAGTGAGGAGGAGGCGGAGGGAAGCCACATCAGATGCCCTAGGGGCGGGACTTCCCCCTGCCTGTTCCTTGCTCGCGCAGGGCCGCCTGACGTCACCCCACCAAAAAGGGGCGGGTCACGCAAGATGCCGGGCATGTGCGCCAGGGCGGGAGGCGGGCCGGGGGATCGGCGAGCCGCCCTCTGCCGTGACCCTAGCTCTTGCAGCGGCGCTGAAGGAAGGTAAGCTCGGGAGCTTACCTTCCTTCAGGCGCAGCTGCTGCAAGAGCTAGGGAGACGGCGGAAAGCGGCTCGCCGTTCCCGCCCTGGCGCGCAAGCCCGGTATCTTGCATGACCCACCCCTTTTCGGCGGGGCTGGGTGACATCAGGCGTGGCGCCTGACGTCACCCCGCCGAAAAGGGGCGGGCCGCGCAGGACGGTGGGCATGTGCGCCAGGGCGGGAGTGCCCCCCCGCGAGCGGCCACGCCCCCACTGCAGCCATGCCCCCGCGAGCGGCCACGCCCTCGGCTCCGGCCCCCAAGGTGATCAGTCACCTGAATTCCGGCCCTTGACCCAAAGAAGTTGGACAGCCCTGATCTAGACGACTGTTACATGACTGATAGATTGCTATTGACTAAGAAGATCATCCCTCTATCCATCTTTCTCTCATTGTATTCCTCCTTTTAATCTGGGCTCTTTGTCACCTGTATGCAATGAGACCAAAGGTTATATGAAGTCTAAAGACAAAACTTGATTCGAGCAGAATAGGGTTTGGAAATGGAGCAAGCTTTCAACTTAAAGATATGGGGCTTCAGGATCATACAAAGCTCTTCCTCATGCTCTGTAGCCAATGGATAAAAAAAAACATTATGGAACCAGCATGGCATAAACGTTTGAACATTGGACTATGTTTAGAGAACAAGACTCAAATCCCAGTTTGGACATGGAAATTCAATTGATGACCTTCGGTAAGTCATACAGTCTTAGCTGCAGGATCATAGTAATTCTGAAAGTCATCTTTTCTCACCTAATTTCTGAAAGAAATTGAATGTGTTAACAGCCTGAGATTCAGCCATTGCGGCAGAGATGAGAAGGCTTGTAATTGTGGAAACTATCTAAAGCAATTGTTCTCAATGTGTGGGTCCCCAGATGTTCTGGACTTCAACTCCCAGAAATCCTGATATCTGGTAAACTGGCTGGGATTTCTGGGAGTTGTAGGGCAAAACAACTGGAGACCCACAGGTTGAGAACCACTGATCTAATGGCTGTATAATCCTGGAAGTTAGACCCAAGTCCAACTTACAACCTTCAGTTTTGCAGGCTGTTCACTCCTGAATGTATGGAAACACTCATAAAAAAACAATAGTTAGTTTTAGTCCTCAGGTAAACGGGGCTTAGCTAATGACCTTTTGGCCAACACAGCAGACATTGAGATCCTTTTTCAGTATTTACTCATCTGACTTGAAATTTTATGGTATGTTTGGCATATGAACTACCTTATATAGAGTTTAGACTTCATGCTTGTGGTAGTTGTCCAGCTGGTAGCAGATTGGCAAGGGTTTCAAGCATTCCACCTTTTAATCAGAAATGTGGGAAGTTGAATCTCAATTGCTGCTTGCAGAGTGAAGCTGCATAGGACCTTAGAGGCATGCAGTCTAACATTGCAATCCAATGCCAATTTCCCAGTTTATCTGGCGAGTCTGTTGCTATAGGGAAGTTTATCCACTCTTCATTTTTTGGCCACTTTATTTACTTCATGTGGGTGCTGTCCTGGTGCTGAATGTCCTTTTGCATTTGAGGCCAGTACCAGGATGGCTGCCTGAAATACGCCCCATTTATTTCAATGGAGCTTTACTTCTGCCTCAATGTATAGATGAAAAGACTTATTTGCATTCAACAAACAAAAATCAAAACAGAAGTACCAATTCTTGAAATAACAGTACAGATTGAAAACAGAAGGGATATACAGAAAATCCAGATATGAACTACAAAGTAGATGCTTGCTTCTATCCTGTGAACTGTTGTCTGAAAGTATGTACTTCTTTCTCCCAGCTGCTTGATCATAAATAATGACTTGAAAAAGCAAGGTGTTGCATGTGTATGTGTGTGTTTTAGTTGTATGTGTTGGCTAGCTTAAATTGGACTTTCAAATTAATTCATTCCATAAATCATCTGGCTTTCTTGCAAAAAGCATGCTGATTTTTTTTCTGGAGTCTCTGGTGGACTGATTTATGTTGGCATTTCCACAATTACAAGCCGCCTAATCTATGCCACAGTGGCTGAATCTCAGACTGTTAACACATTCCACTTCTTGCAGAAATTAGCTGAGAAAAGCTATCTTTCTGAATTACAATGATCCTATGGCTAAGAATGTATGACTTACTGAAGATAAATCAAGAAATAGTTTTGTAAGATCTGCAGAGATACTCACAGGAACACCTCCGCAATTGATAGTCCAAAAGTGGGAGGTTAAAACCCAACACTTCAATCAGTGGCTGAGACCGAATGAGGGACTCCCTCCTGGGCACACAGAAGACTGGGCGACTTGGAAGGCACTGGACAGACTGTGCTGTGACACCACAAGATGCAGAGCCAACCTTAAGAAATAGGGCCACAAAGTGGAGTCCATGACATGTGAGTGTGGAGAAGAGCAAACCACAGACCACCTATTACAATGCAGTCTGAGCCCTGGCACATGCACAATGGAGGACCTCCTTATAGCAACACCAGAGACATTCCAAGTGGACTGCTTCTGGTCAAAGAAAATTTAGCATAATGCCATTTTTTTCAAATGTTGTGTTTTTTAAATAAATAACAACTGTACCCTTGGTTCTCTCCTGATACGCTAAATAAATACCAGAGGTATATCTTATTCTGAGCTACCTTGAGTCCTGGTTTTGGGAGAAAGGGGGTTGTAAACCAAATGAATGAATTAATGAATATAGGGGTGCTCATGGAAACTCTCCTTGAAATGTTCGTGCATGGCTAGTTCCAAATGCTCAAGGGAGATTTAAAGTTCTGTTTCTGGACCACTGGCTTTCCCTTTACTTTTCCATTCTGTGTAATTTGGGATGTGACTTAGAGGCTTACAGCTCAGTGAAAACAAGCTGAAAATCCCATGTATCGTCTAATCTTTGCACGGATATGTGCCTTTAAGTCACCTATTGACATACAGAGATACCATGGATTTCATAAGGTTTCCTAAGGCAAGGAAGGGGTCCTCAGAGGTGGTTTCACCAAGTTGTTTGGGTACACCTAAACATTTTGATGCTGTCCAGAATCAACAATTTTATTGATGATTTAATGTTGGGAGTCTACAGGAGTTCCATTGCTGCAACGTGTCAGGAGGAGGAATAATTAGCCAGGGATTATTGTATGCTTTGTTTTGGTTAGACTTCTGCAAGACAAACAGAACTAGGAGTGGAAAATAAAAGTTTGATAGGACATATTTTCTTTTACTGCAATCTCACTGACCACACTGTCTTGGGTTTCTGGAAGTTTAATATCCAGATATGCAATGTCTGTAAACTCTTGGAAGAGGGGAACCAATTGGTGCTAATAACGGATCAAATTCCAGTTGCCTCTTCCTTCAGATGTCTCTTGTTGTTTCTCCTTCACTACTAATCTTCACTGATCAGCTCTGAAGGAAGGGGTGGCATTTTACCCCCTTCTCCTTTTGTTCGTCTTTTGGCGACATGTGGTATTCTCATAGTGTCTTTCACCTGCTGGGTCGCTGTCCTAACTGATCCTTGTTCCAAAGAAGAAATCTGGCCCCTCTTCTTTTCCCCTTCTGCTTTGGCACGTGGAGCTCTCTTATTCTTTTCCTTCACCCCCTACTGACTTTTCAGTGCTGGGGAGAAATCCAGTCCTCTGGTTGAACAGCTGCTCTGAGTGATGGATGTGACTTTTCAGATGCTGAGCTGGCTGCCCTCTCTTATTTTGATGTAAATCTCATTTGGCGTCTTGAAAAGGAGGATTAGCAAGGGGGTCATGTAGGCCAGGGAGACTCTGCTCAGTGTGCTTTCTCCCCCTTCTTTCCAAGAGGAGCAAGTTTTGTTTTCTCTTATTGTTTACTCTCTCTAGCCTCTAGCCTTGTGTTGGATTTGAATGCCTTCATTGTCTTGACCTGCTGCCAGAAGCAAGCCAGGCTTTGGCTCTCTATGCATGCAGTGCCATTCCTCTCTCTGTTTTTTTGTCCCCAGGAATCCAGCTAATAACTTAATAGCTTCTCTTCTCTCTTTCTGAAGAAATGCTTTGTTGGAGAATGCACAGATGGAGAGGGCAAAAGAAGCTACTTATCCACAGGCTGTGCTATTACCACTTCTTCTCCAAAAATCAGGTGTTTTCCCAGGCAGGCATGCAGCAAAGCCTGCACTGATTTCCAAATGCCTGCATTTATTTACTTCCTTAAAAAAAGAGAGAAAAAAAGAAATCCCCTCCCTCCCATTCTCTACAATCAACATCCCTGAAGGACTTGGCACACAATAGAGAAAGAGAAGATATGGCGTCTGTACTTAAATTATGGCTGGGGGAGTGGAGTGGTAGAGTGTTTAGTCTTCTTGTGGGCCAACGCGTGTGTAGAGTGTGCCAATGTCCTGTCTGCGGCAGCTGGCCTATATGAATGGCTGTTGCAGTTTGGATTTTGTTCCTAATTGTTTGGAGGAGTCTACGCTGTGGGTTATGTGTATATGTTTGTATATATCGGGGTGCATATAAATAGAATCCCTCCAGCCAGTATGGCCTATAGCCAAGCTGGATAATACATTTAGGGAGTTGATTGTTGATGAAAAGTTGAGAGAAGAAATACAAGAGTGCAGTGGACTGGTAAAAAGACAAAAATAATGACCACAGATGATTTATATAACTTTCAAATGGGTAATGAAGACATTGAAATAAGTAAAGATATTGTGCATCTTGGCTCAGTCATTAACCAAAATGGAGACTCTTGTCAAGAAAACAGAAAAAAAACTAAGACTCTGGAGGGTAGCTATATATATATCATCACTAAATACCAAAGTCAGAATAATTTATTCTATAGCAATACTAATGCATTTACCCATCTCTCCTTATGCTTTGAGATGGAGCACAACATACTTAAAATACATCATAATATTAAAATACATTTCATAACAGTATTTCTAATTTCTATGTATAGTTATGTGAGATGTATAGTATAGTAGTTTGAGCCTTGGACTATGTCTCTGGAGACCACAGTTTAAGTTCCTGTTCAACCATGGAAATCCCCTGGGTCAGTTGGGCAAATTATATTCTCAGAATGGGGGATGCCTGGCTCGACAGCAGTACATGTGAAAAAGATCTTGGCATTCCCATTCCCGGCTTCTTGGTAGGGGGTTGGACTAGATGGCCCACGAGGTCTCTTCCAACTCCAAAATTCTGTGATTCTTAGCCTCAGATGGAAGCAAAGGTAAACCCCCTTTGAATAAACCTTGCTAAGAAAACCTTGTTAGTTTCACCTTAGGCCTTCCAGGAGTCAGGAATGACCTCAAGATACACAGTGACATAATGTATGGATGTGAAAACAGGATAGTGAAGAAAACTGTCAGGAAACTGAGCCTATAGTATTTTGGATGTAACATGAGTCAGTGTGACCCTTTGGAAAAGGCAATATGCCATGAATCTTTTGTAGTCCAAGCTGGGGATGTCAGAGATTGAACCCAAGACCTTCATCACTGATTTACAGCTTTGCCCCATTTTAAAAACATTTAATGCATTGAATCTCATTTTAATTTTAATGCAGTTAAAACATGAATGTAGTTAACTTTAATGCAATCTGCTGTTAACTTTAATGTATGCATTTCATTTCAACTTCAGATGATGAAAATCATTGGATGTTATGACAGATCAAGGACATATAAGTGAAGCTTGGGATAAATGCCACTTGAGTTGTGGACATGGGAGATTATTGTGATTCTAGTTTGGGATTTTTGTTTTCATTTCAATGTGAAAAATCAGTTTCAGTTCTTCATGCACTTTGGAGTAGGAAATCTGTTAGTCTGGAAACAAAAACCCAGATTTGGAAACACTAAACCTGACCTGCAAGAGCTTGAAAAACTGGTTATGTGAGTACTCTTTCAGTGTCACCATACCTGTGGCCAAGGATATTGGAAAATGATGGCCTCCAGTGGAAACAGAGGGTAGATAAGGAATGGGAACCTGTACAGCGCATGGGAAATAGAACCTCAATGGTCACCAGGCTATGGAAGGGAGGTCACAGAATACAACTTCTTAAAATATTGTTGTGTGCACTTTCAAGTCATCTCCAATTTACATCATGATCATAGGGTTAGCGTGACAAGATTTATTTAGAGAGGTTTGTTCTTGCCTTCCTCTGAATCTGAGAGAGAGAGAGAGTGACTTACTCGTGGTCACCTAATGGGTTTCCATAGTTGAGTATGGATTTGAATCTATTCTCCAGAGTCTTTCAGAGCTATTTGAATACTCAAATCATAATAAAACATAATAAAACCTTGTTGTACTAACTTACACTGTGGTCTAGCGATTTGAGTAATAGGGCATGGTTATATATATGCCTATATAGATATATAGATGCCCTATTTATTACCTGAGTACCAGATGATTTCTGAATGTTTCTGAAATTTCTGAATTTTTTTCCAAATATTGTTGGATTGCAAATCCAAGCATAATCTACCATTAGTAAGGCTACCTAGGGCTGCTGGGAATTGCAGTCCAACAATATCTGGAGGGCAGCATGATCTCTAGCCCTTTCTGTGTGTATAGTTGTAAAGTTGAACTGGGAAAAAGTTCAGTCGGAAACAATAAGCTGTGTTTCTTCATAGGAACGCAAGGTGGAATGTTCTAAGAACATCTTTTGCATTTGTTATCTAAGTTTCTGGTTTCTTCTCTGGTCCTAACACAATACCAGAGCTCCCTTATGTTGCTAGTTTAGTATAAGAACTGATCCAAGGAAGGGTTTGTGCTGACATTTCAACATTTCTTGTTTGCTTTTATAGAATACTTCCTTGGTTCAGCCCAAACAGAGATGCTAAACTTGGGATTAGTGCTGCCCATGGACTTTGCAAATTCAAAAGTGAACAGTGTTGGTGTTGGAGCTTGTTTGTGCTTTTGGGTATACTGACTCCAAGGTGATTCAAGTCTGGTTTGTTTGCATAACTGTGGGCAGGATCATTGTTGCTCATACAAATCCATATGTGTGAAATGTCAGGTTAAAAGTTGTGATTTGAATTTAGCCTTATTGAAGAGTTGAGACAAACAGAATGGATGAAAAAGTTACAAGGATTATCTTCGCCTTGGTGGGAAAAGTTCAGATTTCATTAACACTTGTCTGGTTGCAAGGGTCTTCAGGAGAGTCCTTTCTGAGAATCCCTTACTTTCAGAGCCTGCTTTGCTATGTAGGAAGGAGAAGACTCCCTCCTGTGTTATTTCCAGATTTGGAATGTGTTCCCTATAAAGCAGTGGTTCTCAACCTGTGTCCCCCCAGATGTTTTGGCCTTCAACTCCCAGAAATCCTAACAGCTGGTAAACTGGCCGGGATTTCTGGAGTTGTAGGCCAAAACACTTGGGACCCACAGGCTGAGAACCACTGATTTAGAGTTATGTTCAATTGCCATTTTTTTCTGTTTAGAAAAGAGTGAATTCTTCTTTCTTTATTTTGGCCTTTAAAACTCTTTTTATTTTTTGCAATGATTTAATTTAATGTTAAATTTTTTGCTATGTGTCGAGTGGAGTTTTCAGTGGGAAAACGCTGTGAATATGCACAATCATGAAACGGAAACTCAGAGTAAGCTGAGCAAAAGAGATGTGAATATAATTCAAAATTCCACACACACATGAATAAAAATGTGTTTGTCAGCAATATAGCCACATTCAAATGTCCATATCCACACAAGTTTGAGATTATTTTACACTTCAACTATCTTGTTTTCCAATAATTTTAAATTATTCAGATTGACTTTATTGTATGCCACCCACAGATCCTTTGATAAAGAGTGAGATAATAACATGGTGGATTGACTCAAGGAAGCTATGGCTCAGATTTTGCAACAGCTGAACAAGACCTTGAGAACAGAATCACTTATGACTGTCTGTAGTCTAAGCAGGCTTGTTGGCACAGAACAACAACAAATAAATATTATAATGTTATGTTGTTGTTAAAGAAATTTGAAGAGAAATTCCTGATGTCAGCTCTTGATACAGTCTGCTGAATTTCATGTAGGCATTTCAGGTTTGTGGTAGCTTCATCTGTTTTGCTGCAGTCTTGTTCCATTAAATAAATTCATAGACAGACTTGGGCTCAAAGTTTACTCCTTTGATTTTTTGACATCTTGTGTAGGCATAGGTTACCAGGATCATATTTTAATAAAACGTACAGTATACAGGTGGCGTATCCCTGATCCAAAATGCTTGGGAGCCAGAAATGTTTTGGATTTCATTTCTTTTAATTTTGGAAAACCCAAATTCATACCTAATAAGATAGTTTGGAGATGAGACCCAAGTCTAAACACGAAATTCATGTATGTTTCATATTCACCTTAAACATATAGCCTGAAGGTAAGTGTGTGTATAATAAAGGTAAAGGTTTCCCCTGACATTAAGTCTAGTTGTGTCTGCCTCTGGGGGATGGTGATCATCTCAATTTCTAAGCCAAAGAGCCAGTGTTGTTCGTAGACTCCTCCAAGGTCATGTGGCTAGCATGACTGCATGGAGTGCCGTTACCTTCTAGCCAAGGTGGAACCTATTGGTTTACTCATGTTTGCATGTTTTCAAACTGCTAGGTTGGCAGAAGCTGGTCCTAATAGCAGGATCTCACTCCACTCCCTGGATTTGAACCACCAACTTTTCAGACAGAAAGTTTAGCAGCCCAGTGGTTTAACCCACTGCACCACCAGTCGTCCCCCCTCCAACACACACACACACACACACACACACAAAAGAACAACAATTTATTATGGTCCATAGGCCCATCAGTAAAACCAACAATCATTATAAATTTTCCCATCTCAGGAGATAAAATTTTGTGCATGAAACAAAGCTTATATCTATTCAACCATCAGAAAACAAAGGTGTCACTCTCTCAGCCAGCCATGTGAACAGTTTGGATTTTGGAGCATTTTGGGTTTTTGGATAAGGGATAGTCAACCTGTACAATCATTTTCATGGATGTTGTTGAGGCAAAGATCTTGGACTGTTCATCTCAGGAAATGTTGCCCTAATTTTTCCTCTTCTTTCTTTTATCTTCTCAGGAAAGTATGCCCCAGACGCCCCCCTTTGCCGCAATGTTCGACAGCAGTGGCTACAACCGGAACTTGTACCAGTCAAGAGAGGACAGCTGTGAAGGATTGTGTTACCATGACAACAATTTGCTGTCCGGGTCGTTGGAAGCCCTCATCCAGCACTTAGTGCCCACCATTGATTACTACCCTGATGTAAGTCTGCTCCATTTGCAAATTAAATTGGCTTGCCCTACTGGGCCTCTGAAGAGGAAGAAAGGGGAAACTCAGCAAGGTGTGTTGTGCATTTTGTGCAGAAAGGCTATTCCTGTGGGGAGGATGAATGACAACCAATCAGTCGCAGTCTTAAGCTGTTTTTCTTGTCAAGGAATTCAGCATATCTTAAACTGGGCTTTATATTTTCCTGCTGGCTAATCCCCAGGCATCCAGCCACGTTGAAGGCTATCAAACCTGGTCAAGAAAAGATCACAAAAGACCCATTCTGCGTAGATTGGCTCCCTCCTTTCTCTTGTTGTAGCTGCACTCTGTTTCATTTTGTTTTGATCTGAGATTTGGTAGGCTATATAAGGTGGCATACAAAGGCAGTTTTCAAAATATGGAGATATGGACTTGTTGTCTTCTCAATGAGCTTAGAAGCAGCTGCAGATACTAGAAAAAAAGGCTCCCCACACCATCAAGTTTACACCAAGAGGAGATGAAATGGAAAAGGATAATATTTCAAGACAGGTGGCAAGGCATGTGTGCAAGTAAGACATTCCCTGTGTTTCCTCGGGGTAACAGCCAAAGAGAATTGCACATCTTCCATCTCCTTCATGGAGAGATTGAAGACCTTTGCCTTGGTTGCCTGGTCAGTTGTCACACAGAGGAAGCTCTACATGACTTCTTTTGGGAGAAAAAATATAATGGCTCAATTTTTGCCTAGCTATATTGAATTTAGAGAAATATATATGTTAGGGTATATAGGAGAGGCTGTGGATCCTATATACAGTGGCTATATATACTTTATATATGGGAATTTCATCAATTAAGAACAGGACTGGGAGACATTTGGCCTTCCGGTTATTGTAGAGTTGCAAGTCCCCATCAATCTAGCCACCATAACCATGTAATTAATTTGTTTATACCCACCTACAGTAGTTATCAATTGTAAGCTGAGAATGGGAGTCATTTCTCAATTCCCCCTTTTGATCTGGGTTGTTGATCTTGCTGAGTAATTGATTGTGATAAATATTATCTGAATGTATTGAGCATCTGATGTCTTTGATATTCATTATTCAAATAAATAAGCTTGCATTATTATGACTTCACAACATTCTCCAAAGCCTTTCATGATTGATTCATGTTGTTGTGTTGGAGCTATGCAATAAACTCAATGACACCCTTATTGAATACTCACAAGGGAAAGACAAACTCTTGATGCCTCTTGGAATTTTCCATCCCATGATTGATTTGTTGATGGTAATGGAACAACAGACATTCCATCCTGGAAATTTGCAGAAAGGGTTATGTTATACCAGTTTCCCCCAAAGTGGTACCTCCCAGATGTTTGGTACTTCAGCTACCAACAGGTTCACATCTCAGAAAGGTGCCAAGTTAGTCAAGACCTAGTATATTCTCTTGACTTCATATGTATCATCAGGCAGAAATGATATTATAGAAGATACTGGGGAAATCATCATGTAGGCTATCACTCCTGGTTGAGTACATTGTCCTCCAAGGAGAGAGTCTTAGCAGTGACTGGATACTTATTCTGAATCTACACAATCTTTCACATTGAGGACAGAGGTTGGAAGATGTTCATGAAAAGGGTTTTCATGATGTGCCTTCTTCTTGGCACATTTTTTCATCTCTCCCTGTATTTGTTCCGGTTCAAAATCCATAGCACTGTTGATAACAGCTAACCTCCAGTTACAATGCTTGATAGCCAGGGATTCCCAACTTGTTGTGTTTATATCAGATTTTTAAAGGTTGGCTTTAGGCCTGTCTTTAAATATATTCTATTGTCCACCCATATTCCATTATCCATTCTTGAGCTGGGAAGAATGAAACATTCAATATGCTCACCAAGTGGGCTGCTCTGAAATCCATTTGTTGGTTGTACAAATTTTTGGTTGGACTATCTAATTGCCTGTTGATGGACTCATTCAACATGGCTGACAGCAGCATTTTTATTTTGAATGTGGATGCAGTCCTTCACATGTTACCAGACTTCAGTTCTGATGAAAAATGCAGTCCAGTGATATCCAGAGGACTACTAATGACTATGATCTCAGACCTGTCCTAGATTGCATAGAAATTATGAGTTAAACATTGCAATATTGCTTCAACATTGAGAAGTCAACATGACATACAAAGTCAAAATGTCAAGGGGTCTCTTTCATGAAGTGTTTGAGATGAACAGTTTTATGCTGAAGAAGCAGCTGCTCATTACAATTCATGTTTGTTTAGTTCAGTGTTCTGCATTCAGTGGTTCACATTTTGATATTCAACTATGGAGCCAGGTGCTCCGACACAGAAACACTGTGTTTCCTCTGTAGGTGTGCATGTGTTGAAATCTAAAACTGTAATCTCAGTTGCTAATTCTGAAGAAGTTCTGAAATTGCATAGCAAGCCATTCTTAGGAATTGAATGCCTGCATATTCTTCTGTTGCACAAGAATCGTCGGCACCCATCTGAGTGATGTGCCCTGCCCTGTCTGTTGTTCACACCTTGCATAATGAGAATGTGATATATCCAAAAGTGGATCCTGAACACAATGATGTTTGGGACAATTAAGCTTTAATGCTTGCTTCTGCAGTATTGGGTGCTCTCCCAAGATAATGTCACAATCTGTTTTCTACTTGATAAAACATGTACCTGTACATCTGGTCTCAGAGAAGTAAAAGTGTTTTTTGTCTTTTTTCCCCCTTACTGCAGAGAACATACATATTTACCTTCCTGCTCAGCTCTCGCCTTTTTGTTCACCCTTATGAGTTAATGGCAAAAGTTTACCGTCTGTGTACTGAGCAGCAGAGACTGGATGAACCTGCTGCTGATAAAGTAAGTGATCTGTCTGATCAAGTGTAATTTAGTTGTGTATCATGATGGATTACAGGAGAGAGACATACTGTAATCTCAAGGATGCCGAAATACTCCAGATATATTGTGCCAACTGCCCACTCCTTTAGAGGTAGTCCAATGCTGAGTCAGAAAAATAGTTTCTTCCCAGATTTGTGTGGGAACCAATGCTTTAGTTCCTTGGAACTATTTCAGATGAGAAACATGGCAATCTGTGTGCCACAGAGAAAAGGGGTCTTACACAATATCATGAGAGATTATTTTAAAGGTCTTCTGCTCTGCTACTAGTGGTACAGCATTGATTCTCCTTTCTCGGGTAGGACAGAAAGAGCATCCTTTTGTTAATGCGCCCAGTATAAAAACACATAAGGAATTGATACATCTAATAATCAGGGAAGATTAAAGTTATCATCCAGTAATGTGAAGAGCTTGACTGCCCCGCCCATCATTGGTACCTAGGAAAGCCAAGGGCTTCGGGTTTTTGTTACACTAGACCAGGGGTGCCCACACTTTTTCAGCATGCAAGCTACTTATATTAAAACCAAGCCAGAAAGATCTACCTACCTCCTCAAGGCTGGAGAGGGGAGGGGGTGGGGCTTAGCCAGAGGGGGCGGAGCCAGGTTGCACCAAGCTCCGCCCCCTCCCCTCTGGCTTTTGAGCTCCCAGCAGCTTTTCCAGGCTTGAGGATGGCAATGCCAAGCCAGTGGTGACATAGCTAGCACAAGGCTGGCTTGGCACTGCCATCCTCAAGCCTGGAGAAGCTGCTGGGAGTGCCAAAGCCGGGGAGGGGCTTGGCGCGGCCTGACTCCGCCCCTCTGAGAAGCGCCCCATCCGGCTGGGATCGACCTCCTTCGGTCCTGGGATCGACTGGTCGATCGCGATCGACTTCCAGGGCAGCCCTGCACTAGACTTTTAACTTGTTCTGGAGGCTAGAGTTGGTGATATTTCCAGGTGTTTACAGCTTTTCTGTTTAACATTTGTTGATAGACTACTATGTTACTCATAACTTTTGTTTTCATATACTTTTGAGAATAAGAGTTGGAATATGTTAATGGTTTATCTCAGAAGTGGAATCTCGTGTCCCTCTTCAAATTTTTGGACTCCAATTCCCATCACCACTAGATTCACCAAGTGACCAGGAAAGATGGGAATTGTAATCTGGAGGATTACAGGTTCCACAGTCATGTTTTAGCTGAAGTGAAATTGTGAACATTGTGTTGGGAATCAGAGCTATTAGCCTAAAAAAACACCCCTCACTTGGGGTGATTCCATCATAAATATAGCATAGTGCTAAAAGCAAACTTCATAATCAGCAGAAACTTATGTGTCGTGAGTCAGGCTTAGCTTCCATTGAACAGGGTGGTACAGGATTGCAAAGACAGAATATTTATTGAAGTAAAAAGAAATCAATTCTAGATAGGAAAAGGGTCTTGGAGCTAACTAGCTTACTAAGCTCATTTTCTAAGGAAGGTAAAAGGATAAAATAACAAAAGTATCCATGCAGCTACATTTTGCCTGGAAAAAGGCAAAATGCATCCTCACTGGAAGGGAGGCAAAGGCAGAGAGAGGGCAATGGAGAAAGACCCCATGGCCAAGCCAAGGCAACAAAAATACATTTTAAAGTGGAAGCTACCTCAGCCCTCATAGATGTTCAATTGCTACATCTTCAAAAGGAGAGGAGATAGTGGCAAGCAAGAAGAGCTCCTTCTGGGCTAAGCATGCATAGGAATGTAGGGGGAAGTATCATTCTCTCTAACCCTATATCTAAGTCTAGCTACTCATTGAGGACTGAAGACTTGTGCAGTCCAGGGATGAAACCCAACACATTGCCTCACTTACTTAAATCCATGTGTTCTGCAATAGGCTCCAACATTTTGCACTAAATGTGCATGTTTCAATCACTTGTCAACTTGTGTGATGACCTTAAAGTTCCTCTGTGGGATTCTCATGTTGTCCCCCACCCAAATATAAAATAGGCTGACCTTGCTTAGCTCCCAAAAATGCCGGTCTGAGTCCCTCGATAGAGGTGAGAAGGTCGGGGCACAAAAGTTTTAAATAAATAAATAAATAAAATCAGATGAGATCTGAGTCCTTCAGTATATTTTGCATTAACTTCAGCACATTAACATTCCCAGGACTATCCCTGTATTCGTTTTATTTCCCCTCTTTCTCTCTCCCCAGAGCCGGTTACGTAAAATTGCCCCGAAAATCCTGCAGTTGTTAACAGAGTGGACAGAGACCTTTCCATATGATTTCCGAGATGAGCGAATGATGAGGAATTTAAAAGACCTGGCCCACCGGATCGCCAGTGGAGATGAGGTGAGTCTCTTGAGCTGGCACGGTATCTCTGGCATTTCAGAATATTTTAACTTGAGCAAATTTTAAGCAACTATAGGACGTTTTCACATAGGAGATTTACAGGGGCTTAAAAAAGATATTTCTGTATGAATGGTAATGTGGAAGAGAAGCCAGAGGTGTGCATTTTAACTTTTCTAGGCTTTAAAGTTGAACGATGTATGCGGGAAATTTTAAAACTAATTTAAAGAGTCAGGTGAGAAAGGAATTTTAAAAAATCCATCAAACATTATGATTCCTAAGGAGATGGGAAAGAGATAATCTATTGCTCATCCTTCATTCTGTATTCCTCTGTAAAAGGGACTTTGCACCCCATATGTAGCGCTGTCAGCCATGCTGGCTCAGAGATCTTAAAAAATAACTCATTGATGCTCAGAAAAAGGTAAAACTTGATGATCGGAAATTTGCAAAACATGAGTCTTGATAATTTGCAATGTAAACTTTTTGAAGGACTGTCTTTATCCAGCCATGTATTTCACATTCTTGAGCTCATCTATACAACTTCTTTGTCCCAATGCCTCTAGTGTATGTGTCCAATCCCTGATCTGCTTCTGAAATCCCTTTGGGCCTCCCTTCCCTTCCGTCATGGACCCCCACCCCCACCCGCCCCCATTCAACCCAGCTGCCTTTTCCCCCTTCCGCCAGCCACCTGTTCACCAGCTGGTGCGTGTCAGCTAGCATGTGGGGGTACAAATGCTCACATTCATGCATGCATATATTATTTCCTTGAACTTTATATCCTACCTCCTCTGTCATGCCTAAGATGGGAAATCAATGTTTGGAAGTACGTACATACGTACTCACAAGTAGTATTATTTTATTTGTGATTCACACGTTTTGATAGCTCTGTCTTTAAAGGAAGGAGAAGGTTATAGAATAAAAATGAAAATGTATGGATGGATTGGTATGAAAAGTCCTTAGACAGGCCTGGTTTTCCTATTATGCATAAAGAGTCACTTACGTAAAGTATTAATGCTGTGTACAACATGGGTTGCCATGGTAGCATATAAGAAGTTTTCCATAGATAAATAAGGGCTTTTGTAGTTTTAAGTTAGTTTATAGGTCTAGAAAACAGACTCAAATTAGCTCATAAATATATGAAATCAGGGGATGGAAAAGGAGCCCCCAGTGGTGCAATGGGTTAAACCCTTGTGCTGGCAGGACTACTAACCAAAAGGTCAGCGGTTCAAATCCGGGGAGTGAGGTGATCTCCTGTCTGTCAGCTCCAGCTTCTCATGCGGGGACATGAGAGAAGTCTTCCACAGGATGGTAACACATACAGGCATTCCCTGAGCAATGTCCTTTCAGACAGGCAATTATCTCACACCAAAAGTGACTTGCGGTTTCTCGAGTCTCTCCTGACACACAAAAAAAGTGGGTGGAAACCTCTGTCTAGAGGTGATGGTGATGATGAAGATGATAGTGGTTGAGTATACATTATCCAAAATTCTCCAGTCTGGAAGTGTTTCAGATCTCAATTTTTGGAATGCTTATATTTGCACAAATGCACATAATGATACATCTTGGAGATAGGGCCAGATCTAAACACAAACTTCATGTATATGTCATAAACATATGCATATGTTTGGAAGGTAATTTTATGCAAACATTTTCAATAAATTTGTGCATGAAATTTTGTGCACATTGAACCATCAGAAAGCGAAGGTGTCACAATCTCTGCCTCTCATGCAAAGACAGATCCGCCTTTTGGAGTTTTTTGGAATTCTGGATAAAGGGATATTTATTAACCTGTATTATCTCCAATTGATATCCCTGGGGTTTAAAAAGTCATTTGCTATAGTTGCATTTCCAAGGCAAAAAAAGAGCTCAATTCAAAAAGAACTCTTTGCTTGTTTATTGTCCAAAACAATTAAAACAATCTCCTTTTAGTTATTTTTCTTAAAATAGAAAAAGAGTTGAATGCTGTAAGCCACTGGCTTGTAAAAGATAATCCTCTCCTCATTTGTAGCCTCAACACCCACAACAAAAGGACTCAGCAAGCCATGGGGCCACATGATGTCCATCCTAAATGGGATATAGACGTGATAAACGGATTCAGTTTCTGCCCTCTCACCTTGTTATATTCAGAGACGGTGGATGAAGAGCCCTGTGAAGGCTTTACTACAGTAATATAGTAGTTTGGGTGGGAGCTGAGGATTCATTGTATTAGATTTCTGTCCATCTCTTAAGTTATTGCGTGTTTGGCTTTCCCAACAGGTTCCCATTTTGCACTTTTCAGAAAGCAATGTGTCAGTACGCTTCTAGGTGTCATAAATTATTTGTTTTATTGGATAGTAATTCTCTTGGAAGGGTAAATGCAGGCACTCCTGACCTTGCTTCTATTGTGCTGCATTGCAGATCGCTGTAGAAGTTACAAAGTTCCTAAAAACATGGCTGCTCTGCAGATCCACGCTCATGCTTCTACCCCAGGGCACAGAATGGCCCTCTTTAGTGGGTTTTCACCATGGTTGCATGATTTTCTTTAACTCCATCTTGTGATGCAGATAACAGAGGAGTAATATCCCAGAAGGATAGTTTTACACAGTATAGAAAATACTGTTATTATTTATTTCTTTACCCTATTTATATTCTGAAGGGGACTTAAGGCAGCTTACATAGAGGCAATTATTCAATGCCTTAAAACACATGCAATTCCAAAAAATTAAAATTAAATTAAAATTAATACATATTAAACATTTAAAACATTACATTCCATATTAAAATCACACCGTTCCATAGTCATTGCACATGTTCCAAATCTGTTATTGCACTGCACTATTCTCCAAAAGCCTGATTCCACAGCTAAGATTTTACTTTTCTTCTGAAGGCTAGGAGGGCGGGGCTGATCTAATGTCACTGGGGAGGGAGTTCCATCGGCGAGGAGCCACCACTGAGAAGGCCCTGTCTCACGTTCCCAGCAGTCACACTTGCGAGGGGGGTGGGACTGACAGCAAGGCCTCCCCAAATGATCTTAATCTCCAAGGTGGTTCATAGGAGGAGATATATTTGGACAGTTAGGCTGGGCCAGAACTATTTAGGGAAAAAGCCAGCACTTTGAATTGTGCTCGGAAGCAGATTGGCAGCCAATGGAGCTTCCTAACAGTCTTCAAAGGCAATCCCGCATAGAGCACATTGCAGTAATCTAGTAACATTCATCAGTGGATAGTGCTATTATTTTCTAGGTTGAGGTCATTTGATGTTAGAGTCTTGAGTCTATGAATCCTGGGCTTTGCCCTTTTGGCCAAAATATCTAAAGCCAATGGCACCTCAATACTGTAAACAAGGAGAAATCAAGGGTTGTGATGTTCCAAAATGTCTGCACACCAGTTCCTCCAACTTCCTGCTTAGGATTGCAGACCTGTGGTTTCTGAAAAATGCATACATGTCTGTAGTTGTTCCCCATGTCACCTGCAGTGCATTTGTGTTCTGTGCAAAAACCCCTAATACAATATGACCACCATATTGTGCAAAAACCCCTAATACAATATGTGGGTGATATGTGGATACTTGTTGAATGAATGACCTCTGGTGGAAGTATACCACAGAGTCATTGTAGAGCAGGGGTGCTCACACTTTTTCAGCATGCGAGCTACTTATAAAACAACCAAGTCACAAAGATCTACCAACCCATATTTTGATAGGTGAGGGTTTTGCCCTCCTTTCTGCTAGAGATCCCTCTGTACAACTAGTGGGCCACTGTGTGACACAGAATGCTGGACTAGATGGGCTGAGGCCCGATTCAGCATGGCTCTTCTTATGTTCTTATGTTCTTATGATAGAAGAAATAAGGGACATTTACATGATTTTTCGCAAAAATAAGGGACACTTCATAAAATGCATCCAGACAAGAGTTCCTTCGCCCACCCTGACATCATTCCACATCATTCCACGGATATAAACAGGCAGAATGAAAGCAGGCAGACCTTGAAGCTGCAAGGTATCTTCTCTAGGCATCATTAGGTCCTTCAGCATGATACAACATTTGATGTGGACTTAAGGGTTTTATCTCTGATAGGGATCTACAACTAATATAAATAATTCAATACATTAAAATAAATTAATTGGATTTATAATATTTTAGTGACATGTATGCAAGTGCACACACCACTTGTGTCTGAAGTTAGGATTGCTTCTGCTAAGATTGAGGTAACTAGGGAATTAAAATACATACCATATTAATATAAACAAAAAGTGCCATGCCAATAACAATATTTTTGCAATAGTTCTACTCTCAAGTCCTCAGTCTTTAAGGTGCCACAGAAATCTTACTGCGATTTTTCTGCAGCGGACCATTGTGGCTTTCCTTTTGGAAATAGTTGCAGTGGAAGACATTATCTTAGCACTGACCTTTATGTGTTGACATGTGACAATGTGAGGTTGTACCCAAGGAGTCTGTGTTCATTACTGATCAAAGAGGCACCCAGTGATAAGCGCACCCTTTGGCCTTGACTGTTTTTGTGTATGTCTCAGCAATAAAAGACCTCTCATCCTAGTTTGCCAAGTTGTCACAAATTCTCTTGGTGTCCTTCTGAAAAAAAATACATACCAGAACTGTCACTGCCTTTTGCAGCTTGATCCTGTCCCTTAATCAGAAGGCTTAAGGATTTATCTGTTGTTGTTTTTTAAAGAGATTGAAAAACTATATTTTCAATAATAGAAACTCATAGTATACCATGGTTTCAACTAACTCTGCTCCACCCTCAGAACGACTTACATATTTTTAGTTTACAGTCATGCTCTAGATCTACAGGTCTGCGGCATGACATCTGTCATGTTTGTCATGCATCATAGGTTCAGATATGTCCAGAAACCGCTTGTGTTGGCAATACAACTTGCCCAAACAGCTTATCCGTGTGGCCTCAAGCTAATTGACATTGAGGAGAGGTTAAACCAGAAAAGAAGGGGAAATTAAGCCTGTGGCTTTTCCTGGAAATGTATTTCTGGACTAAAAAACTTTTGTAGCTTTGGTTTTCATTTCCATTGTTGTGGTTTTCTTCAAATAAGCAAGTCTTCTAGTAATACTGCAGTTTGTTTTCTCATTTGGGACCTGGGAGAGAGGCTTGTGACACGAAAGGAATTTGGAAGCGTTGCATTATTATACCACTGATCTTCCTCTAGCTGTGCTGATGTGGGGATTCTGGCAGTTGTGGTCCAAAAAAATTCCTCCAATTTCACAAATACAAAAATGTTCATGTTGAAATTGGCCTCTTAGCTCAGATGGCTCTGATATTTGACTTGCTGATGCTTCGTTACAATGCAATAGTTCCTAAAATGCATTTTTCCTGATCAGGTTGTGTTTTATTTTATTTGCCTGTTAATAAACACAAGGTTTTCTGGGTTTTGTCATTCATTCCCCCCCCTTCAATGATCTTTTTTTTTTTAAAAAAACCTGGGGAATGTTTTGATTCACACAACTGATACTTACAAGATTCCACCTAAGGGCTGCAGCTGGCAAATGGGAGTATTCAGTTGACATGGCAAGAACACAAGCAGTGAAATGCTGGACAGTATCTTAGCCCCTTGGGGGGGGGGGGGCAGTTTTATTATGGCATAAGATGAGAATCTACTTCATCAAGTGTGCTGTTGTATGTCTTCATGTCAATACCAGGTTATGATGACCTTACCACAAGTCTTTCTTGGCAAGGTTTATTCAAAGGAGGTTTGTGATTGATTTGCTCTTAGGCTGAGTGAGTGTGACAGGGTAAATTTATGTGCTTCCGTGGGTAATTGGACATTGGTCACTCAGTCTCAGTCCAAAGCTCAATATGGTGTGCCACACTGGGTCATTCACTTCATTAGATCCTCCTTCTGGAAAACAGAAATGGATTTTGTGAGTAGTAAGGGAATAATAAAACTGGACATCACTTTGAGTGTTGGATTACTGGGAGACCAAGGATCGAATCTCCACTAAGGCTCAGAGGAAGGGAATGGCAAACCCTTTCTGTATAAATCTTGTCAAGACAACTCTGTGATAGGGTCAACTTAAGGGCACCATAAGTCCAAAACTACTTGAAGGCACACAACAATAGCAACAACAACAAGCTAAAAGCTAATGCTGTTTTTTGACTTATGGTGCCTCTACATCCTCCAATGCAATTTATGGTATAATGGGACCAGAAGTCAGACAATTTAATGGCATTTTGTCATCTCAGTCTAGATGGGGGTCACACTCCACCTGAAGACACAGGTCCACAGTTTGGGGGTCCTCCTGGACTCGGCACTGAACCTGGAGACCCAAGTGTCGGCAGTGGCCAGGAGGGCCTTTGCATGATTAAAACTTGTGCACCAACAATACCCCTTCCTTGAGAAGCCAAATCTGGCCATAGTTGTCCATGCCTTTGTCACATCCTGTTTGGATTACTGTAACGTGCTCTATGTGGGGCTTCCTCTGAAGAGTGCTCAGAAACTTCAGCTGGTTCAAAGAGCTACAGCCAGGTTGCTCACTGAGGCTGGCTACAGGGAGTGGACAATGGGCACAATTCAAAGTGACCTTTTATGACCTTTAAAGTTGTAGATGGTTCAGGTCCAGGCTATTTTGCTGATCACATCCCCTTGTACGAACCTGCTTGGACTCTGGGATCTTCAGGAGAGGCCCTTCTGTCGGCCCCACCTCCATCTCAGACTCAATTGATGGGAACAAGAGAGAGGGCCTTCTTGGTGGCCACTCCTCGACTCTGGAACTCCTTGCCCAGGGAAGCCAGAATGGCCCCCACTCTGCTGTCCTACAGACTGCAGGTTAAAACCTTTTTATTCAGGCAAGCTTTTTAAGAAGAAGGTTTTAAAGATAGTTGGGGGCTGGATGATGTTCAGTGCTGTTTTAATACTTGTGCATTTGCATATTCTAAGTTGTATTGCAATACTTTTAGTTATGAGCCACTTTGAGTCTTCGTATGGAGAGAAAAATTGTTATATAAATAAACATAATAATGTGTGTCTTGCTGTATTATTAAAATACTATATTTTGTAATATTTAAATCATATATTTAAATTTTAGTTAAGGTGTTATTTCCCTTTTCTTCAGCAGATGTACAGGAAAAATGTACAGCAAATCATCCAGAGCCTCATTCGTAAGCTGGCTTCTCTTAGCCAGTATGAGGAGGTACTTGCAAAAATCAATGCATCCTCGACTGACAGGCTGACTGTCCTGAAAACCAAACCTCAAGCCATTCAGCGGGATATCATCACCATCTGCAGTGACCCCTACATGTTAGCCCAACAGCTGACTCACATAGAGCTAGTGAGTTGATGCTTCCTTCTTCCTTATACTTCAGTTTCCCAGTTTGGTTCGTTCACTTGTTGTTGTTTGGTCATTTCATATTGTTTGTGGAATATGCAATATATAGTTGAATTCTTCTTTCCTTTCCCTCAGGAAAGACTTAATTACATTGGACCGCAGGAATTTGTCCAAGCATTTGTACAAAAGGATCCACTGGATAATGACAAGGTAAATTGTTACATATTGTGTGGTGGGAATTTATGCAATATGGTGCCAGTTTAATGCAACTCATGTGGGATTTATGAGTCCATTCTCCAAGGAAGCAAAGCCTAGAAATGTTAGTTTTTTGAACTACAGCTGCCATTTTACAGTAAAATCAACTATTTCATAGTCAGCCGTGCACCTTATGTTTTGTGGCATTGGTTTCCAACTAGAGCATTCAATTGAAACACATTTAAGCACGGCCTAAGCTCCTAAGCATCTTGCTAAGCCAGTGGTGCCACTACAGGATTAGAATACCTACCACCCACCCAGAAACATGATCTGGGTAATTAAGGCACTGCACTGTCTTTTTAGAGCTGCTATGGTGATCGGAAAAAGGCACGGAACCTGGAAGCATACGTGGAATGGTTCAACAGGCTCAGCTACTTGGTTGCCACAGAAATATGCATGGTAGGTGTATCTCTTTTGGATGTCTCCTGTCAGGTTCCTTGTGCATTGTGTATTATCAGAATGACGACAACTTCTAAACATAACACACTGGACAGATTTGGCACACAAAGGGAAAAGGGGTATGGAAGGAGGAAAAATCAATCAAGTTTAGGAGGTAATACTTCTTATAATACTCAGCTGGCATGGATAAATTTTGGTAGCCTGGTGGAATGGCTACCACTAGGAGACATTTGGGGACAGCAAATTTAATTACTGGTAGCTGAGTCAGCCAAGTGACCCTGTGCCTGTGGTTCTTATATGTGCCATAGCCCATTCACAGACACAGATAATCACTTGAAGTTGAGATCAAGTGGTGTACGTGCAGGCTCAGTTCATAACTTGACTTGGCGGACTTGATGTGACATCCTATCCTCCCAGTTGCTCAACTCCTGAACCTTTACCAGGTACCCATTACCAGCTGAGCTGACAAGTGTGCAACAGAGTCAGGGCTGGTGTAACACATTGGGAATTCAGCTTCAGGTGGCTTCCGGGCCATTACAAAGCCAGGTGGCTACACTTGGAATGAAGTAGCAATTGCTGAGGTCAACTGATCTGCCCCACTGAGCATGGAGAGGAGAACTGGGACATATAGCCCTTAATACATTCCCAGGTATAGCAGATGCTGCTGATACTAGGCCTCCAGACACATCTTGTGAATCGTCCTACCATTTCCAGCACTCTGGAGAATGCTGGTTTTTTAAGGATGGCAGGAGGTTAAGCTTGCTTACAAAGCAATATATATCTGAGTTTGAAGCAGTCGAGTTGTGTGTGTATGCACCTTCACTGAAATATGGTTCCTCAGTGAGCAATTTTTTTATTAAAGGTGTGGCTGTGCTAGTATGTAATAGTAAAAACAATAAATACCTTGCGTGGCACCTTAAAGTCTAATAAATCTATTATATAATCGGCTTTCCTGGACTGTAGCCTATTTCTTGCCAGTCAGCTGTGTGGCAGGCTGAAACAACACTGTGTGACTCAAGTGAGTGACGGCTGGAGCCACCCTAACTTGTCCTCTCTTTGTCTGGCAAAATCTTGTATGTCATGGTGTATCTCTGTCTCTTAGATTTACTGTATCTTTAAAATGTCATGCAACTCAAGAGTACTGTTTTCAAAAGGAGGGTTGGTGTGCATATCTGTGTCTGGTTCTTTCCCAAGCCAATGTTTTCCAGCCTTAATTTTGGAGCAAGAAGCTGAGTAAGTAATACTCCATCCCCCTTGTTGGTTTTTTGTCTTCTGCAGCCTGTGAAGAAAAAGCACAGAGCAAGAATGATAGAGTACTTCATTGATGTGGCCCGGGAGTGCTTTAACATTGGCAACTTCAACTCTTTAATGGCCATCATTTGTGAGTATAAACAAATATTATCTATACACACATTAGAAAATTGTTTACAAAGCAGACCTGGGGAGCTTTTGGCCCTTTCCAGTTTCAACCCTTTGCTGGTGACTGTGTCCATTAGGCATGGTGGAAATCCAAAACATCTGGAAGCCCCAAGGTTCTCTATCCCTTTTATGTATCCCTTGGATCTGATTCAGGCAGGGATCAGATGGATTCTGAATGTGGCTTCCAATAGTTGTTGCCTGTGACTCTTTCTCCATCTGATGCTGTGCCATATCATAACCTAATGTCTTTTCCGCACTACAAAAACATAAAAATTGCTATTTTTTCACTTCTTTTGCTGCATCATATGGAATCATGGGGTTTGTAGTTTGGTGAAGCACTAGAGCAGTGGTTCTTAACCTGTGGGTCCCCAGATGTTTTGGTCTTCAACTTCCAGAAATACTAACAGCTAGTAAACTGGCTGGGATTTCTGGGAGTTGTAGGCGAAAACGCCTGGGGGCCCACAGGTTGAGAACCTCTGCACTGGGGCACTCTGGCAGATAATTCTAAATCCCTATAAAACTATAAATCATAAGATTTAGTCATGGTAATAAAGTGAAAATATAACTGTGAAGTGTGAAAAAGATCTAAGATTGCAGTGCTAGAACTCTCTGTGTTTCCTTGGTTTCTCCCCACCTCATTGGCTCTTACTTGCATTTGCAACACAATGATGTGAAAAGAACCGATCTATAAGCATACCCAAACTACAACCTGTTGTTTCAAAGTCTTTTCTCAATAGCACAATGAAGTCTTCATAGGAATTGTTTACTTTTCCTTGATTTATCTATATTTGCTCTTGAATGTTTATATATTCTTTCACTCTTATCTCCTTTTCAACTACCATATCTTTGGACTAAAAGCTGGAATGAATATGAGTCCTGTCTCCAGACTAAAGAAAACCTGGTCAAAAGTCAAGACAGCCAAGTTTGACATTCTTGAGGTAAATTTGGTTAGATAATCTTATTTTCATGGAGGGTGGGGAGTACAGCAAACATACTTCTTATTCCGTATTTTTATGTACTGATGCTAGTTCTGGTGAAAACATTAGCTATGTAACTGTTCTGTCTACAGTTGGAAATAGTGGAATAAAAGATTATGAGCCTAATCTTCTTACTAGTTACTAGGAAGAATAATTTAGCCCAGTGCTCCTCAGAGTGGTGATCCATGGACGGGTCCACAGCAAGGGGAAGAAGAACCATTTGCACCCAGTGCGTAAAAATACAGTGAAACCTTTAGACATATGGTGAAGAAAAACACCTACTGGCCCCATATAGCTTAGGAAACATTGGGTTAGTCTTGACTAATTGTGGAAAAATATATTGAGCATGGCACCACTCTGTCGATCAGTTTTTTATCTACTGTTGTGTCCAAATCATTCAGGTAATCAAAAGTTTGATTTGGATAAAAGTGAACTTTATGTTGACTTTCTCGTATTTATCTTTGTCCCTATTGCAATTTGGTTAAATTATATTGAAACAGTCCAGTTTATGCTTTGTGATGGGTGTTCTCCTCCCCAAAGTAAATCCTGGACTCCCACAAAATCTGAAGTACTTTAGGATCTGCTATATATAGCATGAAACATGTGAAATTTATTATATCCTTCTTTCTCTAGCATCAAATGGACCCTTCCAGCAACTTCTACAATTACCGCACAGCTCTACGTGGAGCAGCTCAGAGGTCTTTAACTGCTCACAGCAACAGAGAGAAGGTGCAGTTTTAAATGTCCACTTGCTTATGTTCATATTTGAATTAAATGCTAAATATCAGTTGGTGGGTTAGTGAAAATAATCAAATTTATGGGCCCCCTGAAATATATCCACAGATCCGTTGAGAGGTCCAGGGACCCCAAGTTAAGAACTCCCAAGCTGCTCATTGGCTCTGTTCTATAGCAAACCATCAGCTCAGTGCACAGCTTCTTGTTCTTGAACCATTCTAATCCTCTGCTTTTCTTTGCTGAGTCTTCCATTTCCATCCTGATGGAAATGTTTTATTAATTTATGTCTGGTTCTGTTATTTGCTCTTGTTGCCATTCTATGAAAAGCAATTTTTTCAAGTGGTTTTCTGTTGCCCAGCCAGCAGCCAGTTCTGTCCCAATAGGATAGCTTGTAAAAGAAATGGAACAAAGGTGTAAAGACTGAAAAAAGAAAAAAAAAGAAAAATGTTACTCTGCAGTGAAAGGCACAAAGATGAAATACATGCAGCAAGGCTCTAGAAGACTGCCTCTTGGCCCCAGCTATTATTGGAAATCTCTTTATTGTTCGCAATCCCTTAAAGAAGAGCAGGATATCCCAGAATTCAGCCGAATCTTTAAAAATCATTTAAAGATCTGTTCTCACTTATGTGGCCAAATAGTTTGGTAAAAAATTTAGGAAAAGACACAAGAGAAGATAATTCTTTTATTAGCCATTAGGATGCTTGGCATGTATTAATATTGTTTCCCGTAAAATACCAGACACGGGGAAAGAAGTTGGCCTTTGTTGAAGGGGTGACTAAGAGGAAATTATGCATCAGTCCTGGGCACTAGTATGTTTGGGGATTGTCTTTGATCTGGTATTATGAAAAATGTGAAATATAGGTTAACTTCTAAAAAGGATCCTATTAATGAGGAAACTGTGGAAAGCGTATGTAAGAAATTAGTCCATAATTGTATTAAATAGTCGGTAGCACAAATATAGAAATCTACTGATAGTGTTAAGCAATCTTTGACCTGCTGTTTGCCAGAAGAGTTGAAGGATAATTGTTCTTTATAGAGAGAGCAGGAGGTAATCTTTCTCATTTTCTATAGTTCTATAGTTCTGGTTATGAAAACTTCACCAGGCAATACAGAATTGTTCTCTAGGAGCCCCCGGTAGCGCAGTGGGTTAAACCGCTGAGCTGCTAAACTTGTTGACCAAAAGGTCACAGGAGCAGCATAAGTAGAAGCGTTAGCTTTCGGTGTCAGCCCCATTTCCTGCCAACCTAGCAGTTTGAAAACATGCAAATGTGAGTAGATCAATAGGTACTGCTCTGGCGGGAAGGTAATGGTGCTCCATGCAGTCATGCCGGCCACATGACCTTGGAGGTGTCTATGGACAACAGCAGCTCTTTGTCTTAGAAATGGGAGATGAGCACCAACCCCCAGAGTTGGACATGACTGGACTTAATGTCAAGGGAAAACCTTTACCTTTACTAGTGCCTGCTATATAGATTATTAAGAATTAGAATTGCTAACCAAGAAGACTTAGAAGTTGACCTTCTCTTGGCCTGAGTTAACTGAGTCAGGATTACTGTTAGGATCCCTGGCATAGGCAGAAATAGAAGAATAGGCACTAACATGAACTTCTTGAGATCTCCCAGTTGGTCAAGTTTGGTGGTGCTTTTCTTCCTTTTTCCTACTCAAAGAGAACTGAATGTGGCATACAAGAGGGATCGTTCTTGATAATATCCTTTTAAAATAGGGTTTGCACATTTTGGTTGTCCACAAAATTGATTTACACCAGAAACAATAGTGAAAATAATGAGTTTGTTCAACTTTCCTCAAGCTTATGACCTCTAGATACCTTGTATTCATCACCCTCTCACCAGCATAACCATGCATCTGCTGGTAGTAACTGATGGGAGATATAGTCCAGCCCATCCAGAGCTCCTGCCTTGCCTGCAGCTGAGTCTAAGGAAAAACCTTCTTTGCCCTCTACAATATTTGGATATATGCAAAAAAATTGTTTTCTATTCTTCCTTAAAACCTCAATTGACTGTAATTTCCCCCAGTCCTAGATCTGATGTTGAACTTGGGATCGTGTTTGTCTGTCTTTCCTTTAGATTGTGATCCCCTTCTTCAGCCTGCTCATCAAGGACATCTACTTCCTCAACGAAGGCTGTGCCAACCGACTGCCCAATGGGCATGTCAATTTTGAAGTAAGTAGAGCATATTCAGAATGTCCTGCTCGCTTTAACTGTGCCATGATTTGATAATTAAAATGTGAGCAGGAAGCCTGGCCTAAGGGTTGCTGCTTATCCTCTGGAAGCTAATTGTGAGCAACAATGCGCCTGGGAGTACAGACCTAATCACTTACTGTCTGCTGCATTGTGCCTGTTGGCAACAGGGCCTGTGAGCGCAGAGATCTTCCAGGGAGAACTGTTGCCCTCGTTTGTTTCCTTCTCCTCCTATCATTGACTATAGCACCATACAGCTTCCTTTCTCATATAGCTCTCAATGGCTACTCATCTGTTTCTGGGCACAATTCATGATGCTGCTTATATGTACATTAGGTCCAAGCTATCTGGAAGGCCATAGCTACATGAGCCTGCTTCTTCTGGAGGAACTCGTTTCTCATTTCTAGCACCTTCACTAGTATGGCTGGTAGAATGTGTTAATAGGCCCTTGGTTGCCTAAGGTTCTGGACATTTCTTAGGGAGGGTAGAATCTCCTTGGATGGCAAGCATGTGTGTGTGTGTGTATACACACATACATACACATATTCCCACACACACATACATACATACAAATACATATATATATACACCTCTCTATATGGGTGTGTGTTAAAGGAATATATATAGAGGTGTGTGTGTGCGTGCGTGTGCGTATATAGGTTGTGAGAGACTATATATATATATATCGCTTCTCGGCCTTTTGGCTAAGATCAAGTGTATGTATATGTATGTATGTATGTATGTATGTATGCATGCATATATATATATATATATATATATATAGAGAGAGAGAGAGAGAGAGAGAGAGAGAGAGAGAGAGAGCTCCAATAAGGTATACACGTAACAGCTGATAGTAGCTATGGTTAATATTTGAAGGCTACATAAATACATTTATATTGAATACTTAATGTTATAATCATTTAGTCAGTTACAAATTCCATCTTCAATTACAATTTTCAAACTATCATCCGTATAGAATAATGTACTGATTGCATTCTCAAAGCACACGTTTCTCATATAATTTTATACTTTCCTAGTATTGGATCTTTAATCCTGTTAGGGATGTATGCAAAATTAGAAGCTGTTAAAGGTGTATACATTATGTCTGCCTGCCTGTCTACCTATCACCAACAGACTTTCAAAGAAAAGTATTTAAAAGGATTGTTAATGCAGGTTTTTTTCTTTTGTTTCTCAATTGTTTTTAAAGTGTACCACTCCTTTTTCATAACTGTTGCTTCAAAAATGTATATTCTGGAATTTCCATTTGTCCTCTTATACAAGTATTATTTACTTGCTTTCTGTCTTGATTTGCTTTCTTTTGTTTTTTGCTAACCTGGTCCTCATTCCTTTCCCAACTCCCTCTGCCCTTACCATTTTCAATTACAGAAATTTTGGGAACTGGCTAAACAAGTGAGTGAATTTATGACATGGAAACAAGTGGAGTGCCCTTTTGAAAGAGACCGGAAAATACTTCAGTATCTGCTCACCGTCCCAATCTTCAGTGAGGATGGTAAGAAACAGGCCAGCTTTTGTAACAACTTCCTTCCTGTCATGGCTTAGTGTTGTTGCTTTTATGGTTCTCTTGGGACACAGAAAATTGGCCTTATTAGGTTTATTGGGAAAGGAAAAAGTTAATGTTTTTTGGGGTTATTTGTTGGCATTAAATGATCTTTTTCGTGTTCCTTTTAAGAAAGTCTTGGGGAGACATCCCTTTGAGAGTTGGCCGCAAAACTCATCTTTTGGAGAATGCCAATTGGCTAGTGCCCATGTCATCCGTATTCATAATATTGGGTACATATTTACCTGATCTTCTGATGCAGATTTTTTTTTCAGTTTTGAGTCATACAACTAACAATTGTGGGGAGTGTTAATATTGCATGTGCATATTAAGAGAATGAGCCTCCCTGCTAATAGGCATATGCAATATAAAAACAAAGCAAGATTGTCTCTGTGTCAAAATAAGTGGCCAGGGCAGATGAGAGAACTTGTTCAGTACTTGCATCCAAATTTTGGAATTTCCTGTCTAAAGAAAGTGCCAAATTTGGTCACATCCTTTACTACCTTGTGAAGACTTTTTAATGCAATTAAGCATGAACTCTTTCTAGCACTAGTGTGTGATTGTTTTTGGGTAAAAATGCATTAGCCTTGTATTTGATCAGCTGAGTCTTCTTTCTGTGTTTAATTCTGGTTTCTACAAATGTATGATTTCGTACTGTTATTTTGTGTGGGTTTAACTCATTTTCCACATTCTTTTTGAAATGGAAGGATTTAATGGCCAGAATCTGTGGGTATATTAGGAGTTGTGCCTTTTTTAGGGTTGCAAGTGGTAGCAAGGAAAGGCAGACCGAATCCGCTGGCTCCAACCAGTATATTTTTTCAATGCTTTGTGGCTGCTGAACCTGCATCCTTTTTCATCCACCAGTGACACTGGAAAAATGCTTAATTCCAGCCAATAAAAATAACCTGTTTCCTCCCTGTTGTAGTTGAAATATCTTGTAAGGCAAGTCCTCCTCTTGGGAACTCTAAATCCATGTTAGCTTTGCCTATCTTCTTTGAATATTCTGCAGGCATTTAAACCACACAAGGAGATTCCTTGCCATCCAGAAAGGTTTCTTTTACACTGGGCAGTTTTATGACAGATGCCCATTACGATCCCAAGAGAGATGAGGCTGTTGATCTTTCTAGAATGAAGTCTGGGAGATGCAGGGCCATGTTGACACACCCTCTTTGTTTTCCTCCCCTTGCAGCACTTTATTTGGCTTCCTATGAGAGCGAAGGGCCTGAGAACCACATTGAAAAGGACAGATGGAAGACTCTCAGGTCAGTGTCCGAGGGCGCTGCCATCCATAAATCAACAGACTGCAAACTTGCTCTGCCATTAGACACCTTCAAAGCCAAGTGTCTTGCTGCATGCCTCAACAGATGAACACAGAGTGAGCATGAAAATAAACTCTCATTTTAATGTCTGGACTTTTCCTACTAAACACTTAAACTTGCTGCAACTCTTTCTGTGCCCCCCCCTTTCTTTTCAAATCTTCACTACTTAAAGCTTTTTCTTTTTAAAACAGAAAAGTGCATTTTCCTTTGTTCTTTTGATTTTTCCTTCTTTCTTTCTCTTTTGAGGCTGCTGTCCAATCCATCACATATGATTCTAAATTCTATTATTAAATAATTACACAGTTGATATATTTCCTTGACACCATGATGAATGGTTAAGTTAGCCAGGATACAGTGAGCAGAAAGAATATTCCACTGGTCATAAATAAGTTCATTTTGGAATTAAACCTTTTTACCCAGTACAGTAGAGTCTTGCTTATCCAACTTTTGCTTATCCGACATTCCGTCTTACCCAATGCTCTTATCCGATGCCCCCCCCTTTTCCTCCAGCATTTCCCCTTCAATTGAAGGAGCACTGTCCAACTCTCTCTCTCTCCATTCCCAATAAGTGAAAAAGGCAAGACAAGGAGGAGAGAGGGAAGGGGGAAAAGAGGCAGGACCGGAAGCATCCTCCCTCCTTCTCTCTGTGATTTCCACTCTCCTTTTCTGCATCCGGGCACTTCCTGCTGGGCCGCTCTAGCTCTGAGGTGTTCCCTTGCCTTAACCCTTGGAGTCCCTGTTAGTATTCTAGGTGTCTAGTGCCGCATTGGATGGGTAACAGTAGGAGACTCCGTATTATCTGACTTTTTTGTTTATCCAACTTTTTGGTGGTCTGTTTATGTTGGATAAGTGAGCCTCTACTGTACTTTAAAATATTACAGAATGTATGCAGTAAAAAAGTTCATAGAAATTATATTGACCACGATGGTTTGCAGTCATATCTGGTCTTTGCTTAGGGTTTTGTAAGAGCAATAGATATAGGAAGAGGGACTACAGCAGGATCCATAGGCAATTTCATTTCCCCAGTTCCTGCCATTGGATCACATCCCACAGCAGAATTAAACAAACCCTTGTATAGTTTTGGACAATTCATGTATAACTACTTAGATTTTCAGTTAGCATTTCCAAATTATACCTTAACAAATTTGGTAGGTAGTAGGAAATATCCTGCCTCCTTTTTTAATTGCCTCCGTGCACATGTGACTTGTCTTAGCAGGAGGTTCACGTATTTTGGAGGTTTCTAGGTTTTAAAGTATGCACCTTGTTTTAAAAAATAAGGTGCATACTTTAAAACCTGGCAGGGCTTCTCCCTGAATGAGCAGCTAGAGAGCATTAATGCCTCACCGGACTACCAAACCCTGTGTTTCCATGGGATGCGGTCATGACAATTAAAGTGGAATCATAGTGCTGTAATTATGTAGTGTAAAAGAGCATATCTTGTATGTATTGCCAACACTAAAAGACCTCCTAATGACATTTCAAGAGCCACAATGGCACAATGGGTTAAGCCCTTGTGCCAGCTGAACTGCTGACCTGTAGGTTGGCGGTTCGAATCCGCGAGACAGGGTGAGCTCTTGTCCGTCAGCTCCAGCTTCCCATGTGAGGACATGAGAGAAACCTCTCACAGAATGGTAACACATCCAGGCGACCCCTGAGCAATGTCTCTGCAGATGGCCAATTCTCTCACACCAGAAGCGACTTGCAGTTTCTCAAGTTGCTTGTGATACACACAAAAAGAGAGGGACCCAAAATGTCACATCTAGAAGAGGTTGCAAACTATCAGTTTCTCAGAACCCTAATGGACGTTTCTTCTTCTCCCTGTGATTTGTCTTTAGGTCAACACTTTTGGGAAGAGTGTAACGTGACTGGGACTGAGTGTAACATGACTGCGGCCGCTGTGATGGCACCAGAACTTATTATTTGATGGACTTTATCGAGGTCATCTATTTATTTCCCCCTCCCTGCTTTTTGTGTAACCATTCCCTTTTTGCACCAAGTGACGCTTTCAAGTATTAGGACTCTACAGCTGATTTGAACATGTCAGAACTTTGTACGAAGGCACAACTGCAAGCTAATTCGAGAGTAACCAGGCCAGCCTCTCAAACTGGATGGATTATCAGATTAGATCACAAGGTTGTGATGCGTCATTGATCAAAGGCAGTAATGAGGAAACTTCTTTGAAGCTCAAACTCCTCTTTGCATCATTTCCAAACACCTGGATGGATGGGGATTCTGTGCAGCCACCGCCTTCTGGTTTTGCCCTGCTCCTCCTTTGATGTGTTCCAACTTGCTGCTACTTGTGTAGTGGATTCTAGAGCAAACTTCCACTTCTGAGGCTGGAATTCCCACTTTGACTTTTTCATACGTTTGGCCAGGAGAAGAAAACATACCTTGTGCCCACATTTCTGGGATTTTTGGCTTTCTTCTTGAAAGGAAAAAAGAAGGAAAGAAGTACACTATGGAGTGAAATGGGCTGCTATGATTTTTTGTCTATTTATTGTGGGAAGGGGGTTAATTATTTTTCCTTCAGTTTATTTTTTGGGTTGAGTTGGTTGCTGGTCAGCGAACTCGTATGGTGTATTATTTGAAGAAAAAAAAGCAATTGAAACCAGTGCTGTGATAGGAAAAGCAGACACTAGAAGGATATGTAGCAAAAGTAGCTAGGCTATAGAAATGTCTCTGCCCCCGTTTACCATTAGGCTGTCTTTGTTTTGCTTTGGTTTGTTTAAAAGCCACATCTATATTGAAAACTTAAATCCAGCGAGGAATTGGTTTAACTTCCTGGCTTTCTCTAAATCAGCTTGGAAACCCTTTTTATGGTATTCATAAAAAGGGTTCACAGTTTTGGTTTTCTTTCGATGGGCAACTATAACCTGAATTCTGTAGGTTCCTCTTGACTTGAGGAGACCCATTGAACAGGTGCTGAATTAATAGTCAAGACTTATATAAAGTCAATTGATTCAATGGGTCTAATCTAGGCCTGGGCAAATTTCGGCCCTCCAAGTGTTTTGGACTTCAACTCCCACAATCCCTAACAGCCTCGGGCCCTTTCCTTTTCCCCCTCAGCCGCTTAGCGGCTGAGGGGGAAAAGGAAAGGGCCCGAGGCTGTTAGGGATTGTGGGAGTTGAAGTCCAAAACACTTAAAGAGCTAAAGTTTGCCATACCTGGTATAACCCTAGTTAGAACTATGAATGAAATATATGACCACAATAGGTTTGAAGCGGGATTAAAATTGTATTATAGGTATTGCAAAAATGTTCTTTTGGTGTTTCACCATTCCTTCAGTATTGGTTGAACACTTGTTTTTTCCCTTACTTTGGATACCACAGCTTGGACTGTGGTAGATATGAATATAAATTTTGCTTTCATTGAGTTTTTAAAAAGCTCTCTGAAAAGAATGGCTCTTGTAACATATGTGATCTAGTAAACCTAAATGAAACAGTAACATCCTATGGACAAAAAGAAGTTTTTATTCTTCAGCTATAACCCAGAGCTGTGAAAACGAAAACAGCTGTTGCTTCCCTTTTTTGTTGTTGTTTCAGGAGCCTTTTTAAAAAATATAGTATGAAACAGGTCACATTGTTAGACATCCTGTGAAATCTTTAATAGCTCTGAATGCGTAGACTTTATAATTTCTCCCCCCTAGGAAAGTCTAGAAAATGAAACAGGCCCTTGAGCATTAGGCAGCCAGTGACAAATCGTATTCTAAACAAAGGGACTTGTATGTAACCAGTGCCAATGTTCAAAAATGAAAATAAAATTCAAACATGTAACTGCTCTGCCTCTGGAAATTGGAAAAGGAGAATGTGTGTCGCCTATGAAACTACTTTTAACAGAATGGTATGTGTTTCTAGTGTGAAACGTGCAAGAATGCAATCTCTTATGCATGTTTCCAAATAATAATAATAATACACTTTATTTATATTCCACTCTATCTCCCCGAGGGGACTCAGAGTGGATTACAATATACACACATATAGGCAAACATTCAATGCCTTTTAGACATTGAACAATGGCATTCAATACACAAAGGCAAAGGTTTCCATTTCCGGCGTCGGGGGGCAGTGCTCAACTCTGGCCACGAGGAGGTGCTCTTGTTCCTTTTTTCCATGCCAAGGAGCTTGTTGTCCATAGACCGTCCTGGTCATGTTACCGTCATGGCTGCATGGGCACCTTTTACCTTCCCGCCAAGGCAGTACCTGTTGATCTACTAACATTACATAGTTTCAAACACCTACATTGGCAGGAGCTAGGACTATCAGTGGGAACTCACCCTGACCCACAGCTTTGAACTACCTTTTATGCACTGAGTTTGACACTGTATAGGTGGCTCTCAGTTTATCCTCCCAACAATCTTATCTTGCAAGGTAAGTCAATCAATGTGAGAAAGATTAATAGCTGTGGTCAGGGGATTGAACCAGGATCAGGGCTCCACGCAAATATTCTAAGGGATATTCTAAGGGATAGTTGCTGTACTCATAAAACAAGATCCAAATAGATCAAAGTGCATCTTCATTCAATATATTCCATTACCTCTTACCACAAGTGATAGACTCATTGCAGAAAGAAAATGCTAGTTTCTCTTTAAAAATTTTTTAAATAGAGGTCCTTAATTTTTACAGCTCCAGATTTAAAATTGGCAACCACTTAAACTATGTGTTGAATATCAAACAAAATTATTTTTAAATATCTTATAAAATTACTTTCAAGCTATGTATGTGAAACAAATGATTTTCGTGTGTAGACTTGGATCCCATCTCCAAGATATCTCATTATATACATACATGAAAATACAGGTAGTGCAAAATCTTAAAAAATCAAACCCTAAAACACATCTGGTCCCAAGCATTTCAGATAAGAGCTGCTCAACCTGAAGAGCAAGGGTCCTCAAATATGTTAAAGGGCGGGTTCACGATCCCTCAGGCTATTGGGGCGGGCAGGTTATAGTTTGAAAAAAAAAATGACTGAATTCCTATGTCCACTGCACATATCTCATTTGTAGTGAAAAAAACCAACCAAACAAAACAAACAAACCATGAAAGTACAATACAATATTTAAAATGAAGAACAACTTAAACCAACATAAACTTACCAGTATTTCAATGGGAAGTATGGGTCTGCTTTTGGCTGATGAGATAGTAAATTAGGATTGTTGTTGTTGTGTGCCTTCAAGTCATTTCAGACTTGGGTAACTCTAAACGTCATTTCAGACTTAGGCAACTCCAAACGTTAAGTCAGGGGCCGGGTAAATGGCCTTGGAGGGTAGGCCTTAGTTTGGGAATCACTGTTGAGAGGAATTTTGGTGAAACTGACATATTTACCAAATTACCCTTGAACAATATTTTTATGCTGAATCTCTCCCCCCTCCCCAATAACTTTATGATTACCTGAGTAAGGGAAGCAAATGAATTGTTCATGTGGCCACTAGGAGCCCCCGGTAGCACAATGTGTTAAACCCTTTTGCTGGCAGGACTGCTGACCGAAAGGCCGGCAGTTCGAATCCGGGGAGAGGGGTGCGCTCCCATCTATCAGCTCCAGCTTCTCATGCGGAGACATGAGAGAAGCTTCCCACAGGATGGTAAAACATCAGAACATTCCCTGGGCAATGTCCTTACAGACAGCCAATTCTCTCACACCAGAAGCAACTTGAAGTTTCTGAAGTCGCTCCTGATACATAAAAAAGTGTTTACTTATGACCTCTTTTATTACTTTTAAAATCATACTTCCAACTCCTTGAAGCAGCAAATGCAGCAATGTATGTGCCATCACTATTTAACAGTCCCAATTGCTCCTGTAGGAATTGTGGTTTGGAAACATCTGGAGGAGGCATGTTCTTTTCCTCTACTATATGTAGGGTAATCATCTCTTCAAACACCAATATGGGGTTACCTTTGTTTATCTGGCTTCCTCAAGATTGACCAGTATAGGTGAGGCAGACTATAGATAGTTTGACTTAAGTCTTTTGAGAGAAAGACCTCTCGAGACAGTTCTGCAAGAACTCATGAGGTTCTGTCTGTTGTAAACATGCCTGGAGTTTGCTCTTTCGGGTCTCAGCTCTACAGGTGACTGCAAGAGCTGCACCTGAATCACATTTATTTACATCATTTTTACCCCGCTCTTCTCACTGAGTGACACGAGACTTGAAGGCACACTTTGTAGAGCTGCTCCACCTTGCAGGCCAGGGAGAAGGAGAAAAGTGGGCATCACGTCAGCTACAGTTCCGGCAGGCGAATCCCCAGCATTTGGTATGAAAAATAATTGGGTATTGGTGTGCTGAAGGTGCAAACTGGTTACTGTTCTCAACAAATCAAAGAGTTTTGGTTTTAAATCATCCCATACAGCCCCAATATGAAGCCAGACCTCAAGCCTCCAAACTGAGGACATTTGGGAACCTTACTTAGATGTCCTAGATTGTGAATGTACAGCAGAAATCTTTCAAATTCAGTCAATGACGGAATGAATGTTTAAACCTCTCCCTTTGTCTTAAAGAGCTTGGAGCCATATACAGTACGAGGGTTGAATGAAAAGTAATGCCTCCACTTTCATTACTTGGGTTTGGATGGGAATATTTTAATAAATCAAATGCAGAAATAATCCTTAGAATGTGCTCTTTAACTACCACTATTCACTTTTCCATACAATCACCATACAACTAGATACATTTCTGCCAACAATGAACAAGTTTTCTGAAGTCATCATGGAAGAAGTCAACATTCTGTTTCTGCAACCAGCGGCTCACAGTTCTCTCAACATCTTCATCAGAACATAATGATGTCCCCGCAGATCTTCTTTCATTATCCGGAACAGATGGAAGTCAGACGGTGCTGATTATGCTTGAAATTTCTCTCTGAGTGATACGACAATCGTCCTGAATCAATCTGTCAACCTTTTGCTCGTGAAACTTGGTGGTTTCTGTCACAGGACGTCCAACTCTTTGTTTGTCACACAAGTCAGATGTTCCCACCTCAAATTTTTTAAACTTACTTGCCCAATGACGCACAGTACTCACATCAACACAATCACCATAAACAGCTTGCATTCTCTGATGAATCTCCTTTGGGGTGACACCTTCTGCGGTCAAGAATTCAATGACTGGATGTTGCTTAAGTTGCATTGACTGACCGTCTGTGCAGGGTTCCATACTTTGCAATTTAACAACACGACCATTCAATGCTAAGGCTTCCCACCAAAATGGAACTGTAGAGGAGAGTCTACTAGACAAGCCAGTACCTGCCGCATACATACCAGTACTGTCATCTGTTGAGAAGTTACGAAGGTGGAGGCATTACTTTTCATCCAACCCTCATACATAGTTTTGCAACCTAAACTATTTTCAGTTCTCACAATGAGATCTTGCTATGTTGAGAGGCAAAGATTGATCCATGGTTAAATTGAGTTTCATGGATAAATGAGGACTTGCATGTAGATTGTGCCTGTCTGATTCCAATCACTTCATCACATGGCTGATACTGCACTGAGGAATTCCATCCGTAAAGACTGCAAGGACTATATTTTATGATCAATTTTAAAAAATCTGTCAGGTTTCTGCTCCATATTTTAACCCCGAAGGATTTTGGAAGCAAATATAATTATATTAAGGTTGATTCTTCTTCTGGTGCAAGGTCCCTGAGTATTTGTTCATTAGTTATAACTTTAGCTCAAGAACTAGCTAGTTTAATTTCTGCTGGCGCTTAAATGAAATCATTTTGATGGTTTGGAATGTTAAAAGAGAGAATAGTGCTATGTGCCGACAGCCAGAAAGAGCCACTGTTGGGAGCACGTTGTTGGAAAGTCCAACCATCGTTGGGAAGACGTTGCGCATACTAAAGAAGTCAGCATCCCTGAGTGACATGAGCTTTGCCACCTTCATAATCATGGCAGCAGGTGCTAGAAAATGCACCACTGTGGGATTCTCTCTTGAGAAACAAATTATTGCTCCAGGTAAGCTAGAGGCTCTTCATATTGGATGCTAATAAGCTTGGCTTTAGAGTACAATACAGCACTCTTTGTTCTGTGTCCCATCTCTCCTTTCCATTCTTCTATAAACTGCTGTATTTTAAAAATGGAAAGTAGGTTAGGAAATGAAATGATAGCCCAGAGACCAAACTGGGTGGGCTGCAGTTAGGGGCTTTTCCACTATAGTCCACTGGGCATACGTTTCATGATTCCTCATGGATACTTTATATTTTGACTATTGGATATCAGGTAGCTGGGCTTTAGCACAGTTGGTAAATCACCAGCAATAATAAGATCCACCAACTGAAAGGTTGCCATTTTGAAGCCCCGGATCAGTGTGAGCTCCCAACTGTCAGCCCAGCTTACTGTTTACTTAAGCAATTCGAAAACAGCTTAAGTTGTAAGTAGAGAAAATAGGTACTGCTAAAAACAAGTGGGGGAGACATTTTACAACACCATAAAGAAAAAAGATTAGAAAATGCCCTGTGACTAAAAGGAAGGAGAAAGTCCTGATGGCTCTTCGTCATAGAGGATAGAACAACAGCATGCCTCTGTGACTAGATTCAAGCACAACCTCCAAAGTGCCAAAAAGCAGGATGTCAACACAATATACCACTTTTCTGTTTTGTCTGTCTGTGTCCTGTCTATCAAAAATGGCATTGAATGTTTGCCATGTATGTGTACTGAGATCCGCCCTGAGTCCCCTTAGGGAGATAGGGCAGAATATAAATAAATAATAATAGTAATAATAATAATAATTATTATTATTAACAAACCCTATATTTTGACTATAACTGGTTTAGAAACACACCATAGAAAAGCATTGGAGGACTTCCTACTGGGGGAATGTTTTTCGAGTGTGTGTAAGCAAACTGGATATTGAACGGGATCATGCTGTACTTATACCACTGACAGTAGTATAAGCAGTAGTATAAGCAGGAATGATTTGTCTCTTTTTTGCAAATAACAATGGCTAAAGAGAACCAGCTTTGGGCAAATCACACACTTTGTCAAATAAAGACAAACATCTGAATAAATCTTGCCAATAAAAGCCATATGACAGAGGTGTTGTAAGTCGCATTTAGCTTGAATGCACATAATAACAGTACAGTAAGGTAAGGGTAAAGGTTTTCCCTGACATTAAGTCTAGTCATGTCCGACTCTGGGGAGTGGTGCTCATCTCCATTTCTAAGCCAAAGAGCTGGCATTGTCCGTAGACCCTTCCAAGGTCATGTGGCCAGCATGACTGCATGGAGCACCGTTACCTTTCTGTAAAAGCAGTACTTATTGATCTACCCACATTTGCATGTTTTCGAACTGCTAGGTTGGCAAAAGCTGAGGCTAACAGCAGGTGCTCACCCCGCTCCCTGGATTCAAACTGCCAACCCTTTGATCAGCAAGTTCATCAGCTCAGTGGTATTGGGGTACAGTAATACCCAAATAATCACAGCTCCTACATCCATGGTTTCGTTTACCCATACCTGGGAGAAATGGTCTTTCTGGGAATAGGCTTGGTCCTCTGCAATGTTATGGCATGCTGGGATCAGAAGTCAGGTAATTTAATGGTGTTCAGTCATATCTGTGGTTTGAAATAACTGTGGTTTGGCCAGGAATGTATCTTCCCACAGGTGCAGGAGTCTTACTCTATACACTTGAACAGATTCAGCACATGAGTTCTTTCCTGCTGCTGGTTATTTGGGGGATGTTTTCTTCGAGAAGCTTGAAACTTGCGCATTCATGCATACAAAATAGCTGTCTAGTATTATATAAAGTACATTGCTGAAAGCCAGTGAGGAAAAATGTTGCCCCTAACCATGGCACTTAGGGAAACAGACGAGGGGAGAAGCTTTATTACAATGCTATCAGTTGATGGACTCCAGTTTTATTACTTAGCAGATGTCACAAGAGGAGCGAAACAATTTACGAGTTCTTGGGATTCTGCCACACGCTTGGAGTTGGGAGACTTGGCTGGAAACTCCTAGGGGAGAAGCCAGTATATCGCTTGGACAATAGCGACACCTACTGGCACTGAAGAGAAGGAGCCCGATTGCTGTACAGTACTGGAAAATGAACGCCTTCTCAAAGATAAAGATACAATGATAATCAATGATCATCAGTTGTTTCAGTTTAATTGATTTGGTATCAATCGAAGAACACACAAAGAACCTTAATATATTTCAGTCAATTTAACATATTCGGGAATGAAAACATGTACCGTATATACTTGAGTATAAGCTGAGTTTTCACCCCTTTTTTAACGGCTGAAAAAGCCGTTAAAACAATTATTGTTGTTATTGTTATACTTTTTTATTTTACTCTATTTATTATTATCATCATTACATTTACATTATTTTACTCTATTATTATTACATTTATTACTTTACTGTATTGTTGTTACATTTATTATATCACTCTATTATTATTACATTTACATTATTTTACTCTATTATTATTACATTTATTTTTCTCTGTTACAATTATTGTTATTACATTTCCATTATTTTACTGTATTATTATTATTACATTTTTATTTTACTCTATTATTATTAGAAGGTTACATAAGAACATTTACATTGAAGAAGGTTAGAATAAAAGTGTAATCAGAGTTGGACTGTCTTATCTTTAATTACAATTTTATGTAAATATTGAAAAACCTTTAACCTACTGATGCCTTATTTTCATGTCAGGAGTGACTTGAGAAATCTCTGGTGTGAGAGAATTGGCCGTCTGCAAGGATGTTGCCCAGGGGACGCCTGCATGTTTGACGTTTCCTGTTGGAAGCTTCTCTCATGTCCCCGTATGGGGAGCTGGAGCTGAAAGAGGGAGTTCAACCTGCTCTGCTTGGATTCAGACCTGTTGAAAATTTACGACTTCATCCCACAATTGGGGGAAGTGGGTGGACTCATCTTTTTGTGTGTGATGTTTCATGATGTTTCATGGAATTGCGTCTTCAAAGACCTCTTTCACACAAGATCTCTTCCTCCCCTTTCTAGTTCAACTATTTCAAGGATACCCGCACACTTTTAACAATAGGTACCCTTTTCGAGACAACACTTCCCATGCAGTTGTTCTCCTGCACTAAAAGAGATAGGTATCCTTTCCTTTTCCAGACACCACTTGCCATGGGATCGTTCCCCTTAAACCCCAACACTAAAGGAGATAGCCACACTTTTAAAAACACGTCTTTTAATGGGCCCGGCAGTAATGGAAACAGAAGGGGCATGAGCAGACTGCCCACATGAACGCCCAGACTGAAACATCACAAAGTAATTGGACAAATCCGCCACTTCCCTTCATGAGGGAAACTACCCCTTATAAGCAGTTCTATGTGCAGAGAAAGAAATGAAGTTGATTTCTGCCCATATTTGAAATCCTCCCATTTCTAAAAGGTAAAGGTAAAGGTTTCCCCTGACATTAAGTCTAGTCATGTCTGAATCTGGGGGTCTGGTACTCATCTCCATTTCTAAGCTGAAGATCCAAAGTAAACTCAAAAGGAGCACAAAAATCATATGATTATAGTTTGTATTTTCACTATATCAGTATTACTAGCTTGGGGTGCCCGGGTTTTTTGAGAAACGTATTAGTTGGTCTGTAGTTAGGCATGTAGCCAGGGGGCTAAGGGGCTTCAGCCCCGAAATTCTCAGGGTGGTCTGCGAAAAGGCCTTACTGGTACATTATTTAAACTGTTATGCTTATTCATATCATGATCTGATCACCATGCTCATTATATCCCACATTAATGGGGTTATTGGGATAACAATACAAAAGGTTTGCTAGGATAGACCCTCTTCCACCCAGTCTCAGCCCCCCCGCCCGAACCAAACTCAGCCCCCCCGTCCCCGAAACAAAATCCTGGCTACGGCCCTGTCTGTAGTAGTTATTGATGTGGCTCACAGTGGTGTCAGGAAGTTAGTGAAGGTACTGTGAGTCCCATCGTCCATGGTCAAACATCCTCCAAACAGCACCAGGATGTAGAGTGGGTCATGGAGGCTCTATCTGGGAAGTGTGGCCTTGATCCCTTATTATAGGGAGTTGCAGTGGTATCCTGAAATTACTGAAGGTACTGCAAGTCCCATCATCTGTGGCCCACCCACCTCCAAACAGCACCAGGACGTAGAGTGGGTCATGGAGGCTCTGTCTGCCAAGTGTGGCCTTGATCCCTCATTATTGGGAGTAGCAGTGGTATCCTGAAATTACTGAAGGTACTGCAAGTCCCATCATCTGTGGTCCACCCACCTCCAAACAGCACCAGGACGTAGAGTGGGTCATGGAGGCTCTGTCTGCCAAGTGTGGCCTTGATCCCTTATTATTGGGAGTAGCAGTGGTATCCTGAAATTACTGAAGGTACTGCAAGTCCCATCATCCGTGGTCCACCCACCTCCAAACAGCACCAGGATGTAGAGTGGGTCATGGAGGCTCTGTGTGCCAAGTTTGGTTTTGATCCATCATTATTGGGAGTTGTAGTGGTATCATGAAATTAATGAAGGTACTGCAAGTCCCATCATCCATGGTCCGTCCTCCTCCAAACTGCAGTAGGATGTAGAGTGGGTCACTGGGGTTCTGTGTGCCAAGTGTGGTTTTTATCATTGTTTGTCAGGGGCCGCAGTGGTCTGTGGGAACAGAGGGTTGAGAAAGTACTAGAAATCCCATCATCCATTGTCAGTCCTCCCCCAAACCTCACCAGGATGTGAAGGCAGTCATGGGGGTTATGTGTGGCAAGTGTGGTCTCGATCCGTAATCTGATGAGGGTCGCAGCGGACTTGGGAAGTGAGTAGAGGTACTTTAAGTCCCATAATCCATGGTCCGCCCTCTTCCAAACTGCACCAGGACATAGAGTGGGTAATGGGGGCTGTGTGTGCCAAGTGTGGTTTGTATTAATAATAATAATAATAATACTTTAATATTTGTGAGTCGCCCTCCACCGGCGGTGCTCCGGGCGACTTACAACAGTTAAAACCCTAGGGTGAACAATGTACAACAGTTTAAAAACATGGAATATGAACAGGAGGGGTGGCTCAGGTAGTCCAGGGTGCCGAGCCAGTCCCGAACGCTAGGCGGAAGAGCCAGGTCTTCAAGGCTGGCCGGAATCCAGATAGAGTCGGAGAGGCTCTGAGGGTGGGCGGCAGTGAGTTCCAAGTCGAAGGGGCCGCGACGGAGAAGGCTCTCCGCCGAGTTTCCGCCAGTCTAGCCTCCCGCACTCCAGGGGTAGTCAGGCGGTCACCGTTGATGGAGCGTGCTGGCCTCTCGCTGCATTGGGCCGTCAGCCGGTCACTCAGATAGGAAGGCCCAATGTTGTGCCGGGCTTTAAAGGTGAGCACCAGGAGTTTGTAAAGGGCTCTGAACTCTAGGGGCAGCCAGTGAAGTTCTTTAAGAATGGGGGAAATGTGATCCCTCACTGATGACCCAGTAATGAGTCTGGCTGCGGCGTTATGGATACGTTTCAGCCTCTTAGTTGTTGTCTGGGGGAGGCCCACATATAGGGCGTTGCAGTAGTCGAGGCGTGAGACGACAGTGGCATGGACCACTGTTCTCAAGGCCTCTGGTGGAAGGTAGGGAGCCAGCCGACGGGCCCTACGGAGATGGAAAAAGGCGCCCTTAGCTGCAGCCTGGATCTGGGCCTCCATCGTGAGATTTTCGTCTAGGATCACTCCCAGGCTTTTCACCGCCGGGGCTGGAGCCAGGGACTCGCCCTCGAAGAGTGGAAGTGGTCCTTTTAGGTGGCCACAGTGGTCTGTGGGAACCAAAGTGTTGGAAGTACTACAAATCCCATAATCTGTGGTCCATCTCCCCCAAACCGCACCAGGACGTAAAGGGAGTCAGGGGGGTTATGTGTACGAAGTTTGGTGCAGGTCCATCACCTGCGTTGGTCGCTGTGGCCTGTGAAAGTGGCAGCCAATCAGAACGCTGCCACATACAAACATACAAACATACATAAAAACTTTCTGCTTTATTGTATATATATATATATATATAGAGAGAGAGAGAGAGAGAGAGAGAGAGAGATTGTAAGGCACAACATGATAGCTAAGAGTAGATCTCAATCTTTCAACATATAACTCATGTATATAAATTCATATAATTGTTTGAAATTACTTACACACAGGTAAGTGGCGACGCAAAGTTCTACAGACGAATACTGAGGAAATTCCTCTAGTCGTGGTTCCATTGGAGAATCCCTGAGCGTTCAAAAAACTTAAAAGTTCCAGTTGGAAACAATGTTCCCCAAATCAGTCAAAGTTCAATCAGTAATCCACTGTTTGGCTATATTCCTGATGCTCAATCCGGTTAATGATCGGGTCAATGCCCATGCGGGATCGTTTTGCCTGGAAGGGCTTCTTTGGGACCGGGGATGGTGTCTTAAATGGAACGTGTTGAGCGTCGCGGCTTGGTTGCACTATTAGAAATACATTTATAAACATAATCCAATTATAATAATGCAATATTGCCCCCAAGGGAACTACCTGGGGCCCTTTCATCGTCGGAAATACATACCTTCAAAATAATAGATAAATGTTCTGGCGAATGCCTGGCAATACAATTAATAGGTGAATATATCCTGGCAAATGCCTTGTAAGTTGAAGATCCAACCTTGTCCATAGGAACCTCGTAGGTCATGTGGCCAGCATGACTGCACGGAGAGCTGTTACCTTCCCGCTAAGGTGGTACCTATTGATCGACTCACATTTGCATGTTTTCAAACTGCTAGGTTAGCAGAAGCTGGGCCTAACAGTGGGAGCTCACCCAAGGGGCTCCTCCTTCTATTTCTACACACTGCAGATTTTAGATTTGGGCATGAGTTTGGGATAAGGACAAGAAAGATGTCAAGCCCATCACAATGTGATATCTTTCAAAATCAAATTACTGCCATCGGACTTGGCACACCCATCCATATTTCACAGATGGAAACGTAGTGTGTGTTCAAGATGGCAAAACGTATTAATGAAGAAGGTCAGACAAGCTAGGAGAGAAGGACAAGATTTTGCTCCCTCCTCTCCCTCATGGCGAGTTGAGAGCAACGTGTTTTTATACTTTGAACGTAATTTTCAACAAATGAAAGGAAGTGCAAAGAGGGAAATAAGAGGAGGAAAAGTCCACAGACATTTTCTTTTGTTGCCATTTCTCCCATCAGATGTAACCTGCACAATGGTCAGAGATTATGGCAGTTGTGATCCAAGACTGCATGATGGCTTCAGTCTTGAATGTCTCCCTGGACTTCCAGGTTGATTTAAAGACCCAGGTAACAAAATACAGTCGGCTCTCCACTTGTGCAAGCTCATCATTATCTATGCTCAAGATTTTGACATCACTCTGTGATACTTCACACAGTGAGGAGAAGCCTGGGACCATCCATAAGTAAAGTCTGTGTTTTCTGAATATGATTGCTCAGCTGAATAATAATGTGACTAAAGTTGGTTTTCTTCATCCAGCTCTTGTTAGTGACTAACAATTCCAAACACCAGCATGTCCATTGGGATAGCTTTGACTGTGTATTCCTGCATTGCAAGAGGTTGGAATGTATGGACTTTATGGTCTCTTTCATGTCTATGCCCTTGCCTAGTAGGGGGAATAGATGTTTGAGGGAAGATTTAGAGTGGTAAAAGGATATAAAATAAAGGATTAACCAATTCCTTTCCACAATTTTTTGCATCCAACCTGAATCTAAGAAAAATGCAAGAGTAAAACAAGCGCTTTGCCAGAGTTTGTACCATTTGCAAGCCAGATTTTTCTTAAGATACTATATGTCACCCTCTTGTGGGCAGAGAGGAGAATTAATGAAAAATTGAGATGAAGAGGAATTTATGCTCTTGAACCAGACCCTAGCACTAAAATAGCCTGAAAAGAATCCTAGTATAAGAGGGAATGTTTACATTATTTGCCAATGGCCTTCCCCAAATACTACTTTTATCAGAGTGGGGTTTAAGCTTCAGATAGGGAGAAAGCTTTTCAGAATTATTTTCTTGGAGACCCCTTGTCAAAATGTACAAAGTAAATCCTGAATAAGAAAAACAATTCAATATTTCTCAGACAATATGTTGGTGACAAATCCCTGCTATATTTGAAGCCATTTATATTGATCAGATCCAGTGGTTTTTTTTCACTTTTCCATTTCTCTTCCACACATTTTTCCTGGATCTTAACCAGGGCTGACTTTTCAAAACTTGGATTCATATTTAAATGGATACAACACTAAGATCGGAATGGCCAGAGCACAATAACTTTTTGGTTGAAATGAAAAATAGCACACCTGAACATCGCTGCAGTCCTGCTGAACTCAGTTGCAAACTATATAGAGTGGATCTTTTGATAGCAATTTATTGATCAAAATACAGAAAACCTTTTACATTAGCTAGAGTTAGGAGTGTGGGTTATTCTTGTTTATTCGTTCAGTTGCTTCTCACTCTTTGTGACCTCATGGACCAGGCCACGCCAGAGCTCCTTGATGGCCATGCCCCCCCCCCCAATCTTCAAAGTCAAGACAGCCACTTCAAGGATAACATCTATCCATCTTGTCCTTGGTTGGCTCCTCTTCCTTTTTCCTTCCATTTCCCCCAGCGTCATTCTCTTCTTCAAGCTTTCCTATCTTCTCATTATGTGTCCAAAGTGCTTTTTCTTTGCCTCTAATATCCTTCCCTCCAGTGAGCAGTCGGGCATTATTTCCTGGAGTATGGATTGGTTTGATCTTCTTGCAGTCCAAGGCACTCTCGGAAGTTTCCTCTGGATCATGAGTGTAGGACCTCCATGAAAAAACTCTGATTATTTTAAACCCAAGAGGACACCTCTCTAGCAACTACTAAGTTCTCCAGAATGACTCTATAACAGGCATGGGTAAACTTAGGCCCTTCAGGTTGTTAGCAACTGTGGGAGTTGTAGTTGCCTGCTCTACAGTCAATGCCTGCTGAAGGAATAACAATTGTCCAGAGAAGTGTCCCCTTTAGGAATCTCTAGCTCCTCAACAGGACTTCTGATGGAGTTTGATCATAATGTCACAGTACAGGCATGAGAAATTCTAGAGATAGCATCTTAATCAAATTTGTGGATAATCAAATTCATATGCTGAACTTACAAACATGCAGGGCCAACTGTGTTTGGAGCTCACACCATCCAACAGCCTTGAATCAGTGAAGATACCCACTGCTTGGTCTTTGCAATCCCAGTTTCCAGAAGTACTTCTACAACTCCCACATTTCCTTCCTCTTGTCACATTAGCCACATTTGCCATCTCCTTGCCATACGTACCATGGTTCAATAGACTGTGTGCCCCTAATTACTTCCTTGATAGTAAAGAGAAGCTTCTATTGAAGGCATCCTTTGAAATATAGGAATTCCAGAAGTGCACTTTGCTCCCTCTCAATTTTCCCCCCTTGCAGGCACGCAGTTTCCCCACTTTGAATAGTATTATTCACATTACCCCTAAAATAACATCAATACTGAGAAGAAGCATTCCTGATATGTATGTACACTATGTGTATAAAAATCCTCCTGTTTACTCTAGATTTGTTTGGAAATCCCTTATATTGTAAGTTTAGTTTTACTGTACAGAGTACAGAACCTCCCCCCCTTTACTCCATTTCCTTTTGTTTTGCTCAGTGCTCTGAATGTGTGCCAGGGCTGTACTATCTATTAAGAAGGAAACTGTACCTGTCAGCATTGGGAGAGATTTACTAGCTACTTAATCTAAGGCAGTCTTCTGCAGAACAGTGTTTCATTTACATTACCAATGCAACTGTTCATACTCGAAAGCAAGCCCTATTTTGCCCAGTGGGACTTTGAATCATAGAGTTGAAGAGACCACAAGGGCTCTCCCTTCCAACCCTAATCTGATAGGCAGGAATAAACAATCAAAACCCTTTGGCAGAGAAGGCTGAAGATCTCTCCGTCTGTTCTCTTCCTTTGTGGTTACCCCCCCCCCCCAAAGTATTCAGTGTTGGCCATGTAGGTAATATGCCAAGTTTGGTGCAGATCCATTGTGGACTGGGTTCAGAGTGCTCTTTGATTGTAGGTGAACTATAAATCCTAGCAATTACAACTCCAAAGTGTCAAGGTCTATTTTACCCAAACTCCACCAGTGGTCACATTTGGGCATATTGAGTATTTGTGACAAGTTTGTTTCAGAGCCATCATTGTTTGAGTCCACAGTGCTCTCTGGATGTAGGTGAACTACAATTCCAAAACTCAAGGTCAATGCCTACCTTTAAAGCCCTTTACGGTTCTGGCCCAGCTTACTTGCCCGAATGTATCTCCCCTTATGTCCTATGTCAAAATTTACGATCTTCTGGGGAGGCTCTGCTCTCGATCCCACCCTCGTCGCAAACACGTTTGGTGGGGACGAGGGACAGGGCCTTCTCGTTTGTGGCCCCTCGCCTGTGGAACTCCCTCCCCAGCAAAATAAGGGAAACTTCTTCCCTCCTTTCCTTTAGAAAAAACCTAAAGATGTGGCTTTGGGACCGGGCGTTTGGTTGATGTGGGGCCGTGGACGGACAATTGAATAATGACAAGATTATGGAGGAGGACTGTGGATTTGGTTTGGGCAGCCTATGAGAGCAGAACGGGGATCATATTAGTTAATTATGGATATTTGATTGTTTTAATCTGTTTTGTGGTATTTTATGATGTGTTGTTGTTTTGTCTCTTGTGTACGCAGCCTCATAAGAACACAAGAACATAAGAAGAGCCATGCTGAATCGGGCCTCAGCCCATCTAGTCCAGCATTCTGTGTCACACAGTGGCCCACTAGTTGTACACAGGGATCTCTAGCAGAAAGGAGGGCAAAACCTCACCTGCTCCCGACCCCCACAACCAGGACCCGGGGAAATCCTGCCTGCCTCCATCAACACAGAGGTGGCACTTGGATGTCCATTTCAGTAACTACTGATTCCCTTGGTATCCATGAGTCTGTCTAATCCTGCCTTGAAGCTGTCCAGGCTGACAGCTGTCACAACCTCCTCTGGAAGTGAGTTCCATAACCCAATGACCCTCTGGGTGAAGAAATATTTCCCTTTATTAGTCCTAACTTTCCTACCTTGGAGCTTCAGGGAGTGCCCCCTAGTCCTAGTGTTGTGTGACAGAGAAAATATTTTTCTTTATTCACCTTTTCTATCCCATGCATGATTTTATACACTTCGATCAAGTCACCTCTTAAACGCCGTCTTTCAAGGCTGAAAAGACCAAGGCGTTGCAACCTGATTTCATAAGGGAGCTGCTCCATCCCTTGGATCATTCTTGTTGCCCTTCTTTGTACCTTTTCCAGTTCCGTTATATCCTTCTTGAGGTGCGGTGACCAGAATTGTACACAGTACTCAGATGTGGCCTCACCATAGATTTGTAGAGAGGTAATACAACATTTGCCGACCTATTTTCGATTCCCTTCCTGATCATGCCAAGCATAGAATTTGCTTTTTTCACTGCTACTGCGCACTAGGTTGACATCTTCATTGAGCTGTCCACCAAAACCCCAAGATCCCTTTCCTGGTTTGTCTCAGAAAGCTTTGATCCCATCAGTTGATAAGTGTATTTGGGGTTCTTTGCCCCGATGTGCATGACTTTATACTTGTTTAGGTTAAAATGCATTTGCCACTTTGTTGCCCATTCACTCAATTTCGAGAGATCTTTCTGGAGCTCTTTACAGTCAGTTTCATTTTTAACTACCCTGAACAGTTTAGTGTCATCTGCAAACTTTGCTATCTCACAATTTACTTCTACATCCAGATCATTTATGAATAAATTAAAAAGTAACGGTCCTAAAACTGAACCTTGGGGTACGCCACTTCTCACCTCTTTCCATCCAGAGAAGTGTCCATTTATTACCACCCTTTGTTTCCTACAGTTTAGCCAGGTTCCAATCCAGGACAAGACCTGTCCCCTGATTCCATGGCTGAAGAGCTTATTTAGGAGCCTTTGGTGAGGGACTTTGTTTACCTTGACTTTTGAAAGTCAAGGTAAACAATATCGACTGGGTCCCCTTTATCTATGTGTTTATTTACACCCTCAAAGAATTCTATCAAGTTAGTAAGACATGATTTGCCTTTGCAGAAAACATGTTGATTTTCCTTCAGCAATGTCTGTTCTTCTATGTGCTTAGTAATTTTTTCTTTAATAATGGTTTCCATCACTTTGCCTGGAACTGAGGTTAGACTAACTGGCCTATAATTTCCTGGATCACCCCTGGATCCTTTCTTGAAGATTGGAGTTACATTTGCCTCCCTCCAGTCCTCGGGTACAGTGCCTGATCTTAGAGAAAGGTTATATATTTTGGCTAGAATTTCAGCAATTTCACACTTGAGTTCCTTAAGAACTCTGGGGTGGATGCCATCTGGCCCTGGTGATTTGTTGACATTTAGTTTAGTAAGGCATGTGAGAACATCTTCCTTGTTTATCTCTATCTGGTTTAATTCATTTAATTCCCTCCCTGAAAAAACTGACTCAGCTGCAGGCATATGTTGTCTGTCCTCCTGTGAGAAAACGGAGGCAAAGAAGTCATTTAGCCGCTCAGAAATCTCCTTGTCTTCACTTATTGTCCCTTTCTTACCATTTTCGTCAAGTGGCCCAACTGCTTTTCTAGTTGGGTTTCTGCTTCTGATGTACTTAAAGAAGTTTTTGCTATTTTTTTTAATGTTCTTAGCTATATGTGCTTCAAAATCTCTCTTGGCTTTCCTGACGGTTGCTTTGCATTTAGTTTGCCAGAGCTTGTGTTCCTTTCTGTTCTCCTCAGTAGGAAGAGCCTTCCATTTCTTAAATGAGTTTTTCTTCTTTCCAATAACATCTTTTACTTCATTTGTAAGCCATACCGATGTCCTCTTGAACTTTCCCGGCCTCTTTCTTATTTTAGGAATGCATTTTAGTTCGGCTTGTTTTAAAGTATTTTTAAACAGTTTCCAAGTATTTTGGAGGGATTTGATTTTTTTTACTGTTCCTTGTAGTTTGTTCTTTACTATTTTTCTCATTTTGGTGAAATTCCCTTTGTGAAAATTTAAGGTCTCTGTGTTAGATTTCACTGACAGTTTGCTATCCAAACTTAAGTTGAAGGTTATTGTGTTGTGGTCACTGGTACCTATGGGCTCAGTTACAAGGACATCTTGAACGAGATCTTGTTCATTAGTTAGCACCAAGTCCAGGATCCCCTTTCCCCTGATTGGTTCCATGACCATCTGCTCAAGGGAATAATCTGCTACCATGTCGAGGAACCTCGTCTCTCTTTCATGCGTAGAACAAGAATTTAGCCAATCTATTCGGGGATAGTTGAAGTCCCCCATTATGACTAATTTATTGCTTTTTGAGGCCTGTTTAATTTCATTTTCCAGATAGCAGTCTGCCTCTGGAGTTTGGTTGGGAGGGCGATAGCAGATCCCTAATGCTAGATTAGTTTTTTGTCCTGGGACTTTTACCCACAATGTTTCTGTAGGTGAGTTTGAATTTTCTTGAAATTCTAATTCATGAGATTCTAGCTCTTCATTTATGTACAAGGCCACACCGCCACCGTTTTCCCTCTCCTGTCTTTCCTGTACAGTTTATAACCTGGAATTTTTGTGTCCCAATTGTTTTCCTCTGTCCACCAGGTTTCTGTTATGCCAATAATATCAATATTTTTTTCTTTGCCAAACATTCCAACTCCCTATTTTTGTTCGAAGGCTTCTAGCGTTTGCGTACAGACATTTATATTTATTGCTCTGATGCCCTTTCAACTTTGGCTGTTTATGAGAATTTGTAGAAGGCCTACCATGTCCTACCTCTTGACTACTTTCTATCTTTTCTGTTGACTCAGCTATTTGTGCGTAAATTTCATCCTCCATACTTGGCGTTTCACCCTCTCGAACCGGAATCTGCCCAGCTCCTGTCGACTTACCCCTAGGAATCAGTTTAAAAGCTGCTCTGAAGCCTTTTTAATATTAATTGCCAGCAGTCTGGTTCCATTTTCGTTCAGGTGTAACCCGTCCCTTTTGTAAAGGTTTGGCTTTCCCGAAAATGTCCCCCAGTTCCTAACAAATCTAAACCCTTCCTCTCGACACCACTGCCTCATCCACGCATTGAAGCTCCGGAGCTCTGCTTGTCTGGCTGTCCCTGCGCGTGGAACCGGTAGAATTTCCGAGAATGCTACCTTTGAGGTCCTGGACCTTAATCTTCTACCTAGCAACCTAAATTTGGCTTCCAGGACCATCCGTTTGGCCTTCCCAATGTCATTGGTACCGACGTGTACCACGACTGCTGGCTCCACCCCGGCACTATCTACCAGCCTATCTAGATGCCTCGTGATGTCCGCAACCTTTGCACCTGGCAGGCAATTTACCATGCGGTCCTCACATCCATCACAAACCCAGCTTTCTATGTTCCTGACAATCGAATCGCCCACTACAAGAAGCCCCCCTCCTACCACCCGTTGAGAAGTATCCTCGGTGCAAGAGGATATGGGCACATCCTCCGAGGAAGGGGTCCCAACTAAGGGAGCCGGTCCCTCTTCCTCAGACTGATGTCCTCCCTGCCGAAGACCCCCATTCTCCAAAGCAGCTGGAGGGCTGCTCAGAACGGAGTGGGATGCTCCTATTTCATCCCTGGAGATCTCTTCCTCCTGCCTCACTTCCTCTCTGTGCTTCTCCAGGTCTGCTACCTTGGCTTCAAGGGAAAGAACACGTTCCCTGAGAGCCAGGAGCTCACTGCAGTGAATGCACACCCAAGACTTCTGCCCAGCAGGCAGATAGTCATACATGTGACACTCAATGCAAAACACTGGAAAGCCCCCCTCCCACTGCTGGCTGACTACCTCCATTTCTTGTTTATATGTTTTTATAATTTGACTCCTTTATTCTAGATAATTTGACTTTTTTCCTTTTATAATTTGACTCCTTTATTCTAGATAATTTGACTTTTTTTTCCTTTTTGTAGATTTACTGTTTGTTATGGTCTTGATTAACTTTTTTACAAGTCTTTGGATATTTTTTTTAACTTGTTACAGGCTTATGTTGTATCGCGCACCAATAGGCGCGCGGGCTGCTAAAAAATACCTACTAGCAGCTGATACTAGAAGCTAAACAACAAATTTACCCAGGAACTTACCAGTGCTCCTTATTTTCTTATTTGCAAGTAGTCTGCTTTAAACTGCTCCTCACAGAGACAGTTGGCTGACTGTCTCTGTGTTGTCTTTTTGTTAGCCACCCTGAGTCCCCCTTTGGGGGTAGAGAAGGGCGGGTTAGAAATAAATGAAATAAATAAATAAATAATACCAAATCCTTTCAGTATTTTCTGTTGGTCATGGGAGTTCTGTGTGCCAAGATTCATTCAGTTCCATCATTGCTGGAGTTCAGAATGCTCTTTGATTGTCGGTGAACTATAAATCCCAGCAACTACAACTCCCAAATGACAAAATCAAACCCCCAACCCCACCAGTGTTAAAATTTGGGCATATCGGGTATTTGTGCCAAATTTGGTCCAGTGAATGAAAAATACATCCTATATATCAGATATTTGCATTATGATTCAAAACACTAGCAAAATTACAGTTATGAAGTAGCAACAAAATAATTTGATGGTTGGGGGTCACCACAACATGAGGAACTGTATTACGGAGTCACGGCATTAGGAAGGTTGAGACTGTCATAGGGCTTGTCTTCCAGACCTTTGACCATTTTGGTTGCCCATCTCTGGACACATTGCGGCTTCTCAATATCCTTCTTGAATTGTGGAGCCCAGAAATGGACTGAAGGAGGACAAATTCATCTACAAGAGGGAAATTCTTCAGTTTTTATGACTAGAAACTGCAAAACTATTGAGTCTCCATGTTGTTAATGTTCTGTTGTTAACATTCTGGTCCTCATCTACTCGTACTCTGTAGAAACATGCAGACAGTGGCTCAGTGTGTACAACCCTCTCTTGAAATCACAGAGAAAGAGATCTGGGTCATCAGCACATTAAAGTCACCTCACTCCAAATTTCCAAACGATCACCTCCAGAGGATTTATAAATAACACTGTTGACAGGATAGTACCTGAAGCACTGCTCTGTATAATTACCAAGATACTCTCATCCGTGCAACTTTCTTTAACCAAACCTCCCAGTAAGAGTGGCTTCACTGTGAAACACTATGTTTATCTTCCAACTCAACCAGAGAGAAGGCAATCCGGAAACAAAGAAAAGCACAGCAATGGCAAGGTGTAATTTTTAACAAACGGTGGGACATTAACCTCCCTCCCACTCCAGCCTATAGAAGACAACTCAATTCTATGCCTGTGTAGTATTACTAAATCCCAACGTAACAGCCCAATTTCACTCTGGAAACCCCTGGCATGCGACACCTTTCCTGCCTGGAAAACATGTATCATTCCTATGCAGGGTGTTTAAAATTTAAACATCATTAAATGCTCTGTTATCTTGAATCAAGAAATAACAGCTCTGGGATTTCTGTATTACCCACAGGTTTCCTAGCCCTAATTTCAAGACTTAAATCAGACTCAGAGAACATATTTTCCTCAGTCTTTCATTACCAGTTGCTCATAATGTTGGCAATTCCTAACGGGTTCAGCAATGCCCCCAACTCCATTTGTAAGATCTTTTAAAATAGTACAGTATGCAAGGGACTTAATTGGGGAGAAACAGAAGAAGAATGGTATGAGCTGGAAAAACATGAAAGTAGATTTAATTTAACTAAGAGTTGCTTCATGCACCGTATTTTAAATATTACATCACATAAAGCCTTATGTGTCTAATATATGTTTTCAAAATTTTATGTTTGTAACTTATGGCAACAGTGATGTAGGCATGCAGGAAAACAAAACGGCAGAGTCTAAGGCGATATTCACAGCAAGTGAGAGCAGAGGAGTAATAAAATTCTTGTTTCTGCAAGGAAAGTCCGCAAAGGATATTCATGGTGATATGTCACAGGCATTGGATCAATGCCCTTCATATTCTACAGTTAAGATGGTCCATTTCAGCACCAATTATGAGGAATGTCCTGGACAATCGAGAGTGGTTGTTGTTCCGGAGATCATTGATGCTGTGCACAACTTCATACTGGAAAATTGGTGAATTTCAGCTAAAGGAATAGCAGACAACATGGGGATTTCTTGTGAATGTGGTAGTGTCATTATCCATGAACATGTGAACATGAAGAAGCTCTCTGCAAAGTGGGTCCCCAAATGTTTTACAACGGATCAGAAAAGCATGTGGGTGAAAACTTCCCAGTCCATTTGTCAGTGTTTCCGGACTGGTAAGAACTTCCTGGATCGACTGGTCACTATGGATGAGACCTGGATTCATTTGTATGACCCTGAAACCAAGGAGCAGTTAAAAGAGTGGACGCACAGAGGTTCTCCTCATCCAAAGAAGTTCAGGATGCAAAAATCAGCCACTAAGGTGATGCCGTCTGTGTTCTGGGATAAGGAGGGCATGCTGCTACTAGACTACCTTCAAAATGGTTCCATCATCAATGCAAGGTATTACACTGAACTTTTGGACCAATTGAAGGCAGTTCTGAAGGCCAAAAGGCACAGTAAGGAATGTACAAAGGAATCTTGTTCCTGCAAGTCAACACCTCCGCTCACACAGCACAAGCGCCCATGACAAAATGGTGGAGCTAGGCTTCCAGCTGGTTGACCACCCACCTTATTCACCAAATCTAGCTCCCTCCAACTGCCATCTGTTTCCAAACCTGAAGGAACACCTCAAGGGTACCAAATTTCACACCATTTCTGATGCCATGGATGCTATGGATGACTGGTTTGAGGCACAGTACAGGAAAAAGGAATGTTGTTCCACATACACAAAGCAATACAGTGGAAAAGATAGCAGGGAGCCAGTCAAGGCAATGGCAATCTATGTATGGTAAACAAACAATAGAATTGTCTCTAGTAAATGCGACATATATTGTATTAATTCCTCATAGGTACAAAGAACATCATAAGTACAACATATCACAAATACATAGTATATCTCAGGTAAGTACCAACATTATAAATGAACGAAAATAATGGCGGTGAGCAAGCTCGCACAAGCGGCGAGCCAAGACGCCCGGGCTCAAACGAGGAGAGTCAATGGTAAATAATGCAGGCACAGGTCCCGGACGCCTCTCCCAACCCAGGGAATCTTCCAAATAATATCACAATATATAGAAAAGTCTCACGAAAATAATATTAGGGTGTGGGACGACCTTCTCTGGAAGTAATCTGATGCCAAACAAAGATGGCCATTTCGCGTTTGCTAACGCTTCCTCAGGGCTGACTGAAAATGAATGAAAAGTCTCTCGTGAATATTGGGTCCATTGGAGACGACTACAACTCCCAACTGGATTGTCCTGTGAACGGAGCGCCCTGAGGAAGCACTAGCAAACGCGAAACGGCCATCTTTGTTTGGCGTCAGAGTACTTCCAGTCATAGGCACCTCTCCAGACAGCCTTTTCCATCGGCTCGCCACCAGGACTGTTTCCAGCAATCCGTGAGTTCTCACACTCCTGACACTTTGAAAATAGACTGAATGGGATCTCCAGTGTGCTATCCCCCAAACAAAAACATTGTAACTATATGATGCGCATGAATGTTAGTGCTTGGGGAATGAATAATGAGTATGATATTTGAATGCTAACCTATGCAATACAGAATTTGATATGTTTATAAAAAAGATTTGTGTGTATATATGCTTTACATGAATGACACACAGTGAGCTACCCTGGTGATTGACATACAGGCATTAGTGTTATTGTGTTAGGTTGTTGCATAGTGAGATACTATTAGTATTGTGTAGACTGGTTTGAGGCACAACCAAGATCCTTCTTTTTGCAAGGCTTACAGAACTTGGAATATTGATGTGATAAGTTTGTTGATATCAGTGGAGAGTATTTAGAATAAATGTAAAGTTTCATCTTTCTATCTCATTTCGTTCTGGGTAAAGACTTATCAGCAGTTCCTCATATTTATACATATTTGTGCAAGTAAACAAACCAGAAACTTCTAAAAACAATAGCAGGAGGTGAGATTCCATCATGCTCTACTGTTATCTTCAAACCTAAAGGTCTGGAAAGGAATTCTTTGTGGAAACTGAACCCCAAAACTTTTCTTTCTTTAACTCAGTTTTTGGTAAATAACACAAATTTGGCAACTAAATAATCTGGCATGCAAAAAATACAGTGTTTTGTATGTGGGTGTTTTTTTCCTGAGTTTTTCTGAGAACTAGGCAGCTTTTTTGTACTGTGTGTGCCAATGAATACCAGGTGCTGGAGGCTGTATTTCGTGGGAAGGAAGTGGCCAAACCACCTCGGAGTATTTCTTGCCTAAGTAAACTCTATGAAATCCATGGGGTCACTAAAGGTCGACAAGGTACTTGGAAGGCATATCAACACACATGAAGGCTCAAAAATATAGTCGGACACATGGGGTTCATGCATTTGTCTTCTGTCTGGATTTTTAGGCAAGTTGGTAGTCTTCTGTGACTGGCTTTCTCCCTCCAGGGCCTATTAGTAAGATACCATTTTGTGTGGGTCCTGTGACAGTTTCTGAAATTATTAATAGCAACCAAAAAGATTAGCATCCTTTTCTCTTGATAATATTTATTCTTATTGGCAGTGACTGTTCAGTGTTCAGTCCATACTCCAGGAAATAATGCCTGGCTGCTCACTGGAGGGAAAGATATTAGAGGCAAAGATTAAGTACTTTGGTCACAAAATGAGACAACAGGAAAACTTAGAGAAGACAATGATGCTTGGGAAAATGGAAGGGAAAAGGAAGAGGGGCCAACGAAGGGCAAGATGGATGGATGGTATCCTTGAAGTGACTGGCTTGAATTTGAAGCAGCCGGGGTGACCACGGCTGACAGAGAGCTCTGCCGTGGCCTGGTCCATGCGGTCACAAACAGTCGGAAGTGACTGAATGAATAAATAACAACAACTCTAGAGTTATTTTTAAAAGATTTTATTTACATACATTAGCAACTTACAGTGTAAACAAACACATAGCCCACCACCAAGGCCTGAAAAAGTACCCCTTCCTTCGCCATATATTTATAAATCAAACATTAATCAAATGTCATATCCAAAATTCCTGAGGAACAGGGATATGTTGTTTTTCATTTTCACTCTCTAAAGAATATTTAATAAAGACTGACCAGTATACATCAAAATCTGATCTGTTAGATTCCCCTCATTTCCACTGATAGTTTATCATTTAAGGCTATGCTCCATACTTCCCTATACCATGCTTCCAGTGTAAGGTTAGTTACTATATTCCAATTCCTTGCGATTATAATTCTTGCCACTGTGAGTAAAATAATCACCAATTCTTTCTTTTCCATTTCTCAATTCAACTTTGTGGCATCCATTAGTAATACTAACCTAGTCCTATAATATTACCTATTTCGATAAATATATCATTCAAAAAACTCTTCACTTGGGGGCATTCCCACCATAAATGAAAATATGTCCCTTTGTGCATGCCACATCTCCAGCAGAGGTTGCTTTGCTTGTTATCCATCTGATCCAATAACTCCAGAGTTTGGAAGTGCTGTATATAGGGACTTTTCCAGCAAACAATCTGACTTGGTAATATTAATTTGCTTCTCACCCTGAAATTTAGAAACTGAGAGAAGGATGGATTGCAAATAAAGTCATAGTAGGCTTGGTAACTTCAGGTAGACATTGTCAAAAGGCAAAATAGCATATCCTCAAACATTTCACTAATGAAAACTGAGACATATGTGGCAAACAACATCAGAGTGTGGTCAAGATGACAAAAAGTATTTATGAGTAAGATCACACATGCTAGAAGAAGCTGCAGTGGTTTGTTTATGCCAGAGTATATAAGAAATGACTACTTTCACCCGAGTGTCAAACTCCAGAGAAGCCCCGAGATGGTTCTTGCCATCAGTCCAGGTCACTATGGAGGCAGGAGGAATCCTGACTGTCCACTGGCACCAAACTTGATTCGATGCTACTGGACAGCCACCCTTACCATTCCCCTCTTGTTCTCATAGCAGTAGCCATGGGGTGTCAAATGGCAGGTGGCTGTTGCTTGTTGTCTAGAGCAGTGTTTCTCAACCTTTTTTGAGCCGAGGCACACTTTTGACATTTAAAAAATCCCGGGGCACACCACCAACAAAAATGAAACAAAATGACACTCTAACACAGTAATACATATAGTTAATATGTTTTTAAAAGTATACACTCGGTGTGAAACCTGGGCCTGCTTCAATGAACACAACATAGATATCCTGGCAGAAATCAAAGAGCTTTCATGGCCAGAATCACCAGGTTGCTGTGAGGTTTTCAGGCTGTATGGCCATGTTCCAGAAGCATTCTCTCCTGACGTTTCAGTCACATCTATGACAGGCATCCTCAGAGGTAGTGAGCTGTTAGAAACTAGGCAAGTGACGTGTATATATCTGTGGAATAATGTCCAGGGTGGAAGAAAGAACTCTTGCCTGCTTTAGGCAAGTGCAAATGTTGCAAATGGCCATGTTGATTAGCATTTAATGGCCTTGCAACTTCAAAGTCGCTGCCTCGGGGAAGTGCACCTCCTGGCCCCCTCGCCCGTCCCCAATTTGGGAAGGGCGCGGGGGACAGGTGGAGACGCCTCCCTGAGGCAGCGAGGACCTTGCTGCCTCGGGGAAGTGCACCTCCTGGCCCCCTCGCCCGTCCCCAATTTGGGAAGGGCGCGGGGGACAGGTGGAGACGCCTCCCTGAGGCAGCGAGGACCTTGCTGCCTCGGGGAAGTGCACCTCCTGCCCCCTCGCCCGTCCCCAATTTGGGAAGGGCACGGGGGACAGGTGGAGACGCCTCCCTGAGGCAGCGAGGACCTTGCTGCCTCGGGGAAGTGCACCTCCTGGCTCCCTCGCCCATCCCCAATTTGGGAAGGGCGTGGGGGACAGGTGTAGATGCCTCCCGCAGGCCTCGATGGCTCGCGGGGGAAGCTTTTCGCCCAGCTCTCGCGTCCTTCCGACTTTGGAAGGGCACGGGGGCCAGGAGGAAAAGCCTCCCCCAGCCCGGCGCCCTCCCGCTCCTCCAACCCTCTCCTCTCTCACACACACAAGACCTCAGAGCCCGCCTCACCCGGTAGGCCCGGATCCGCCTCCGCTCGCTTGGCCTCCTCCTCGAAGCAGCAGCAGCAGGAGGGGGAAGAAAGGCGGGGGGAGGGGACGTTTTCACGGCACACCACGTGCTCTCGTACGGCACACTGGTGTGCCGCGTCACACAGGTTGTCAATGACTGGTCTAGAGTGACATCAGTCAGGGCACCAATGTAAGTGGAAGAGAAGGAAGCAACCCCCTCTGTTCCACTTCCCTTTTCTGATCTCCCTTTTACCCTGATGTCATCCTAGGTGATGAGTAATTGCCACCAGCCATTTCACATGAGGTGGCTAACTCAACAAAAATGGGGGTGACATCCTCAAGACTGGGAAATACAGGATGACCATGGAACGACCTGCCAGCAGAGCTCTGACAGCTAGATCAGTCGTCAGAATTTAAAACAGGTGAAAACCTGTTTCTTCCAGCAGGCCTACCCAGACAAATTTTAATGACAAATTTTAAACTTCCATTCTATGGCTAATTTTTGTTTTGTGTATTTTAATATGTATTTCATGGAAATACGTTTTTATATTTGTATTCTACAGAGTGTTTTTAAATGATCATGTGCTTTGATTCTGTGTTTTAGCAATGTTGTAACCCGCCTCGAGCTATGAGGAGAGGTGGGTAAGAAATAAAATAATAACAATAATTGTTATTATTAACAACAAGATTAGTACACAGCAAACAAGACCATTATGCTGTCTTTTGTATTGGATCACACGTCGGACACTTCCCAAGTGTCTAGGACTATGTGATCTATCAGCAAATAATGCGTGCAGATCCAAGTAAGGTAGCCTTTTGCAGCTGATAGATGGTAATTTTGTCAGCACCAATTGTTTTCAAGTACTGGCCAAGGCCTTTAGGCACTGCACCCAGTGTGCCAGTCACCACGGCGACCACCTTCACTGGCATGTGCCAGAGTCTTCGCAGTTTGATCTTTAAATCCTCATATCATGTAAGCTTTTCCAGTTGCTTCTCATGAATTCTGCTGTCACCTGGGATTGAAACAGCAACAATCCATATCCCGCCCCCAATGATTGTAAGGTCAGGAGTATTGTGCTCCAAAACTCTGTCCCAGATTAGTTTTACGTGTTCATTTTGTGCAACTTTTTCATGCTTTTTCAGTTCTTTCTCACAGGCAAATGGTATTTGTTGCACAAGTTCCTTATTATTATTCAGTTGTGGCCATTTCCATCTTAGAACTGGTCCAACGGTACGTGGGCCTGAAGTTGGGGTTTGCTCTGTATGCATGGGAAAATTCCACAACACCATACAACCTTTCTTAATGCAGTTTAAGGCCACATTAACCTGAATTATTTTTGGGATAAAGCATTCATGTACATATGCCCTCAGATTCAATGACTAAATTATGCTGAGGACAAGGGAAGAAATTAAGAGCAAGAGAGCAAAACTGGGATGTTTAATAAGCAGCTGAAAATGAGGGACATTTGGAGGGTCTTAAAAAGGGATATCGATCTGTATCATGCAGGGTAAACTTTGGCTCTCCGGGTGTTTTGGACTCCAACTCCCACAATTCCTAACAGCTGGAATTGTGGAAATCGAAGTCCAAAACACCCGGAGGGCCACAGTTTGCCCATGCCTGATGTAAATACTGGGAAAAGTCAGGTACCAGAAATCAACATGTTTCAGAAAAAATAGCAATCACTGCAGTTGTTTTTGTACATGATGTTTGTTTGAAACTCAAGTCAAATTCTACTTAATGGGTAAGTTGGAAGGTTATCACAATACTTGCAAAGTTCTTATTGAGCAGCAATAAGAAGAAAGAGAACATCACACATGTGTCTTTCTTTATGTTGGAGCCGGGCCTTAGGTACCTCCCTGTGATAAGCCCATGGCGTGTGGTGTGCAGGTGCGCTTGTTGATTCCTTTCTCACTGGCATTTCAGCAAGCCATTTGGGAGCCCTGGAGATTTCCAAGCACACCTTTTGGGTGAGAGGGGAGGCAATAAACTCATTAGCAGGGGGGATGCTTTTACTCCAGGTTGTTCTCTCTCCCCCTCCCTCTATTCCATTTCAGACGTGAGTGTGCATTTCTTTTCTCCCTGGCCTGTACTTGGAGCCTCCTGTTCGCTCTCGCTCTCAGCCCTACCTGCCTGAAAGCCTCTCCTCCCCAGAGCTCCCGTACCACACCTGCATGCAAGAACTCGATAAGAAATTCCTGTGGTGATAAAAAGTGCTCTGGGGTCAGAGTTCTAGTGGTAAAATTAATTGTTCAGAGACCGCCTGTCCCAAGCCATCTATAAAAAAGAGCATAATTTACTGCCTGCGATACCACCTGTGTGGCGCAGCTGTCTCAATCACTTTCCTGATGCAGAAAATGTGATATTCAGGAGAGGTTTGATTTGGGTTAAAGCCATGCTCTTTGGAGGTTTTGTTTTTCACCTAATTGGAAACATCTACAGTTCTTCTGCCAAAGCGCTGCGTGCGTGAGCCAACCTGGCCAAGAGGGGCCCCTCGCCTTCGACGCATGAATCACCAGCAACGATGAGCCTGTCCCAGGACAGGGAAAGGCAGCGAGAGAAAGAGAGGGAGAGCTCTGCTTATCACTTAGAAATAGTAGCAAACAGCAGGATACCCAGGCTGACAGCTTCTTGAGGCAGATCCAAAAACTTGTCATTGGGCCTCCAATTCCTAAAATGATTTTTATGAGACAGGGAGATATAGAGCCAGTGGTGTGTAAGCCATCATTCCAGCAAGGCATCTTCTTGCACAGATGTGTAGCCTTGACCTCCATTTATAGCAGGGCAAATAGCAATGATGGGGCAGGTTTACGTCAGCTTTCTCCACCACCATTACCTAAATTCCATTGTATTGAAAATGCCTTTTGTCCAGCAAAAAGTCCAAATGGCAAGGCTTCATGTAGATTGTCAAGAACCGACAATCTACTCTAACTTTTTGTCAAGAGAGATGGATTCTTAGATTTGTACACATTCAAGTCCATCATGGAATCATAGAACCATAAATTTGGAAGAGACCTCATGGGCCATCCAGTCCAATCCTCTGCCAAGAAGCAGGAAAATCGCATTCAAACTACTCCTGACAGATGGCCATCAAACCTTGGTGAAGGCATCCAAAGAAGGAGCCTTCACCACACTCCACAGCAAAGAGAGGGAGAGGGGGGGAGAGTGGGGAGGGAGGGAGAGGGAGAGTTCGACCGTTGAACTGCTTTCACGGTTAGGAAGTTCTTCCTCATGTGCAGGTGGAATCTCCTTTATTGTATTTTGAAGCCATTGTTCCTTTGCATCCTAGTCTCCGAGGCAGCAGAAAGCCAGCTTGCTCCCTCCTCTCTATGACTTCCTCTCACATATTGATGTCATGTCTCCTCTCAGCCTTCTCTTCTGCAGGGTAAACATGCACAGTTCTTTCAGCTGCTTCTCATAGGGCTTGTTCTCCAGACCTTTGATCATTTTAGTCGCCCTGCTCTAGACACATTCCAGCTTGTCAACATCTCCCAGGACTGCGGTGCTCAGAATTGGTGTCATGCCCCAGCCTGACTCCATAGCCAAACCAGATAGAAGCCATGTTAAATCCCAGTCACCAGCCAAGTCTGAGAGAGAACCTTTGCAGAGGCCTCCAAGTCAGCCAGCAGTCAAGGCCAGACGCAGCCTTCTTTCTTCCCAAACTGATAAGAAATTCTCGCTTCCCCCCTCTTCTCCAGGTGCAGCCACTAATGGGCTGAAATATTTGCCTTCCTCGGGAGGCTTGGGAAAGTCAGGCCCACAAACTGTTCCTGAGAAAGAGTTGCGCTGAAGTCAATGCCTCCGAGGCCAAAACAATGGGGGACCTATTTAAGCTGCTTCCCATTGGCGCTCGGGATCTCGTGCCAACGTTAAGCTTTCCTTGTCAAGCTCCACGGAACTCAAGTTCAGGACCAGGCCGCAGAGCCTCCACGTTATGGGCTCAAGTATTCAGCCAAGCCATCATTTGCCAAGGACTTATCCCGGATTTTAGCCCATTGGGGTTCAAGACTGTTGCTTCAGTTAGTGGATCTTTGAACTCTTTTAGAACTATTGCCTTGCAATACTCGGATGCTGGGAGCATCAGTGGACTATAGTTTTATCTCTTTCCTTTTTCTACCTATTCTAAATAAAGCATTTAATCACGGCTGCTTCGTGGTGGTTTACTGAGGAATCCTCCAGGTCTAGGTTGCAACACTTCAACACAGTATTCCAGATGTAGTCTGACCAAGGTAGAATAGAGGGGTAGCATGACTTCCCTGGATCTAAACACTATACTCCTATTTATGCAGGCCAAAATCCCATTAGTTTTTTAAGCTGCTGCATGACATTGTTGGCTCATGTTTAACTTGTTGTCCATGAGGACTCCAAGATATTTTTCACACATACTGCTCTCGAGCCTGGCGTCCCTCATTCTGTATCTTTCCATTAATTTTTTTTCTGCCTAAATTGAGTATTTTGCATTTGCCTATGTTGAACTTCATTGTGTTATTTCTGGCCCATCTCTCTAATCTGTTAAGATGGTTTTGAATTCTGTTCCTGTCTTCTGGAATATTGGCTATCCCTCTCAATTTGCTCCCATCTGCAAACTTGATGATCATGTCTTCTAACCTTTCCTGAAGTCATTAATAAAGATGTTGAACAGGACCGGGCCCAGGACGGAATCCTGTGGCACTCCACTTATCACTTCCTTCCAGGATGGAGAGGAAGCATTGCTGAGCACCCTCTGGGTTCATTCGCTGAACCAATTATAGATCCACCTAATCATAGTTTTATCTAGCCCACATTTGACTAGTTTGTTTGCCAGAAGGTCATGGGGGACCTTGTCGAAGGCATTACTGAAATCCAGCTTGCAACTCTATTGAAAAAAGAGATCAGATTAGTCTGGCATGACTTTTGATAAATCCGTGTTGACCATTTGCAATGACTGCATTTGTTTCTAAGTGTTTGAAGACCACTTCCTTAACAATCTTTTCCAGAATCTTTCCTGGTATCGATGTGAGGTTGACCGGACGGTAATAGTTTGGGTCGTCCTTTTTTCCCTTCTTGAAGATTGGGATCACATTTGCCCTCCTCCAATCTGCTGGGACTTCTCCCATTCTCCAAGAACTCTAAAAGATGATTGCCAGTGGTTCCAAAATGACTTCTGCTAGTTCTTTCAATACACTTGGGTGTAGTTGATCTGGCCCTGACATTAAGTCTAGGGTGGTGCTCATCTCCATTTCTAGGTCAAAATGCCAGTGTTGTCTGTAGATGCCTCCTAGGTCATGTCGCTGGCATGACTGCATGGAGCGCCGTTGTTGGTTATTTGTGCCAAATCTGTGCCAAATTTGTGATTCTGTTCTGAGCTAAACATTTACAGAGTAATGGAGTCCTAAACATTCTAGAAATCACAATATTGTTTGCAAAGCTCCAGGTTTCTCTTTGGGGGCTGAAGTCATATAATCATAAAATACTTAAGAGTTGTAAATTCTCTGAATTCCTCCTTTTAATCTAGAATGTCTTATAAACTGAAATACATATGATAGATTTGTGTATTGTACTGATGAACAGAGAGGCAAGTGGGCAATGAGGCTAACATAGAAAAGGCTGGATTGCAGACATTCTTAGAATTCGTTGGGTTTTGAGCACTGCTTTTTGTGTTACATCACCAAGCCATTGTGATTATAGTTCCACCCCATCTACTCAACTAGGTAAGTCTCCTTGAATTACAATGGATCACTGTTTTTCCATATTACTCCAATAATTGAGTAAAAACATAAGGCCAGGCTGTTAGTCTCAGTAAAATTATTGACAATGAAGGCTTTTCCTTTGCTATCTCCTGTACTTTGTACTGTTGATATTAATCTATTCATGTATATAATTTTTATGCCATTGTTTCTAGACTAGATCCCATTTTTTGTGTACAAAATGGGGAGGGGTTGTTTTTGGAATTGCTATAGGGCCCCAACCACTTCAATTCTCTCTTGCCAATATTTATTTATTTCAGGATTTTACCCCGCTCTTCTCAACCCCCGAGGGGGTACTCAATAGGCTTGGCCAATGCCTTGTGTAAACGGAGTGTAAACCATGAATATGTCCCAGAATACCCTGCAATATTCCTGAGCAGACAGCCTTGTGTGAAGGCATTCCCTAAAGGCAGAAGTGAGAGAACCAGTCATAACAATGCATATTATACCTATGAGAAAGAGGGAGGATAAATCTAAGAGAGCACTTTTATTATGGTCCCAAAGAGAACTTTTGAAGGAAACCCATTTTCACTGATTTCTTTTTTACAGTGTTGCTAATCAATGAAAGGCATATTTTTTGGCCATATTCCCCAAACTGCTCATTGTAACATAGTCCTCCCATAAATCTAACAGCACCTCCCTGGAGATGCCTCAAACCTCAACAGCCTCCCTCTCTTATAATAAAATATGAGGGTCATGCGCAGGGACATTCCCAGTGTCCCCTAAATTAAAATCACTGGAGCAGGTACATTAAGCAACCAGATTTACAGCAAGCTTCAAATGAAACATAGGTATCCTGTACAGCTGTGAGACATCTGTAACCAATTTTCTCTTAACCTGACTATATGCAAGATAAATATTATCTGTATTCTATATCCTTCCCAGCCCATCGCCATGGAATGCTTGCAACCGAAATGTCTTCGGGTGCGACTCAGAGCAGCATTTTGTACAAGGACACCACTTCTGCTGCTGGTATCTGACAAATACATACATTTGCTGAAACAGGAGGAGGTAAATGATAGGTACAGGTCTGAAGCAATAAGCCAGACCAGGCTAACATTTATATTTTTGGGAGAGATACGATTATCCAAACAGGGTTCCAGAGTCTAGAAGTATACTTTGCTGTTCAAACTGACTTCTGAAAGAAGAGTTGGCCAAAATGCACCCCCAGATTTTGTTGGACAAAAAGGTTATACATCCCTGATTTAAGCTAGGAAAGACTTTGACCAAGTGAGAGGCATCCTTTTGCTCACTCTGTTGTCCCATCTTTCCTTTGGTAATTTGTGTTCACCAAACATGGTCTGGATCACTCTCCACATAGAAGATGGTTTCAGAGAAAGGACTGCTCCTTCATGGACAGCTATAAAGCAAAATATCCCTTATTGGAATTGCTTGCGATCAGATGTGTACTGGACCCCACATTTTGGAATACCTGTATCTGACTATCCTTAGATAATGAGATATCTTGGAGATGGGACCCAGGTTTAAACACATATTTCATGTGCACCTTATACACATAACTTGAAGTTAATTTTATATGATATTTTAATAATTTTGCACATGAAAAAAGTGTGTGTATTTTGAAGCATCAGGAAGTAAAGGTGCCAGTCAATATCTCAGCCATCCATGTGAGCAATTTCAGATTTGGGGTATTTCAGATTTTGGAAATACAAATAAGGGATGTTCACCCTGCACTAATGTTGACAAGTGTGAAACATAAAGGGTCCTATTTATTCCAATTATGCATGGTAAGGAGAGACTTTTCCCTTATTTCCATATAGCAGAACTCTGGGCCATCCACTGTAACTGAATAGTTGGTGATCTGGGACACTTAAAATTCATACAATACATACTTAAATTGTGCAATCCATTACCTCATGAAGTAGTGATGGCTGCCAACTTTAAAATGGCAAAGGAAAAGTAGAGAATGATATTCAGTTGGCACTAGTCATGATAGTTACAATGGACCTTTGGTATCTGCGGGGATTTGGTTCCAAGACACACACCTATGAATACCAAAATCCATAGATGCTCAAATCCCATGATATTCACTGGTTTAGTAAAATGGTGTCCCTTATATAAAATGGCAAACAACTCAAACAAGAGCCAGAGAGAGCCCAAGGAGCTGTGAAATGGGATGAGGCTACAACAGGGTATGGCTACACATCATTGTAATGCTCCGCAAGTGGCAAAATGATAGTTTGCTTTTTGGATTTCCCCCCACCCACCAAATTTTTTTCAAGTCATGAATGGTTGAAGATGTGGGCACAGAACCCATGAGTATGGAGGGCCAGTTGTATAGGATACCTCTATATTATTTACTTGGGGATATACATGAGCAGGAAAACCACCCCTGTATTCATGTCCTGTTTGTGGGCTTCCTATGAACATATGGCTGGTTGTGGTGCTGGTGCTAAAATAATTTTGGACTGGATATGTCTTTGCTCTAATCCAATATGGCTCTTTTTGTTTTTGTACAGTTTGAAGGGCAACATATAATAGACAGAAAGAAGAAATCCTATGAAAAATCAGAGAAGGGGCAGCCAAGAATAGTGTAAGTTCCAAGGGGGTGATTGCATTAGGATGGACCATCTCAATGCAAATATACAAATAGAAAACCATAAAGACCACATAGTATATTGTCATACATGATCATAATATGCCCATGGCTTTAGCATTACATGTGGACTATTCCCTTTATGATACCAATGTGAGCTTGACACACCTTTGTATCCTGAAGGACTGTAATATAAGCCTGTTGGAGGTCGGAAGCTTGGAAGGTCCCCATCAGGCATGTAGCCAGGGGGGTGGGCTAAGGGGGCTTCAGCCCCCCCCCGAAATTCTCAGGGTGGTCCGCGAGAAGGCCTTACTGGTACATTATTTAAACTGTTATGTTTATTCATATCATGATCTGATGACCATGCTCATTATATCCCACATTAATGGGGTTATTGGGATAACAATACAAAAGGTTTGCTAGGGTAGACCCTCTTCCACCCAGTCTCAGCCCCCCCCGACCAAACTCAGCCCCCCCAAACAAACTCCTGGCTACGGCCCTGGTCCCCATAGTTCATTCCTTCCATTATTTTTCTTTTCAATGGAAAACTCAGTACAGAGAGCAAACTGCACTTCCTTCTGCATAATAACAGTGTGATAATGGGAGCGGGATGGGGGAATACAGATATCAGGTATCTCTTCAAGCAATGCTCATAAGGCTCATAAATCTTCCAGAATTTTATCCCCCACATTTCACATTACAATCTGTACAATTCACCCTCTCCTGCCTCTCTGCTTCATAAAAAGAAGAGCTCTAATAGTTGACAAACTGGAATAGGAACATATGGATTTATTGTCCCAAACCACAAGTCACAGAATGGAACTGTTCTTTCTTTTTTGTATTTTGTATAACTGTGTGCTCAGATATATTGCAAATGGTGGAATGTCATAAAGGTATGTTGCTTAGTGGGTGGGTGACTGTTCCATGGGATTTAACCAAACTATTCTGCAATACAGAGTTTACAAACTGTTTCTCTTCCTCCTCCTCTTCCTCTTCTTTCTTCTCTTCATTTTCCTCTTCCTCTACTACTACTACATTATAAATGGTCCAAACCAGAAGGGTGAGGTAGCCTGTTTACAAACTGTTTACAAAGTGTCCCTCTTTCTCCTTCTCCTCCTTTTCATCTTCCTCCTTTTCCTCTTCCACCACCACCACCACCACTACTACTACTATATTCTAAATGGTCCAAACCAGAAGGGCGATGTAGCCAGATGTGAATTCTGCTAGTCCATAAGATGGTGTGACACCATAATAACTTGTTTAAAACACTGTGGACTGTTTCAGCAATTTTTTTTAAAAAAAATCCCTGTAGTTACATAACCACAAAAACATTTTTGTAAGTCCAGTTTACATGTATTGCATCAATATACCAACAAAGCTGAAACATTATGCCCTCTATACATAATTTCTCTCTCAATAAATTTCATCAATATCTCCGTTAAGTTTGACACAACCCCCCCTTTTTTGCTAGCTAGTAACATCCAAATGTGCTTCGAATTCTTCTGTAAGTAAATATTACTGGCAACAAAAGAATGTGTTGTCAAAGGTTTTCATGTCCGGAATCACTGGGTTGCTGTGAATTTTCCGGGCTGTATGGCCATGTTCCAAAAGCATTCTCTTCTGATGTTTTGCCCACATCTATGGCAGAAGAATGTATCTGAATTGTGTCCGTTTCCCTAAAAGAGTGGTTTCCAAACTTTAAACAGCCAGATGTTTTGGACTTCACTTCCCAGAATTCCTTGGTCAAGATGGCTAAGGCTTCTGGGAAGCAAAGTCCAAAACACTTGGAGGACCAAAGTTTGAGAACCACTGCTTCAAATTCCCATAAAGTTATTCCAGAATCCATGCTTCCAAGGAGGGGGGTAATTATTGTCATGACTTCCTCTACCACCAGATGTCAGCAGTATACAGGGGAAATGAATGTGATTTAATCACCATACTGGTCAGGTTTGTACCTTAGTTGAAATGGAAACCATAGTACATGGAGGGCTGAGAACCTCACCTACTGCAGTCTCAGACCCTTGGGGATAAAGCTGTCTAAGGTTCAGCACAAATTTCAGATTTGTATTTCATGCTCTTAATTTACAGCAGACAGAAATAAACCTTATTTCGACCAACATACATTGGAAAGGTATCTATGAAGGAACTAGGTAGGACTGTCATGTAGAAAGCTATATCATGGTGTATAATCATTATCCTCTATCAAAGGGTAGGTAAAGGTGGGGTGTTTGATCAAACTGCAGCTTCCAGCATTCCTTGTTATTGGATGTTTTGACTACAGATACATAGGTGAATTTGCAATACAGAAACATCTGGAGGACTTCAAGATTCCCATGGCTGCTCCACTATTACAATGAATTGTGAATGATAAGCTCCATATGTCCCCAATGCTATTTAGTTCACTTCTCTCTTCTATTATTTTCCCCTTTTCTAATAATCTTGCCTAAAAACAACAATAAAACCTCAAAATTCTGAAACACGTAAGGGTATAAACGATAACATTGACATTCTGACAGAAGGAGAGCTACAGAGAAACTTTCATTAAAGTAGGGAAACGATGCTCATGTTTTTCAATTGCAAGGCTCATAATTCGTTGCTATTGACTCTGGGCTGATGAGAACTATATGCCCAAAACATCTGGAGGCCCAATCTTTAGTGTTACAGGAACAAAAAGTGGTACACAGGTGAGCATTTTAATTAAAGAGCAGCAAGGAAACAACACATCCCCAAGCACAACTCCTCCACTGCTCCCCAAACACATTTGGGTGAATTATTGCACTAATAGCACTAAATCAAAATGTGCTGGAATAGTAATTGTATGTAGCCTAGCAGTAGTCAATGTGTACCATGTCAAATTACACTATGTAACACGATATTTGTTCCTAGGTTACAAATGTCATTTCCTAATTTGTTCTGTTATAGAATCATGGAAATTTTTTATTAAGCTGCAAAAAAAATTGATTTTGTGGGACACCCCACAGCACATTTTGCTATAGCTTTTTAATGATCTCATCGAGTCTCAACAAATTCAACATTGTTTGTGGTAGCCTCAAAAAAATGAAGTTTCTGGAGAATAACAACTACTTTCAAAGTAAAAACTGCACGGTTAAGCAGGAAATAACACTTTCAAACCAGGAACAGAATTTTTTCAAATTTTCTTACATAAGTGTTATAGATTGTGGAACCAGGTCTGTATTTCAGTAGATTTTAGAGGAAGAATGCAGCAGCGAATCCCACAGCAAAGGAAATCTTTTCAAACTTGAACAAAAGGATGATAGGGCCTCATATTCTACCATCTTAAGTTCATTCCATCCCATTATTTCTAATGGCATGAAGCAACTGGATTGTGAATTCGTAGTTCTTTTACGTCTTGATAGGCCTTGGACAGTTGCCTAGTCTTGCTGGACACTGGCACCAAGTCTTAGTAGGGTTGCCAACTGGCCAGAAGAAGGAAAATGCCCTGGCCTGCTATGGTGCCATTAGCAGAAAATCTGTCTGCAGAAATCAGCAGGTAATGCTTTGTCACAGCACAGGTGATGAACATTATCCCTGCTAACAACTACTGAGCAAACTGCTATTTTTAAAGGGAAAGCAATACACTGGCAGTTCAAAACCTGGTGTCCTGCAGTCTTAAGCCTTTTTCTCACTGAATCAGTCCACATACATCTGGTCTCACATAATGAAAAGCTCTGCCAAACACAAGAATACCATCCCCATAACAATAAACTATACCAAGGAGATTGCTAGAATACAACCGTTCTTCTTGCTACAGCCCTCCCCGGCTTATTCAATGGGTTACGGACAAAAGCACTCTCAAAAACTGAAAATTGGTTGAAAAATAAAACCCAGACTTTTTTTTAGTTTGCAATTATAAAGCTGGATGCTATCATAGATCATACAGAAGCAACCAAGAAAGAGAGAGAGAAACAGACAGTGCACAACTGAAATATTGAACCAAGGACTGAAACTGCAGCACTTGGATATAATTTAGATCTGGTTAAAGAGAGAGTCTTCGGAAAGCAAGACATGGAAAGGGAAGCTGTACCAAGTTTTCACTACATAAGGGAGTCTGATAACAATGACCTATCAGCTTGAACACTCTCTGATGTTGTTTAACCACAGAATTCTCGTTTTTCACCTGTGTATTGTTGGAGGGTACACTATTATTTTGCTTATACTCTGTGCTATCGTTAGACATCCTGACTTGATCAATTTTAAAAAATTCTTATCCCCCCATTTACATTGACCATTTAATGCAATTTCAAAACAGGATTGAAGCACCTGGTATTACTGTGTAGATGATTATATAGGAAATCCTGGAACCAGTTCGAGGCTTGAATGATGATGACACAAACCACAGAGAACTTATATGTATTAATGCCTTCCTTTTGTGTGCTTTTGTGCGAGTTTGGTGTCTAGCCACCACACTGTGAAACTATCTAGCTTCAAACTGCATTAAATGGTCAGTGTAGATGGAACTGTAGTCTTCTCTTGCTTTCCTCAAATGAACAAGTCTTGCTTTTCTCAAGTGAATAATACTCACCCAGAATATTTCATCGACTATTCCAAGTCAAGCTCCCTTCATCCTGGTTTTCTTCTCCCCTTCCATCAGGCATCTTTTTAAAATTTGCTTTTTCCACCATAGATGGAAATTACACCTGTTAGAATGCTTTGAAAATGGGCCATAACACGCATTGTTTTGGCAGATGTGCAAGTGCATAATGCCTGCATTGGAGGCTTAAGAGGGCCTTTTTTCTCCTCCGTTTGAAATTCCTTCCACCTGCTCTTGAGGGGCACATCTGTGTTAACTAGCCGCAAGACACTTGTTAAGGGTGCTCCAAAAGAACCCTGGCTTTTCACCAGGAAGGTGAAGTCTATTGACTCTCTGTTAAGAAGTGGGAATGAAATAGAAGTTATGTCATAAGAGCACTGCTGGAAAGAAATAGTCCTAGCAGGAGAAAGAGGAGAGGGAGAGAAGTATATATGCCTGGGAAGTGTTAAACCTTTCACTTCTGGAACCCAGACTGCTTTCTGAAATATGCTTTTACAGCTTTTTAACCTCAAGCACAACACACAGGTGGCACAGAGTGTGAGGATAAAGGCAATTTGGAAACTTATTTATGCCGTCACTTGTGGTTTGAATGTTTGGGAGGATGTAGGGTTACATACTAGGTCAGAAAGGAGTCAAAAGCAGCATGTTTTTTTCCCTTTAGTCCATCACATTTTTGGCTTTTTACAAACAGAAGATCAAACCAGCAGACCTACGGATCTGGATAACCTGTGTGTTCATAGCCACCCTGTAACTGTGTCTGCTGCTGTTGTGTATAATGTGTGACTATTGTCGTTTTATATGCTGTTTTTAATGTTGTTTTTATCTGTTTTGCTTGCACTGTGTTTTTCTATATGCCTGTTTTTATTATGTAACGACTCATTTCTGGTGAGCCGCCCCGAGCCATTGGGGGGTGGGCCGGTAGATAAATGCGAAGAAATAAAATAGATAAATAAATAAACCAGTCCATACTCCAGGAAATAAAGCCCATCTGCTCACTGGAGGGAAGGATATTAGAGGCAAAGATGAAGTAGTTTGGCCACAGAAAGAGAAGGCAGGAAATCTTGGAGAAGATAATGATGCTGGGGAAAATGGAAGGAAAAAAAAGAGGGACCGATCAAGGGCAAGATGGATGGATGGTATTCTTGAAGGGACTGGCTTGACCTTGAAGGAGCTGTGGGGTGGGCCACACCGATAGGGAGCTCTGGCGTGGGCTGGTCCAAGAGTCAGAAGCGACTGAATAAACAACAAACAAATAGGACTGCTGTTTATCCCTCTAGAATACTCCTATGGCTTTAATCCAGGGTTATGGACAAAAATGAACCAAGATTACTTTTCCATTTGAAATGTTTTGGGATATTTTTCAATGATCTTTTCCACTTCCAAAATGTGATGTTGTGTTGTTTATTCTTTCAGTCGCTTCCGTCTCTTCGTGATCGCATGGACCTGCCCACACCAGAGCTCCCTGTTGGCCGTGGCCGCCCCCAGCTCATCCAAGGTCAAGCCAATCCCTTCAAGGATACCACCCATCCATCTTGCCTTTGGTCAGCCTCTCTTCCTTTTTCCTTCCATTTTTCTCAGCATCATTGTCTTCACCAAACTTTCCCGTCTTCTCATTATGTGGCCAAAGTACATCGTCTTTGCCTCTAATATCCTTCCCTCCAGTGAAAAGTCAAGCTTTATTTCCTGGAGTATGGACTGGTTTGCTCTTCTTGCGGTCCAAGGCACTCTCAGAATTTTCCTCCAGCCCCACAGTTCAAAAGCGTCTATCTTCCTTTGCTCATCCTTCCTTATGGTCTAGCTCTCACATTCATGTTACTATGGGGAATACTACCCTTGCTTTATATATGTGCGTCTTTGTTGCCAGTGTGATGTCTCTACTCTTCACTATTTTATTGAGATTAGTCATTGCTCTCCTCCCAAGAAGTACACGACTTCTGATTTCCTGGCTGAAGTCTGTGTCTGCAGTCATCTTTGCACTTAGAATTACAAAGTCTGTCACTTTGTATTTGTTAGTTGTCAATCAGTCTGGTGGCCATAATCTTGGTAGCATTTTAACCCACAAGAAAGTAGGGGCCTGCCATTCACTGCTGCCCCATAGCATTCTTTTAGTATGAATTTTCATGCTTTGAATCAGAATTAAAGATTCCACTGCAAAATTAGTCCTGCTTCATGCAACCCACTGACATACAGCTATTGGGATTTTCAAAGAACTGTCAGTGAACGATAGTTCTGGTAAGTGGTTGGTCTTGTTTAGTTCTTATCTTGCAACATGGAACTATTGATCAGTGCACTGTGGCACCTTTCTATCTCTGACTCTTTCTTCTTTAAAATTGTGTTCATTTTTTCCTGGAGGAATAGCTTTTCCCATTTCATAGAAAATGAATATTTTCTTTGTGTTTGCTTACTTGCAGTGTATAAGTTGCTAACTATATAATATTTAAATATCAATATTTTTCTAATAATTACACTGAGCAAAGTTCAAAAGCATCTATCGTCCTTCGCTCAGCCTTCCCTAAGGTCCAGCTCTCGCATCCATAGGTTAGACACCCTTTTAAATCCTGAAACATGGTTCTCATGTTCCCTCTCTACATTGTCTTCTCCCAGCTAAACATCCCCCAGGAGGAAGGAAAAATAGGAGGAAGGGAGGAAGAAAGGGAGGAAGAGAAGGAAAGAAAGGACTGGAAGGAAGGAAGGAAGGAAGGGAAGGAGCGAGGGAGGGAGGGAGGGAGGAAAGAAGGAAGGAAGGAAGGAAAGACAAAAGGGAAAAAGGAAGAAGAGAGTGAAGGGGAGGGAGAAAGAGGGAGGAAAAGGAGGGAGGGAGAGAGGAAAGGAAGGAGAAAGACGGAGGGAAGGAAGAAGAAAAGAGAAGGAAGGATATGGTGGTGAGAGAGAGGAGGACATGAGAAAAGAGCCCAAAGGACCACATCCGACCCCCAGGCTTGGGTTTGTATGGACCTGGCTTAAAGATTTCAAAAGAAAGAAAATCAATTACCTTCTGAACACTTTTTACCATCGGAACATTCTTCTTAATGTTCAGGCAGAATATTTCCCTCCCTTGGAGTATGAATCCATTGCTTCCCATCTTAGTCTCTAAGGCATCAGAAAATAACCTCTCTCTGCTCTCTACATGACATCTTGTCACATATCTGAAGAAAACTATTGAAAAATAATCCTTTTAACTTTCCCCCTACAGTCATATTTCCTCTCAATCTTCTTTTCTCCAAGCAATCAAATTTAACAACTTCCAAGGAAAAGCCTCAAAAAGACGCAAAAGATAGTATTGCAAAAAATGGAATGGTTCACCTCAGACATGTCCCACTCCCTTAGCCATTCCTCATCTACATCTTTTTACTTTTTGCTCCATTTGATCTCCCTCCTTTGGAGGTTTACCAGCTTGTCAATATCTTTCTTGGACTGTAACACTTGGAAATTGACACAATTAATTCTGTTTGTCACAACTATAGCTCTCAGGCTTAAAATATGACTGATAATTCTGTTTCAACGCTCTGCTCCTTTTTTTTGGTGCTCAATTAATGGAACGAACTGAAGTAAACAAGCAGAAAAGCTGGCAGGAAGAGGAAAGTATTCATTATTATCTTAAAACTTGTGCAAAAAGTGGGGGACAAAATGTCAGGTACTAAAGAGGGTAAAACAGACATGAGCTATATTACAGAAAGGCGTGGGTGTAACTGATCCCTGTCTTTCATCTTACATTTCCTGACAATGCGTGTCCTGGAACAATGAGCATGCTTCCCAACACCTCATGAGCAACAGTCAATGAATCAGAGTGCCAAAGGAGGGGGAGATAATGTAATCCTCCAGGTCTTCTCTCTCTAATGTATTGTTTGGGCTGTGTGCCTTTCACGGTTCTGAAACCAGACTGCATTTACATGTGCTTTTATATTTTTAACACCCACCACAGCTCATAGATGCTAGAGAATGTGAAGTAAAGGTCATTTGGAAAAGTGTTGGTTTGCTTGCCCAAACCCTACTAACTGATACATTATGGCTAGTATGAGTGACAGGCAGGCACCCTTTGTGTGACACACGACTGATCTAATGAACACATGGAAAGGGGGATGTAGCAATAGTTGCCCATGTGGATGCATTAATTTTACAGTGAAGATCAATCATGGGTGAACTTTGGCCCTCCAGGTGTTTTGGACTTCAATTCCCATAATTCCTTACATCCTACTTACTGTTAGGAATTGTGGGAGTTGAAGTCCAAAACACCTGGAGGGCCGAAGTTGCCCATGCCTGGTGTAGATGCACTCCCTTGTTTCAGGCTGCAATCATGGGCATATTTCACAGGGACTGATCTCCAGTAAGAATGATCAGACTTTCTGGGTAAGTATGATACAAGAAAGCTTTTCACACTTCACAACAATAACAACAACAGCAACATGAGTTACTACATGGTTAAACCAGAGAGATAAAACACAAGACTATTAAAATACATATAACAAGACACACACAGTTAAAATGTAGATTAAAATTCACAAGTTAAAATTGACTGGGTAGGCATGCCAGAAAAGATGGGTCTTAAGTTGTGTCTCAAATTCTGACAGATGATTTAGCTGTTGGGGCTCTTCTGGCAAGTCATTCCACAGTCTTCTTGGGGCAACCGGTGAAGAGGTCCTCTGGGTGACAGTCGCCAGTTGGCTTCTGGCTGGTTGGAATAAATATCCTCCAGAGAACCTCGGTGTCCTAAGGAGCTATGGATTGTACAGGAGAAGGCGATCCTGTAGGTCACCTGGACCCAAACCATGTAGGGCTTTAAAGGTCAAAACCAGCATTTGTACTTTGTCTGGAAACTAACTGGCAACCAGTGGAGCGATTAGTATAGGTGCAATTTTCTCACTCCTAATTGTTCCTTTAATGGGTCTGGCTACAATGCTTTGAACTAATTCAAGTTTCCAAACTCAGAACAGAGGTATCTCAATGTAAAGTGCATTACAGAGATCCCACTTTGAGGTTACCACTGTATGTGCCCCACCATCTTTAGCTCTTCCAAATCTAGAAAGGAGCACAGCTGGCCTATCAGCTGAAGCTGGTAGAAAGCAGTCCTGGCCATCCCATCTACCTGGCCTAACATTTGGAGAGAGGGATCCAGGAGCCCCTTGTCCCAAGCTGCGACCAAAGTCTTTCAGGGGAGTATAACCCCTTCCAGCACTGGCTGACACAACTCCATTCTCAAGTTAGGACTTTTAATGGCAAACACCTCTGTCTGATCTGGATTCAGTTTCAATTTGTTTTTCCTCATCCAGTACATTACTCATTATGATACTTTGACTCCACTTTACCTGCCATAGCTACATCCTATGGAAACCTTGGATTTGGACTTTTCTCAAGAAGAAAGCTCTAGTGCAGTGGCTGTCAACCTAAGGGTCCCCAGGTGTTTTGGCCTACAACTCCCAGAAATCCCAACCAGTTTACCAGCTGTTTGGACTTCTGGGAGTTGAAGGCCAAAACATCTGAGGACCCACAGGTTGAGAACCACTGCACTAGAGCTTTCTTCTTGAGAATGCTAGCTATCGCTCCCTAAACCACAAAGTCCCAGGATTCCATAGCACTCTGACTGTGTAATGTGAAAGTATCTCAGATTTGAAGTAGGCAGAAACTTCTAGACCACCTTTTTGCATCGGTATCAGTGTATAGCTTCATCAGAGATGGTTGGATAATGAAGGCAGAAAGAGCTTCCAAATAAAAAAGCATTTCTTTTTGTAAGTACCATCTGAGAAGCCTTTAAAATATCAAACTGTCAGGTACAGAGAATGACTGTTTAACCAGGTGGAAAAAAGTTTATTCCTGGAAAAAAAGAAAGAAAGAAAGAAAGGGAGTAGCAACTAGGAATAAATATAAACTGCATCCTATAATTATGTTTTCTGGAAATGAGGGTGCCATTATCTCTTTGATGGACACATGCACACACATTGACAGAGAAACACATAAATAGCTCTTCTCATAAACTTTTATTGCCATTATCAAAAGGAACAGATTGCACACATCCTCTCCACATACAGATGATATGCTGAGGATGGTAATCAAACTGCACGGAACTTTGCCCAGTGTAATTATTAGCAAAATATCAAAGTGTGATATAAAACAGCTATAGCTGTATATATTTAGCCACTTATATACCGTAAGTAAGCAAACACAAAGCAAAGATGGAGATATGTTCAGACATGTAAGCTGGGCAGGAACCATATACTGTAGGGCATTATAGGCCATAGCCAGCACTTTGAATTGTGCTTGGTAGCAGACTGGCAGCCAGTGGAGCTGACGTGACAAGACAGTTGTATAGAGACTAAAGGGATCTAGCAATAAATATAAAAACATACCAATGAAAACAAAGCAAACACATTAACAATCAATATGAATCTATTACAAAATTAAACAACTTACAATATTAAAATAATAAGAGTTGAAACACTCAAAACAGTAAGAGTTGATGCATCCTAACAACCCTGTTCTGACAGTTTCCATTTCTACTAGGAACCAACTTTTTGTAAAATTAATGAGTCTTAAATCCATATCCCTAAACTTTTCAAAGATGAAAAATGGGAGATGCTTAGCCAAGTGACATCAGAGTGTGATCAAGACTGCAAACAGCATTAATGAGGAAGAAAGTACACTCTAGAATAGATGTTCCCAATCTCCTTTCCGAAGTAGACAAGACCTGTGACTATTAATACAAAGAATATGGGAATGGCCCACTACTTAGCAAAGTTTTTGCAATGAGCTTTTAGATAATAATAATAATAATAATAATACTTTAATATTTGTGAGTCGCCCTCCACCACCGGTGCTCCGGGCGACTTACATCATTTAAAAACCCCAAAATACATCAATGTACATCAATTTAAAAACATAGATACAGACGGCAAGGAGAGGCTCAGTCATTCAAGGTACCGATCAGGCCCCAAACGCTAGGCGGAAGAGCCAGGTTTTCAGGTCTGACAGGAACCTAGTCCGGGTCGAAGTGGCTCTGAGGGCGGGTGGCAGTGAGTTCCAGATCATGGGGGCCGCCACGGAGAAAGCTCTCCGCCGGTCTCTACCAGCCGAGCCTCGCACCCCAGGGATGGTCATCCGATCACCGTTTATGGCACGTGCTGGCCTCTCGCTGCGTTGGACCGTCAGCCGGGCGCTCAGGTAGGCTGGCCCAATGTTATGCCGTGCTTTAAAAGTGAGCACCAAAAGTTTGTAGAGCACTCTGAACTCTAGGGGCAGCCAGTGGAGATCTTTTAAAATAGGGGAAATGTGGTCCCTCACTGATGACCCAGAGATGAGTCTGGCCGCTGCGTTGTGGATGAGTTTTAGCCTCTTGGTTGTGGACAGGGAGGCCCGCGTACAGGGCACTGCAGTAATCCAGGCGCGAGACAACGGTGGCATGTACCACGGTTCTCAGCGCCTCAGGTGGTAGGTAGGGGGGCCAGCCGTCGTGCCCTACGGAGATGGAAAAAGGCGCCTTTGGCTGCAGCCTGGATCTGGGCCTCCATTGTTAGTTTTTCGTCCAGGATCACTCCCAGGCTTTTCACCGCCGGAGCAGGGGATAGGGACTCGCCCTCAAAGAGTGGCAGCGGTGGGTGAGGGTCGGGTCGGCCAGGCCAGAGGATCTCCGTTTTTGCCGGGTTGATTTTGAGTCTATGTGCTCTGAGCCAGCTCGTCACCGCTCTCAACCCTTGGCTGAAGCTGTCCGGCACCGACGATGACCCTGGGTCAAGCTTCAGGAGCAGCTGAGTATCGTCTGCATATTGGTAGCAGGAGAACCCATGGCTCCTAGCAATGCTGGCCAGGGGCTGGACGTAGATGTTGAAGAGGGTGGGAGATAGAATAGCACCCTGGGGGACTCCACACTCCAATTCACTTTTCCTAGAGACCTGACCCTGCCACTCAACCCGCTGTGAGCGGCCTCGCAGGAACGATTCCAGCCAGGTCAAAGCCTTGTCTTGGATCCCAGAGGCAGCCAGGCGGTAGAGGAGCAAGTCATGATCAACGGTATCAAAGGCCGCAGTTAGGTCCAAAAGGACTAGGACTGCCGAGCCTCCCGGTCCAGTTGACGGCGGATGTCGTCAGTGATCGCTACAAGGACGGATTCCACTCCGTGACCGCGCGGAAACCCGACTGGGACGGGTCTAAGCCCCGGATCGATCTAGGAAGTCCCGCAATTGGCTTTCTACCGCTCGCTCTAGGAGCTTACCCAGGAAGGGTAGGTTGGCAACCGGGCGGTAGTTTGCTGGGTCGTCGGGGTCAAGGTTCGTCTTTTTCAAGAGGGGGCTGACTCTGGCCTCTTTCAGGGAGTCCGGAAAGGCGCCTGTCTCTAGGGAGAGATTCACCAAGTCCCTCAAAGCACCCGACATGATATCAATACTGGACTTAATTAGATGTGATGGGCAGGGGTCCGTTGGGCAGGTCGTCGCTCTTGCCCCGGTCACCAGCCTTCTCACCTCTTCCGTTGTTAGTGGGCTGAATTCTGAGAGATGGTGTTCATTTGTCCGGGTGAGGTGCTGGGACCTCGTGTCCCCTTCCTCGGGGGTCAGCGGCAGGTCATGTCGAAGTGCCGCGATTTTTCCGATGAAGTAGTTTTGGAGGTCATCAGCTGTTATCGCCGAGTTGTTGTGTTCACTCCGTGGGGATGCGAGGAGACTCCGGACTACCTTAAAGATCTGTGCCGTGTGGGAGCCCGCGGCTGTGATCTGGGCCGCATTATAGGATCTCTTAGCCTTTTTGATCTCGTGTTCGTATAGCCTGTGCTGTTCTCTGTAGGCCGCTCTGGTATCCCCGCTGGGCTTTCGTCGCCAGGTGCTCTCGAGTTGCTTCCTTCGGTGTTTTATCTGCTTTAGGTGCGTTGTGATCAATGTGACCCCCTCCAATAGTTGACACACGTTGAACGAAAATAGTCAGAAAATCATCTGTAAGAATGTGAGAAGATTAAGGATGTGATAAACAAGATTCCTGTGGAGCAGCATTACAGTCCAGGTAAATAGCTACTACTACAATGTGGTACATCTGAGATGGGGCTATGTTGAAAATGCAGGCCATTGCATTTGTAAGTAGAGAACCGAAAGAGGTTATGAGAAAGAATGACTGAACTATTTGAAATGGAAGGTTTCCATCAATGCATATTTGGCCAGACTTTGCTGTGCATGCCCAATCAGACCATAAGTCCTTGGAATATATAGTATACTATAGTATATAGTATTATTTTAAAGGGCAATACAACTTCATGTATGCAGTACTGTGTTGAGATCTAATGATAAAAGTATATCTATACACACGGGAGTCGAGATACTATAGAGCAGATGCTCCATATTACCAATATTAATTGTCTTGTTTTACTGAAGAACTTAAATTAAGACAGAAAAGCTAAGGAGAATGAAGGACGTTATTCCATTCATGGAGCACATGAAAATCCCATGATTTACCATATGTCTGGTCATATTAAACATTACCAAGAATCCCTACTGACTGATAGAAGCAAAGCTTTGGAGAGAGAATGCAAAACTGAAGTGGGGGAGTTGTATGTGCTGCTATTTTCTCAGATGGGCTGTCAGATAGCTGATGAGAGATTAGTGGCTCTATAAAATGTGATGAGATACTAAATCATCTCCGTATTTGTGAGGAAGGGGATTTCCCCCTTTTACAGTTATACATATCTGGAAGGCCATGTCATATATAATAGCAGCACACCTGTTATCTGAACATGGAACCAAAATGAATCCCTATGATTCCCAAATGTCATTATCCATATTTAGAAGCCATAGGAATATATAGTTTGTATACTAGTGTAGTTTAGTGAACTAGAAGTTTGAGCTTATTGGTATTAAAGAAGAGGAAGCACTCTGGAAACAATATAGTTAAGAATAATAAAATATGTTGATTGCTTCAAGAAATCGATTCAAATATAGTGTAAATGCCCAAACCTTGTTATATAGCCCATCAAACCAGATTTCTTGTGTTCGAGTCTGTTCAAGAAGTCATGATAAAGATTCTGTGACTTTCTCTGGTAGGAGAAGAAGAAAAAGCAGAGGGGAATGACCTAAATCAATGAAGAAAGGAAGTAAAGCCTAAGTGTTGCAGTCTCTCTTCTAGAGAAAGAGAAGAAGAGAAAAAAATCAAGGCTTATCCATCAATCTGTTTCCCATACCTACAGTATATACCGATTCAGGATATTGGTTGGAATATTGGTGCTTCGATTTCCAACAATAAAGTGGTATCATGAGGTTCAAAAACACCGGGTTTGTAGACAAAAATGCGTAATAGTGGTTGGTGTGTGGTAGTGGTGGTGGTGGGGGGGATAGAATGGAATATGTTGAGCAGGGCATGACTGACTTGCTGGCATACCTAAGAGGATCATATCATCCAACTTTGAACCCATTATGTACAGAATGACTCCTATATCTATGGGGGATACATTCCTTGACTTCATGTAGACATGAAGAACTTTCAGCCCAAGAATACTATAGAATCACACTTGAGGACCTAGAAAATGCCTCCAGAAGACATATTTTGTTGGATGTGGATAAATGAAACAGCAGGTACTAGACCCAGGGATACTACAGGGATACAGTAGACACCAGAACACCATTACTGTGTATGGCATTTTGCAAGAGTGTCTCCAAATATAGGTATGTTTCTGGCATAGCAGATATAAAATTTACAATTAATATTGGCTATAAAAGTAATACCATTGAGAGAGCAGAGGAAGAAAAATTCATAGGAACACACCAGTAGGGGGAGAAGGAAGAGTGTAATTACAGGATTAATTTCAGATAAGCAACATGGAAGAGGTCTTGAACAGGTTTCCAGAAAGATGGCTAGGTTGCTTTTGTTCATCACACTGTGATCTTCATAATGTCCTTAGGTGATGATTTCATTACTTAGGAAGGCCACAGAAAAGCTAATTTTGGAACAGTTTAGATGTTCTCCAACCCCCCTTTTGTATAGCCAATCATTGCTTATGTGTACCAAAACAGCAACAAGGAATGGCCATAGCTCAATAATATGAATTATGCTTTAGACTGAGACATCATCATATAAGGCTGATGAAGCCCCTTATTTGAAAGCCCAGGAAAGTTACTTCCACTCAGTGTAATCAATACTCATCTGGGTGGATGAGGCAGCTACTTCATATGACAAATGCTGGGGGTGAAACAGCAAGAATCTGGAGTCAAAGATGTTTATGTCATGTGGGATGCTCCCTAGGATAGCCTTCTATTATCAGGTGTGGTGAAGGATGCTCAAAAGCTATTCAGGTATGCAAATAAGCACAGTAGACTAATTATTATAAAGTCAATTAATAAAGTTGCAGAACATACATGTGTCAAACACCACAATGGGGTACATATATAGATACAAGTGGATAAACCACTGTTGCAATGTCGCTATACAGCAAAGTAAATAACTTTCATACATTCAATAGCATAATAGCAATGTCAACATAAACAGTAAAGAAGTCATATGTATAGGAAGGAGAAAATCTGTCCTTCCTATTGATGGAAACAGTTCAATATTAGTATTACCACAATGGGGATAAATGAACCGTTGGTTTGGGAGGATTCCCTGAAAGCCAAGCGGGGAAAGGGCAGGAGACGCGAGAAGAATCGCTGTTGCTATGACGCAGGTGCGGGCATGCGCAGTGGCACGCCGCTAATGCTTCTGGGCGTCGTAGTCCTGCCGGGACTGCTCTGAAGACCGGACACTTCTGCGCATGTGCGGGGCAGCGCGCAATGGCGGCCCGCAAAGGCTGTTGGTAAGGGTAGTCCGGGAAGAGTTTCAGGGCGTCCTTGAAGTGAAAGGTAGACTGGCAAATGCCTGGATAGATGTGAAGGGGTCCACTGTTCACAAGGTGGGTGAAACCAGCGGAAAAGGGATGCCTGATGGCGGGAGCTCTCTCCTGAGCCGGCTGAGGGCCGTTTCGTCACATTGACTTCCTCAGAGGCAGAAATAATAGCGTCCTCAGTAGAAATATATCTAAACAATAGTAGTAATAACATATATCAGAACCAGAATGAACGGTGAATGGGTGACATGTCAAAGATAATAAAATAAAGAATAATTACCATGTAGAGTTGTTCACACTGCGCGGAGGACGGACCACTCCATAGGTAGGAAATGGCAGTGTTTGGAGGTCATCAAGGGGCTTATATGGGAAAGGTCAGGAAAGCTTTTAAAGGGGCACTCTCTGTAAAGTATTATTCAATGGGTGAATCAGGGAAGTGAAGTAGGAGAGGGGATGTATAGGCCCTATTATCATGATATGTTGGTGTCTATTTATTAAGAAGGGCATTTATGGTCAAGGGTCATTAAGACCTCCCAGCATTTTTCTGTGGCAAGTTGCACAATCCAGAACGTCTCCCTATTCCTCAATAGGGCTGTCATATCTGAGTGGGGATGGCCTTTCACTCTCTCAATGACTTGAATTTTGATGTTGTCAAAACTATGTCTCATCTCTGTACAGTGAGAGTATAGTGTGGAATCAGTTGATTTCAACTTAATTCTGGACTTATGTTCCAGGGAACGTTCCCTCAGGCTCCTAGTGGTATAGCCTGTGTACTGCAGGTGGCAGCTGCACTCTAGTAAATACACTAGGCCGGTGGACTGGCAATTGGCGTACGACGTCAATTTGAATTGCCTTTGGTTGGTGGTACTGACCACTGTTTTTTGTTGTTTAATGTGTTTGCAGATGGTGCAAGATCCGCAGGGGTATGTGCCAACCACTAGGGAACTCTTCAGTGTGGGTTGAGGTAGGTTAGTATGGGAGAGTACGTCCCCTATGTTTCTAGTCCTTTTATGGGCCACCATCGGGAAGTCATTTAGGCCGGGGATGCTGGAAACCAGAGGCCAATATCGTTTTACAATGTTAATGATGTGCTTGCCATGAGGGTTCAGGGTGAGTGGCCATACTAATCTCTCTTCTCTCTTCTGGGTGACCTTGGGTTTAAGGAGCAATTTCCTATCTAAGCGGTCTGCTCTTTCCCTGGCTTTGTGGAGTATATGTTCTGGATAGCCTCTACTCCTCAGGTTGCCTGTCAGGAGATCGGCTTCCTGTGTGTAATGCGACAGATGAGTGCAGTTCCGTTTTAGACGAAGAAATTGCCCATAGGGTTTCCAGCATCCCCGGCCTAAATGACTTCCCGATGGTGGCCCATAAAAGGACTAGAAACATAGGGGACGTACTCTCCCATACTAACCTACCTCAACCCACACTGAAGAGTTCCCTAGTGGTTGGCACATACCCCTGCGGATCTTGCACCATCCTTTGTGGTGAAGGATGCTGTCTGTCAGGAATGTTGTAGTAAGATTCAGCTTTTCATTCATAGAAGGGGAACACAGGACCATCTCTTGGTTGGGCAGCAAAACATCTTAGTGGACAAATTTTGGCTTGGAGGACAAATAGTCTGTCTTAGTCTAAAGGATATTTTGATGCCCCTATAAGAAAACTGCCCTGTACTATATTGTATCACTTCTAGTAAAGTATAGAATAGTAATTGGTGAATGTGCTGCTATATTTTAAAAAACAAAACCAGCTCATTTTGAACATTAAAATGTACAAAGGACATTTGTTCTAGCCAAGCAGGCACAGGTGAATGACTCTTATCCAGAGTTCCAAAATCATCATCATCATCAGTTTAATATTTGTTAATCGCCCTCCATCCAGGATGCTCTGGGCGATTTACATAAGAGCAAAGTTAAAACAAGATAAAAATTACATAGTCCAAATGTAAAAGTTAAAATTACAAATCAAATGCTCTACTGAATAGCCAGGTTTTAAGTGCTTGGGTAAAAGGACACAGGTCGCGCATAGCTCTCATGTACGGTGGCAATGAGTTCCATAAGGCTGGGGCAGAGATAGAAAAAGCCCTCTGCCTCGTGCTCACAAGACGTACTTCTTTGGGACCTGGTATATAAAGCAAGTTATGTTGAGAGGGTTGGAGCGACCACTGATGGTGAGAGGCGGTCTCTGAGATGCATCGGTCCCTGACCGTATAAGGCAGGGGTCGTGAACCTTTTTGACTCAGAGAGCCATGAAAGCAAAATATTTGGAAATTTATTTCAGTGAGAGCCATATATTATATATAATATATTTTAAGACAGAATTCAACTAAATGTGAGTATATACGTACATACTATGAGAAAAGTATTCCCCCGGCAGAATGACGGGACACTTCAGACCTGGCTCTGCAAAAGGCATGCTCAGGACTCTGGGAAGGAAGAGAAGACGGAAGGAAGGGGGAAAGAAAGAAAGACAGAGGAAATAAAGGAGGGAGGGGGAGAGGAAGAAAGGAAAGAAGAACGAACTATGGAAAAGGAAGAAAAGAAAAGCAGGAGAGAGACAAGGAAGGGAAAAGAAAGAAGGAAATGGGAAGGAAAGAAGGGAAAGGGTGGGGAAAGAAAGGAAAGGGAGTAAGAAAAAAGTAAAATAATGAAGGGAAAAGAAGAAAAATAAGGGGAGAGAGGTAGAAGTGAAAAGAAAGAGAAGGAAAGAAAGACTTGAAAAAGAATAGAAGAGGAAGGAAGGAAGAGGGAGGGAGAATGGAGGAAAGAAGGAAGGGGAGAGAGGGAGGGAAAAGGAAGAAGAGAAGGAAAGAGTGAAGAGAAAGGAAGGAAGAGGAAGGAAGGAAGAGAGAGAATGGAGGAAAGAAGGAAGAGGAGAGAGGGAGGGAAAAGGAAGGAGAGAAGGAGAAGGAAAGGGTGAAGGGGGAGAAAGAAAGGAAGGAAGAGAGAGAATGGAGGAAAGAAGGAAGGGGAGAGAGGGCCCCAAGAGCAGCAGGGGATGAGGAAGAAGCAGGGATGGCGGTGTGGTAGCAGCAGTCGTGGCGCATTTGCATCACTCCTCCCCACAGCATGCTGGCAAACTGAGGCCCAGGCTGCTCTGGAGAGCCAGATGCAATCATGAAAAGAGCCACATCTGGCTCCCAAGCCATAGGTTCCCTACCCCTGGTATAAGGCCTTAAAGGTCAGGACCAGCATCTTATACACCAGTGCTGTCCAACTTCTGGCGGATCCAGGGCCGGATAAGAGGTCACTGATGACCTGCGGGGCCACTCGGCCCCGCCCCCAGCCCAGGCCCCGCCCCCAGCCCAGGCCCCGCCCCCTCCTAAAGCCGCCGAAAAAGGAGGAGTAGGCGGCGCCAAGAGCAGCGCGTCACAGGCCTGGCATGACGCGCTGCTCTTGGCACCGCCTACTTCTCCTTTTCGGCGCCCCCCTCCCTTCCTAGGCCGGGGGAGCCACCGAAAAGGAGGAGTAGGCGGCGCCAAGAGCAGCGCGTCACGCCAGGCCTGTGACACGCTGCTCTTGGCGCCGCCTTCTGCCCTTTTTT